>JAWRVZ010000117.1:772500-1515000 GCA_037043235.1 Rhodeus uyekii
CCAACTGGCCCCCTTGGCTTTTTGTAGATGCTTTACGATCACAACTGAGGCAACAGGCCGGAAGGAAAAAAGCAGCAGGTCCGAGCACGCATTGGAAGAGATAGGGGCCATCTTGAACGGTTTCCGAGCTGAGACATCCTGAGCGGTAGGCACAGATGGTATCTTGAAACTGGCATGCGTGATGGTTTGAAGGCACAGCGCCAGAAACAACATCAGGGAAATCCATTTGTAGCACACCTTCACCGCTGACGGGACCAGAGAACTGGAAGACTTGGCTACCTCTTCCTCAAGCAGAGGTGAATCTGGCTTAAATAATGGAGCCTGCTGCACAGTACCCACTGGAGGACTTATGAAATATGATGATCCCCTTGCGAGGGACATGGGACAAACTAAAACAAAAGGAATAATTTCATAAATAAAGACCTACATACACAATGTGAATGAATGAAACGTGATGGGGTGTGTAGCCAAGTATATTCAGGGGCCTTGTAGAATGTGTTTTTCTTGTTCTTATATTATTATTAATATATCATATTCATGTGCCTTACAAATTTAGGCTTGCTGTCGATTACATAACCGTACAGGACTGACAGAACAATGTCGGAAGATTTGGTACGGCACATATCTTGTATGTTATCTTGTAAAATGTTTCGTCAGCACCGCCGCTTCTTATACACAGAGTACACATGATCGTGAATTGCAAAGTGAACGTTAAAAAACAAATGTGCTTTCAAAAGGGATTTCAATACCCAAATATACTGATTGTCACAGTCTGGTCCTGATCCTTATGTTTGTCCCTCTTGTATTGCCGTAGCTGTCTCATTAGTTTGATTACCTGTTTAGTTTCGCCACCTGTTAGTAATTCTCCTAGTGTATTTAAACCCTTGTGTGCTCGTTTGTGATTGTCAGTCTTTGAATGTATTATGTTTGGTGTAGAAGTCCCTTTCAGGTTTTTGAGTATTGTCCCTTTCGGGTTTTGCATATCTCCTTGCGGGTTTAGCTATAGTTTTCTGTTTGCACCCTCGCGTGCCTTTTTGTTTACTGTTTATGATTAAAGTTACATTTTGAGTTATCCTGTTCTCCCTGCGTTCTGTGTGTCCCCGTGTTATACACACAGCCTCGCCGCGATTACAGAAAGACTGACCAAGGCAGAGTCGCCTACAAGGACTCAACAACAACAACAGAAATGGATAATCCTGCTGTAGCCCTGCTCCTGCTACAGCAGAAGGGCCGCTCGCTGGAACATCATACCCAGGAGTTCCTGAACCTCGCGTACCTGACTCACTATCCAGACGACGCGCTCGTGTGTTTCTTCCGCGCCGGACTGAGCGCGTCGTCCCGGGCACGCGTCCCAGCGGGCGGTCCTGAGAAGGATTTCCCGGCTTTCGTGGAGTGGGTGCTGGTGAGCAACGACTCGCTATTTACCATCAGCCCGGCAGAGGACACCGCCAGCCCCGCTCCACAGCCCGAGATCCGGGAAACAGCGCTCCCGAGCTTCGCGGCCCCGCCGGCCGCCCGCCCGCGATGAACTGTGTCTGCCCGCGGCCGCCCGCGATGAACTGTGTCTGCCCGCGGCCGCCCGCGATGAACTGTGTCTGCCCGCGGCCGCCCGCGATGAACTATGTCTGCCCACGGCCGATCTCCCCATTTTCCCGGGCCTCTGGGTCCATCCTGACCCCCTAGAGCTCCCTAACCTCCCTATATTCCCTGACCTCTGGGCCTTCCCTAACCCCCGGGACCTCCCAGACCCTAAAGACCTCCCAAACTTCATGGACCTCTGGGACTTTTGGGTTCTCCCTGATTCCCCTGAGCCCTCGCTGGTCAAGCCGGGGCCTCCCGAATGCCTTATACGGCCGGCGCCTCTCCAGCTCCTGCACCTCCCCCGAGCACCATCTAGGCCTCCTGACGGCCTCCCGGGGAGGCCTCTCAAAAAAAAATTGGGGGGGGGGGGGGGGGTGAGAGTGAGACTTTTAGGGTGGGTGGGGAAAAGGAGACGGAGCCTCCGGGGAAAGCCAAGACCCCGGCTCCGCTCTGGACTTCCCACACTACCCGGCACCCAGTTTCCCCGGCACCTCCCTGGACTCTTCCTGGGACTTGGCCCCTGGTCCCGCCTGCACCACCCTGGTCCCCTATAGCCCCGGCACCACCCTGGAGACCTCCATGACTCTGGTCCTGATCCTTATGTTTGTCCCTCTTGTATTGCCGTAGCTGTCTCATTAGTTTGATTACCTGTTTAGTTTCGCCACCTGTTAGTAATTCTCCTAGTGTATTTAAACCCTCGTGTGCTCGTTTGTGATTGTCAGTCTTTGAATGTATTATGTTTGGTGTAGAAGTCCCTTTCGGGTTTTTGAGTATTGTCCCTTTCGGGTTTTGCATATCTCCTTGCGGGTTTAGCTATAGTTCCCTGTCAAGGGAACTCGCACTGCGTCGAGACGCGATTGGGAACCTTTCAGTTTATATGTCTCTTGAAGCACAATCAAACTCAGGTGCGGGAGTGTACGTCGCCGTGATGACGTCATCACGTCATGACCCGGGAGTATAAAGGCACGTCACGACCCGGAAGCGGGTTAGCTTTCAGTGTCTTCACAGCGCTCTAAGCTCAACGTGTGTGTGTATTGCAGACGTGTGTGTGATTCAGCCCAAGTCTAGTTTAAAAGAAAAGGGATTTCACCGTGTGTCTGTTGGAGTGTTTGAAATGGCGGAGCAAGTTTTTCGGCGCTGTGTTACCCCTTGTCCCGGGTTTCTTTCGGGAAGGGATACACACGCCTTATGTGTAGCTTGCATGGGAGAGGAGCATGCACGATCAGCGCTCGAGGGCACTGATTGTGCAGACTGTTTGCAAATGAGTTTGCGAACACTCCGATCCCGCCTGGCAGTTTTCGAGGAAACTGCCCAGGCTAGCGGCCCTCGTGGTTCCGGTCCCGCTGCGGCTGAGGCCCAGCGGCGGCTGCGATCATGGGGGTCGCAGATGGATCTATCAGAGGGGTCGGAGACGGGCTTTGCCTTTTCTCCGCCTTTACCTGGCAGATCTAGCCCCGTTAGGGAGCCGGAAGCACGCCCTGTGGCGGTTTCTTCCGACCCTGACGAGGCGATACTGCAGCTATCCAGTTCCGAGGAACTGGACGTTGTTAGTATCGACGCTGATGAGGAGGTTCCGCCAGCCCCCTCACCAGCGTCAGATGAGTTGCTGGAGGTGGTGACTCGCGCCACCGCTAGGCTGGGCCTCGAGTGGCCGGCTGAGCGGACGCATGCTCGTCCAAAGAGCAGGCTGGACGAGCGCTTTTTGCCGTCCAGAGCACCACCTCAGCGCCGGTGTCTGCCTTTCTTCCCCGACCTCCACACTGAGGTGTCGAGGTCCTGGAATAGGCCCGCCTCCCACAGGGTGCATAACAGCGAGACCGCTGTTTATGCCTCCCTAGTGGGAGCTAAAGATCGCGGATACGGGGCGATGCCTAGAGTAGAGGAGTCCTTGGCTAATCATTTGGCTCCTCACTCACCGCAGCCCCTAAAGGCACCGGTGCTCCCCACCAAACCTCTCAGGGTTACGTCATCGTTGGTGGGGCGTGCATACTCATCGGCTGGTCAGGCTGCAGCATGCCTCCACACCTCTTCCATGCTGCAGGCCTACCAGGCGGAACTCCTCGCAGATCTTGACGAGGAGGGAGGTATTGGGCCAGAAGCAGTCGCAGAACTGCGGAGGGCGACGGATCTTTCTCTCCGGGCTGCTAGGGAGACGGCCGCCTCTATTGGCCGATCTATGGCAGCCCTAGTAGCTACGGAGAGACATTTATGGCTGAACTTGACTACCCTCAGCCAAAAGGATAAGAACATCCTCCTGGACGCCCCTCTGACGCCTCCTGGCCTCTTCGGCGACGCGGTTAAGCTAGCGGTCGAGAGGTTTCAGGAGGCTGCTAAGCAGGAGGCGGCGTTCAAAAAGATCCTTCCACGCCGCCCTCAAGGTTCGCAAGCAAGAGCAGCGTTCCATCCTCAGCCCAGTACCTCCTCATACCGCGCTGGGCAGAAGCTGAGTGTTGCGACTCGTCAGCCCCCCCCGAAAAAGAAGGGGAGGGCTTCAGGTCAGCAACCTCAGCCTCAGCCTTCTGGCCGGCAGACCGACCTGAGGGTCGTTCTGCAGGGCAAGAAGGCTAAAAGTAAGAGGCCCTGACAATCATGGTGTCAGGCCTCGCAGGGAGCCCCCCGTTGGTCCACCAGCCTGCCAACGCCCTGCGGTGGCCCCTGTGGATCTGGTTTCTCGAGAGAGCCAGTCCGATCAGGGACCAGGTGGTCTACCCCAGTTGTCACCCCGGCAGGGTGCACTGGGCAGATTGCCCCCTCTAAGGAGGGTCCTAGAGCATCCACTCCAGGTCCAGCGGCCTGGAGTGGAAACCCGAACAGAGACTGGTCTCGAGAGACTGGTACCCCTAGTGGAGTTCCTGGCGGCGTGGACACGTCTGCCAGGCATTTCTCAGTGGGTCCTGCGCACTATTCATGTGGGTTACACTATCCAGTTTCGGTCGAACCCTCCCAAGTTCGCGGGGGTTCTTCGGACAGAGGTAGACCCTGGGCAGGCTCGGGTTTTGGAACAAGAAGTCGAATCATTGCTGAGGAAAGAGGCCATAGAGTATGTACCTCTCTCAGCCACAGATTCGGGCTTTTACAGCCGCTACTTCATAGTTCCGAAGAAGGATGGAGGTATGCGTCCTATTCTAGACCTTCGCCTGTTGAACAAGACTGTCAGGCGCCTGAAGTTCAGAATGTTGACTTTGAAACAGATCGTATCCCAAATCAAGTCCGAGGATTGGTTTGTGACGATAGATCTCAAAGACGCATATTTCCATATCTCCATCCTTCCTCAACATCGGAAGTTTCTCAGGTTCGCCTTCGGGGGCAAGGCTTACCAATATCGAGTACTTCCATTCGGCCTAGCGCTATCCCCTCGCACCTTCACCAAATGCATGGACGCAGCGCTCGCCCCGCTGCGGTCCACTGGTATCCGTGTACTGAACTACATCGACGATTGGTTGATTTTGGCTCAGACACAAGAATTAGCGGTCCGGCATCGAGATGTCGTACTCGCGCATATGAAGGAGCTGGGGCTGAGACTCAATGCCAAGAAGAGTATCCTCTCTCCTGTGCAGAGGACAACCTTCCTAGGCGTTGTTTGGGACTCGGCGTCAATGTCTGCACGGCTATCCCCCGTGCGCATTGCCGCCGTTCTGTCCTTAGTCCAGGATATCAAGCTAGGCCAGCTGCTCACTGTCAAGCACTTCCAGAGAGTGCTGGGGCTCATGGCGGCAGCGTCCAGTGTTATCCCACTCGGCCTGCTCCACATGAGACCCCTGCAGTGGTGGCTGAAGACCAGAGGGTTTTCCCCGAGGGGCAACCCCTTCCGTCTGATCAAGGTGTCAAGGCGCTGCCTTCGAGCCTTGCATCCGTGGAAGCAGAACTGGTTTTTGTCCCAGAAGCTCGCACTGGGAGCTATCTGTCACCGCGTCATGCTGTCGACAGATGCGTCCCGCGCGGGCTGGGGGGCGGTCCTGAGGGACCGCTCGGCCAGGGGTCTATGGGACGGGCACCACCTCTCCTGGCATATCAACGCCTTGGAGATGATGGCTGTCCGGATGGCGCTACGGGCGTTTCTCCCCGACCTCAGAGGCCGTCATGTAGTAGTCCGGACCGACAATACGTCGGTGGTCTCCTACATAAATCACCAGGGAGGTCTCCGGTCTCGTCGACTTTCCAAGTTGGCGATCAGGATCCTCCTCTGGGCCCAGAGGGAACTGCTCTCTCTTCGAGCGGTATATATCCCGGGGGCCCAGAACCTGGGGGCAGACTTCCTGTCGAGACAGGGGCCGAGGCCCGGGGAATGGCGACTCCACACTCAGGTGGTGGAGCAGATTTGGGAGAGATTCGGCCAGGCTCAAGTGGATCTGTTTGCGTCTCGAGAGACGTCTCACTGCCCACTCTGGTTCTCCCTTTATCTTCCAGCGCCTCTCGGCCTGGACGCCATGAGGCAAGGGTGGCCAAATCTACCCCTGTATGCCTTTCCCCCCGTAGCTCTGCTCCCAGGGGTTCTGGAGAAGGTTCGCCGGGAGAAGGTCCGTCTCACTCTAGTTGCCCCGCGCTGGCCGGGCAGGGTGTGGTTTTCGGACCTGGTGTCCCTCCTAGACGGCACTCCGTGGGAGATTCCGGTCAGGAGGGACCTCCTGTCCCAGGCTCAGGGGAGGATTTTCCATCCTCACCCAGAACTGTGGAAACTGTGGGTCTGGCCCCTGAGGGGGCCCAGCTCATAGAGTCTGGTCTCTCAGCCGAGGTTGTAGAGACCATTCTCCACTCCAGAGCCCCGTCCACGAGGAAACTGTACGCTCAGAAGTGGAAGATTTTCACTTCTTGGTGTTGCGAAAAGCAGCTGAACCCAGTTACCTGCCAGGTTGGCACCGTGCTGGAGTTCCTGCAAGAAAGGTTCGCAGCAGGGCTGTCCCCCTCCACACTAAAGGTTTACGTGGCTGCCATAGCTGCTTACCACGTACCTTTGAGTGGTGCCTCTTTGGGCAGGGACCCCCTCATAGTTCGTTTCCTACGTGGCACTCAGAGGCTGAGGCCTGTAGTACGTTCAAGGGTGCCTCCTTGGGACCTGTCCCTGGTGCTCCAGGCCTTGTCCCAGGCTCCCTTCGAACCGCTGGACGAGATTTCAGACAAGCACCTTACTCTTAAAACTCTCTTTCTTCTCGCCATTTCTTCCCTCAAGAGGATTGGTGACATGCAGGCCCTCTCCGTGGCCCCTTCATGTTTAGAGTTTGCGCCCGGCTTGGCTAAAGCTTTCCTCTATCCCAAGCCGGGTTATGTACCTAAAGTGCTGTCTAGTCCTATGCGCCACATAGTGCTACAGGCTCTCTGTCCTCCTCCATTTACTGATCATGACCAGGAGTTAAAGAACAGGGTTTGTCCAGTGCGAGCACTGGACGCCTACGTCCACAGAACTGCTACGTGGCGTAGGTCAGACCAAATCTTTGTCTGTTTTGGGGCCCCCAGAGGTTCCCCTGCTTCTAAGCCTACTATGAGCAGATGGATTTCAGAGTCTATTTCTCTAGCTTATGAGCTGGCAGGACAGCAGTGTCCACTGTCTGTCCGAGCTCATTCTACTCGGAGCATGGCTGCCTCGAAAACCTTTTTCGCAGGGGCTTCCCTCGCGGACATTTGTGATGCGGCTGGCTGGTCCTCACCGCATACCTTTATTAGGTTCTACCAGTTAGACCTAAACCCCGCCTTGGGATCATTGGCGTTATCGTAGTGAGCTACGTTTCGCTTGGCATACCCCGTACGCTGAGGCGGCGTGGGTATTCCTCGTTCCCAATCGCGTCTCGACGCAGTGCGAGTTCCCTTGACAGGGAACGTCTCAGGTTACGTACGTAACCATAGTTCCCTAAGAGGGAACGAGACACTGCGTCTTGCAGCCTCAGCTCCTAGGCATGCCGGCCTGTTCAGACACTGTTCAAGCTAACCCGCTTCCGGGTCGTGACGTGCCTTTATACTCCCGGGTCATGACGTGATGACGTCATCACGGCGACGTACACTCCCGCACCTGAGTTTGATTGTGCTTCAAGAGACATATAAACTGAAAGGTTCCCAATCGCGTCTCGACGCAGTGTCTCGTTCCCTCTTAGGGAACTATGGTTACGTACGTAACCTGAGACGTTTTCTGTTTGCACCCTCGCGTGCCTTTTTGTTTACTGTTTATGATTAAAGTTACATTTTGAGTTAACCTGTTCTCCCTGCGTTCTGTGATTATCAAAATGGGTAAAATAATAAGAAATGATGCACTGTCAACTTAATACACAGTAAATATTTTACAACAATAATTTGTTTTAACTTTACAATGACTGTATATGTGTATATATATATATATATATATATATATATATATATATTGACATAGAGAGAGAGATGATAACATTTATAAAAAGCATACATATTAAACATTAAAATGAAATAATCCTAAGAATAAGTATTATTTATACACTTTTACCTTATCATATTTAATACTTTTCAAAAATGGTATTTGTCCTCACAGTATAATGAATATTACAGCATAAACCCCTTCTTTCCCCGTTTGTTTTAAGTAAAAAATTTTTGCTGGTGACCAATATGCCTACAGCTAGACCAGCACAAACCAGCTTGAACCAGCATGGGACTAAGTTGGTCTTTTCAGCAGGGTAATGACTTATTAGTGTGCCTAACTGGGACACTTCAAATTGGTGAAGACATTTTCTCAGACTAGCACCGCCAGCTATCTTCTCCATACAGTGTATTGTAATGAACTGTGAGATGGAGGCTTCCTCCAAGCTCGTACGGCCTGGCAGCTTTCGACAGAACCCAAAGGGACGTCTTTCTGCATGCCAAGCACAAGAGCACACAGCCCTGACCTAATACTCCATTTTCCCCCACCCTTTTCCCCGCTCTTTTCTTTTTTCAACCCAAACATGTTTTGTAAGATAAGCCTCCTTAACCACGGCAGATTCTGCATGCTTTTTGTCTGTGTGAAAACGGATTAGAAGAGGAAAGCAGAGTGGGGAAAGCCATAAAAAGTGAGGGAACGAACAACTGACTTTTCACTTTCTCCGCCGGGTTCTTTCAGAGATTTGAGCCCAATGGGCCCCCAACCGAGGGAATGGTCTGTATCGAGAGGACAGCGGACTTCAATACCAAAGTTCTCCAGTCTTTCGTGTCATTACTTAATGAAATTGCTGTAGTCCTTTCTTCTACTTCCTGTGTGTTTTAATTAGATCATTAGCAGAACAGATTTAATTATAGCACGGGCAAGTGCATGGTGCATTAGAGGTGCACCTGGCAAACTTGGTCCATCATCAAAATACTGGGCGCAGAGGAGCCTGGGCTGTCCAAGGGTTGGCAGCGAGTTGGGATGCAGTGGCCTTCTGGGAATGCGGAATCATAATGAAGTATTATATTCATACTGTGCTAGAAGCTAAACATTTTCCTGAGCGCAGCGAACTAGCAGGGATGCTAATCTTGGACTTGACTTGGCTGGATTTGAACTGAATCGACACGAACTGCATTATTGTGCTTGTACGTTCTTTTTGGCCTTTTGACATTTATTCTGTAAGCACAGTAGAGAGATGACAGAAAATAAAGTGGGGGAAAGGGACCAAAAGGACTGACATAAACCAGATTCAAACAAATATTGGATTTCTTGCAAAACATTTCCTGTGTTCAGCACCATTTCTTGCAACCATGCACAGTTTAAGAATTATTAAAGAATTAAAGAATTATTTTATGCCAAAGACAATGCAATTCAAACTTATTTTATTCAGGCTTTAGTACAATGACAAAAAAAAAAAAACTTCTGTTTGATTGATATTTTAAATATATAATTTCATGCTTTCCATTTTTAAAACCACATAGTTAAAATATATCTTTATACTATTATACTTTAGGAAGCGGGTTCCTTACAAAGATATAATAATAGTAATAATAATAATAATACAGTGGAATCCGGTTATGTCGACGGCCTCGGGGGTTATAGGCTATAGATAACCAACAGCCAAAATGGCGATTTATTTGATGAGGTGATCGGCATGCTATAAAAATGTACATACACTGTATATGTTTGCTAACAACAAAAGGCATATGTGCACCAACTAACAGCAGAGATTTACCAGTATACAGTAAAAAACACCTTCCATTCTCCATACAAACCTTTAATTATATTCTCCAACATTGCAAACACAATGATCGCTCACAGCGTAAACAGTCACAACACACGTGTAAACACATTCGCTCATAACACCAGTGTTGCCAACTACTTTCAAAGGAAAGTAGCTAAACCCTGGCCAAAAAGTCGCTAAATGTCGCTAGGTGACGTCATGCGTAAAATAGCATATTCGTGAGGTCATCACGCTGTACTGGATTGCATACTTTTTTGCGTTCTGCCTGTCTAATGTGCTTTCTCAACAAATTCGGCTTCGTCCCGTCTTTTAATAACCGGGTTCTTCAATCCACAGTGGCGCTGAGCAGAGCGCGCGTCAGAACAAAAGCAGGTGTGTGTGTGTGTTTATCTAAGCCTCATACTCATTGGTCGGTAACCGCTTGTCAGTGTCAAAACATTTGAGAAAACCAATCAATTCAGAGAAGGCGGGCTTTATGTGCAATCGCTGGTCGTTGAGAAGAGTAAGAACGATATGTGCTTTCACTTCAGAGAGTCTCTAAAAGTCTCCAATAACTCCAGATACAGTCGTTAGATTCGTCGCTAATCGCTTTTTTAAAATGTGTCGCTAGAGTGGTCTGAATACTCGCTAAATATAGCGACAAAGGCGCTAAGTTGGCAACACTGCACACGCGGTTACTATGGTTTCTTTACAAACTCTAAAATGCTTTGTTGCTTTTTGCCTTTTTGCTGCGAACTCAGCGCATGCGCAGTGAACTCAGTACGATTATTAGTCACGAGATAACCATGTGAAGTGGCGAATTTGTCCCTCTTTTGTGCTCGAGATATCAGGGTTCGGCGACATGAAAGAATCGACATAACCGATAAGAAAATGCTAAGACAAATAGGGAGTTTGGCGGTTCCACTTCAAAAACGACTCCACTGTATTTCATTACATTTAGCGCTTTTCTTGGAACTCAAAGCACTTTACATGATACTTACTTACATTAACAATGGTATCTTGCTTCAAAAATAGCAATAATAGCAACACTTTATTTTTATGGTCCACTTTAGAGATTCTAATTACTATACGTAACTTTGGAACAACATGTCATCTACCAGTCAACTGTCTACCTAAACTACTAACACATTACTTTCATGGTCACCCCAACAAAGCGCATTCAACTGACTACAAGTAACTTTGCAACTATGTCAACTCTAATGAGAGTTAGCTGACATGTAGTTGCTAAGATATAGTCTAAAGTGGACCATCGTAAAAACATTTTGCCTAATAATGCTGCACATAAAAAAAATCCAAAATGCACTATCATGCTTTCGTCAGGCAGATGTGCTGGCATATTAGTTTTGGTCTGATATTTTTCATTAACTGTGCAGGCTGTCGTAGTCTATTTACCAAATGAATACACACGGTTTACAATGAAGATGCAAATGGAGGAGAGGAGTGTTTGACTTTCCGCCCTGGCACCAAAATGCGAATTGTGCATTCCGAACATGGCAAACAAACAAACTCGCGCAAACAGTGATATTTGCGTACACAGAGCTGTCAGTTCTACTGTCATGTGGCAGTGTTTGTATGCATTTGCGTCTCTCTTTTTGTCGCTCCCTCTCTCCATTCTCAGCATCACTGTACACCTAACTTCATTCTCTCTTCCTCGTCTTTTCTTTGCATCATTTATTCCAAACCACTGTTAAATGCTAAACTATATCCCTCCGCATTTCTATTACTGTTGATCTTTATACCTTGTGCTTACAGGCAGCTCATGTGGAAGCCAAAACACGGGGCTGTAAAAAGAAAGTCTGCACTGACATTCCCCAGGATTGGATTGCAGGAGGTAACAGCTCAGCGGCCGCAACAGAGGTATTGATCCGTACAGTGTCGGCAGGGTTGGCGTGACCTCCCAGGGGAGAGCACAGGCTGTGCCCGGCGCATCTGAGCATCACAGCCCATTAGCCCAGCTGATATAGGGAGCACCACTCTACCGGAAAAAGGGATGTTAGAGGCCAGTCGCTACAGTGGGTTTTGAGTTCAGTGAGAAGATTGAGATATGCATATCTGTATTCACTCACATACAAACACTCACTGAATAACAAAAATGATGACTGTTTTCATACTGGTTTCCGCTGAACAGTTTCCACTGGTCAACAAGCAGAGAGTCCCACCCAAACTTGGGTGCAGTGTTAACTTGCTTTCCTGTAGCTCAATCAGTAGAGCATTGGTATTTACAACGTTAAGCTCATGGGTTCGATTCCAGGGAAAGCAAGAAATGATTCAATGTGTTTTGTGAATGCAATGTCACTTTGGATAAAAGCGCCTGCCATGTGTAAATGTAAACCAATAGTTGGCCTTTGGAAATCATTATTATAATGTACATTATATATTATGAAATATGTATCATTGTAACTAATATTTAAAAAATATTATTATAAAATAATGTGCAGTATATGTTTACCAACCACTATGTATATTATAAAAGCTGTTAAATAATAAATATATTATTATCCGTCACAGTCTTGTACTGTCTTGTCTGTCATGTGTATTCCTTTATGTATCTTCGAGGTCCTGCAAGCTCCTGTCTGCATTTAATAACTGCCCAAGTCTTGTCAGCTGTTCCAATCCTGTGTTCGTCTATATCAGTGGTTCTCAAATAGTGGGGGGCGCAGAGCGATGCCAAGGGGTGCGAGCATGACCCTGGGGAACATGTTTTTTTTTGCAAGGGAGTAGGTTTTCTTGCACTGAACGAAAGCAGCAGATATGAAGTTCAGATAACAAACTCTTCACCCTTTGACGCGTACGATCACACCGGTGTTCATGTGTCACGTGATCAACCGCTAAATTCACACGTGTTTTCAAGCGATATCTGGCACTGATCCAGAACAAGACGCGCTGAACTGTGGTGCAAACAAACACAGCGGCGCCCGTCGCGCAATGAACTCATTATAAAAATTAAGCGACAAAACACATTCACTTCCACGTATCTGAGAATATCAATATCAGGTAGTTGATAACGGAGCCAAAAATTTTGAGCAAAAAATAATTCTATTTTTCTTTTCTATTCAAAAAGAATGTATTTTTGTGACTGCAGTATGTCACGTGACAAGCATGACGCGTCGCCATGGAAACAATAAAGCGAAAGTTCCAAAATGGGGAGAGGGGGGGCACAAAATATTTACTTCTTCCTAGGGGTGGGGGGCGTGACAGAAAATAATTGAGAAGCACTGGTCTATATATATCCTCCTGTGCTCCCTTGTCTTTGTCAGTCTTTGAAGTTACGTGTAGTTACGTCGGTGTTTGATGTCGTCTCATGTTTTGCCTTACCTCATGTCCTGCCATGTGTCTCCAGGTTTGCACCATTGAGTGCCGTTTTTGTTCATGTCAAGTCTTTTGTTTATCGTTTTCTAATAAAGTATATTTTTGTTGAGATTCTCGTGCTCGTGCCATTGATCTGTGTCACACACCCCGTGTTTTCGTGACATTATCATTGTAAATAGAAAAAAAGAAAGAATTATAATTAAGAAAAAAGTATAATTTGCAATAAATAAATAAATATTGCTACAAGGATCTAAAGCACCAACATAATATTATGACAGAGTTGCGATACATAAGAACACAGAAGATCCCAAAGCAACATGAACTGTTGGGGGATCTGTTTGGTATTTGTTGCAAATCTTATTTGAACCTGCCTGTCCTGCATGAGCGTCACAGTTAATATCATTCCAGTAAAATAATTTCTCTCTCTTTCTGTAAAACACCCTGAACCTCTAGCCTCATGAGCAGACAAAACCTCAGACAAAAGCATGACAAACCACCAAACAATATATACTGCAAGTCAATACTGTGGTTTTGACATACAGCACAAAGCAGCCAGACGGCGTCACAGAGCGAGTGACTGAAAGCCGAGGACGGGGAGGCCAGACCCCAGCCACACTCTCATTGTATGACTGACAGTTTTAATCGTTATCACATCGCTCCATTATTTATATCTCAATCTATTTTAGACAAAAATAGTTTACAATTTCTGACATACTCCACGCAGTTGAGTCTGCCGACAACCGGACAGATGGAAGTGTTTATGAATTGTTTGCGTCTCTGTACAGGATCCCAAAGTGAGGAACAAGTGGATGGTTTCACTTTAATGATGTCCTGGATTGCGACAGAGGATTGTTTGTTCAGAGAATTTGACCGCAGATAGTTTTTTTTTAAACGAGACACAGTGTAATAGAGTTTTCTACATGATTGTTTTTTGTTTTTGCATAAGTGAACCTCAAAGGACATATTAAACTTATTTGTCATGACTCATTTGTGCAGCTGTTTTTAATATTCTAACTGTCTTTCACTTTTGATAAATGCATGCAAGTTGAATTCCATTCATTTTCAAAACCAAAAAATCTTACTGACCCCACACTTTTGAATGGTTGTGTTTATGGCAGGGCTTCAATTTGATTGTGAACTAAATAAAAAGTGGGCGCGGGAGAGAAATAAAATCAATCTTGCGATTGGCAGCAATTCAAAACTACCCATGTTTTCTGATCAAATTCATTGTTATTATTTTCCTGCTGCTCCAGAGTGGGTTTGGTTAGGACATATTTGAGGTGTGTTCACACTGGTCTGCACGAAAAAGAAAATAATACATTTAGTCCCAGTTCGCTTGGTGTTCACTGTCATTTTTAACACTGAACATAAAGATAAAAAGGCTTTTATGATGTATTTTGCATCAAACATCCAAAACAATGTGCAAATGATGGCGCTGACAACTTGTGAAAAGCTTATAAAATGTAAAGAAATCAAAACAGCAGTGAGAATCCCTCCGTCCCACACACAAAGAATATCTACTCTCACCTAAAGGATTATTAGGAACACCTGTTTAATTTCTTATGAATGCAATTATCTAATCAACCAAACACATGGCAGTTGCTTCAATGCATTTAGGGGTTGGTCCTGGTCAAGACAATCTCCTGAACTCCAAACTGAATGTCAGAATGGGAAAGAAAGGTGATTTAAGCAATTTTGAGCGTGGCATGGTTGTTGGTGCCAGACGGGCCGGTCTGAGTATTTCACAATCTGCTCAGTTACTGGGATTTTCACACACAACCATTTCTAGGGTTTACAAAGTATGATGTGAAAAGGGAAAAACATCCAGTATGCAGCATTGAAGACTGTAAAAATGTTGCCTGGTCTGTTGAGTCTCAATTTCTGTTGAGACATTCAGATGGTAGAGTCAGAATTTGGCTTAAACAGAATGAGAACATGGATCCATCATGCCTTGCTACCACTGTGCAGGCTGGTGGTGGTGTAATGGTGTGGGGGATGTTTTCTTGGCACACTTTAGGCCCCTTAGTGCCAATTGGGCATCATTTCAATGCCACGGCCTACCTGAGCATTGTTTCTGACCATGTCCATCCCTTTATGACCACCATGTTCCCATCCTCTGATGCTACTTCCAGCAGGATATTGCACCATGTCACAAAGCTCGAATCAATTCAAATTGGTTTCTTGAACATGACAATGAGTTAACTGCACTAAAATAGCCCCACAGTCACCAGATCTCAACCCAATAGAGCATCTTTGGGATGTGGTGGAACGGGAGCTTCGTGCCCTGGATGTGCATCCCACAAATCTCCATCAACTGCGAGATGCTCCTATCAATATGAGCCAATATTTCTAAAGAATGCTTTCAGCACCTTGTTGAATCAATGCCACAGAGAATTAAGGCAGTTCTGAAGATGAAAGGGGGGGGGGGGGCAAACACAGTATTAGTGTGCGTTCCTAATAATCCTAATAATAATTATCCGAAACAGGATAATTAGCTGCTACGCACGCTGTCGCGGAAGCGTCAGCGGAAGCGTTTCAGCGTCCTCGTGTGAAGACAGACGAGTGTAAAGACGTTCGACTCTACCTGCGCGACTCCACCGAGCAACAACACCGGCAAGTCTGTCCAATATTTATTTTTCACACTACACTTTCTCTGCTATCATGTGCTTTCAGTATATTCCTGTCGTCTCTCAACGTCGCTCTGTTAACACTCGCCGAAGGCGGCGCAACATAAACAACCTGCATTCTGTTCCTTCCTCTAATGGACCTCTCTCCATCTCTGTAGGTCTCTGGAACTGTCAGTCAGCAGTCAATAAGGCTACCTTTATCCCAGCCTTTGCTACTAACTCTGCTCTTAATATCCTAGGTTTGACTGAGACATGGATTCGTCCAGAGGACTCAGCAACCTCCGCTGCTCTCTCTAACAATTTCTTCTCCCACACCCCTCGCCAGTCTGGGAGGGGTGGGGGCACAGGTCTCCTCATTTCTAGCAACTGGACATATTCTACTCGCTCCTCTTTATGCATGTACAATTCATTTGAATTTCACTCCATTACAGTTTCATCTCCTGCAGTAATCCACTTTGTTGTAATCTATCGCCCTCCAGGTCAGCTGGGCACCTTTGTTGAGGAGATGGATATGCTGCTGTCCTCCTTTCCTGAGGATGGCACTCCGCTGGTCGTCTTTGGTGACTTCAACATACATTTGGAGAAGCCTTGCGCTACAGACTTCCTCTCTCTCCTAGCCTCATTTGACCTCAACCGACTCATCAACACAGGTACCCACAAGTCGGGCAATCAACTCGATTTGATCTACACACGCAACTGCATCACAGACAACACTCTGGTTAAACCACTGCATGTTTCTGACCATTCTTTCATTACATTTCATATGCATCTTACTAATTCTGCAACACCAACCCCTCTTCCAGTCACTTTCAGGCGTAACATGTGCTCTCTCTCTCCTTCTCATTTCTCCTCTATCGTCTCATCCTCTCTTCCCTCTCACAAACAGTTCTCAACTCTGGATGTGAACACTGCAACGGATACCTTATGTTCTACTCTAACGTCTTGCCTAGATAATATCGGTCCGCTCTCTTCCAGGTCATCACGTGCTACTCCCTCTAGCTCCTGGCTAACTGATGTTCTTCGTGAACACCGGGCCAAGCTAAGGGCAGCTGAGAGAAAATGGCGCAAGTCTAAGGACCCATCTGACCTGAGTTTGTATAAATCTCTTCTCTCTACCTTTTCTACTGATGTCCATACTGCTAAATCTTTACACTTCCACACAAAGATCAACAGCACTTCCAACATGCATGCATTTTTCAAAACATTCAACTCTCTCCTCTCTCCCCCTCCACCACCACCCTCCACCTCCTTAACTGCCAATGATTTTGCCCATTACTTCATTAACAAAACTGCAACTATCACTAGCCAGTTCTCACCTCCACACACACACGAACGTACACCGACTTCTGAAACCAGAAACACTCTCTCAACCTTCTCTCCACTCACTGAGGTAGATGTATCTAAACTTCTCCTCTCCAGCCATCCAACCACCTGCCCTTTAGACCCAATCCCCTCACACCTCCTACAAGCCATCTCTCCTACAATCCTACCAGCACTCACTCACATCATCAACACCTCCCTTCACACGGGATCCTTCCCCACCGCATTCAAGCAGGCTCGGGTAACCCCACTGCTCAAAAAACCCACATTAAACGAATCACTCGTTGATAATTACAGGCCTGTCTCTCTCCTTCCATTCATATCTAAAACTCTTGAACGTGTTGTTTTTAACCAAGTATCTTCTTTTCTATCTCAGAATGACCGGTTGGACATCAACCAGTCTGGTTTCAAGAAGGGCCATTCAACCGAAATGGCATTACTATCTGTCACGGAAGCTCTATTCACGGAAAGCTGATTCAAAATCGTCAGTTCTCATTCTTTTAGATCTTTCTGCTGCCTTTGACACTGTTAATCACCAAATCCTTTTATCTACCCTCTCGTCACTAGGCATCACTGGAACTCCCCTTCAGTGATTTGAATCCTATCTCTCGGATAGGTCCTTCAGGGTGGCATGGTGTGGGGAGGTCTCCAAAGAATGTCAACTGATCACCGGTGTTCCACAGGGCTCAGTTCTTTGACCACTTCTCTTCACCATGTACACCACATCACTGGGTCCCATTATAGAGGCACACGGCTTCTCTTATCATTGCTACGCAGATGACACTCAGCTCTACATATCATTTCAACCAGATGATCCAACGGTGGCTGCAAGAATCACAAGCTGCCTGGCGGACATCTCGACATGGATGAAAGAGCATCATCTGCAGCTCAACCTGGCAAAGACGGAGCTTTTAGTCTTTCCTGCCGATCCAACCCAACAGCATGATTTCACTATCCAGATCGGTACTACCACGATTACCCCTTCAAAGTCTGTCAGAAATCTTGGAGTGATCTTTGAGGACCAGCTGACCTTCAAGGACCACATTGCAAAGACGGCTCGATCATGCAAGTTTGCACTGTACAACATTAGAAGGATCAGGCCTTTCCTAACTGAGCAAGCTACGTAACTTCTGGTGTAGGCCATGGTCATTTCCAGACTGGACTACTGCAATGCTCTTCTGGTTGGGCTTCCTGCAAGTGCAATCAATCCCCTTCAACTCATCCAGAACGCAGCAGCTCGTCTGGTATTCAACCAACCGAAAAGGACTCATGTCACACCACTCTTCATCTCTCTACACTGGCTCCCTCTCTCAGCACGCATCAAATTCAAAGCACTGACTCTTGCATACAGAACTTACACAAACTCAGCACCTTCATACTTGCATTCATTGGTACAACTCTACACACCTACCAGAAACCTTCGATCGATCGACGAGCGACGACTTGTGGTTCCATCACAGAGAGGTAAAAGAACGATCACAAGAACATTTTCATTCACCACCCCCGGCTGGTGGAACGCCCTCCCTGCCCTCATCCGGAATGCAGATTCCCTGTCGAAGTTTAAAAGACTACTCAAAACGCACCTCTTCCATGAGCACCTAACATGACACACGCGCACACACATTCTAAAAAAATTTTAAAATAAAATCCTTTTCTCTATTCCCCATGCTTGTGCTACTTGTGTTCAAAATGTTTGAAACTTTGTATTGTAAGCACTCTTATGCGTTTTTGTATCCTTTGGACAAATGGCTTCTATATTCCTCAAATTGTAAGTCGCTTTGGATAAAAGCGTCTGCTAAATGAGTAAATGTAAATGTAATCCTTTAGGTGAGTGTATTAACACTTTAGTTCAGGGTCCAATTCTAACTACTAACTAGTTGCTTATTGGCATGCATATTTCTAGGCCATTATGAGAACTTACAAAGCACATATTAAAGCCATATTTACATTTACATTTATGCATTTGGCAGATGCTTTTATCCAAAGCGACTTACATTGCATTCAAGAAACACATAGAATCAATTCTTGGGATCAAACCCTTGATCTTATCATTGTAAACACCAATTCTCTACTGATTGAGCTACAGGAAAGCCATATTCTGCATATACCAAAACTTAACAACTATCTTACTAACTATTAATAAGAATTAATTGGGAGTTTATTGAGGCAAAAGTCATTGGACCCTAATCTAAAGTGTGACCGGAATATCTTTCAAGTGAACTGCACAGACAGAGCAATCACACCAGGGTTTGATTAAATCAAGTGTGAACACACTTTAAATGTTGCATTAATCCACCAGAGTGGTCCACTCTTGACTTCAAAGTGGAATCAAATGCAAGAAAGTGAGGATATAATAGATATTAACTGGTCCTTATTTTTGGATGCTTGTAATTATCAAAGCTTCCTTCTTGCGTTTTGCTTAAGACCAATGATAAAATTGGTGAGTCAGCTGCCATCAGACCTTGCTTGTCACCTCAACATGCTCTTTCTCTCACATGTGTCACAGGGACACTACCAGAAGCCTTGGCTATCAAAAAAAGAATCCTCCTCTTTTGACACATCTCTGACAAAGAAGCCAATTAGTTGGCCCTCTCATAGCGCAGACCTGTTCTGGTGTGTGCCGGAGAAAGCTTTTATCCCGCTGTACAAGGACATCTCCCCATGGAGAGATGACGTTGATGCTGAGAACTAGTGGCGCGAGGGTGTGAGTTTCACGGGGGCGAGTGGAGGTTGGTGTGATGGACCTTTTTGTGTGTCTTTGAACACTGATCTATACTGAAAAAAATAAACAGGAAGTTATAAAAAAGGATAACCTGTCTGTCCACTCCTACAGATTTTCCTGCACTGCAACGTGACTGAGAAATGATTCAAGAGGGCTGGTCACTGAGCAACACCTTCCCTCATCATTCACTAAGTAGTAGTACACTACCATTAATAAGATTAAGTCTCTTATGCTCAAGAAGATTGTATTTATTTGATCAATTGTACATTGTAAAAACGCTAATATTGTGAAGTTGCATTTGGCAGGCACTTTTATCCAAAGCAACTTACATTGCATTCAAGAAACACATTGACATACTAATTAGCTTATGCTTTCCCTGGGAATCGGACCCATGACCTTGGTGTTGCAAGCGCCAACAGGAAAACTGTCACAGGAATAAAGTACATTTTAAAATATATTCAAATAAAATATATTATTTTAAATTTGAGTAATATTTCACAATATTACTGTATTTTAGATCAAATAAACCCAGTCTGACTGACTTCAGCAGTCTGCTAGCAAATTAAGAGATCATGTCAGATTTCTATAGATGGCAGCTTGTGCATTTGGAAATCGCTTGGTATCACAGCGACCTGTGGCCTCTGCTCCTGAAGAGAGAGTGTGAAACAAAGTACATAAAACCGCGAAGAATAACAGCCAGTGACAGAGAAAGTATTAGAAAGAGAACGACAGGAGTGACAGGAAAAAATGCTAGATTTAGGGACAGTCTGTACTCCACATATTTAAGAACATAACTTTACGACCTCAGTAGACAGCTGACTTCATCTGTGCCATTCTGCTGCTCTGAGTTTTATGGAAGCTGTCTTTCAGAACGTTGTAATGTGGCATTGCAATGCATCATGGGTCATGACTGAGTGACAGTCTCATTGCCTGGATTCGTTGGCTGGATTCATTCTGCAGGCGCAGTTTCAATCAGGATCCATGATGCATGGAAATGTTTCTGTAGCTTATCATGGGGTATTTAGCGACATTCTGTGCTAAAGTTTAGTCAATTTGTATAGCAATCACGTTAGACGTTAGCTTTGGCGTAGCCAACCACATTCCTTAAGCTTACATTTCACCTGACACAAATGAATAATGCAAAATGCAAATAATGTCTCCAGGAAATGAGATTAGTCATTCCAGTCTAATGCCAACATTTCATAAAGCGAAATCACCACCAGGCATCATCATTAATATCCAATTCATATTTCAATGAGCGAAGAGGACACGTCAACACGTTTAATGTGTTCTCTCAAAGCACTCAACTTTCATCAAGCCAAATAAAGCTCTCATTGGGGCTCAGGGGCCTTCGAAGCCCACTGAGACAATGGAGTGTCTCTCCTTTACTGATGAGCATCCTATCACATTTCAGAGAGGGAGACATGGCTGACTGACTAACCACAAAGTCAAAGGCTCATTTTGGAGTTCTTTCACAGAGAAATAAAAGATGTAAGCTGTTTTAGCACGCTCCTCCCGTTGCGAAGGGAATAAAACAGCAGCCACATCAACGATGGCATGAATAATAAATAATGTCATCTCAGAAGCAAAGAAAGAGATGGATGGAGCAAGGAAGAATGATGGAGGAAGATGAAAAAAAAAGAGTTTGCATAACAAGGCCGGAAAAAAAGAAAAAGAACAAGAGGGGGAAAAAAGAGGTGGACGTCTATGAGTGACGAGCTTTAGAGAAGGACAAAGAGTGAGAGGGCGCAAGAGAGAATGACAGAGAAGATTCATGAGAAATTGGCATGAGACGGAAAAGAAAGAGAGACGACCACCAAAACTATCCTCAAGTCAGAGTTTCCCTCCTAAATAACTTTAAACAAATCGAACAAAAAATCTAAGCAAAAGCAAAGCAAAGCTAAACAATGTACTAGTTGGATTGTCTGACAAGGAAGTAACTTCTAAAAAGTAGTTAATATTTCAGCTTAGTTGGCATTAATATTTTACAGCATTTAAAAAATAATGACAAAATTCAAATTTAGAAGATGTAAGCAATCAAAAGTGAAAGCAGGGGTGACACCAGGTGAGTCGCCGCCCGCGGGCCGGGCCAATTGTCGCACGATGCAGCAGTTAGCTCTGGCTAACAGATGGTATAAATAGCATAAGCACAGCAACTGCATCAGAATCATGACTGAATGCTGCACATCTGGTCGATCGGCAAACACAACAGTCAATGGAGTGTCTTGTTCCATCTCTCAGGGAACCAAAGTTACAACAGTTACCAGTTCCCTTTTAAAGCAACAATGAGACATTGCATTGAAATGCATTTGAGAATAGTGTTCAATCCCGTGGTGAGAGAGACGCAGATCAGCCTGAAAACACAGGGAATCATATGCCAATCACAGCGAAGAGACACACAGCCCAACCAATGAAATCAATAGCTGAAACCTATCAAAATTTGCATACCAGAAAGCCTGAAAAAAAGCGAGCTGCAATGAATACAAGGCCGACATGGTGCAACGTGGTGCATGATTTGTTAAAAATTGGGCTAGTGAAAATGTTGTAGACGTGATCATTTGAAAATGTAAATACTTCCAGAGCTTTATAGAAATAAAGTGTTGCAAACTGATATTGATCTGTTTCCTACCTTGTTAAAACATTGTTGGTAATTATTGTGAGAAATCATTAACATGATCAGTGTTTTCACATAGATTAATATTATTAATTATTAATATTGACATAATTAAAGGAAAATTGAGTAAAGTGTGTATCAAACTGGTAGCCCTTCGCAGTAATCGGTACCCAAGAAGTAGCCCTCAGTTTCAGAAAGGTTGGTGACCCCTGAGTTACAGTCTCTCACTGCCGCCAATATGGATCATTAATTTGGATAACATCCCTCAGTGCTCAGATTTTCTGTCCAATCAAATTCTCTCTCGAATCTAAAGCGTCCAACCTGCTACATTATAAACAGATGCGGAAGTTGTGGCTAAAATCGGTCACTTGTTCACACATTTGCTATTTTGTAAATGGTAAATGGCAGATAGTGCACTATAGGTGAACGATTCAGACAGTCTAAATATGATTTCCATTGGGGCAAATGAAGTCTGATTTCACATTAGCGTCGCGCGAGCCATGAGTGCGCATACAGTGTGGTCTGCTCCGGTGAGTCAGCGCAGGCCACAAACGTATCAGACTCATTTCAATTCTTCACAGAATGCTATATTTTAAAGTGATAAGGAGGAGAAATGATTAGAGATAAGGAGGAAACAACGGCTTTACAGAGCTCAGAAGCTCTGGCCGAGCTGTGATATGAACTAATGCTATTATTAGTGGAAATTATGTCAACAAATTGAACAATGCTGTGCATTTCAAGCCACTTCAGTGAGCCTGTAAAAGGATATTAAGCCGGAAGAGACTCTGTTCCCCAGAAGGTTTTCTGTATGCGTGATGTCAGGGTTCTGCAACATTCTGTCTGGTCTATCTCTTGGTGTTTTCGCAGAGCTCTGACACTACCGTAATGTCTTGAGTTTTGTCTGTGCGCGCGCGGCTTTGAGTGTTCAAGTCGCGTGCACACATGTCTGCGTGACGTCTTGTGTGCGAGTTATGATGTCCGGTCCCGATACTTTGGTCGTGTTCAGTTTCGGTTTTGTGTCGGGATTTGGCCATTCATGACTCGTGTGTTCGTCCTTGTCGTGAGCGCAGGAGAACAGGTGCTTACTCGTTCTTGCGCGCTCTGTCACTTTGTGCGAGCCACGCTCCCTCTCGTCTGTGTGTTATGTTTAGCACGCGGTTCGTGTTTTCATCGGCCGCGTGCTTTCATGTTGTGTTGCACGCGCAGTTTGGTTGTCATCAGCTGCGCGTCATCTTTTGTTCAATGTGAACATGCAGCGATGCGCGTCCGCATTGGCTGCATGTTCATGTCTTGTCTGTTACCCCGCCCGTCTTGTTTCATTGTCATTTAGTTTGATTTGCCCCAGCTGTTTTCCCTCATTACCTTCCCCATGTTCTCCCTATATAATCTCCTCATTTTGCTGTTCTGTGTCGCGTCGTTGTCGTTCCTGTCCTGTTTTGCTGCCTGTCAGTTCCTATCCTGCCTGTTCCTGTTCTCCCAGTTAAGTGTAGTCTGTTTAGTTCTTCGTTTAGTTAATTACTCAGTCTTGTGTTTTCCCCCACGGGGTAGTTTTGTTTGCCTTTTATTTTTTCATTTTTTATCTGTTCAATAAAAAGCCATTCCACCTGCAATATTGAGTCCTCGCTCTTCCTCTCACCCCCAACCCTGACACGTGAGCTGAACGCGGATAAGTAAATGGTCTTTGAACATATGCCTAAAAACCAAAAATAAATAAATAAATAAAAACAATAAGTAAATGTACACAGTTAAAAAAGAAAACCAGTGAGTAACAGTATATTGGTTCCGTCCATTAGCTGTCACGGTTCAGAGGCTCATCGGTTCCTCCTCTGTGTTTGTGCGGTGTTGTTGGGGGCGTGGTCACTGATTACTCTCTCATTCCCTGTCCCAGCTGCACATCATCACCTCTGACTATTTATTCACGCTCCACTGACTACCTTTTGTCAGTTCGTTACAGACAGTCTGCCGTGCTGTGGATCCCGCTGCCTGTTTTTCTGGGGGATCTTCTTCGACTTCGGTCTGGACGGTTATTCCTGTGCCCGCCCGCTGTGGTCCCTGCGTCACGTCTGCCCGAGCGCACTCTGCCTGCTTTCACCGTCTGCTATCCGGGACCTGGACCTTTTTGCTTTCACTCCGCTCCGGATTATATTTTTCTGTTTAATAAACTCACGTGGTGACTCGCTATTGGATCCAGTGTATTTTCTGCATACCCTGACAGAACGAACTGACCAAGACGAATATGGATCCAGCGAGTCTCCAGGATCTCCAGAACGTTCTTGCTTCTTCTGATCAACGCATGGAGAGACAGGAGGAACAAGCTAGGAGTACCGCTCGGGCAGTACAGACCTTAGTGACGCAGGTGTCTGAGCTCGCCTCCTGGATGCAACAACTCACACTGCCCACTGCGCCCGCACCACCACCTGTTCCTCATCCTCCAGTGGAGATGGCCAGCGGACACGAACCACGGATCCCAACACCGGAGAGATACTCAGGTGAGCCGGATTTGTGCCGATCGTTTCTCACCAGGTGTTCGATCTTCTTCTCCTTGCAACCAGTAACCTTCGCCACTGAAGCGTCCCAAGTCGCGCTGGTTTTAACACTGCTTTCCGGTCGCGCTGCTCGCTGGGGATCGGCAGTCTGGCTTAACAACCACCCATGCGTGTCGTCTTTTCAAGCGCTATCGGCAGAGATGACACGGGTGTTCGATCGTGGCATAGCGGGTCGCGAAGCCGCCCGCAGACTCGCCAGCCTTCGCCAGGGCGACCGATCCGTCTCTGAGTATATGATAGAGTTCCGCACCTTGGCCGCGGAGTCCAACTGGAACAGGGAGGCGCAGTGGGACATGTTTTTGCATGGGCTGGCTGACCGTGTTCATAAGGAGATCTATGCCCTCGAACTGCCTCGGGATCTTGACGAACTTATGGACCTGGCCTTACGGGTAGACGCCAGAGTACAGCTGTACGCGGAGCGTGCCCGCCCCAACCAGCGCCAGGGGCTCCAGGAGTTTGTCAGGGAGAACACGGTCAGCCCTCAGGTGGACCACGAGCCCATGCAGGTGGGGCGAGCTCGGCTTTCCCGAGGGGAGAGGGAGCATCGTCGCTCGAGGGGCCTCTGCCTCTACTGCGGGGGTTTGGGACACTTCGTCAACAACTGCCCGGTAAAAGACCAAGCCCGGCAGTAGAGCAGAGGTTACTGTCGGGCGGGCTCGGACTTGGTAAAACCTCATCCTCCACCCTCCTCTCGGGAAGACTACAGTGGGCCCAGGGGAACCACACCTGCCAGGCGTTGTTGGATTCTGGAGCGGAGGGTAATTTTTTGGACTGTTCCTTGGCTTCCTCTCTTCAGATTCCCATAGTTCCCCTCCCCCATCCCATTACGGTTCACGCCCTCAACGGCCAGAAACTCACTGAGATCACTCATTCCACTGACACCCTCACCTTGATAGTAGCTGGTAACCACTCTGAAAGGATTAATTTTTTGCTCACCTCCTCCCCCCTGGTCCCCATGGTTCTTGGTCACCCCTGGTTAGTCAAGCATAACCCCAGGGTGGACTGGGGATCCAATTCGGTTTCGACATGGAGTAATCAGTGCCATGCCTCTTGTCTCGTGTCTGCCTGTACGTCTGTGTCTAGTTCTGTGTTACAGGAGGAGTCGGTGGACCTGTCTAACGTGCCCCAGGAGTACCTCGACCTGAAGGAAGTGTTCAGTAAGTCCCGGGCTGCTTCTTTGCCTCCTCACCGTCCCTATGACTGTGCCATAGAATTACTACCAGGTACGTCTCCGCCTAAAGGCAAATTATATTCGCTTTCTGCTCCAGAGAGGGAGGCCATGGAGAAATATATTTCTGATTCGCTAGCTTCTGGGTTCATCCGCCCTTCCTCTTCTCCAGCGGGGGCGGGGTTCTTTTTTGTGGGCAAGAAGGATGGGTCCCTGCGACCTTGCATTGACTACCGGGGCCTGAACAACATCACGGTGAAGAATACCTATCCTTTGCCGTTGATGTCTTCAGCCTTCGAGAGGTTGCAGGGAGCATCTGTGTTCTCGAAATTGGACTTGCGTAATGCTTATCATTTGGTCCGCATAAGGAAGGGGGATGAGTGGAAGACCGCCTTTAATACTCCCAGGGGACATTTTGAATATTTGGTCATGCCTTTTGGGCTGTCCAACTCCCCGGCGGTGTTCCAAGCACTCGTCAATGACGTGCTAAGAGACATGGTAGATCAGTTCATCTATGTCTATCTTGACGACATTTTGATCTTTTCTTCTTCCCTCCAGGAGCATGTCCGGCACGTCAGGCGAGTGCTCCAGAGGTTGCTGGCGAATGGGCTTTTTGTCAAGGCGGAGAAATGCGCATTTCACGCACAGTCTGTTCCTTTTTTGGGCTATATCGTCTCATCCGAGGGAGTGCGCATGGACCCCGACAAGATTAAGGCTGTGGTGGATTGGCCAAGCCCAGATTCCCGTAAGGCCCTGCAGAGGTTTCTTGGGTTTGCCAATTTTTACCGGCGTTTTATTCGCGGTTTCAGCCACCTAGCCGCGCCTCTGACAGCGTTGACCTCTACTCGAACTGCGTTCAGGTGGTCGGATGCAGCCGAAACTGCCTTTACCAAAATCAAGAGCCGCTTCGTTTCGGCTCCCATTCTTGTTGCCCCTGATGCATCACGTCAGTTCGTGGTGGAGGTCGACGCGTCAGAGGTGGGGGTAGGAGCGGTTCTCTCCCAACGCTCTGCTTCGGATGACAAGATGCACCCCTGCGCGTTTTTTTCTCATCGATTGTCACCAGCCGAACGCAACTACGACATTGGTAACAGAGAGTTGTTGGCAGTAAAACTGGCGTTGGAGGAATGGCGTCATTGGCTCGAGGGTTCGGGAGTACCTTTTATCGTCTGGACTGATCACAAGAATCTCGAATACATTAGATCAGCCAAGAGACTAAATTCTAGGCAGGCTCGGTGGGCTCTTTTTTTCGGACGTTTTGATTTTTCCCTCTCGTACCGCCCGGGCTCTAAAAACATCAAGCCTGATTCTTTATCGCGTATTTTTGACCGCTCCGAACGCCCGTCCACTCCCGAGTGCATTTTTCCTGAGAG
Organism: Rhodeus uyekii; assembly: GCA_037043235.1. NCBI lineage: Eukaryota > Metazoa > Chordata > Actinopteri > Cypriniformes > Acheilognathidae > Rhodeus > Rhodeus uyekii. Next base: position 799,863 of record JAWRVZ010000117.1, read on the forward strand.
TCTCATTGTCTCCACACTCAGATGGGAGGTCGAATCGAGGGTGAGATCAGCCCTAGAAGGGGTAACGCCTCCGCCCGGGGGTCCACCGAGTCGATTATTTGTGCCAGAGGGTCTACGTTCAGACGTGGTTCGATGGGGTCATTGCTCCAACGTAGCTTGCCATCCAGGGGCAAACAGGACCAACTTTTTGGTTAAGCAAAGATTCTGGTGGCCCGGTATGACTCGGGATATTCGGGAGTTTGTCTTGGCTTGTTCAGTTTGCGCCATGGGTAAGACTTCCAATCGCCCTCCAGATGGGTTACTCCAACCGCTGTCTGTCCCTTCGAGACCCTGGTCCCACATCGCGCTAGATTTTGTTACCGCCCTCCCGCCCTCCCAGGGCAAGACGGTCGTTTTGACCGTCGTGGACCGGTTCTCAAAGGCGGCCCATTTCATCCCCTTACCCAAATTACCCTCTGCTAAGGAGACAGCGGTGGCTGTTGTAGACCACGTCTTTCGCATACATGGTCTCCCGTTAGACGTGGTTTCCGACAGGGGTCCCCAATTTATATCCAAATTTTGGAGGGAGTTTTGTAGATTACTGGGAGCGACTGTAAGTCTGTCTTCGGGTTTCCATCCCCAGAGCAATGGTCAGACTGAGCGAGCCAACCAAGATCTTGAGAGAATGTTACGATGTCTGGTTTCCAGTAATCCTTCCTCCTGGAGCCAACAACTTTCTTGGGTTGAGTACGCACATAACTCGTTACCAGCGTCGTCCACGGGCCTCTCGCCATTTGAGTGTAGCATAGGTTTCCAGCCACCAATTTTTCCTAGTCTGGAATCCGAAGTCGCGGTCCCCTCCGCCCACGCCTTTGTCCAGAGGTGCCGCCGCACATGGAACAGAGCCCGCGAGACTCTGCTCCAGGTGGGAGCGCGCACCAAGGCCCAAGCCGATCGCCACCGGTCTAAGCCTCCCGTCTATGTCGTCGGCCAAAAGGTGTGGCTTTCATCCAAGAACATTCCTCTCCGCTCCGTATGTAACAAGCTGGCTCCCAAATTCATCGGCCCGTTCCCCGTCACCAAGATCATTAGTCCGGTGACGGTCCGCCTCAAACTTCCTCCTGCGTACGGGAGAGTTCATTCTGCGTTTCACGTATCCAAAATTAAACCCGTTTTTCACTCACGCATTAACCCGCCTGCTCCGGTTCCTCCCCCGCCGCGACTCGTTGATGGGGAACCCACTTATTCGGTCAATCGCATTCTGGACTCTAGACGGAGGGGACGCGGATTCCAGTACTTGGTGGACTGGGAGGGTTACGGTCCGGAGGAGAGAAGTTGGGTACCTGCCAGGGACATACTGGATCACTCCCTTATCGACGAATTCAATCGACAGGTAGGTCCTCCTGGGAGCGCCAGGAGGCGCTCTTAGGAGGGGGGGTACTGTCACGGTTCAGAGGCTCATCGGTTCCTCCTCTGTGTTTGTGCGGTGTTGTTGGGGGCGTGGTCACTGATTACTCTCTCATTCCCTGTCCCAGCTGCACATCATCACCTCTGACTATTTATTCACGCTCCACTGACTACCTTTTGTCAGTTCGTTACAGACAGTCTGCCGTGCTGTGGATCCCGCTGCCTGTTTTTCTGGGGGATCTTCTTCGACTTCGGTCTGGACGGTTATTCCTGTGCCCGCCCGCTGTGGTCCCTGCGTCACGTCTGCCCGAGCGCACTCTGCCTGCTTTCACCGTCTGCTATCCGGGACCTGGACCTTTTTGCTTTCACGCCGCTCCGGATTATATTTTTCTGTTTAATAAACTCACGTGGTGACTCGCTATTGGATCCAGTGTATTTTCTGCATACCCTGACATTAGCTCTTAAAGTGACAGCATGTCATTAATGATGATTAAACAACAAATGACAGGAAAATCACTCGCTGATCTTGAAGACTATTATTATACAAACTGATATTTAAAATATTCATATATATTTTTCAAAGACTATGTATCTTAGTAAAATTGACTAAATATAACATGGCACCATTATGGCACAGATTAAACTTAATAATTTTCAACAAAAAGCTACAAAAAGAAAAACTGACCAATGACAGCATGCAAAAAGGTGCATGTAAAGGAAAAGGGACTTCTTGCCAGTAAGGGACTGGGATGTTTTAATGAGAGTTACTCTCTGGTCTCTCTCTGCCCATTCCTCATGGGAATAACCTTTACAGGATACCTAGGAAAACCATTCCTAGATATATTGAGTCCTCTCTCTCCATCGTCCAATGAAAAAAAGATGCTGCTGTAGAAAACCAGAGGGCAACCTTTCATTTCGCCACACATGGCTAGTAGACACATGAAAGCAAATGCCCCACTTCAAAAACCAGGTCAACCAAAGCAATGGGACCTTGTATTGATTTCTTTGTCTTTTATCTAAAGCTGCTGAAAATAAATTTCCTTTGCCAGTCGGGGTATGAAAACAAGGTATAAACACAAGGCAACAGGCCCCTCGACACCAAAACTCTTACTGCAAGGGTCACAATAAGACAAAATAAGACAATAAAAAATGATTTCTTTTGATCATTCATGTACTTGGGTTTTATTGTGCATGATTCACCAAAATACTGTAATTGTAAAAAGTTTTCTGATCTTTCATCAAAATGTAAAGAGATTTTTGAGTGTGTTGATCTAGAACAACAATGGTGCTTTTCTTAATGCTCATAACTCGAGTTCCAGTGAACAGTCTATGAATTATCTACATCAAATGTTTGGGGCATAAAACAGAAATGGGAAACGGATCATAACACTGCCGCTTGATTCCCTGGACCTGACCCTGTGTGTGCTGTGAATGGCATGTCTGGGATTTTTTGGAGATTTTTTTCTTTGAAGACCACACACGATAGAGAATAAAAAAGGGCCCAAAAAGACAATGGAATTACTGTAGCCATTAGCGTGCCTGCTGACTCTCTCTCTCTCTCTCTCTCTCTCTCTCTCTCTCTCTCTCACACACACACACACACACACACTGACATTGTGTTAATTGTGTTCTCAAGGGTAAAACCAATTTCTGTTGTCTTGGTCACCATTGTTCAATTACTAGTACTTAATAGGTTAAAACTGTTTTCAATTATGTGACTGTGTTCAGAGTGGAATTACAGCCCTCACATATGCAGACTAGCTTATGTTGCATTGGCAGTATATACTGCATTCCAGTTTAGATTGGATTCATAGTATATACACTGCATTGTAGTTTAGATTGCATTTGCAGTATACACTACATTCTAGTCTAGATTGCATTTGCAGTATATACTACAGTCCAGTTTAAATTGCATTCTCAATATATATTGCATTTTAGTTTATATTGCATTCGCAGTATATACTGCATTCTACCTGCTGTTTTTTTGTAAAAACATTTGACCAAGTTTTGATTCAAGTTGAGCATGTTAATTATCGACACCCATGATATTATATGTTGCTCGTTTGCAAATGGTTTTAGCTACTAATAAAAGGGAAGGAATATCACAAAAAATACTACTTTCAAATGTCTTTTTAATTACAGAATGCCTTTTTTCCCTCACTTGAATTCCAGAATCCTAAACTATGAAAATCCATTCTGAAAACATAAATTATACATGTTTAAAACTACGATGGTCAAAACAAACATTTTAACAAAACCTAAAACTCTTTAATAATAACAACTGTGCATCATTTGTTTCTTCATTTCTTCTACAGCTAACAATTTTGCCCCTAACAGTAACTTTACAAGACAAAAGATTGAGGAAAAACTAAAATACAAGGAGTGATGAATGAGAAAGAAACGTCACTTCCAATCAAGTTATGCAAAAAAAGTGAACACATTTAAATGAGTTTACTCAGGATGCACAACATGCTAGCTATGAACACAGCCTTAGAAGGACAAATTAGTTTGCTATTTTCTTCCAAAACAAGTTTAAAGTGCGGTGGTAATGATTCATAAAAATTTGTACAAAAGTGTGCAAATTCTGTGCAGCCCAAGTCTAGAAATATTTATCTGCTACAGTCCAGCTCGTTCCTTCTACACACACCCTACTAAAGCACTTACAGTGGACACATGTAGTGACAAATACCCGAATATTCTATAGAGAAGACATTCACCAGAAACACTCACCAACACAAAATCACATATGCGTTGGTTTATGACAGAGAGAAAATAAGAAGTGCATTTGCAGGCTGTGATGGACAGCACAAATTGTGTGGAGGTGACTGTGTGATTCCATGTCCTTTCCACCGCTCACTGCAGGAAATTGGGAAATAACAGTCCTGTCACACTCGTCCAATTCAGCCTTCATTAAGGAAATCATCTCTCTCTCTCTCTCTGAGCGGATGTTGGGAGTGAGTGGGCGGAGTTAGCATGCGTGAGTGGAAGAACGCTGTTGTATGAGTGAGTTTTTCTATCTTTTATGGCTTGTTTGTGTCAATCTTTTGTTTCGCAAGCGTCTTGTTGAGCAATTAGAGGCGCTGATCAAAAGCTGGTCAATATGGTTTGGATAACTTAACGCATGGCATTAAAGTCATCCCCTGGAGCATTGTTCTGTTGAGGAATACATGATTGCAGTTACTGAAGTAGTTGGATATTTTTGTATTTTGTCTGCAGCTAGAATGACTAATGCGTTAGTGATTTTTTTTTTTTTTTTACGGTGTGGAGAAAGTTAAAACGGATCGTGAAAAGGATTGTGGCTAACAATGTGTTTACCAGCAAAAAGGATTACGCTTTAAAATGTACTGCCATTAATCAGAGATGACATGATTGAAAGAGATTTAAGGTAACATTTTAAAATTGTGTTTAAAGTTAAAATAATGCATTAGGTTGCAGGCCACCTCAGCTGAAACATGATTTCAGTTAGCATGCTAGCAGCTAAATTTAGCTATGAAAATAAAGGTGAAGAATTACGTGCTTTGTGGACAGGAAGTACATATGATTTGTGCTTGTGCCTTTCCTGTAGCTCAACCAGTTGAGCATTGGTGCTTGCAACACTAAGGTCATGGGTTCGATCCCAGGGAACACAAGAACTGATTACAATCTGTTTCTTGAATGCAATGGAAGTCGCTTTGGATAAAAGTGTTTGCCAGATGCATAAAAAAGTAGAAATGAAGAGCAGACAAATGTAGATAGAAATAAGAAACGGAGACAGTCAGAAACTGGTGAAGGATCAAGTGTTGACACGGGGAAGAGAGAGAAATAATAATGGAGAACTTAGCGAGGAAAACTTGGAAGATTTTGAGAGTGAATTTGGAAAAACAAGTGCTGTGGAAGTGTGTGATGTAACTGATGGTAATTTTGTCACAATAAAAGGTGAGGAAGATATGGAAAACGTAGAGTATGAAAGTGTTTTTAAAGCACGTGCAATAAAACAGAAACCTAGGAAGCCCAATGATAGAAAGCTAGGAAATTGACTGGAAATGAAATGTCAGGAAAAGATGTTGAAAATCCTGGGATTCAGATGGAATCAGAGATAAGCAATAGTGACAAGTCTGCTCCAGAAAGTGGAAGTGAATTTTCAGGGTCTGTGAATTTTCTCACAAAAAAAAACAAAAAGATCAGTTAGAAGTGATTCTACACTTGAGAAAGCAGAAAATCCTTACAAACAACCAAGGGAATGAACGGGATGAGAGCGAAGGATTATTTCCCAGATTTGGAATTGTTTATTAATTCAGCTAGAATGTGGATGAAAGAGAAGGATGCAAATAGTTTTACTGATCAAGAAATTTACAGATTGAAGAAAATTGCACAAAAGCTGAAACTGAAAATACTGAATGTTGAATCTGAAACAGAATGATTTCTTTATTTTTCTTGTGTGGTCTTGTGGTTGTTTTGCCCATGTTTGGCCTTTATTCATTTTTCTATAAGTACGCTAACATTGGGAATACTTAATATTAATGGTACATGAGAAAGTGGGAAGAGAACAATGCTTTTGGAACAAGACAAAAGAAATATAATGTGATGTTGTTTAAAGAAAACCATAGTGATGTTAAAAATGAAAGTGACAGTGGAATGAGATGGAGAAGTTATTTTAAGCCATAAAAGTGGAGAAGAAATCGAGGAGAATTATTAAGTCATAAAACTTCCTCTAGTCCTTTTTCAAAAACATTTTAAACTTTTATCATATGAGGTTGAACACATTGTTAAAGGGCAATTGTTGAAAGTCACTGCAAAATCTGATTTGTTTTAGTTTCTGTAAACATTTATGCTCCTGTTCTTCGTCCTGAGAGGGTTTTTTAGTTTATAAAGAAATCGAATGATGCTCTTTCTAGTTTCTAGTTCTAGTGTCTAGTATATGTTCATGAGAACAAATCAGATGGGAGTAAATTACAAATTAGATAGTATTTCTAATGCATTCATGAAATATTAAGACAATCACAATCTTTGTAATCTTTCAAAAATGTTGCGTAAAAATTAAAGACAATATACATGGCCACAGACAAGAGAGAATTGTATTACTTTGGTTAGACTAGATAGATTTGAAGTTGTTTAAGTTGACTGCAAATAGAAAAACAATATAGTTGATTTTGGCCTTATTTCTTCGGCAAAAGCAAATTGGTTAAAAACTGAAGCATTGATATGTTGTCAGGAATGAGGTGCGGGACGTCAGGACCCAATCGCAGGGGGCAGGTTACTGTATTGAAAAAAGAAGAACAAGATCAAAATACAAACAAAACTACCTCTAGGGGGAAAACCGACTCAACACGACTTGCTCATCACACCTGGACAAAAGACAACGAAGCAGCACAGGACAAATAACACAAAGGGAATAAATCGGGAACACAAGAGGTGGGTAATAAGAGGGGAAACAGCTTGGACAAATCAAAGAATAACAGGGGAACAAGACGGGCGGGGTTACACAATGACAAGACATGAACATGCAGCCAATGCGAACGCGCATAGCCGCGTGTTCACATGACACAGGACGAGACAGAGCGCAGCTGGTGAAAACACAAACTGTGCGCGACACGACACAACATGAAAGCATGCGACCAATGCACGCAGACATTGATAGACGACGTCCCACTCACATGACGTAGAGCGAACACTCATCTCGTGAGCTCACCACAAGGACAAACACACGGGTCATGAATGTCCGAACCCCGACACAAAACCGAAACTGAATAAGACCACTCTCAGGATCGGACATCATAACTCGCACATAAGACGTTACACAGACAAGAGGGCCCGCGACTCGACACACTCGAAACCGCACGCACCCACAAACGAGACGTTACGGTAGTGTCAGAGCTCTGCCACAACACCAAGAAATGACTAGTCCGAACCCTGAAATATGTGTTATATGAGTTGGAGATCCTCCTAAATGACCAGGAGGTCTGTCTTGAGAAAGTGATGGAAACAAATATCTGAGAGTTTATCTTGGGAATGATTCTATGTTACAAAAAAGCTGGGAAGGCATTTAAAAAAACAACAGGAAAATGAGAAAAATTTAAGTTGCTTTTGCCAAAAATGTAATTCAGAGGGAGAGTTATTGTTATTATAAATTTGGTTTCATCAATGTTATGGCAGCAATTGACTTGTGTTGATCCTCCGAGTGTGCTTCTGGCAAAATTACAAACCATTATAGTAGACTTTTTCTGGAATGGATTTCACTGGATAGCCCAGAGCGTACTTTTTTTCTCTGCCCACGGAGAAGGGCAGACAAGGACTTCTCCATCTGGCTCGCAGAAAATTTTCAACTGTTGTATATAGAGAAATGCAGTTGATTTGCTCCGGAGGAAAATAGCTGATATTCTTTTTAATCAAGTGAGTGGATTGAACTTGAACCCTGTACTCTAATCTAACAGACTTCAGCAAACAGCAAAGTACAGTGTTAACTAAATGTTGTGTGAAGATTTTAAATAAAACAATTCTTAAAGAATAAAAGGTGATAGAGACGATTCGTAAATCCATTGCCACTTGTATATATATTCTTTTCCTTTTCTTATTTAAATGATTTGTAAAGAGTGATTTATAATCAAGTTAGGGATTTTTATTAGTTAAAGCCTTTCTTTACTTTTCTGTTGTTTTCCATAGAGTAAGGATGAATATTGTCAGCACTTCTCAACAGATAGAACATGTTATCAGAATGTTTGAGAGTCTCTGTTGATCGTTGGAGCCTGAGCCGAGTTCAGCCTTGGAGAAGCTGTGTATCTGTGTGTGTAAGTGTGTGTGTGTGTGTGTGTGTGTGTGTGTGTGTGTGTGTGTGTGTGTGTGTGTGTGTGTGTGTGTGTGTGTGTGTGTGTGTGTGTGTGTTAATATGCTCTGTATTGGAATGACTTGTTGTTCTCGACAAGCCACGTCACTAACCCGTCAACCATGTGATCAACAAAGATATGCTTCAGACTGTCTGCTCTTGTGTGGAAAATTACTAGTTTTGTTTATCTTTCTTTCTTAGCCAATCAGAATCATTTAACTATCATCAATGACGTAGTTAGCACCCTCTGTTAGAGTATAATTGCTGTAACAATGTTATTGTATGTGGGGTGGCCTACGAACTCCTTGTGAGACCTGAAGCTTCTGCTGATGAAACTGCAAACTAAACTTCACTAAAATTTCTGCTATTGACTGCACTTCTGACTCCTGCTCTTCATTCAACATACCTGGTCCTCGGGTCTTAACTGTAATTCCCTTACAAAGGATACAGTGTGGAGAGAAAAACTGGGGTTGGAAGATGATGCTATGATTCGAAGATGATTATTTTCACTGCTTTTTAGAATGTTTAAAATCCATGTAATAGAGCAGCCCAAAGAAGTAAAAGTCAAGCAAAAAAGCTGTTTGCATTACAGCGTTGTAGGGGCACAGCGGTGTTAGGCAGATTTGAAGAAAGGCAAATAGTTGAGAAGTTTTATACGCTGATTAATGATTATGAAAGGTTTTTGCAGAGGTTGTGGATGAAATGTGCTTTTTTATTGCTATTGGAATAAGTATAGTGTGTGGAAGAAATTATATTATATGGACGAAAATAAAATGGCAAAACTATAATTTACAGTCTATAGTGTGAATTTGTACTTATTTACTTTCTCTCTCCCTCAGTCTTACTCTCTCTCTCTCTCTCTCTCTCTCTCACATACACACTCTTACTCTCTCTCTCTCCCCCTCCCTCTCTCTCTTACACACACACTCTCTCTCACTCTTACTCTCTCTCCCTGTCCCCCCCTCTCTCTCTCTCTCTCTCTCTCTCTCTCTCTCTCTTTCTCTCTTTGCCCACGTTCTCCATCATCATCATCTTCCCCACATCTCAAACTTTGTTTATTCAGAGCACACAACAGAGGGTCTTTGCTGACTGTCGGAACGAGAAAGTGAGCGTTCAGTCTAACACAGAGGATTTCAAGAGGCACGCATCGTGCTCTTTATGGCACAGACTGTTAAGCCAATTATCGAAAGGAGTCATTTCGGTCAAGCAATTTTAAACCATCAAACGACCATAGACAAAGATGATATGTTAACAAGCACACTGCAAAGCTGCTTTTTAGAGATTAAAACCAAAGTACGTGTCTGCTGGCCTGCTCGCCAAGCTCACATTTGAGAAATGGCTGCGGGTGGTGCTCAGTAACACATTGAGAAGAACTTTATCATCATAAATTATGCACGGAGGGGCGAGGCATCTCTCGAATAAGATCAGCCATGATACTGCAAGAGTATCCAAAGATGGAAAATACAGTGCCCCCGTTTGCTAAACATGGCCTACTTAAGAAGATCTATTGCCTGGTGTAGATGAACAAGTGAACCCAACTTCATCTCTAACTCTACGAATCTCGAAGAACAAACAACTGACTTTCAAATGAGGTGTTTCCTCAGAGCGAGAACACAGGACTCACATGTAGTGCAGGTTTGGGTTCTGAGCGAAGGCTCGTGGTTGAATCACATGTAAGTTGCAGTTCACAATGGTCCTGAAATGGAAAGGACAAACAAACTTGCATTAGTAGTTTTCTCAAAAGTTTTAACCATCTTTTTCTTGCTGGGCATTTTTTTTCAGTTGAAAAAATGAAACATTAAATCTTGAAACACAAGAAAAACGCTGGAAAATGGTCTTTAAAGACACCTTGGACAAACTAACAAGCTTAATGGCAAAGTAAATTGCAGTAGATAGTAGTTCAGCAAAAGGTTTATGATTAATCATGTGGAAATAAAACTGTATATTCACTTCTAAAGTCACTTTTTGTAATGTTTATTCATTTTTTTTCCACATTTGACATACATTTAAATTTGTACACATTTAATTTATATAAAGAACATATATATGTGCATATATATCACAAAAACAAGCTTCCAAATGTGTCACTGTGTTACAAAATAATTTCACTATGTATTTCTATAGAAATTTCTCACAGCTTCAGTTCCGTACTGGAAAATCCTTCATTTATCTCTGATTGTAGCTTTTTCCACACAACATGTTTTCATCTGCATATGAGCAACATCAAAAGTCTGCAGCCATGCACGTGCTTAGAGGAAATGAAGCTAAAATGAGTGTAAGAGATGTGTTGGTATGTTGGAAAAATGTCATTTTTCTTTAAAAAAAACATCAACCACCTGTGGCAAAGGGCAGTTAGGTTATGCTAATGTCAAATGCGACACTAAGTTGCTCTGGTTAGCCTAAAAGACTGCAAAAATATCTAATTTGAGCAAATCACAGGTCTGAGAGGAGGTGAGCTGGTTAAAAAAAAAACTGAAAAAAAGAGCAAAAGAGCAGTTCACATTCGTCATTTTAAATGGATCTGACAGCAGCTAGGGGCTAAACGGGCTGCTAATTGTCTAGCCGTCACGCAGCAGTGTCAAAAGGGGAAATGTGGAAGTAAAAGAGAAAAAAACATCATCTAATCTTCTCTTCCAGTCTGTCTCCTCTCCTCAAGTAACATCATTAAGGGCAGAATATCATCAAGAGCCTGCATCCTTGCTTCTGGAGTTATTTACGCTGGCAGCTGGAATCAATTATGTATATTGAATACATTTTTTTCATTGGCATTTGTGAGATGTTTATTTGCACGAAGCACTCTCAGCTCTTGTTATTAGGGGCTTTTGCGGAAGCGATTGCATCAAAGCATTTATTTTTGCATGAGGTTGGAGACTTAAGCCCGATGAACACGATGCTTAACATGCTTAACACTATCAACTGCTGATTTTTATTTGCGAATGGTGGCCTGAACGGATGTCTCAGACCAGACTAGATTGATTCTGAGGAGGAGGATTTTAAGACATGTTTGCCTAGCAAATTATTTAGAGGATAGTAGCTTTTAAGACCCAAATTAAAATGCAAATATTCGACTGCAGAATACTGTTCGCCCAGAAAAATGCAGCTCTTCTACATTTGATTAATTACTGCCAATGCGATCACCAGAAAATTTAACAAACATGCCTATTAAGATCCATTTACACCAAGGACAATAAGTACAGTGTTTTAATAATCATTTTAATTATTTAAGATATTTCCACAGTACAACTGTAATGTTAACAACGAGTGATCCCTCGTTTATCACGGTTAATGTGGATAGGTGAAAATCGAAGTAGGATCAGCCAATCAGATCACAGAATACATCCACTTGTGCTCTCATTGGTCGATCTCGCGCCGGGAACCAATCACGTGTCTTGTCTGAGTGTCGTGTGTGTGTACAAAGCCTATGAGAGAGTTTCTCTCTTTGTCTGGCATCCTGGGAAACGTTTATCTTGTGCATCGCGATAAAACAACGCTGCTTTCCGCAATACAGCTGCCGATATGGCGGTATTTTTGAATCTTTATTTTTCAATAAAAAACATTTTTAAATCCGCAATGCGGATTCCGTTCGAATTCCAATTCGCAGACCGCGAAACTTGTGGCGAGTGGCGAGATTACTGTAATCACTTTCAGAAAAAAATTTTCCACACATTTTCAGAGGATGAAAACATCAGAATCCACCAGAATTGCATTGGTGCATTTGGTGTCAACTATTCCTTTTAAAAAACGAAAGTTTACTGTATTAGAATGCAGGAAGAGCAAGAAGGCACGCGTATACAAATTTCATGTCTGTTCCTAATATCTCGTAATTCTAAGGGGGATCACACTTTCACTGGGGGAAAAAAGAAAAAATCTGTTAATCTTCTAAGCTCAGAAATCCCCTCCTATGACAGACCGTGACCAGGTTCTGCCACGTCACCTTAATAGTGCAGGTTACAGTTAACCGCTAATGAGAACCTTATTAATCATTGCTCCTAGCCTCCATTAAGCAGAAGATCTGTAATAGGAAGGAAAAAGAGTTTTAGGGGCTTTTGTGAGGGAAGAAGCCCAACTTATGAAGAGCCAAGTAAAGATATGTGCATCATCGCAGCAGACCGAATGAGGTAAAGCAAGTCTTGACCAGATGGAGGGCGTTGGGGGATGTAATTAAATTTTCTGGCTACTTCAGCAGCATTATTTGATCATTTTAAAGCAGGCCTTGGGGAGACACTTTTTATGTGGGGCTGGCTAGAAAGAGCACTGTGAAACTCATGCTAGAATGCCATCCCATGCTAGAATGCCATCACCAGCAACACGTTCTTGCAGATGCCAGATCAAAAAGATGTGGTAGCAGTACTCACAGTCTCTGAAGCCCAGTGTACAATGCCATGTCAACGTCCCTCAGCGTCTGCAAGCCCGACCAGTTCTCAATGTGACTGCAAAAACAAATCCAGAACATAGAATTAAAAGATATGCATCAACAAATTCCCATTAGCCTACAGAGAAAGGAACAATGAGAACGATAAAAGGTTAGTAATTCATTGATGTTAAAATCCACACCGATAATTATTTATTTACAATATTTATTTTATTTGTTATTTATTTAAAACACAAGCCCTAGAATGTGACATCATATAAATCATAAATGTTGATTTAAGAGGTCAAATATATATTGTCAATGCAAGAGTCCATCACTCTGTAAAGTCTCCTCCAGCACATCCCAAACACTTTCAGTGAATTTAAGGTCTGGATTCCGAGATCCCATTTCATGTGTGAAAACGATTCTTCATGCTCCCTTCCTCCCAACCGTCCTTTCACAATTTGAGCCTGATGAATCCTGACATCATCATCCTGGAATATGGCCATGATGCATCTTCCTAAATGGCCGTTTAAAAAATGAAAAGCGGCACACTCCATCAATTAGTGTTATCAGAACTGCTGCCAAACATAAAACATGCTAGAAACATAATAATCACTGCAATAATGATCCAATCATTGACTCTTAACTTTAAATCCAAACATCAATTTATATTACAAGTGGATCTAACACATCAAGTGTGTTACAGCTTCATAACAAATGCACTGTATGAAAGTGTTGTTAAATTATTAGAGTTATTTTTAACTAAGAGAGTGTTTGTTGAAGGAAAGGGTAAATGTAAAAATAATATAAATGAGCATACGGAATTATATATCTAATATCTACTGAGAAATAAAACAAATTTCCAAATGATAAAGAACATCTGATAGATCCCAAAGAACAAAAATAGACAGCGCTCATGATTTTTATCAGTATTGGTGCCAGTAGTTGACTGAAATAACTAGACCTCTTCAGCGCAGCTGTGACAAGAGCCAGCTGGCATCATCATTTTGTGAATTAGCACCCATTACAACACAGACTCTGATTAATAAATGTTTTCAGAAGTTTCACCAACGCCATAACTATGTTTCTCGACGTTTCCCCCAGCTTGAACGCTTTGGGCATCCGCTGCTAAACGCTGATAAAAAGGCGAATAGAAGACAGAAGAGTAGACGCAAATCAATGCGAGTTCTGTGCATCGCTTTTAGATTTAATTAAGTCAACAATTTCATTACGTAGACTATCAAAATATCAAACCAAGAGGCATTTGCAAACAAACAATGTTTGGCTGCCTTTGCTTGACCAGGCTGTTAAATACCAGCCAGTTATAAAAAGCAAAACACATATTTTACGCTGTTCACTTTTATGTTACCTATTCCACACACTGACAATTTGCATTCTGTGAACCTCAGGATCCAGTAGAGAAATGAAGTCCACATTGGCCGTTCAGACAGAATTGGTCATACGCAAACCAAAAATTAGCCTGGACAGATGCAGGCATAGACCATCTGTGGAGATTTACAGAGCTCAAGGAGAACGGGGGGGAAATAATGCACACATTTCTCATTAAAAAGATTGTTTTTGATTGTAATTCTATGGTAATTATCTGTGCTTAATGTTTAAAGCATGCACACCTTTACAAACGTTTCAAATAGCTAAACAACCTATTTACTTGGGGTGAGGAAGACCGGAAAACCAAGAAAAATGTTTTTCCTAATCAATGTGGTACTGTGAAATGTTGTTTTGGAAGCCCTTCGGTTTGAAGGATCCTCTTGGCTGCAGGAAAGTGTTTTCCAGAGCCAGTGACGGCAGCAGAAGGCTTTCGCCTCACCAGCATCTGTCTTCAGCTGGCTCAAGTGTATACATACTGTACCATGACCTCATTATAAGAAGAAACATCAATGAAAGAAACTATTAAAAAGAGAGGAAGTGGTGCACTAATGGAATAAAATCAAAATAATGAAAAATAAAAAATATATAGTTATAGATAATAATAAACAACAGAGTAAAAAAACATACATGGTCCTTTTTGCTATTGGCAAGAAATGCAGGCAGGAATTTACTAGTCAGTGTTAATTGGTACACAATTATCCCGGTTTCAGAGACAAGGATTAAGTCTAGTCCCAGTCTAAAAGGCATGCTTGAGCGGTTTTATTCGAAAGCAACTTGCACTGACATATCTTAAAATATGTCACAAAACAGTACTCGGGATGCACACCAGTAACAAATGCCTAACTGAACTAAGGACTAATTCTATCTAAAGTCGTATCTGTGAAACCAGGCTTTATGGTTTTAATCAGTCTACATCTTTTGGCAAAAAAAGTGTCGAAATTTTGTTACATCAAATAGATTTTTCGACAAATTGTTCAACAATTTTTATTAATATTGTATTCATTTATTTGAAAATGTGCAAATGATGAAATCCTATTAATTGGCACTGGACAAAATTTAAAAAACACCTCAGAAATGTGTAAAAATCCATTTAAAATATATAACTTATATACAACATTATAGAATTTATATATTATAAACTATTTATATAGTTTCTGTCATGGCATTGGAGTGTTTTGCTGTCACATCACTGTTAATTCGGAACTCTTATTTTGTCTTTTTGAAGTCACATGTTCTTTTGATCTAGATCTTTCTGTCACCCATCAGTTGTCATGGTCACTAATCATCACAGGTGTTTGTCTTTTGTTCATCACTACTAGTATATTTAGTTCTCCTTCTCCACCTTTCAGTTGTCGGTTGTTGTTTGTGCATGCACTGCTGTTACGTCACCCTGCCTTTAATAAAACTTCCTTTGGCTCTAATTTCCATCTTTGTCTACCCGTGACATTGGCATGGTAATGGTTATTACAATGGACCATATATTTGGTCTTGATGGAATAGTTTTGCTTCTGTAATTAGAGTAAGTACAGGACACACTGCTGTGAGCAAGCATATGAGAATTATCCATTACAGTTCTATGCAGGTGGAGCTGGGGAAGGAGCATCAACTTTGCATGAATTTAATCATCACTTACAATATCTAATAATTTATACATTATTGTATTATAATGCTTTGAGATATTGTATATGATACAAAATACAGTGGAATACGGTTATGTTGACGGCCTCGGGGTTGCAAAGAAGCATTGAGATAACCAACAGCCAATATGGCGCTTTTTTTTTTTTTTGGATGAAGCGATCGGCATGCTATAAAAATGTACATACACTGTATATGTTTGCTAACAACAAAAGGCATATGTGCACCAACTAACAGCAGAGATTTACCAGTATACAATAAAAAACACCTTTGATTCTCGATAAAAACCTTTAATTATATTCTTCAACATTACAAACACTATTTCGCTCACAGCGTAAACAGTCATAACATATTCGTGAGGTCATCACACTGTACTAGATTGCATACTTTCATGCGTTCTGCCTGTCTAATGTGCTTTCTCAACAAATTCGGCTTCGTCCCGTCTTTTAATAACTAGGTTCTTCAATCCACAGCGGCACTAAGCAGAGCACACGTCAGAACAGAAGCAGGTGTGTGTGTGTGTGTGTGTGTGTGTGTGTGTGTGTGTGTGTGTGTGTGTGTGTGTGTGTGTGTGTGTGTGTGTGTGCTTGTGTGTGTGTGTGCTTGTGTGTGTGTGTGTGTGTTTATCTAAGCCTCATACTTAAATCCACTGTAATTCTATTTCAAATACTTTTTTTTTTGTATTTCTATCCATCTAAAACTCCCAGTTTCCATAAAAACATTAAGCAGCACAACAGTTTTCAACTTTGTTTATAATAAGAAATTATTATTGAGCAGGAAATCAGTATATTAGAATGATTTCTGTAGGATCATGTGACACTGAAGACTGGAGTAATGATGCTGAAAACACAGCTTTGACATCACAGTAATACATTACATTAGAATGACATTAAATATATGAAGAAGTTTTTAAATTGCAATAATTTTACTGTATTTTTTAATAAATAAATGCAGTCCTGAAAAAAATCGACCAAAAGAATCTTACATTAACAAACATTTCTAATTTCATTGATGAGCTCACCACTGACTGCAGTTCATCATTACTTGTTGTCTGTTGCTCCCAAACGACTAGTTTAAATTACCCAGAATGCAATTACATCTAAGCTAATGACAAAGCGTTTAATTGAGGAAAGAGGGCTGCCATATCCCCCGGAGCATTTGGCTTGTCAGCGAAGCAAATGCGCCGAGTTGTAGTTTGCTGTCATGGAAATGCGATCTCAAAGGTCTCCCCCCTCGTCCGCAGACAGGTGCCACTTGGCATGTGGTGGCGAGCGAATTGAGCGGTGAAAGCCATTTTGCCACACTCCTAAAGGAATCCCGAGTCTTAATCGCTTATTTATCTCTGGCACTTAACGACAAATGATTTAAAACTTCAGGGATTTGCCACTGTGTCATGCTCTCGATACTGTCAGTTCAATCATTCAGTGGCTCAGGCACTTCTCTCTCCCGATCACTCATTCGCTCGCACATACACACACCCAGATGCTGTTTTTCTTGACACCGCATGACACACATCTCAAATAGATGTGCCCGGGAAATTACAAGCTGCCCTCCATCTGTTGCAAGCATCAGGTTTTCTGAGCTCGGCTTGCACATATTTACATCAGCCATAGAAATGTAACAATGTCCATATCTGGTTTGAACATGCCGACCGTCTACACTTGATCTGGTCTGTGTGAGTGGGCGTATGTGGGCGCATTTATGAGAAAACAGACCATATCCGGCACAGAGAGACGCCTCAACGCACATCCCGATTGGTTACTATGCATGCTTTTACTCGTAAGTGATATTTATGGCAGGTGGTTGGACTGGGACAAGACCAAGCGGCTTGGATCACATGGTCTTATGATATTGCAATCGTTCAGTTCTGCAAATATTGATCTCAAACATTAAAAGGTCATGTGATTAGGCAAAAGCAAACATTTCTTTGCCCCAAAAAACTATTTTGTCATAATTTACGCAACCTAATGTTGATCCAAACCTTACTTTCTTCTAAGAAGCACAACATTAGACATTTTGAAGAATGTTATACTGACCATATAGCATAGCATGACTGTTGTTATTGTTAACTTAAAAAAAAAAAACAGAAAGCTTTTGTTCACTAAAATATATTTTATTAATACACATAGGATGAAAATTTTAAAATGTGAAAAGTTGCTTTGGAAACTATCGGCAGTAAAATACATTTAAGTTGAAGTACTAAAATGAGTAAAAATAAAACTGAAATAAATTAATAATTAATAAACCAATAAAAAATAAAAAGGATCAAATGGATAAAAATAACAAAAGGACATAGAATTACAAAAACTTAAACTAACGTTACAACAAAAATGACCATCTAAAAAAGCTAATCTAAAATATTAATCAACATAATAATACTAAAATAACCATGCAACCAACAAAACAAATATCTAAGTTGTCATTGTGCAGATTTAAAACGACATGAGGGTGTCACATCTGTCTGTCAGCTAACAGGATGATTTTTCACAGTTCTTTGAGAGCTCATCAGCATTTCTTTAAACACTGAAGAGATTCTGCAGATTGCACATAAATTGAAAATTGAAGACATGGAGAAATCGAAATTTGGAGGGGAAGTTGGCGGACAGTGATGGACTAGACAGATCCCAAAGTGTGAACTGGGTTTTTGCCCCTCTGACCAACTGACACATCGACAAATTGATGGGTCCATTGATTGTACTGTGCAGTTTCTAAATGACCAGTAATGAGTCAAAGAGTCGACCCTGAGCGTCTGAAGAGAAAGCATCTAACATGGACACGACTTTATGTGGCTCCTGTGGACGTCCAGACCGATTTGGCCCTCTTTAGTCATCACATCATAATGGATTTGTAAATCTTTCTGGTAAGCACACATAAAACAATCTTGTAAACAAGCATTCCTGTGAGGATTCATTAAATATGTGCAAAGGTTTGCCACAATAAACATTCATGAGAGCTAAAAGCTCCGGCAGACGGCCACAGAATGACTTGAATTCATCACAATTTGGTTTATTGTAGAGATTTAAGCATTACTTTTATGGTGGAACTGTCTCTTTGACACTTCAAGTCTGCCTTAAAAAAAACAGGCTGCCATAAAATATTTCAAGTTCATTCAAATGTCTTATAGTGCTGTCATATAAGGAAATGGTTATTGTAAAAGAAACCGTCAAACTTGAATTTTCTTCATCCATAAAATTTCCAACCATAAAATAAAGGATTTTTTTTCATATTCCACGCAAAAAGCTTTACATATTTGTAACACTGTCACCTCAGATCGGTTCTGTAGGGTCAAAAATGTGAGATTTTGCAGAATGCCCAAGCTGCTCTTTTCCATTCAAGAAAAATAAAGGTCATTTGGAAGGTGAGTAAACATGACCAAATAAATACACATCCATTCTGTGAACAACAACAGAAAATCTGTTATCTAAGACAAGTCCCTACAGCAAAAGGGAACCCCAAACTCCTTTTGCGTTTTGTTTTCCCCCATCAAATATCAATATATAGAGTTTAAATATACTTGTATTTACTGTGCAACCAAGTAGTATGTCTTGTTTTAAGTCCCATGTCAGTATAAAAAAGCTTGAGCTGGAAGTGGAAGTCTTCATGATCCACACAAATTCATGTCTGTGACAACCTTACATTTAAAATGTTTTATCTACAAAACAATGCAGTGCTGTCACGATACCAAAATTATGACTAAAATATCTACTACTACTGAACTGAAACCACACAAAAAAAGGTGGAACTTGGAACTTATATAATTCATTTTTTATCTATTAATTATTCTTTTAATTTAGCGTGTACAGCCCTGTTTCTTTAGATAGATAATAAAATCATATTTAAAAGCAAAAAAACAACAACTATTAATTGCTGTAATGCTGGCAGAGTTCTCAGCTTGGAAAATGTGCATGTATACCGTATTTTCCTGCATATAACCCGCGGGTTATATACGTTATTTGGGTTATATACGAGTGCGGGCTATATCACACATTTTTTACACTTTTTTGCGGTATTTTCTTTCTTTCTTGCGAGGGTTGTTGTCTCACACTTGTACTATCACTCTGAAAGCTGGTGCTGATAAGCTGTCTGACCTGTCAATCATGCAAGAAGACGTGATTGGCTGTGCTGCCATAAGGGCGGGCTCTTCTCATCTTAAGGGACGTGCTGCTGCACAGCGCGAGACAATACTTTTTCTTTTTCTTCTGATTCTGACTTGTGTTTGTTTTCTACTGTGTGAATTTCACGCACAAGCACTGTGTACCGAGCCTGAACAGTTATGGATAACTGACGTCATGCGAGCAACATTCGAAATTCGAAATGTGAACTTACACAAAAAAAATTATAAATCTATATACAGGATTTCTTATGACATTAAATTTCACAGTAACACATTTCTGACCGCTACCTAAAAGCAAGCTTGAGCAATCTCTGTCAAGAGTGCAGATTGCTCTATGAATGGCTAAGGAAGTACATCATCTCATCCCAAAACTCCCAAGCATCTAGTTCCATCTCCAAAATTGTATCGCAACAGGAGGGATTGATCAGCGAGCCATAAATATTCCACTATTGGAGATCTGCATATATGCGCTCTGTTTGATGTAGGGAATTTGAGAGAAGGCACAAAAGGATGGAAGACTGCCAGCTCTAAATCTTCCCTTCACTTCAGCTTTAGTTGAAGAATGAATAAAAAGTCATGGTGAGTTACCGAACCATTCCAATAATTAACTTCGTGTAGCAACACGCTGGCGTAGCGAGATCTGACAACCCCAGAAAACTTCATTTCTCTTTTTATTGTTGTTTATTCCCTTCTTTCCTTTCGGTCCTCAACATGACAGATGCACAGCCAAAGCTATTGGAGTCCAGATCATTTATTTTACACATCAATGATTCAATTTCTTTACACACTAAAACGAAATGCTAAAAAATATAAACAAGGTGAAAGAAATCAAAACTCCAAGCAACCATGGATGTCTGCTGATCCATCTGGGACCAAACTTACATATAGACTAAAATATATTGTATGATGTAAAATTTTAAATATTTCCAAAGCCAAGTTTATAAAGCTTCCACTGACCTCTAGTTTTTATACATGTAAATATATATAGTGCTTCTAAAAATAAATAGCTGGATTGTATCAAAGTTTGCATGGTTTATGGTTCGTATTAAAATAGTGTAGCCAAATGTATTGTCAACAGATCCCTCAAATAAACTCTGACACAAGGTCAAAAGAACACAGTTTCAGCTAAAGTGACCTTCAATTTTGTTGTAGGCTTCACTATAAAAAAAGCCCCAGACTTTATGCCCACAGTCAAAAGTCTTGATTGGATTTGAATCATACAGCAGAATTATGTTTTGCATTTATGCATTCCACAGATATTTTAAGGTATATTTATCAGTAAGTATACTCCATGGGGATCAGTATCCTTACCCTTCATAAAAACTAAATACACTAAACCTAAATTTGGTTTTAGTGTGTATGATATTGCAGTTGAGCGAGAAAGGTTGACAGAAGTTGGCGCTAAATCTCGAACCGCTGGGAAACCTCACCGAACACAGTAGAGTCTGCTATCAAAACAAGAAAGCAACAGAACTCGTAATAAAACAAGCATCAACATCGGCTTGGCCTTTCAGAAATAGCTAGAACTGAGGGATTTTAAATGCTAAAGTGACGCAGAGATGGCATTCTTATTACTCAGCAGGTGAGCAGGTATTTTATTGACCAGAGCAATCTAACAGTAAAGCATTTTCTGTTGTGAAGGGTTATTTCATTGTGGTTGTTGTGGCGCTGTGCTGGAATTTATTTTCAAGGAAGTACTAATAAGCCTAATAATGGGTAGAGCTAGAGTAACGTCTTCAGCTAGTCAGCTTGAGATCCTTTCCCTCTTTCCACAAAATACTTGCCGGTTTGTTTTGTCAATGGTACATAAAACTTGAAACCTTTGCAACCCATCTGTACATTACATTAGAGTATTATATCATTATAGCACTTATTAATATTTGAATTAGCTTTAATTTCATTTCTTTTCCATTTTAGTAATTTTATGTACCTTTGTCTTTTTTATATATATTATATATTTCTACATAGCTTTAAGTCAGTAATTCACTTTAGCCATATTCGTGCTAAAACTTTTCAGTTAGTCGCAATAAGCAATATTTCTGATTTATGTTTTTCACCTAACTTATATTTTATTTTATATTTTAATAAAGTAAAAAAAATCTTTAAACAATTAAAAACTAAAACTGAAAAAATTAAACAATGAAAGAGGGAAAACTAAATTTAAAAGACATATTGAAATTAAAATATAAATATAACAAATAAAAAAACTTTAATAACCTGTTGGGAATTGAACCCATGACCCTAGTCTTCCATTGAAAAATGGACTAGGATTTACTTTTTCACTCAAAACTTGCAAGTCGATTTCACAGAAAACTGAGATTATGAAGTAGAAAGACTGAACTCGTAAAAAAGTCATTCAGAATCTTTGCATTAATTAAATAAATTTGCTAAAGCCACAGGAACACACTGGACAGGCAGTGTGATATAGATATAGTTAAAAGTGGCAAAAATTAGCATGACTGAAAGCATAGTAGTAAAAAAAGGTGCTAAAAAATATTCAGGGAGTATCCCAGAAGCCCAGCCCTGGTTCGAAGGGCAGACCCTGTGGCAATCTGTGAGGCTAAGCCATTGACTGTGCTTTAGCCAGAGATGGAAGAGAAGGCACAGGAAGGTGCAGAAGAGCCGAGGGAGGTTGTTTGGCCTTTCTTTTTTCTCCCTCCATCTCTGACACCTCTGATCTCAGTGGTGAAGCCGCCCACTTGCTCAGCTGTTCTCTGGGAGCCGCAGGCCGCAGCTTTTAAGACTGGTTTTGCAACCACCTACAGAACCAGCCTACATAAAGACAAAAAACAACATCCCTCATCCCTTTCCCAAACAACATAAAAGTTCTCTCCTGTAGTCCAAACACACCAAATGATTGAAAGTAAAAGGTGTCATGAGCTGTAAATATCATAGGAAACAGCTCAAACGAACATGTAGTACGTTATGCATATTAGCACACTGCTTTTATCCCAGCGCCGCTGTTCTGGATCAACAAGCCTTCAGCGGAATGAGGTACAGCCATTTTGTGCTGAGTCTGCAAATTATTCTATTCCGACCCGGGTTGTAAAAACAAGCACATATCTGAAAGCAATGATGCAATTGCAGCTCGTGTTGCACCAAACATATTCACTCTTTAAGATAAGAGGGACATAAAAAGACATGTGTTTTCCAGATGCACACGACTGATACTTTTAAATGTTATTAGATTCAAAGGGTTAAACGTTCAAAAGAAAAAGTGCATATTGTAGTTGCTATAAAATACTGTAAATAAACATTAATTTTAGGGTTTTTTTGACATCCTCACACTTTTATAAATAGTAGATTAATAAACAAAAAGAAATAAATATTTTTTCAGTCATAAAACTCCTTTACATGCAATCTGCAAGCGATTATTTAAAGCGTTTTCAATAGTCTGGTTCATTGTTTACTGTTAACTGGTCCTGCAGTGAGTTCTTCTGACCCCTCCACCTCCCCCAGCTCCACCTGCCTTGATCTGCTACAGGATTAATGTATTTATGTTGCAGCAGTACATCTTACATGCTCACAGCAGCGTGTCTGTGTATCAAAAAGTGCTGTATGTGGGGCTGAAAAATGCAGTTTCAAAATTATATAGTAAATTAGTATATTTACATTTGATCATTTAGCAGACTTTTATCCAAAGCGACTTACAAATGAGGAGAGCAATGGAACGAATCAAACCGAAAAATAGGGCAACAATATGCAAGTGCTGTTTCTAGTCCCAGTTAGTCAAGCACAAGTGTGCTGCTCAAATCTTGAAAAGTGAAGCCAAAGCATTTTGACCACCCCCAGGTGGCTAGATGCAATATATAAATAAAACTCCCACAAACCCACCCTCTCCATGTAATCTAATGGGGCGTGAGACAAACTAAACAACCAAATTACAATGCAAGTAATTTTTTTTCCAATGATGTTTTCGGTCATTTTAGCTAGCTTTTATCACGCTGATGTACGTTCAACTGTTTGTTTGTTTTTTCAATTAGCTTTCCTGTAGCTCAGTCAGAAGAGCATTTGTGTTTACAACGCCAAGGTCATGGGTTCGATCCCAGGGAAAGCAAGAACTGAATGTGTTCCTTGAATGCAATGTAAGTCGCTTTGGATAAAAGCGTCTGCTAAATGCATAAATGTAAATGGTTTTAGTTAGTTATTTGATGCAACAAAAAAGGGGGTGTGACATCATGACTGACAGCTGTGATTGACTTGATTGTGATTGTGACAGACTTCTCAGAGAGAAGTGATCATTAAGGTCACTGACTTTTTGGGGAATATTCGGGAGGAGATTGGAGCCTTAACTTTAATTTCTACTTCACACAAACAAACTGTACTAAAACAGAGTGCATATTTGGACATTGGCAGCTTCACTTTTATACAATGGAAGATAGTGAAGGTTCATCATCTTTTTTTACAGTCTATGATCTGGCACATTACACGGAGCACGTTTATTTATTAATGGATCAAGTGTTGACGAAAGAGATGCATCTTCACTTGTTTCTGGTAAATGGCTGAAGACTCACCAGCTTGGGTTGAGTTGGGCAGGTCATTCCACCTGCTTGGAACCGTCTAGGTAAAGGTCAGTGAAAGTGAAACCGAAAACCATAGAACTACCGAAAGTCATTACTATTGGTCAATTGCCTGAAAAAGGCTTTCCTGTAGCTCTAACAGTAGAGTGTGGACCTTGCAACGCTAAGGTCATGGGTTCCAATCCCAAGGAAAGCAAGAACTGATTAGAAATCAATGTGTTTCTTGAATGCAATGCAAGTCGCTTTGGATAAAAGCGTCTGCCAAATGCATAAATGTAAATGTAAGAACGTGGATGCATTCTCAATTGTGACGCTGATAATTTGCGGCAGTGATTTGTACGTGTGGTAAAAACAGATTCATGAACACATGCTGAGAAAAAAACCCTGTGAATACAGCTGCATCCTCAGAAACATAAATGGGAAACTATCTCATTCATAGAGTTCCATTAAATGTTCAGGGTCACTATGGACAGAGAATACTAAAAGATGGTTGCCATGGAAACTGCTTTTGTTTGAATTTTTGCATGCTATTAGATCTTCCTAAACACAAGATATATAAACTTCAAATCAGTCTGGTAAAGACAACTTGAGATGCATTAACATAAATGTGCTTTAGCTAGGGCTGCCAATGAATAAAATAAAATGTAATTAATTGCATGATATCTGGATTAATTAACAAAATTAACAACAATTCAATACATATTTCTAAAAGATCTAAGTAATCGCTGTTTATTCGCTGAAGTTAGTTTTTGACATAGCATTTCAACTTAGTCGAGTTATTATCCTTTTTTATTGTTTATTTTTTTATTTAATTGTATTAATGTGGTTTCTGAATTTTGAAACACTGATGATTAAAAGGAAAATTCATATGGATGCTCATATTAAAATAAAATTTAAACTTTGGAATTTAAACTTATTTCCAATTTAAACTTTGGAAAAACATAAGTAAAAATTATTATTATTATTATTATTATTATTATTAATTACATTAAAAAACAGACATATATAAATAGGATCATCATAATACAAATATTATTACTTTACACTCATTATATTACATATAATGGGAATATAATAATATATGAAATTATAAACAAAGTATTATTGTTATTATATTTTAATATAGAACAGAATAATAATACTTTACATACATTATAATATGTAAATGTGAATAATAATGGGTCGCTGTAGTGCAATCTACAGGTCTAGGCTAAATGAAAATGTGTAACACACTTGCAAACTCGATTAAGATGGCTTCATGTTGTCATCAGCATTTCTGTTAACGCTGAAATAGTCCAGAGCATGCATGCCACTAGAGACGCGCTGTCAGGAGAAAATAGGGGATCATATCCTTCTGGCGCCAGGCCACATGAGCCCGGCAGAAAGAAAATAAAGGGGCTGCCACTGCTTAGCGTAAAATAATGGGTTTCAAGTACCTCCCATCTGCGAGGCCCGATAAATAGCGACTGAAAGAGAAACTTAAGTCAGCACTGCTGAGAGAAGTTATTTGCCGTACCCTTTAAATATTAGACTTTATAGCTTCATGATTGGGCTTTATGAACTGAGAACTACATATTTCATCTCCAGGTCTCACATCTTTTGGCTCTTTTATAAGATTTGTATCACATACGCATGTTAGCGTTCAAGTCCGAGTCGGTTATCTTGGAACCTCAATGTAACAAAGCTTTTAAAGCAAAGCTAGATAATAGTGTTTGAAATAACACTTTCATATTTATATGCAAGTGCCTTCTGGAACTACTGCCTGAATACAGGACTGTAATATGAAACTGCATTACAGTATCATAAAAGTCATCAACTTGCTTTGCATCAGTAAAGGCCATCACAAAGACATCATGGCACAAGGGTAGACACCTGACTTCACAGAAGAAGAAGCCCTCTAAAGTAAACTGACTCCCCGGAGCTTATGCAAAAGTAATCATTGGCACTTTCATTGGTATTTTTTGGCTGTTTGAACAGCAACAGCAATCCAGTCAAATGCATTTTTGACTAAAGAGTTCAAGCTCGAAATGCTTGCATTGTCCACCAGTAATCCAACTGACGAAGATGCATCTTAATACCAGGTGCAAACAGGACCAAACCTGCATGTCTTTCACAAATACTGATACAACTATTGATGGTCTCATTTAAGGTAGGGATGACTCTGATTACAGGGAGCTGGTCAACAATGTCACTGTGTATAGAGAGAACAATGTCCTCATAATCAACATAGACAAGACCAAAGAAATAACCATGGTCTGGAGGATCTTCCCTCTGCAGCCTCTCACCATCAAGAGGACTGAGGTGGAGAGTGATGACAGTTACATGTTTTTAGGCTTACATATGTCATCAAATCTGACCTGGACCAGAAGTCCCAGCAGCAGGTTTATTTTATCAGGCTGCTAAAGACGGCCAGACTCTTGAAAAAAAAACTCTTGAAAGGTATATACAGTAATACCTCGGTTTACGAGCGACTTGGTATACAAGCAAATCGGTTTACGAGCATGGAGGGTCGAATCGGTGAACGAGCATTGTATCGGTGTACGAGCAAATTTTTCGCTCAACATCGCATTTTTACTGGACATTTTTACTGGAAATATCCTAATGACAGCCTCTCATAACACAGTCACGCAGTTCCAACCCCTTTATCACCCCTTAAATCATTCATTCTCTCAGCCTCCCTCTGTTTGGCTGCATCATTCACCACAGTGATACTTTTAAAAGTGATAACATGAATTAATTGTGATCGCTAATGTTCACATAGTGAAATATATATGTGGTTCATGAATTCATTTGTCATGAATTTCATTCAGTTGTCTCCTAGTTCTGCCTGTCTGTGTGAGTGCCTGTCTGTGTGAGTGGAACACCTGATTGTCATATCATCTGCCTCACTTCTCTCCACTCCGGAGCTCGCGGTGGTCGCGCCCGTCTCTCTAAGCTCGCGGTGGTCGCGCGCACGTCTCCCTGAGCTCGCGGTGGTCGCGCTCGCGTCTCCCTGAGCTCGCGGTGGTCGCGCGCGCGTCTCCCTGAGCTCGCGGTGGTCGCGCTCGCGTCTCCCTGAGCTCGCGGTGGTCGCGCTCGCGTCTCCCTGAGCTCGCGGAGGTCGCGCGCGCGTCTCCCTGAGCTCGCGGTGGTCGCGCTCGCGTCTCCCTGAGCTCGCGGTGGTCGCGCGCGCGTCTCCCGTTCCACGACTTTCACTGGATTATCACTTCGTTTGTTTTCTGCACTATTATAATAAATTCACTCATTTGCATTTGAATCCAAGTTTTGTGTTTTCCTCCTCCCTCCTCTGTCTCTCATCTCCTTCATGCCAGCAGACGCTGCTCAAAGTGAGTTACAGTAAACTGTCAAGTATTTTTAAGTATTCAAGTATTGAAGTAAGTATTGAAGTAAGACCTCGTAACTCAAAATTCTCGTACACCAAAACAATTTTCCCCATAAGAATGCAATAAAAATGACTCGATTCGTTCCACATGACCATAAATGCCCATTTTAATTATTTTTTGGGGTTTTACCCTATTAATTACAGTTAAAATTATAACCATTAAGATCTCATATAAATACTAATTAATAATTGATAATTAAACTCTAATAATACTTCACAATTTACTGTAACGCGCACTTTATCTTTGAGTCGCGTCGCTGCTGGCGTGAAGGAGACGAGAGGAGGGTTTTACTGCTTACAGGGAGAATTTTGTACCTTCTTTCTATATGCTATACGTACAGTATATATTTTACTACGTGAACAATAGCGATCACAATTAATGTTTACAACACGAGGTAAAACCGCTGTAAATCACTTATAAAAGTATCACTGTGGTGAATGATGCACCAAACTGAGCGACGCTGAGAGAATGAACGAGTGAAGGGGTGATGGGCTTTGTGAGAGGCTGTCGTTAGGATATTTCCAGTAAAAATGCGCGCGAAGTATATATATATTTGTATAAACTAAAATATTTGTAAAACTAAAATAATAGCACTTAAGATTTAAAGTATAGTATACAATTATATATTCAATACAGTTACGCACACTTTTTCACAGAGATTCGGGTTTGAAATAAAAAAGAAAATTGGATTTGCAAAAGTGTAACTGACACAACTATTACAAACCTTCCTTTTCCCCCGTCTTTATAGCACACAATACTCACAGAAATCTAGCATGTAGGCACATTAACACTACAGTGTCACTAAGCTAAACAGTCCTGCTAAGAAGCACACTAGCCTTATTCTTTTTCACTCTCTCTCCAATTTCCGAGATAGGTTTGTCAATGCTAACAAAGCTGCTCTTTAGTCACTTTTAAGTCTAATAACGTGTCAGACACCATAGTAGTCCTTGTTGGGTGTCTCTGTGCCTAGCGGCCCGTGATTTATTTGAAGTCCCACTTCAAACGCCAGCTAGCCTCTGGTGCTGCTAATATATGCAATGTCCAATGTCATTGTGATTTTTACAGATTGGAAATGAGAGCTGGCATTAGCGTTCTCCTGGCCGAAGAACCCTGTTCAGCTGTAGCTAATGTTTTAGATTAACACTAAACCCAATTACCGTTTCAGGCCAGAGAAATCAAAGAAAAGTGTAAAAATGCTCTCATTAGTCAGAGCATATGACATTGTTTAATCCTCATTAAAGACTCGGGGCCTCTTAGAGCTGTTAAAGAAATAAATTATGGTAAGATGCACCAAGCTAGCCTAAGAAGCACATTTACCGCAGTCTGTCACAAATCTCCATGACTTTATTCACCGCTGAAGACCAGCTGCCGTAATAGGAAATGAGAGGGAACTGATCATCGAACACCACTCAAAACACTCAATTGTCTTTTTATGAGGTTCAAAAGGCCTTTGAAATTAATAAACGTCAGTTTTAATGAGTTCAACGGATCAGTGATATGTGCATGTTGCAAACACAGACACACACGGTCCTTCTGTTGTCGTACTCGCGGCCAAATGCGCCCCGTCACTGCCAGCGAATCCCAGCCTAGTCTCAAACTGCTTAATTAGATCTGCAATAAAAGCGCAATCTGATTTTATTGATTTGATCTTGTTTAATAAATGTGATGGAGCTGATTGGAATAAATCAACCCAGACTCATTGGAAATGCGCAACTGTGGTGATATTTTGGCAAGATGATATTACGTTGAATCTTGCACATTTTGCGACAAATTGGAAATGAAATGTCCAGTGTGTTTCAGGGTTATTATAGTAAACAAAAATCAGAAACCATTAAAAAACATTTTCAATAATTGAAATAAAATGTCAGATAATTGAAAATAATAACTTGATAAGAAAATAACTTGATGTACTAAAATAACTACATAACTAAAACAAAACTGGGAAGTATAAAACTAATTCAAAATATGTCAATGATGCTAATATAACGCCGTATTCCATTTTATCTTATAGAAATGAACGTTAATCTGGCAACCTTTTTTAACGTTGATTGTTGTCCGTATGAAGGTAGTTCAGAAATGAAACATTACAAACACCCAAACAACGCGTTCTGTATGCACAACCCAAAGTACACTCACCTAAAGGATTATTAGGAACACATACTAATACTGTGTTTGACCCCCTTTCATCTTCAGAACTGCCTTAATTCTGCGTGGCATTGATTCAACAAGGGGCTGAAAGCATTCTTTAGAAATGTTGGCTCATATTGATAGGAGCATCTTGCAGTTGATGGAGATTTGTGGAATGCACATCCAGGACATGAAGCTCCTGTTCCTCCACATCCCAAAGATGATCTATTGGGTTGAGATCTGGTGACTGTGGGGCCATTTTAGTTCAGTGAACTCATTGTCATGTTCAAGAAACCTATTTGAAATGATTCGAGCTTTGTGACATGGTGCATTATCCTGCTGGAAGCAGCATCAGAGGATGGGCACATGGTGGTCATAAAGGGATGGACATGGTCAGAAACAATGCTCAGGCAGGTCGTGGCATTTAAACGATGCCCAAATGGCACTAAGGGGCCTAAAGTGTGCCAAGAAAACATCCCCCACACCATTACACCACCACCACCAGCCTGCACAGTGGTAACAAGGCATGATGGATCCATGTTCTCATTCTGTTTACGCTAAATTCTGACTCTACCATCTGAATGTCTCAACAGAAATCAAGACTCATCAGACCAGGCAACATTTTTCCAGTCTTCAACTGTCCAATTTTGGTGAGCTTGTGCAAATTGTATCCTCTTTTTCCTATTTGTAGTGGAGATGAGTGGTACCCGGTGGGGTCTTCTGCTGTTGTAGCCCATCCGCCTCAAGGTTCTGTGCGTGTTGTGGTTTCACAAATGCTTTGCTGCAAAACCTCGGTTGTTCCTAATAATCCTTTAGGTGAGTGTATATGTTATTAATGTGTGATAACAATAAAAAAAACATGACTAGATTTGCAATGTTAATAACTGTGGAAACACATCATCACAGCCAGTGAAAAGGTTCCATGAGCCTATGTTGGACTGCCATGCAACACATGGTCAGTGAGTATGGATGAACGCCTCCGCTGTGAGGTGGCCAATCAATGACATGCATTTCAAATTCAGACAGGGCTCAGCAGGAGAGGAGGCGTCAGATCGTAGCATTGAAAATGATGGTTTTCAGAAAACAGTCTGCATCCTCCACCTTTGAGGTCAGACCTGTCTGTGTCACAAAGCGAGCTATAAACAGCAAGCAAACATAAAGCATCACGACCCCTTTCATTTCATCAGTCGCAGAAGCCTTAAGCACCTCGCAGTTTGTGTCCAATATCATCAGTATTTTCCCTCACCAAGGCCGCGCGCTTCCTGCCTCCAGAGCGCAGTGTGGGGGAGAGCGATTGTGCACCTCGTGCGTGTTTTTTTGGAGTGGTGGGAGGACGGGGATGAATCATAAGAGCAGACATGATCACGGCATGAAATGTAAAGGAACCCATCTGGAGGATCTTATGATTGCATATGCATATAAGTTGTTGAAATAGGCCAGCTGAGAGCGTGTGTCTGAGAAGCTCCCAGAGTCTGCTGTAAGTGCGTGTGTGTGTGGTGTGATTGAAAGCTCGCCGACAGCGCACAGGCACCTTTAAATGATTGATCGTGCATCCAGACTAACAAGAGGACCTCGTCAGCGCTGCGTAAGCTCGGCTTTGATTGACAGCATTCAGACCACCCCGTTCCCACCCCTGTCCACCCCTGCCTGTGTGCCCGTGACCACACTGTTCATTACCTTTAGGCGGACTGCTTGCGCTTGGGAAAGGATGAGGAGTGCTGAATTCTGACCCTTGCAAGATTATTTCTAGGATTAGGTGTGGGGTTAAGATTAGGCCATAACCCAGCCAACATTTGAATATGAGGCCTATAAACTGGCCCTTTATAGGACTGACCGCGGATTTCATAATGGCCTCATGCCCATAGCGTAAAAATTTGGCATGGATTCTAAATTCTGTACAAAACCGGCATCTCACTTCTCATTCAGCAATGGATTAGCACCTCTCATGTCAGGACCATCCCATGAGCAACACATGGACAGCAGTGTTAAAGAGATGTTGACCCAAAAATGAAAATTTGCTGTTAATTTACTCACCTTAAGGCCAACCAAGACATATCGTATTTTCCCGCATATAACCCGTGGGTTATACCAGATTTTACAAACTACGCAGGGGGGTGCGGGTTATATAAAGGCGCGGGCTATATCACAAAATTTTTACACGTAATAATATTTCTATATATTTGTTACGTCCCTAAGTTTTTTTTGCGGTATTTTATTTGTTTTTCTTTCTTGCGAGGGTTGTTGTCTCTGGTGCTTGTACTATCACTCTGACATGTCTGACATGTCAATAATGCAAGAAGACGTGATTGGCTGTGCTGCATGAGGGCGGGCTCTTCTCATCTCATCCGATGATCAACACCTGTAGAATCGCTTCTTAAAGGACATGCTGCTGCACAGTGGGAGAGACTTTTTCTTTTTGTTCTGATTCTGACTTGTGTTTGTTTTCTTATTGTTTGAATTTCGCGCACATGCACTGTGTACCGAGCCTGAACAGTTATGGATAATTGACTTTTGCAAGCAACATTCGAAATTCGAAATGTGAACTTACACAAAAAAGTTCATTAATCTATGGGTGCGGGTTATATGAGGGCGCGGTTTATATCAACGATTTTTTTATGCAACACCCCAAAACCAAACCACCCTATATGAGGGTGTGGATTATCTGCGTCTGCGGGTTATATGCAGGAAAATACAGTAGGCATCTTTTTTTTGGTTCAGTAGAAATGTAAAGTAGATTTTTTGCATAAATTATACACATACACACACACAAACACATACTAAACGATAATAATATAAAGCTAAAGACAAAAGCTGAGGTTTAAAACAAACAAAAACACTACTACTGACTTGCTTGACTTACAAACCCCCAATTCCAGACCAGCTTCCAGTGCTTGATCAACTGCTGCACTTTCAGCGTCAAACACTTACATTGCATTGAACGAGGATCAAAACACACTGATTACATCCCTTGCACATAAATACACACTCACACATACTAAACCCTGGCAATGCAATCTCCCTTGATGCATGCCTAGATATGGCATACATTTCAGCGCTAGACATTCTTTTCTACTCACAGCTCCAGAAAGCAGAATGAAAAATTGCATTTCATAAACTCAATCTGCCCTGTTATTGCTTTATGGCGTATGCACTAAATCTTCTATTATGTGGATCTTAAGGTGGCACATAAATTCCATACATTACAGCTTGTTATTTTAGATTAGGGATACTGCAATAACGCATCCTCAAGGCTGTTGGAGACAACATGTTTCTCATTTCCCATCTTTTATCAACATGTGAGAAACAGACACCAGATTTAATTCTCCTGAATGGAGACACAAGCCCAATACTGTCTGTTCACATTATGTAAAGCATGTCTAAGTGATCGACATGGGAAAGATATGATTATGTTCAGGTCCCGATTTGAAAGGAAAATAAAAAGCTGGAGTCTAAATGCGGTCAGAACACAATCTGCACTTTTTCTTATGTAACATCTTTCATGATTGGCCAGATCTGGCTACAACGCCCCTTTCTTTGTTCTTTCAGCGTGGGCATTGTCTTCCTTCTCATTCCCCACAGTCGTCTCATTGTTGAGTCTTGGGTGGAATTGTTTGGAGGGGGGTTCCAGCTCTTTAAACTTGATTAAGCCGTACTGACGACATTCTCTGAAGACTCAATAAACATGGGAGAATAGTAACTACCACAAAAGCCCAGTCACAGAGACTTGAAACGGCGCAGATCATATAAAAATAAAACGAGCGGAGTACGGATTTGGGATTAGCGGAGGCATTTGAGGGTTTGTTGATAAAAGCTGTCTGCGTGAAACTGAGAACTTCCACACGCTCACTCGATGTTAATGTTTGTGTTACACTCCAAACAGTGTATAGGATCTGTGCCATTCTGTTTTTCTTAAGCAACTACATTGTGCCAAACAGGCCTGGATTCTGTTTTAGCCAAGTGTCTCATCTCATTGAGATCAAGTTTTCTGACATGGCCACTGGTAGAGTATGTAGTGTTGTGGACTGTAGATGGATACAATAATAGTTCCAGTTGCAATATTTATTTGCGTATGAGCATGAAGGCCATGGTTGTGTTCACATCATAACAATCCTATTACAATGGCAGCTAATAGCACACCATACTGTCCACAGTGTGCAAATGTACCAACCATGATTTTACCTCTTGATCTATTATATGTGACTCTAAAACATTAAGACATTATAGAAGATGGGAATTCCATTTATTTTACAGCAGGTACACTTTCATTGTACTTACCAAGAAAGTCCTAAATAATATACAGTAACTACATGGGTTAAGCTTAGGTTTAGGAGGAAGGTTCAGGACTACTACCTGGTTAATACCCCATTATTGGAATCACTACAAGTATACAGTATAGTATGTACAAAACATACAAAACTGGACTGTAAAATAAATTGCTACCAAAAATGGTTTTAAAATAATAACTAGATGCCAATTTAGATGCCAATTAAATGCAGCATCGGTCCTACTTTTAGAAACATTTAATGTGAGATAATGCCAACAAGGCATATGAATATAAATACTTTTTTATTGTATTGTATTATTATGAATAGAAATAGTTTATATATATATATATATATATATATATATATATATATATATATATATATATAATTATTATTATTATTATCATTATTACCACTGTGCAAGTAACAACTTTTCAAGTTCTGTGCCAAAAGACTCCCTCAGCCCTCAAGTCCATGATTTAGTATTAAATCCTGATTCTGGAGTGGCTACTCGGATCACAATCTCAACCTGGGCTTCATTCTCCTCTCTGGATGTGACGAGATAGAGCACAACACCATGCCCTGTCAATAGCACTTGCCAGAAATAACTTTATGAATAATGCAACACAGGTTCTGCCCTCTTCTAGCGCAAAGGCACCCAAGAGAGCGAGGCTTTGACTCTTCTTTTTCCCAATAGGGTGCACATACATATACACACATACCATACTAGACATACCTTTGGGGAACAAAGCTGCTTCTGCAGCAACAAAAACAGAAGATACACAGAACCATGAGTCTACACCTACACCACCACCGCATGTAGTTCTCTCTACATGCCCACAAGTACAGGCTCTTCAATTATTCCACAGACAGCTGTGAAATCATCATGAGCCGCTCCGCCCCTCATGTCTCCTCGCAGAGCAGCTACACGAGGAACTGTTCTCTCTCCATCTTCTTAACTAATCCTGAAAGCTAAAAGAAGAGATGAGACGGGCATGGAGCACATCAGGGTTCCGCCATCAGCCCCCATGAGTTCTTCACCCGCTGATGGGAAATAAAGCAAGCAGGCTTTCTGGCAGACGAATCTTCTCATTTTGAGGAATTTAATAAGGTGGGATAGACAGATATGGGGTCGGACTTAAAGACATGATCCAGGGGCTCAGATCATTCTAAAGGGTATTCGTAACAAGTGGGGCTGGTGCGTCTTTCAGCAAAGAGAATTAAGGAAGGATACATGCTCAATCCCTGAACTTATCCACACTTGGGAGATGATTGTTGAAATCTGTCAGCATTCTTACTCACAGTCTCTCAGTCTCGACAGATCTGCAATTAAAGCTTTGGAACAAGCAACTCCATCAGCAAAGGCTTTATAATTTCAGCTAGAAATGGCCAAGTCTTTACAGAGAGGGAGACAAAAGTCTGGCATTCAGAAGTTCAGATAAACATCAATCAACTATTCAAGCATGTCTTTGTCACTTATGTTGGAATGATCATATTTAAGAGTTGAACGCACATGAACATCACCAAAAAGTCATGAATATGAGCAAGAAAACTCTTTTCTTTTTTTGATCTGAGCTTCTGAGAAAATGGCATTATGAAATTTATGAAGCAGGAAATTTGTTGAAATAAGAAGTTCCTATTTATCTTCCCTTATGAAAATTAACCATAGTTTTATAACAAATAAAACAAAAAGACATGGTTAATATAGTTAAACCACTGTAACCACAAATGAACCATGGTTTTGCTACACTAACTATGCTTTAACCATGATATTTGGTTATCATATAATTGTAAAGCCAAAAAGTCATGGTTCCTATATTGTACAACTGTGATTACAATTGTAATACGAATACATAACGATACAATTAACAGAACCTTCATACTGTAAATGGAATAACATAAAAAGCAAAAATACATAATTTTTATTATATTGTATTATTTGTAGAAAAGCCAGCTGCATCATTTGAATGCATCTGACATCATTATTACGACTTCCTCCCTGTAAATGCAGTCTTCAATGCACCATCATTTGACTGCAAGCTAACATAGCACAGCAGAGACTGCATGAGAATGGACCAGTGTTGGTAAAACTATTCTAGCTTCTCACGCTAAAGTAGTTCAACTGCAGTCAAGCTATTTTTAAACTACTTGTGTAGTGTTTTTATTTTTTGTCATGCAACACTGAAAATAGCCGAGCTGCTTTGGTGCTGCTTAGAAATGCAAAAGTTAGCAGTGTTGCTAATTTTCTGTTGCTTACTCGCCAATCACTTTTATTGATGCCAATTACTTGCAATGTGTGGTAAAAATGTTTGCACCATTTAACTCTAAACATTACTTTAGGAAAACAACTTAGAATTTGATGTTTATGCTAGCAAAATGTAGTAGAGTTACTAGACTATTTTTTTCCAAACATGCCGTCACCTCAAAACCAATTCAGTAGATCAATTCAGTGTGCAATTTCCTAAACAACACTGAAAAAAATGACTAAACTTAACCTAAACCCTAGCCTTAACCTCAAGGAAGTGTTAGTAGACAGTTGGTAGTATCAGCAACTCAGATTCATCCAAGATGTTTACTAAACACTCCACACTTCCTGACAGATGATAACATGATTAATCTGCAAAGTGGGATTTGACTTAACTAGTCTGGGAAGAGAACAAATTCACATACAACACATAAACAATAGCTTAAAAACACTTTCCGACAAGTGAGTTTGAACATTTTCCAGCCTGGTTAGATCTGACCAAATCAAAAGCTATTTCAAAGAAAAGGCTAATGTCTAAATGGTTTTGCGTTCCCACGGGAAGTGCTGGAAGCTCTGATATACCACCGCACTGAATGTGTCTTACACATCCGCACTGCCTGTGGCCGGTAAAGATAAACCATTGTTATTAGACTTCTCTTTATTCCTCACCAATATTGGCAAATCAAATTTAACACTCGCCTTAATTGCTCAGACCTATAAGGGTATTAAATGTTCAGTCTTTTGAAATGTTCTATTAAGTTTTATTCTTTGGGCTTGAAATATTTAAAAAGTCACTTAAATCAAATTCCAATTACCAATCTGAAACATCCCATTGGGTGACATGGTTGTAATTATTTAGGGAAAAGTAACGGTGGTAAGCTCTCCAAGTTTCCAAAGCAATTATGAATTAATTAAAACTAGATATCCTCATAAATTAGTGATGAATGTACGTGAACTACATCTCCTTTGTTGATGTTCTTTGCTCATATCAATTTTCAAGCTTTAATTATAGCAAATTACGATCGTATAATTGCACGTTTTTACTTAAAGGCATGACCTGCCGAGGCCATTTGTGCTTGACAGAAATAAAATACACTGGAGGTTTTAAAATGAGCCACCCTGAAATCCATGCTAACAACATAAAGACCTGAATAGAAAAGGAATTACGCGTAAGGCAGTCTCCTTATTCCCTCTCTCTCCATTCGTAGGTATCTTAGCTTGATGAAAGCTACGCGAGACAGAAAAGTCTCTGATGTGCTGGACAGAATACAAAGCAAGGTAATAAAACACTTGC
Source organism: Rhodeus uyekii (assembly GCA_037043235.1). Taxonomy (NCBI): domain Eukaryota; kingdom Metazoa; phylum Chordata; class Actinopteri; order Cypriniformes; family Acheilognathidae; genus Rhodeus; species Rhodeus uyekii. The sequence continues at coordinate 837,374 of JAWRVZ010000117.1, forward strand.
ATGAGAGAAAAAAAATCAATGAACCTTGCGAAATCGCTACAAACACAAACTTCGATCTGAAGCCTGACTCAAACCCAAAATTTCTTTCCCAATTTATTACTCGCTAGCACTCAAATAAAACCGTTTTTAGAAAGGAAACACTTAAGATTCTTTACGCTGTCCAGAAACACAGTCCATTTCATCATCTCAACTGATTCTTGATTGGGGAAAAAACAGACTACAAAACTGAAAAGAAAATTCACTCAATAAGTGATGAACGAACACCATCAGATACACAATGTCAAGTATCCATTATAAAAACAGACAAATTCAGCATTCACCTCAATAAAAGACTGAATGAACATTACAAAATGGTATTAAATTGTTTGTCAGCTATCTATTGTCACCATAATCAGAAAATCTTACAGTACTGAGAAAATAATATTTTGCATCAACAAATTATGGAAGCCCATTTCCGCCACATAAGAAAAATTCAAAATTAGCAATTATAACTAAGTCGAAATTATGAGATAAAGTTGAAATTATGACTTACTAAGTCATAATTATGATTTACTATGTCATAATTATGACTTACTAAGTCGAAATTATGACTTACTAAGTCGAAAATATGAGATAAAAAGACTACAAAATTATGACTTACTAAGTTGAAATTATGAGATAGTCGAAATTATGACTTACTAAATCGAAATTATGACTTACTAAGTCAAAAATATGAGATAAAAAGTCTAAATTATGACTTACTAAGTCGAAAATATGAGATAAAAAGTCTAAATTATGACTTACTAAGTCATAATTATGACTTAATATGTCTAAATTATTAAAGTCAAAATTATGAATTACTAAATCGAAATTATGTCATAATTATGAGATTTGAAAAGTCATAATCATATGAGAAGTCATAATCATTAGAGTTGAGCCGGATACTCGGCTGAAACGAGTATCCGGTACGGATAATGCACTTTTGCCGAGTACGAGTATCATACGAGTAAAACGAGTCGTTATCTGTGCTCGGATTGAATAAAAATCCTCATTGGGCAGCTGAGTGTCTGCGTGCAAATTTCCTTCGTCCCGCTGCTCCGCCCTGCTCATTCTCACACAGAACGCTGAGACGAGAACAGGTGTCTTCACTGTTGCCAACTGTTTTCAAAGGAAAGTCGCTAAAGCCTGGCCAAAAAGTCGCTAAAAGTCGCTAGATGACGTCATACGTAAAATTAGCATATTCGTGACGTCATCGCGCTGTACTAGACTGCATACTTAGAAGGCGGGCTTATGTGCACGCAGAAGCGGATGAATATCTAATGTTATTCATAATGTAGCCTAATTAACGAACAATAACTATAACAAAGCCATTTTTATCAGATTATTGTAAATTAATATAATTCCATTTGTAGCCTTCAGTAAATTAAAAAAGCTCAGCTTTTTTCATCCTGGATCAGGCATAAGATTAGTAATGAATGTGTGCATATTGTGAATTAATTTAATAAGCTAAGTTACCTAGCTTTCCTGGTAGCTTTTAATAAATTAACATGTCTACGAAAAGGATGAATAAAACATAAATATCAGTTAATTAGTTAATATTTTTACTTTCTTCAATGATGAAGAAAATCAGTCAAAGCTCAACTTTAGGTGAAGAGACAGGGCAAAATAAAAACAAAGAGAAAAAGAGAGATCTGGGGATAAGAAGAAAGACAAATAATCCACTGACCACTGACATGGTTTTCAAGCTATATTGTTATCATATTGTTATCTAGGTATGATTAAGGGATGTACAATATGATCATGGAGAATAAGGCATTAATATTTTACATTCATAATTAGCCTAGCAAATGGCCAATATCCTAATTTGCATGCAAAAAAAACTACTAGTTAATAGTGAGAATTGGACCGTAAAATAAAGTGTTTCCAGTTAGGGTTTAATTATGTTTAGACAAAGAACATTTTGCATCCCGTGCTGCCATTGGCGGGATCAGCCAGCAGCGGCTTTCCGCACATGCGAGATTCATTTTCGCTCTGGACGTGGAGGAGGGAAGATCTCCTGCTCTCCCTGCATCTGGGAGCGGGTGCTGCGCGAGGTTTGGGCCGCCTGTGAGTGCTTTGGGATGGGGATGCGGCCCACGGCTGCACTCGCTGTTCCTTGAGAAGAGTAAGAACGATATGTGCGTTCACTTCAGAAAGTCGCCAAAAGTCGCCAATAGCTCCAGATAAAGTCGCTAGATTTGTCGCTAGTCGCTTTTTTGAAAATTTGTCGCTAGAGGGGTCTGAAAAGTCGCTAAATATAGCGACAAAGTCGCTAAGTTGGCAACACTGGGTGTCTTTCTCTCTCGGTCACTCAGGTTCGCGGGTCTTTTCCGTTAACGTTTAGGGCAGGGTGGTAGCGCGAGCGCGAAGCATCATAAGCCATAAACTAGACTTGATTAATACAGGAAGTGTTCGGCGAGTCAGCTGGAGCGCGGGCCATCTCGCGGGCCATTAATAAAATGATCTCGCGGGCCATTAATAAAATGATCTCGCGGGCCGGACATAATAACACGCCGGGCCGGGAGTTTGACACCTATGGTTTAGGGTTTCTTCAGCTTTAGATTTGTTTTTTATTTCAATTTGTTTGTAGTACTTGCTTATTAGCCAGTATAGTTCTGGTAAACGTGGGGTTTGCTCGGTAGTATGCGACTGTCGTTGCGTCTCTGCCTGTCGGAGATTTTTTTTTTAACCGTCTGCTGGCTCTAACGAGTGTTTAACTTCACGCACTAAGTGTCTGACACTTTCTTGCTGTATTTCATACATAATAAATGCAGATTTTAAAAACAACGTCAGACTATTTGATCCATAGAACACACAGTCTCTCTCTCTCTCTCTCTTACTCACTCACACACACGCATACCTGGCGTGGAAATTAAAAAAAATCACACTGATCATAAAAAATTAGAAGTTAAAAAAAGAAAGTTATGTTTAAATGAAAAATCTTGTTCATTACATTTTTCTTCATAATTCCAACCGCATGTGTTGTATTCATTGTTGCAAAACTTATTTTATATAGTTTGTTTGTTCTTGTGATCAAAACCTTTGATATGAAGCTCAATGCTGATGCTGTCATGTAAATAGTTTTCTAATCAGCAATAAATATAACAATTTCTAATCGACCCAAATCAATTGCATGATTAAAAACAACATAGTAGGTACAGTCCCGCCCACTTCCTGGTTAAATCCCGCCCATTTCCGGGTTAGGCCACGCCCAGTCCGAGTACAGATACAGATAATTCATATGGTTAACAGATACAGATACAGATACAGATAATGCTGTACTCGCTCATCCCTAATAATCATCATTGAAAAGTCATAATCAAAAGTCATATGAGATTTGAAAAGTCATAATTATGAGATTTGAAAAGTCTTGCTAGTACATTGATCCGACACGAAACTGTGAACATAATAAGGAATACATTAATCATAGTTTTACTAATGATAAAATTATAACAGCAACTTCAAACCTAAAAAAATGGTTTTGTAACTGATAGGGAAACGGTGCGAGTTCTGTTGCGGCTTTTAGATGGTGAAACGGTTGATTTGAGACTGAGGAGGCATGTGTATCAGAGCCATGGTCCTAACTTTGTGGATCATCTATAACCATGACATCGGCCAGAGGTTTAAAGTTGTTGTTCAATGAAAGCTGCCACCAAAGCTTGTTCTTGCTCTAAATCATTTCAAGAGTGCGTTTGCTCAGCGCTATATCGTTCCACTAATGATGCAAGAATTTCATTATTAGTAAAACTACGATTAAAGTATTCCTTATTATGTTCACAGTTCACAGTATTATGTTCGGATCAATGTCAAAAGTCAAAGTCAAAGTGGAGTTTCTTGTCATTTCAGCCATATTCACGAGTACATAGTGAAACGAAACAACGTTTCTCCAGGAAACAAGGTGCTATAAACAAAAAGATCTATATACATAAAGTGCACAAGGTGCAAACAGACAGCACAAGACAGTAACACATACAGCAGTACACAGATTAAGTACAAAAAATACTTAAAAAGTACTCTCAAGACTTTTCAAATCTCATAATTATGAGAAATCGAGTTTCTTTTTCTGATGTGGTGGAAATGGGCTTCCTTAACAAATTATTAGGCCTAAACTATTTAGATTTTTTTGGTGTTGCTAACTACTGACAAATGAGACAAATCCAAATAAGTTGTATGTAACTGGTTGACAGTTTCAACATTATATACTTACTTTTTTATTAGTAGGAGAGAGAGAAAATCTATCACACTGCGTGTGCTTCAGAAAGACCTTCATTCCGCTTTCCTCCATTTCCTCACACATGTACACCATTCAAACCTTCCATAATAATCTTTCATAAGGTTCCGAAAGATTGAGAATTACAAGGACATTCCCCCCCGGTATTTTCCTTACAAATGATCTTCGAAAGTATCATTGATGTTGTTTGAAATGCTGTGTGCTCAAAATATGCTTTCAATTTCAAATGCTCTGTTGAAGAGCTCTGTGAAGACTTGCGCATGTGCTGTGTGTGTCAGGGTTTTGTAAGAGAGAGGACCCAAACGCAGAATGACAATAGAAGGGGTTTTATTAACACGATTGAAGACAAGGCACAATGGGATAGTGAGGCGTGAAGGTTCAAAAGGCAGGGCTGGGTAGACACTGAGACGGGTAGGGCAGGACGAGCACAGAGACCAGACGACAGACTGACGGGTTAGGAGAGGCAGCACCAACTGGGAGACCAAGCAAGAGCACGCCAGGCCACAAACTTCTAGATGATCTCTGACTAGATCCCAGACAAGCTGCCAGGTAGAGTAGGAGGTCTCAGGGTGCAGGAACAGACACCACTCACAACAAACAGACAACAAAGCAAGACAAGAGAGATATTATAAAAGAGACATGATGTAACATCAAACTGGAAGCAACTAATATGGAAACAGAAGTACAAAATAAACAACGACCTTGAAAACAGAAGACTAAACAAAAGAACTTTGCAGGAAGAATATAAGTTAATCAATAGCTCAAAAGATAAGAACAAAGAGATCAACAAAAGGCAAAACTAGCTAGAACAAGGCTAGAGAAAAAACCAAAATAATTGTAAGGAAACACTAGATCTAGAGACAGGGAAATATTCACAACTAGACAAGATTATAGACTGAAAACAGATTCTGGTAAGCAAACAAGACCATACCATGAAGTACACAATACGAACCAGCAAGGACATGAGGGAAAGGAGCACAATATAAAGGGAGCAGAGCACATGAGGGACAGGTGAAAACACTCAGCAAACGAGGACTAGACAAGGGGGCGTGGTAACTGGAAATGAGAAGGTGGAAAAAGAGGAACACATGAACAAAGACAGAGCCATGTGCTCAAGCACAACACAAACAGGCAAACATTAAACAAGGATAAAACAGACAAGACTGTCAGTGCAGGATCCTGACAGTACCCCCCCTCTAATGGACGCCTCCTGGCGTCCACACTGGGTAACTGAGTCCAAGGAGGTACCGACTGGGAGGGTGGGTGGGGCGTAAACATGGGAGTGTTGTAAGAGCCAGGAAACTCAGGGGTGGTGGGGACAGGACCAGGCAAAACATTCAAAGCTAACCAGGGAGGTGCCAGTTTATGGTAATTGGGAGGATTGGGAAGCACAGAGGGTTGGGTAAAAGGGGTTGGGACATAGCTATTGGCCCTCCTGGGGAGGTGGGTTTGCGCCAATGGTTGGGGCTTGAAACTGGCCTTGGGAACAAATTCTTGACTGGGTAGGGACTTGGGAACAAACTCAGGAGCCATGACCAAACTAGCAGGGAGGGTTAGAGGAGAATCATGGACAGCCTTAGACACAGGCTCAGAAACCCTCTCCGTGGTTGTGGGAGGATATGCTGGACTAGGACATGGGGAACCCACAGGGACAGCAGAAATGCCCTCAGAGTCTTCAGGGATAGACATCGGACTTGACACGGAGGTGCCCACTGGGGCTGTAGAAGTGACCTCCAGGGCTCCAGGGACAGTCTCTGTGGGCAGGGCATGGCTGTCAAAGTCCTTTGTGGCCTTAACAAGCAGATCAGAGCACTCTGTGGCCAGAACAGGAGTGATCTCTTCAGGAACAGTCTCAGAAACAGTGATGCAAATGACAGGATCATTCTCTGTGGACATGTCCTCACTGGTCAAGAGCTCAGACATTACCTCTGTGGCCATAGCAGGCAGATTAGGGTGCTCTGGGCAGGCCTCCATGGCAGGAACTTGCTCAGGCAACATACCGAGACTGACAAGACTTGCCCCTTTGATGTTAGCATGGCTTATTAGAACCTCTGGGTTGGCCTCCATGGCCAAAACGGGATGCTCGGGAATGGCTTCAGTGGGCAGAACAGGAAAAGCCTCTAAAGACACATGACAATCAGGATTGCCCTCTTTGGGCGTGACAGGGTTAAGAGGCAGTTCTGGTAAGTTAGCATTAGCAGTCATGCACTCCTTCACAAGTGTACAGCTTGCTGGTGGTAAGGGCAACTTTGCATGTGGTTCCATCAGACTGCATGTATCTGGAACCACAGGAAGTGGGACCATAGGAGACGGATGCGCCAGGACCACTGGACTTGTGACCTTGTGACTCTGGTACTCCGATACCACAGAACTTGGGACCTCCTGATTAAGGTCCTCCTGGATGACTGGACTTGGGTCCTTCAGATGAAGCGTGTTGAACTGTACATCACGGGTCCTCCTCTGCTTCCTTTTCTTGGGGCACAACAATGTGTGACCGGCCACTGATTGGGTGACTACAGTGGCCGTAGCTGCCTCTGAAGTGCCTGCATTAAGTTTGTCAAACTTGGGGGTGACTGCTGCTAACCTGGCCGGAGCGGGCTTGACTGGCTCTGGAAGCGCTTGAGCGGGCTTGACTGGCTCTGGAAGCGCTTGAGCGGGCTTGACTGGCTCTGGAAGCGCTTGAGCGGGCTTGACTGGCTCTGGAAGCGCTTGAGCGGGCTTGACTGGCTCTGGAAGCGCTTGAGCGGGCTTGACTGGCTCTGGAAGCGCTTGAGCGGGCTTGACTGGCTCTGGAAGCGCTTGAGCGGGCTTGACTGGCTCTGGAAGCGCTTGAGCGGGCTTGACTGGCTCTGGAAGCGCTTGAGCGGGCTTGACTGGCTCTGGAAGCGCTTGAGCGGGCTTGACTGGCTCTGGAAGCGCTTGAGCGGGCTTGACTGGCTCTGGAAGCGCTTGAGCGGGCTTGACTGGCTCTGGAAGCGCTTGAGCGGGCTTGACTGGCTCTGGAAGCGCTTGAGCGGGCTTGACTGGCTCTGGAAGCGCTTGAGCGGGCTTGACTGGCTCTGGAAGCGCTGGAGTCTGAGCCTTCGGAATAAGATCCTCCTCAATCTTAGAGCTAGGGGCCTCTTGACTTGGGCTGTTCTGGACCAATGGGTTCTGAATCTCTGAGAGAGGGGCGTTCGATTTGTCAGCGTTAGCCCTCCTTTTCTTCCGCTTCTTAGGACCTACCCTCTGCTCGACAGGCTCTGGGACGGACTTGACAGGCTCTGGGACGGACTTGACAGGCTCTGGGACGGACTTGACAGGCTCTGGGACGGACTTGACAGGCTCTGGGACGGACTTGACAGGCTCTGGGACGGACTTGACAGGCTCTGGGACGGACTTGACAGGCTCTGGGACGGACTTGACAGGCTCTGGGACGGACTTGGTGGAGACTGATACGGCAGTTAGAGCTGCCCTCTTCCTTCTTGCCCTCCGTCTTTCTGTTGGAGTCAACAAATGATCGGGAGCTTGAGTCTGAGGAAGATTGAGGTGGTCACTGCAGGCTGGCTCTGGTGGATTCAAGATCTGCCAGTCTTTCTGGTGATGCAGGTAATTGGAGTTCCAAAAGTTCCAAAAGTCCAAGATCCTCAGTTGTTCCATCTCCCACTGTGGCAGAGGATCATCCAAGCAGAGGTTGAAAATGTCCTTGAGGGCATGGTCCCCATAATCAAGGCCCCTGGCCATAGTCCAGAACTTCTGGGCAAATGCCCTCACCTCCAGCCCCTGCTGGCGAAGTGCTCCCAGCCCCTGCTGACGAGCAAGTCTCTCCTGTGCATTAGCAGGTGGCAAAATCACAAAACTCATTCTGCTGGGTCCAGTTAAGGCTGGTTCGTAATGTCAGGGTTTTGTAAGAGAGAGGACCCAAACGCAGAATGACAATAGAAGGGGTTTTATTAACACGATTGAAGACAAGGCACAATGGGATAGTGAGGCGTGAAGGTTCAAAAGGCAGGGCTGGGTAGACACTGAGACGGGTAGGGCAGGACGAGCACAGAGACCAGACGACAGACTGACGGGTTAGGAGAGGCAGCACCAACTGGGAGACCAAGCAAGAGCACGCCAGGCCACAAACTTCTAGATGATCTCTGACTAGATCCCAGACAAGCTGCCAGGTAGAGTAGGAGGTCTCAGGGTGCAGGAACAGACACCACTCACAACAAACAGACAACAAAGCAAGACAAGAGAGATATTATAAAAGAGACATGATGTAACATCAAACTGGAAGCAACTAATATGGAAACAGAAGTACAAAATAAACAACGACCTTGAAAACAGAAGACTAAACAAAAGAACTTTGCAGGAAGAATATAAGTTAATCAATAGCTCAAAAGATAAGAACAAAGAGATCAACAAAAGGCAAAACTAGCTAGAACAAGGCTAGAGAAAAAACCAAAATAATTGTAAGGAAACACTAGATCTAGAGACAGGGAAATATTCACAACTATACAAGATTATAGACTGAAAACAGATTCTGGTAAGCAAACAAGACCATACCATGAAGTACACAATACGAACCAGCAAGGACATGAGGGAAAGGAGCACAATATAAAGGGAGCAGAGCACATGAGGGACAGGTGAAAACACTCAGCAAACGAGGACTAGACAAGGGGGCGTGGTAACTGGAAATGAGAAGGTGGAAAAAGAGGAACACATGAACAAAGACAGAGCCATGTGCTCAAGCACAACACAAACAGGCAAACATTAAACAAGGATAAAACAGACAAGACTGTCAGTGCAGGATCCTGACAGTGTGAGATTCGGTCTCAAAATGCTTTTATGATGCAAAATTAATGCAAACAGTCAGTTAAGTCTTAAGGGATTAAACAAACAGGACTAAAACATCTGATATTTAATAAGAGATCTGTGCATTAGTGTGAATGCAGCTTATTAGATCTTCCGCTGTCCATCAGTAATAATCAAACAACAGTAAAGCTGAGGAAGAGAAAAATCTATTAAAAAATAATAAAAAAACTAATACTCTTAAATACTGAAATCACTCTTTGCTAATTGCTTGTAATGTTTCAATGTTTATTATTTACTAGGCTACCAGCTTTTATGTTCTAAAGGTATATTAGTTTATTAGTATGAAGTTTATTAGTATATTAGTTTTCATTAAAAAATTTGTAGTGTATTTATTTAGAAAGTACTTAAAAGATCAGCAGAATCAGATTGGACCATAAGGTTCCCTAAGATTCCCACCATTATTAATTCGTTTTCCCATTAACAGCATAATTTGTGGACAGATTAGCGAACACAGAACACGTACGAAAAGAAGAGGCGGGATTTATCGCATGAACCAATCACATCGAGATACTTTTACGTGACTTCCCCCCATTCATTCTCAATTACCCCCCACCAAACCACTGTATGCTTTAGGGGGAAATTTAGAATTTTTAGAAAAATTAGACATTTTGTAACATTTGCATCGTTTTATTTTTGCAATATGGATAAAAAATTGAGGAGGCACTGCATCCCTTGCCTAATATATAGTTTATATAGTTATATAGTATAGTTTCAGCTTGTTAGAGGTAGAGGTAATGAAGGTGAAAAATTTTTTTTAAAAGCATAATAGTCAGTTTATATTAAGAACATTCTAGTGATCACGTCTGATTTATTTAAAAGATGAATGACAGGATATACAAGTTGCGACACATGTTTTGTACCATGTCCTGTTTTACCTTTCTTGAAAACTTTAAATGGGTTAAATATCCATCCTGCGCTTAGGTTAAGCATGCATAATTCTGTTAAATGTCAGAGTGGCATGAGCCAGGCAGCGAAGGAACTCCGTTTTCCCTCTGTGGGATGATGTTACGGTTTTACAACGTTTGCTAGATTTTGATACCAGCACCGTGGGCCGGTAGATGGAGGATGAAGGGAGTTTGACGGGGGTGGAGAGCTATTTATGAATGCGCAGGACATGCATCGGCTGTGCGCTCATTAAAACTCCTCTCACGGTGGAGGAGGAATACGGCCCACACCCTCTGCAAGGCTTTCCTCCACTGCAGTCTAGGCCAGAATTCACAAGCAAAACACGACTGGGAGCACTGATCCATGATCAGACTGTCCCTTATTGCGCCGTTCCACAGCAGTTCTGATATGAACTATATTTTTATAGACCGCAACTTCTCCAAATCTCCGGGAAGGCGATGAAGAAAGCTTTCGAATAACAGGTGGAAAACACAGATTTGCCATTAAAACCAGGTGCAGGAATGTTTCTCTCTTTCTCAGTAATAGGAAATTAAAAAATCTTCAGCGGCAGCTGGGTAATTAGGCCTGTAGATCTTGGATCTTGGCCACTCTCCATTGCTCGCCACAAACTGATTCTCATAAATGAGATCGCCAGGTCAGAGCACCTGTTAAGACAGATTGAAAACTTTTCGTTATCAAAGAAAACAGCTTGGCGACGTCTTTTCAACAGCAGGATGCGCGGCCCAGGCCTCTAGCACATATGTGGCCAGAAAAATGACCATTTGAATCGGAGATGAAGATAATAGCCATGACTAAGAATCTACAGTCTTGGCGTTTTCTCTTCTTGCTAGAACACAGATGCACACCAGTCAGAAATAATTATTTTTTATGCTTATTTTATATGATATAATCCAATTAATTAGAGTGTTTGCTAACAAGCTTCACTATTACACATACTTTGGGTTATTATTACACTTCAAATCATCTGACATGTTGTTTAAAAATGATCTGAATATTAATATTTCATTTTGTGGAAGATAAAAAGGCAAGGCGAAAACAAAACTGTTTTCTTCGATGTCATGTCAAACTAGTATAACAATTAAGCTTCTTATACTAGCTTTTATGAGGGATAATATGGTATGAAATTTTATGTCGGATTAAAGGAGAAACATTATGAAAGGAACTTCATTTGAACAGTTGGTATATCAACATCTTAACAATAATACTTTTAAATAATGTTACATCACATTATGATACGAGTTCGGACCCGGACAAGCAAGTTTTGCACTGGTAAGAAGCGATAGCACCTTAACGTGCTGAATTATGTGGACTAGCATTTATTTGAGGAAATCTGTTTATAAAAGACAATTAGGTTTGAACTTGTTGGTCCTATTGACTCAGCTGATTTGAATAAATATGTCTATAATGGCTAACGTTGCTTAAGTGAGCGCTCAAGTTTAATACACTGATAATAATGCAAAGAAGCACATTGCATGTAATCTGACCTATTTTTAGCGGCAGTCAGTATGAGACATGACTGTTCATATATTAAGTGTTTTTTCAGATGGATCGCATACAGACTGTCCACGGGGGTCAGACTAGTCAGTTGCAAAATGTCCGTATAAATGGTTACGCACATCCCTAATTGCGAATAGTATAGTTATGCGTGAAGCACATTGTCACTTTGAAACTAAGCAGCTTAGTCTGGAAATTTGCCAAACAATGAAAAATGTGGCGGGATCTTTACACTGAACAAGGAAAAAAAGTCACATCTAGAGATCTGGATATCACAAGCACTGCAAAAAAATGTCTTTTTTTTTTACTTGTTTTCCAGTAAAAATACCAAAATCCTTAAGTAATAATGTATAATATGTTTATACCTAAAACGTAATCTTTCAAGTAATTTGATTCTCCTCAAATAAAAGTTGTTTCAAAGAACACTCCGATATTACAACTCAAATCAGATAAAGTATTTGTTATAAATTAACAATTCTAGTGACGAGAGACTTCATCAAGCTCCAAGCAGCCACCCAAAATGCCCAAAAAACACAAAGCAACACACTATCAAATGTATAGCAACACCCTGACAACCACTGAGTTTCGCACAAGCTCAGCGCCACTCGCATTCTCCTCAGAAAGCATAAAAATCCAGTTTTCATTATAGAGTTTTAAAGTCGATGTGAATCAAAAGTTGTAATAGTCTTTTCTTCCTTATTGTGATGTATATCTGAGGGAAATGACTCTGTGGATAATTTTTGTCCCTCAGGAATTGAGTGTATGTTTTGTGGTTTGCTATTGGTCGATCTCATGTCAGTGACAGGTTGTCCCACCCTTTGCCAGTAAAAAACGTCATCAGAAGATAAGAGATGATGCTGCAAAAGAAAGGGGAAGTTATAAAGTGCATCAAAACCGAGAAGACTAATTCGCCTGCGGTTTCCTCAAGATTTTCTTATGGGTTTTTATAATGGGGTTTTCAGTAAAATAAGGTCTGTACTTGGACGTTTTGTTCTACAGTGTAAATTATACCCATATCAAAAACGTGCATTTTATAGCTGTTATGTTTATTTTTTTAAATGTATGCTTTTAACAAGTAACTAGATAAAACTAGAATGGATGTGTGTCATTTATGTTGTAGAACAAAACCTTATATTACTCATAATCTGAAAACCCGTATAATAAAAACCCATAATCACTGGCAAATTAGTCTTCCGGGTTTTGACGTCACGCCTGCAGCACTTCACTTTGATTAAAGATTATGAAGGCACGTATATTTTTTTAAAATAATGATGAGCACAGTTGAACCATTTATAATAAATACTACAACACTCCATAAAAAAATAAGAATTGTCCATTTTGATTGCCATTGTGACTTTTTGAATACTTAAATTAAATGCTAATGAAACCTCCACATTATCACATAAAAGTTTGCTTAAAACTGCTATTTTTACAATCCCCTACAAGTTTAAGATTTGCCACACTGTGGTTGGGTTTAAGAATAAGCCTGACGCCAGCTTTGCAAAGGAGGCGGTCCATTTATCCCATCGACTTGGATCCAAAACAAGTTTTCAAGACATCATCACAATGACCTTATAGTGACTCAGCTACTTGCGGTTGAGGAGTAACATTTCATTACACAGAGAAATGCCAGAGATAGGAGGCAAAATCCCACTTAGCCTTTTTCATCACAGAAAAGCTCCCCTGGAATCCTAAGCAGCCCCCCCCCCCCCCCCCCCCCCAAAGAAAACAATGTGCTCTCAGGCAACAGAGATATGCAGCTAAACCCAACCTGCATCCGCCTGGCGCAGGTGCCTTCTAAGACGCTCAATCCTATTCTTGACGCCCACTCTTGTTTTCCTATCACTGTGGCTCCCTGTGAATAGTAATGAGTATCACCGAGAACTAGGACCCTCTGGCAACATGAAGCCCTCAGCCCTGTGTTTACAACCTCTTATAAGGCCTCTTAAGCTTTAGAACGTCAGTCAAAGTTAAAATGTTTAGAGTCTGCCTTCTTGGGCTTACCTGCTATAAACTCTACAGGAATAAAGCTTAGTAGAGAGATTTAAAACGTGGTGGAGGAAGTGCTGAAGATCTTCAGATGCATTTAATAAAACTGCTAAAAAAAGAGAGAAAAAAAACAGTGCACATTGTGACTGCTCAACACAAACTCCCAGCAGGCCAAATTCACACAAATATTTAGAGAGGAGGACTATGCTGACTAGAATAGTTGTTGCAGACCAGGAAACCAAACCAAAAATCCAATCATCAAGATATATGCAAAGGTGTTTATATTAAATAACCCATACACAAACAACCATCATAAAATACAAATCCCAAAGAAATAACACATACAGGATGTTGCCTGAACACTCCTTTAGAGTTATTTGTGTAGAGGTGAAGAAGAAGTTAGAAGTTTGTCACATTGAAGCTCCCATCATACATGGGTTCCATATCTCTCACAATTCAGAGTATCGTACTGTTATGAATATGAGCTCCGCGCTCCCCTCTCTGGCCACCGGAGGGAGCTCACATATATACTGACGCGCACACACTACATTTCCCAGAAACCCTCACATTGTACTGATTGCACACACCAGCTGGACACCATTATGACTGTTTGTTCTCACCAGCTGTTAACTATCACCTGGACTATAAAAGACTCCACGATCCTTACACAAACTGCGAAGTCTCAATTTGCTGTTGCAATCATTCTGAGCATTGATATTCATGTCCTGTTTATCCTGTTACCAGTTTTGCTGTTACCCGTCTTTGATCCTGATCTGCCTGCCCTGACCTTTGCCTGGATTATCGCTCGTGATTGTTTTCTGCCTGTCTTGACTACCGCCTGAACTACCATTCTGATTCCGTCTGCCGCCTTTGTGACCCCTGCCTGGATTACCGTTTATGTATGATCTCTGTTTGCCCTGACCTTCTGCCTGCACGACTATTCTTAATAAAGAGTAGCGATTGGATCCTTGCCCGTGAGCACCCTTTGTTACACGTACGTTGCAAAGGTATCCTTCTAAACCTTTTGATAAGTTGATACGATTTATCCACTGATGATTTTGGGATGAGTCATTAAAGACATGGGAATAACAGAGACAAACATGAAGGATGATGGATGTACAAGAAACCCTTTTTGGATGAGTTTAAAACTACAGTTTCCCAACCCAAAGTTAATCCATGAGAAGGCCTTGCTTCTTTCTAATCAAACATTCTCTTCCTCTACTTTACTCTGAGTAGAGGCTAACCAGTAGCTTATACTGGTCAAGAAACGACCATTTAAAATGTAATTGTTCCCTCAATTCTCCAACCCCGCAGGATTATGTTCACATTACATTTGGTTACAAACCGAGGTATTCCTGCATCAAAGGAGTAGATGTTTACTGGCGGTGTAATGATTCGAATTACTCACGATTAGTTTTCAAGTGCAAAAATGGAATAAACTAATCAATTGTAAATTAAAATTGCATTTTCACTGTATGAATAAAATTGAGATGAATCCTTATGAAAGTTACAAAAGCTATTAAATCTAGAGCAATGAATGATTTCCTCATCTTTTGTTGTTTTATTAACAGTAAAAACACAGACAGCAGGAATATTAGGCTGCTGTCACTTTAAGACATAATGCAGAGATTCAGTACACAGATATTGCTACACATGCGTTGTCTTACGTTCACTTAAGGCATAACTGACAGCCTGCAAAGATACTGACCAATTTTTGTGTTAACTTGTAAATTCAAATGCAAGACTTAAAAGACAACTCAATATTTGCGCACTGGAGACGTAACTTTCCGTAAGTGCGCTTCGGATGAGTGCACACACAAATCTTCTCACAACGGACGTGAGTTCTCATCCGTGTCTTCTGGCTCTTGAATGTTTAAATTGGCAATAAGTTTAGGTTAAACACAGATAGCAAAATGTGCTGTTCAGGTCTCACCTGTGCTTGCAAGCAATCAAGCGTAAATGAGGCACTTGCATTCAACAAAGCTTATAAAGAGTGGCAGTTTTGTCCACGTCTTTTTTTCTTTTTTTATTGCTGTTGTAAAGTATTGGGAAGCCAGAATGTGTATTCATTGATATATTAACCAAACTCTGTCAAACTCTCTTTTGTTATTTTCAACATATCATCATTCAGCATACATTTCTTATCGGATTGGCGTTCCGTCCACACGCATCCGGCGATTTGGGAGACTGAATCCGCTCACTTTTTAAACCGGGTCCTAAAGTGGATAGATCTGAATCCGACACCCTTGTGGACTCGTGTGGACGGCCAATCCGTATATTTTTTGTTTACCGATGATGTCATCACCTCACGTGTCGGCTGCGTCACAGTAACAGCAACAGTGTTGCCAGATTGGACTGAAGATTCCAGCGCAGCTACAGCTTAAAACCCTCCCATTTAAAGAAATACCAGCCCAAAGTGCGTACTCTTATAAATAATGAAAAATGTTGAGCGATTTTATGCATTAAAAACCATCCCAAATTTTATCAACCAGCCCAATGCATTTTTTCCCGGTCGGACTTGACAAAAAGGTAAATAGCAATCTTGCAACACTGAACAGCAACAACAATGCGCATGCTCAAAGTCTTCTTCTCTGTGTATAGTGTATTATCTGTGGCAGAATTACAGCGCCCCATACTGGTCTGGCATATAAACTACACCGGATTCAGTTGGTTTCAGTGGTATCGTGTGGATGCTGATATTTTTTTTTGAACGAGGAAAAAAAGATCGGATAAGGAATGTGCCGGCATTGTGTGGACGTGGCCTTAGTTTTCACACTGTCAACCTAAAAATCCAAAACAATCCTGTGTTCTGCGCTAAATGCGCCCACTGTATGTGCGCATGTATGATGGTACGTGACGAATTTCTAAAATGCGTAAAGGAGTCAAAACAGCGGGAGTAATTCCTCGGTTGCACATAACCAAAGATCTGCTGCAAGGAGAAACGGTTCCGATGCCTATACCGAAATTTAAAGACTAGCGCATCTCCTATAACAAAAAAATAAATAAAAATAGGTATGCTTTAGCATTCTGTCTTTTTAGGGTCACATCTTGTGACATCACATCCTGTTTTAGGTGTGTTTAGATGTCTTTGGTCCATGTTGTGATCATATTTCAGTCGATCCGGGACCAGAGTTCTTATTGAAGTGGACCGAGACCCACTTTATTCAGGGTCTCAGTCTACTTGTGTGGTGAGCACCAGGGTTCATATGGCAGCGTTCACATTTCTTCTAATTAACCGCTCTAACAGAGCAATCGCACTAGAGTTTGTTTTAATCAAACCAAACATGCCAAGTGTGAAGCAACCCTTAGAATACATATTGACATCTACATTTACATTATACATTTGGCAGACGCTTTTATCCAAAGCGACTTACATTGCATTCAAGGAACACATTGAATCAGTTCTTGCTTTCCCTAGGATCGAACCCATGACCTTGGCGTTGTAAACACCAATGCTCTACTGGTTGAGCTACAGGAAAGCCATCTAAAGAAATCAACCCCAGTTTGGAATATATATACACATCTCATCAAAGATTTAATAACCTTCCAAAGAGCTGCTTACTGTATAAACTGTTCACCTTGTATTAGCGAACAAATTTAAGGATGGATATAACTCCTGGATGTTGTGTATAGCCAGCCGAACAGATTTAACTTTACTAGACCGAGAAGGGACTGTGGGCGTGCAGTCAGAGACTAATTCTGTCTTCCAGTGTGGTCAAGTGCTATCTGATGAGATCTAATCAACGAAAATACATGTTACTATCAGATGTAAAGGGTCTGGTATTCTTTATTTCAAGATGAAAATTAAAAAGAATATATCTGGAATGAAAGTCCTGTGCAAAAGCAGGCAAGCATGAAAACTGCAGGGCATGCTGTTAAAGATGCCGCTACTGCCAACCTGTGGACGCCTCTCTGCTCTCTGCCAGCTCTAGCCAAGAAATAAACTGCTGCGGATCATCTATGCTGTTCTACAGTCTATCAGGCGCTTCATTAGCCATGCAATGAATAAAAGATCAGCGGCAAGAAGGAGGGATAAAAAAAAATAATGAAGGCGAGGATGGGAGAGCGAGAGGAATAAGAGAAAATGAAAACGAAGGAAATCTAAAACAGCAGCGGACAAAATTACCTCCAATATGTCCATGATTGAAGCCATCGTATTTCCACTATCTATAGTGGTGAATATTCTACATTGGAAAGTCACGGTGACTGTTATTCCATTACTTTCGGCCCAATCAATAATTTTCTATTGAATTAGGAAAAATCGCTGCGGATGTGCTTGTGTTTCATTAACTTTCATCATCGACGGTAGCTAAAAATTGCCTTACTGGCAGACAAAAAAAATTTGTCCATTTACAATTTTCCTAGTCTGAAAGAGATAGATTTTATTTTTTATTTTTTTGCCTAAAGAGGCAAGGAGGTAAAAAGCTTTATCATGTGCTGAAAGAAGAGAGTGATCAATATTTTATCTTAGTCTACGGCCACTACGAAGCATCTCTGGATGACAGGACGATGGCATTGAAAAAGATAAGTTCCAGCCCCTCAAATAAAATGTGTAAAATAAAATATTACAAGAAAAGTATGTAGAAGCTGTATGAGCTTTTTTCTCAAAATATCTACAAACCTACATTAAACAGCCATGCGACCTTCAGATCCCTTGCTGTCATTTTTACAACTGAGTGCATTCAGCTAAACTTAGGGAGCGATTGCCCATCAAACACGCAAAACAGAAGTGTTCACAGTGTGGGGTCTGACAAAGCGCTGTGTAACTTATTTGTAGAAGCAGCAGGAGGGGGGGTGGCATGCATATATTTTTGCACCATACTGTTTCGACGCAACAGCGGCAATCAGTTTGCCTCAACTTCCTACAGTTATTTAGTGTCACATATAGCCAGCAGCCAGAACTACATTCAATTGCACTGATAAACTTGCTTGTCTCAAAACGACTTTAATACAATAACAAGTGGAACTTATATGACATTGTACTTTAGATGCCTGAGATGTAGAGTGTGTTATAGAGGTGATTTGTATTTGCTTAGCATTATTATTATGTGTAGTAGAATATCTAAATAAAGAAATAAAATAATAATTATTATTACTTCATACTACAATTATTAATACTATATTATTGTTACAACTTGGAGAACGTGTGCGATGCAGAGAAAGCGAAGAGAATAGGTTCTCATGGAAAACTTCTCTTTATTCAAAACGCAAAACAAAACACTTTAAATAACAAAGAGAAAACGGCACTTAAGTGCAAAACCTGGATAGCTTGGAGATAGCTTGGAGATAGCTTGGAGATAGCTTGGAGATAGCTTGGAGATAGCTTGGAGATAGCTTGGAGATAGCTTGGAGATAGCTTGGAGATAGCTTGGAGATAGCTTGGAGATAGCTTGGAGATAGCTTGGAGATAGCTTGGAGATAGCTTGGAGATAGCTTGGAGATAGCTTGGAGATAGCTTGGAGATAGCTTGGAGATAGCTTGGAGATAGCTTGGAGATAACTTGGAGATAACTTGGAGATAACTTGGAGATAACTTGGAGATAACTTGGAGATAACTTGGAGATAACTTGGAGATAACTTGGAGATAACTTGGAGATAACTTGGAGATAACTTGGAGATAACTTGGAGATAACTTGGAGACGTAACACAATTTCAACATCTGACAAAGACCAGGAAATACAAGAGGGTTTTAATAGAGAAGGATATGGGAAACACCTGGAGACACTGACGAGGTGATTAATACTAGACAGGTGTAGAAGGATTTAGAAGGGCCCGGAAGTCAACAGAAAGTGCTGACACGATAGACAGGAAGTGAGAGCATGACCTTACTGACAGGAAGTGACAAAGAAGACCCGACAGACAGGACCAAGGGTGACAATTATTACTAATAACAATAATTTCTCTATGTATTTATTTATACATACTAACACAACAATAGTGCATGACTATTACTGCTGTCATAAATATGATTACTTGTGTTACATTTTAAACCTACACTTATTTCCAACAAAAACAATGTTTTCGTGAGAATAACTGCGCTCTGTCTGTTTAACGTGCATGCGCCCTCCGGCGCTCGTTCATTGAAGTTTAACAAGACTCGCTTGTTGACAAAATATGCAAAATGGCTCGCGGGATGTATTTTCCATATGCGTTCTGTCCATTATTAGCTACTGTTATGTAACGAGACTTGCGGATGTTTTCCCGGGAACAGCGCGCAGCAGACGCGAGTAATCGATTGTCAAATTCGTTGTCGATCATTTTCATTATTAATGTTATCGATTACTTCTTACAGCTCTAATAATAAGTGTATTAAAGGCTCATTTCATAAGGACTTTTATTATGAAACCGCGTCATGGCAATATTGTGGTGGTGCGCAGCAGAGCCAGTTGAGCTGCCGTGATCTGCGTGATCGGTTACAAACTGTTGGTCGGAAAGCCGTTTAATTCCGAATATCCTACACTCCTATACAGATGCATGACCAAGGATGTTAGTCAATGACTTCAAGTAAGCATGTTTGTTTATGGTGACGGACCTGTTGTTCATATTAATGTTAACCGCACTCTGAAGAGCGTTACATGCAGTCTCGTCAGACGGGCATGCCCAGACATGTTCAGTCACGATGTTTCTGTATTAGTCAGATCGTTAGTGTTGGTTCAAATGTGATTACTTTGTTCACATGAAGATGCCGATCTAAGTTACTAGTTATTCATGATGCTTTATGAAGCTATGTTGTTTAATGAATCGGTTATAATACCAAATGTTGTATTTGTGCCATATTTACTGCTGCTCATATGCGTCACAAGGATTTCCATATATGGGCATGGTGTGTCAATACTGAACGTTTATCGCTTTTAATTTCCTTTGGAATACCTTGTTTAGTTATTTGTTTAGTAGAATTGTCAGATATAAATCCTTTTCCATTGTGTTATAAGAATGATTATTGCTATTTACATATTGAGTTTATTCATTCTGTGTATTTTATTTATTTTCCAGACTATATATGTACATCCCTGTCATTATCTGTACCTCATCCATCCAACAACAATACATCGTGTTCAGTGATCACCTGTCTCCTCATTATTTGTGCTCTGACCGGCACCCAGGGGGGTTTACTCAACTATTATAAACCTTGACAGTCCAAAAGTCTCTCCAACAAAATTGGTCCTTCGAGCCGGATTGAGTATTCCCTTCTGACATTATGGACTCTGATGAGGAGATTACTGGAGCTTCTCGCCCTAAGCGCCATACTCGTCCTCCAGCTTACCTGCAGCAGTATGAAGTACCATATCCTCGAGGTCGACCTGTCACTGAGCATGATGTTCCACACACCTGGGAAGCACCTGTCCATCGGACATTTCTCCCATCCTTCCAGACTTACGCCACTCCCCCTGGTGGTGACATAGTATATTCTGATGGTTCACATGTCATGTCCCTGAGTCATAAGCACCCACCCAATGCTGTATCTCCTCGGCATTCCTTCTCTTTGCCTCCAGCTGACTTTCCTGCCTCTGCACACAATAGTGAATTACAGAATCTGCGCAGTGAGCATGCACACCTAATGCAAACCCATCAGGCTTTCCAAAAAGACTTAAAAGAGTTGAGAGAAGTCCATGCAGAAGTCAGAGAATTAGTTCAAGTGGCTCAGGGCCTTAGAGCTGACCTCAATCAAGCTAGAGGCCAGATCCTCTCCCCAGCACAGCCTTCAGCATCACAGTTATCCAGCCCCTGGGCAAAGCAGTTTGCATCCACGACCTTAGCAGAAGATGGAAACTTTGCTGAATGTCCTCCACCGCCATGGCCTGAGCCCGATGTTGACCTGAGAACACGGGTGAGTGACCTTGCGCTAGATGACGGTGCCACGTCTTATCAACCTGTTAAGCTCGGGGCTAAAAAGGATCCCTTTTTTGCCACAGTTACTCAGTCACGCCCTCCTCAGCATTATGCTCCTGCTGATTATGGACTTCCTCCCCCTCCTACCCCTAAAGAGCTGCTGGAGTTGCTAACACCTGCTGCCATACCCTTATCTGCCAACCACACGGGAGTGCCTAACTCACCAATATTCAGATCGGTGCCTGCTTATTCGTGTCCTCCAGCCATAACACTAAAGACAGACCCCAATCTACGACCTGTAGCACCTCATGTTGGTTCTGAATTTGTGTACCGAGGACCTACCCCTATGATCCCTAAATTCAGTCGGCCTGACCCAGGAGAATTCGCCCGACTTCGGATAGCTTTGGAAAACCTACTTCCCCCAGATGGGACTGAACTTTTCAAATACCAGATATTAGTGGATCACCTTAAGTTCGAGGAGGCTACAATGATCGCAGATGCTTATTTGAACTCCCCTACCCCATTTACTGATACCATGGCTGCACTCCATGAGAAATTTGGCCAACCACATCAGCTAGCCTTAAGGAGGATCGCTATTGTTCTGGAGAGTCCTGACATCAAGCGAGGGGACATCTCTGCCTTCCAGAGGTTCTCTCTCCAGGTGCAGTCACTAGTAGGCCTATTAAGAACCCTAGGACGTGATGGTGAGTTGGAACTGAGTTGTGGGTCTCATGTCGCACGCCTTCTGAGCAAGCTACCCCCAGAGCAGCGTGCTGATTTTCGCCGTCATATGTTCCGCCAACCCGGCACCACTCCTAATCTGGTTGACCTTTCAAATTGGCTCCGTTACGAAACCTTGTGCCACAGCTATGATGCTGAACTGACATCTCAAGTATCACAACCCAAGGCAGGCTTTGGAAAGAGAACGGTGACAATCTTACATGGTGTTGGAGAATCCCAGAATCCTGTTCATTGGAAAGGTCCTGTTCCACCGACCAAGCCTTCCAAGGGAAGCCAAGGGAAACGCTATTGTCCCTTCTGTGATAAGACGGAACATTACCTGAGCCAGTGTGAACCCTTTGCTAAGCTTACCTCCGACCAGGTCAGGACCTGGATTCGTAGTAACAACCGTTGTTGGCGTTGTGCCAGAGCTCACCATGCCGCTCAGTGTGATCTGAAAAAGCCCTGCAACATTTGCCAAGGCATCCATCTCCGTCCTCTTCATGAGGTGAATGCCAGTCCATCGAAGAGAGATGATTCAACTAACTCAGAGAAAAGCTGCCTGACCAATTCTTCTTCAGATAGGTTCTTTCTGGATAAACCATCTGTCGGAGGTCGAGTTATGCTCAAAGTGGTTCCTGTTAATCTGCATTATGAAGATCGCACCTTAGACACCTTCGCTATTCTTGATGATGGTTCAGAGAGGACTATTCTGCTTTCTACTGCAGTTCAGGCCTTGGGCATCCAGGGTGTTTCTGAAGATCTTCCATTGCGGACAGTAAGAGATGACATTCAAGTCCTTCATGGTTCCTCCATATCCTTTCAGATCTCTCCCCTCTGTAAACCTCAAACCAGTTTTAAGATCGATCATGCCTTCACTGCAGACCGTCTCAACCTGTCACGCCAGTCTTACCCTGTAGAACAACTACAACAGAAGTACAGACATCTACGTGGTCTTCCAATCCATCCACTTAATGAAGTCCAACCTTTACTTCTTATCGGTTCTGATCAGCCTCACCTCATCACTCCTACAAAGCCTATTCGATGGGGTGGCCCAGGTGCACCAGCTGCAGTTCATACGCGTCTAGGATGGACTCTCCAGGGCCCTATACCTTCCTTGAGTTGGCCTTCTGCTACAAGGCAATGTCTGCTAACCTCTGTGGCTCCAATTCAGGATGAACTTTTCCAAAACGTTCAACGACTGTGGCAGTTGGATATGGTTCCGCAGTCGGAGGGTAAAGAGGTCACTCGTTCCAAACAAGATAAGGAGGCTCTTCAGCTACTCGAAACTAAAACTTGCATCCTGGAAAAGGACGGCATCAACAGGTTGGCTACACCCTTGCTGCGGCGAAAGGATATGCCTGTGTGGAAGGCCCCTAAGGAGTCTGTCTTACCTTCCCTTCGCAGTATTGAGAGGCGTCTGCTGAAGGATCCTGTAAAAGCTGAGGTCTATAAAGAGGAAATGAGAAAACTCATTGAGACAGGAGCAGTTCGTGAAGTGACTGACTCTTTACCTGATTCGGATGAATGCTGGTACATTCCTCATCACATTGTTAGTCACAATGGAAAGTTTCGCATTGTCTTTAATTGCTCCCATCAGTACCAAGGACAAAGTCTCAATCAATACCTGCTACCAGGACCCACCCTTGGGGCCTCACTTTTGGGTGTCCTTATACGCTTCAGAGAACATCCTGTAGCAGTGAGTGGAGATATAAAGGCCATGTTCCACCAGGTCAGTCTTTTACCAGAGGACCGTCATCTACTCCGTTTCCTTTGGCGGGACTTGAAGATGGACGAGGCACCTAAGATTCTTGAGTGGCAAGTGTTACCCTTCGGCACAACCTCCAGTCCATGCTGTGCCACCTATGCACTACAACGGCAAGTACGGCAACACCCACAGACGGATGAGGCGATCCGGTTTTCAGTGGAAAAGTGTTTCTATGTCGATAATTGCCTGCAGAGCCTACCTACTGCTGATGCAGCGCGAAGCCTGATCGATCGACTACGGAGTATCCTTTCTGGAGCTGGATTTGACATTCGCCAGTGGGCTTGCAATTATCCTAGTGTACTGAGCCACCTGCCAAGTAGTGCCAAAGCTGCAAGTGTGGAACTGTGGTTGACACAAGAGAACTCTGACATGCCTGAGTCTACGCTGGGTCTGAGCTGGAATTGGCAGACAGACACATTGTCCTACAAACACCGACCTGTGATATATAACACACCCACTTTGAGGAATATCTATAAGGTCCTTGCTACACAGTATGACCCTCTGGGATGGCTTCTACCTTATACGGCTCGTGCGAAGGTCATTATCAAGCAGTTGTGGAACAAACAGAGAGAGTGGGATGACCCCAACCTGCCACCTGAACTCCTCCAGTCTTGGAAGGCGTGGGAGGAGGAACTGCGTTACCTTCCTTGTATCACCATTCCACGGCCTTACATTCCTCCAGAGGTGGACAGGGGTGGAGCAACACATGAGGTACATATCTTTTCAGATGCCTCTGAACAAGCCTATGGAGCGGTGGCTTACCTCCGGACTACTGACCAGGACGGTCAAACTTACCTGTCATTCATTATAGCACGCTCTCGTGTTACTCCTAAAAGAGCCCACTCTATTCCAAGATTGGAACTCTGTGGAAGTCTAGTCGCAGCCCAGTTGGCAAAGTTACTTCACAACGAATTGACCCTAAGCATCAAGTCTACTTCTTTGTGGACAGACTCTACCACTGTCCTCCAGTGGCTGAATTCAGAGTCCTGTCGCTACAAAGTCTTTGTGGGAAACAGGATTGCTGAGATCCAGGAGCTGACAGAAAAGTGTTCTTGGTATTATGTTAATTCTGCTGACAACCCCGCTGACGACCTCACAAAAGGGAAACCACTTCAATATCTTACAGCACCAAACCGATGGTGTCAAGGACCGTCTTTTCTTCTCCAGGATCCCAAGGAAAGCTATGTGTCATCAGATGTGGCGGATGCTGATCCAGTTACGCCAAATAGTCTTCTGATGGGGCGGCCCGATGGATCTCTCCCTCCAGTCATTTACCCAGAATCCGAGATGTTAAGTCGTCGACCCTGGAGACATTCACAGATCCTTGCAGACAGATTCTGGTCTAGGTTCATAAGGGACTACCTTCCTAGCCTACAGACCCGGCAGAAATGGCAAGCCTCGCCACCCAACTTGAAGGAGAAAACAATTGTTCTAATTGTAGATCCCCAACTACCTCGGAGCTTATGGCCTGTGGGACAAGTTGTCAAGACTCACCGAAGCTTGGATGGTCACATACGGTCAGCCGATGTGGAGATAAAGGGCCAAGTTTATACTAGACCAGTAGCCCGCCTGGTCAGATTGCCTGCCATACCGAAAGATGGACTTAAAACCCCCAACCCTGTGTAGTTGAGTCGCCTTTCATAGAAGCAAAGATGTTCCACATCTTTGGGGGCGGCTGTATTAAAGGCTCATTTCATAAGGACTTTTATTATGAAACCGCGTCATGGCAATATTGTGGTGGTGCGCAGCAGAGCCAGTTGAGCTGCCGTGATCTGCGTGATCGGTTACAAACTGTTGGTCGGAAAGCCGTTTAATTCCGAATATCCTACACTCCTATACAGATGCATGACCAAGGATGTTAGTCAATGACTTCAAGTAAGCATGTTTGTTTATGGTGACGGACCTGTTGTTCATATTAATGTTAACCGCACTCTGAAGAGCGTTACATGCAGTCTCGTCAGACGGGCATGCCCAGACATGTTCAGTCACGATGTTTCTGTATTAGTCAGATCGTTAGTGTTGGTTCAAATGTGATTACTTTGTTCACATGAAGATGCCGATCTAAGTTACTAGTTATTCATGATGCTTTATGAAGCTATGTTGTTTAATGAATCGGTTATAATACCAAATGTTGTATTTGTGCCATATTTACTGCTGCTCATATGCGTCACAAGGATTTCCATATATGGGCATGGTGTGTCAATACTGAACGTTTATCGCTTTTAATTTCCTTTGGAATACCTTGTTTAGTTATTTGTTTAGTAGAATTGTCAGATATAAATCCTTTTCCATTGTGTTATAAGAATGATTATTGCTATTTACATATTGAGTTTATTCATTCTGTGTATTTTATTTATTTTCCAGACTATATATGTACATCCCTGTCATTATCTGTACCTCATCCATCCAACAACAATACATCGTGTTCAGTGATCACCTGTCTCCTCATTATTTGTGCTCTGACCGGCACCCAGGGGGGTTTACTCAACTATTATAAACCTTGACAGTCCAAAAGTCTCTCCAACAATAAGAAAATATATTCTTTGTTTGTTTATTTACGTGTTTAAACTACCTGAAAACAATAATACAGGTTTTAATACAGGTTCAGTAGTGTCACTTAAAAAGCAGGTCCATTCATCAAATCTCCCATTTTGGATGAATTCCATCAACCCCAAATAACAAAAACTGTCCATTTCAATGTTGCGGAATGAATCTCTGATCGATACCACACGGTAAACGCTGCCCCATTTCAAATGACACAACGGGATTATTTATGACTGAAGGCAGCTTCCCAATACAACATTTAAAATGGAAAACGCAAGCATAGCAAGACCTTGACTATATCAGGCATTCATATCTGCATTCACACCATGAGGGTCTTTGAGGTTAGGCTGTTCTCTATTGATCTTTCTGCCATTATGGTTATCATAAAGAGGGCCTCCAGACACATTATGAACATCAGGGGTCACACAAATGGACGCTTCCCATTACTTTATTAGGGAGAGTAGCGGGTCAGTCCATACCAGCGCGCCCCGAGATCCATCGTGTGCTCCTTCAAAATCCATAATTTGCACATTAGCTAGAGCTTTGCATACTTTCAGCTGTTTTAGTGAGTTATTAAAAGGTTGTTGTGTCTAAAACATTATTGAAAATAATAATGTACATGACATGCTCATTCATGCGTGTGCTCATGTCACCAATATCATAGCGTAATCATAAACAAAAAGCTTTTTAAGCTCTCAAGGTCAAAGAATAGGTCATAAAAAGGGCTTATAATAATAACACATGCTTCACTGGCAGAGTTTTCTAGATTACAAACGTCAAAATGAACTATTTCTGAATAGACAGGCAGCGGTTTTCTTTTGATCCGACACCTAAGGCTCTCAAAATTGCCAAATTGCACCTGTGCTTCTGTAAATAAATAAGCAGTAAATAAAAGGTAGACATTGTTTCGACTTCACACGGCCCATAACTAGCAAACAAGAGTGAAAGCTGTTTTTATCACTGAAAAGGCCTTTAAGCCAATAAGCCTGTCTTCCAAACAGTTTTCAAACAGAAGTAGTTTTGTTATGCATGAGGTCAGTTTGATTTTCTTGCAAAAACAGCTAACAATAATTAAACCTAAAGCTAATGTAGAGGAGAGGCAGTGCTGATGCTATTGGATTCTTTACGCTTCTTCGAAAGAAGTTTAGCTTCTAGTTGTTAAATTAAGTCAAATGAGCTTCAGGTAATTAGGATAAAAGAAATAGGATAGCTGATTTCCAATCAATGGACACTTGTTGTTTAACCATCCCTCACCCTTTTTAAAAAAATATATGTTTTGTTGAGAATGACTGAAATTCCCGTATGATTAAAGGATCAGAAAGTTCAATGTTGTATGTGCCACAAATTAAATAATATTAATAATAATAATAAACAATTAATCCTTTAATAAAAAAATAATAATTTTTTTTTAAATTAATCTATAATAGCTCTTTACATTGAATATATACCCTTTTATAATAAATAAATGTTGAAATTAATAAACAAATGTTTCATCTTAACTTGAGCATGTTGGTTGATGGATGGATGGATGGATAGGTAGGTAGGTAGATAGATAGATAGATAGATAGATAGATAGATAGATAGATAGATAGATAGATAGATAGATAGATAGATAGATAGATAGATAGATAGATAGATAGATAGATAGATAGATAGATAGTTGGATTGGACACAGACAGATGACAGATGGATGGATGGATGGATAGATAGATAGATAGATAGATAGATAGATAGATAGATAGATAGATAGATAGATAGATAGATGGGTAGGACACAGATGGATGGATGGATGGATGGATGGATATATAAATAGATAGGACACAGATAGATGGATGGATAGAGAGGACAC
Organism: Rhodeus uyekii; assembly: GCA_037043235.1. Lineage (NCBI taxonomy): Eukaryota > Metazoa > Chordata > Actinopteri > Cypriniformes > Acheilognathidae > Rhodeus > Rhodeus uyekii. The sequence goes on from JAWRVZ010000117.1 coordinate 865,564, forward strand.
AGATAGATAGATGGATGGATAGATAGGACACAGATAGATGGATGGATAGATAGATAGATAGATAGGACACAGATAGATGGATAGATAGATAGATAGGACACAGATAGATGGATGGATAGTTAGGACACAGAAGGATGGATGGATGGATAGATAGATGGATGTATGGATGGATAGATAGGACACAGTTAGATGGATGGATAGATAGATAGATAGATGGATGGATAGTTAGGACACAGAAGGATGGATGGATGGATGGATAGATAGATAGATGGATGGATGGATAGATAGGTCACAGATAGAAGGATGGATGGATGGATGGATAGATAGATGGATGTATGGATGGATAGATAGGACACAGTTAGATGGATGGATAGATAGATAGATAGATGGATGGATAGTTAGGACACAGAAGGATGGATGGATAGATAGATAGATGGATGGATGGATAGATAGGTCACAGATAGAAGGATGGATGGATGGATGGATAGATAGGACACAGTTAGATGGATGGATAGATAGATAGATAGATGGATGGATAGTTATGACACAGAAGGATGGATGGATGGATAGATAGGTCACAGATAGATGGATGGATGGATGGATGGATAGATAGGTCACAGATAGATGGATGGATGGATGGATGGATAGATAGGTCACAGATAGATGGATGGATGGATGGATAGATAGATATTACGTCTCTGAGGTGCACAGCATGTTTGGAAAGGGTTGATGTTTGCTTACTCTGGCATTTTCATGTGACATCTACAAACCCAATGAATATTCTATGTGTTTCACAAAGCCCACACCAAGCATTTCCAAAGCGGCCCCATCTCCATGACCTTTCCCACACGGATAGTACAACCAGGGCATGTGACAAAAAAAAAAGGCTGATGCAAATGATATCCTATTGCGTTTCCTTAGATACGCCACTCTGATAATAACCCTCCTCACCTCTCTCAGCCTCTCCTAGCACAACATATGCCATGGATGATTTCACAGCTTCTAACATAGTTTCCAGCAGCCACTGCCAGACAAACTGCGCTGAAATTAGCTGGCCTTGCACATAACCACACCTGCCAGAACAAAAGGCGCCTTAGGAGTCACAGATCGTGAAGCATAATACGAAACCCAAAAAACGGAGTATTGATGATTCGCAAACGCTTAGTCGACATTTTGCCTATAGTGAAAAGGCAACAAACTCTCCCTTCTCAGTTCCTGCTCAAGGAAGAAAGTTTGATCGTCACATAAGGAGTGTAATTATGGATCCATTTGTGCCCTGAAGCTATTGTTTGATTACCTGAAAGCATCAAGCAGGCAGGCGAGCGAGCGATGTAAAACGAAGAAAAAAACATCCTTCATACGCAAAGCAAAAAGCACAACCCATCAGTACACGCGTCGTTTGAATTTCCATTAAAATGTTCTTCAATGAGCAACCTATTTTTCATACCGTTTCCATCTATCAGCAGGAACGTGACATTGCTGATGGCTTTTATGGGTGCCGATTTGCAACAGGCGCTTTACTTTGGAAACGATTTCTGTAAAGCTTCAGCGTAATTGAGCTTCGGAGATCTCTGCAAAGTACCGCCATTTAGATTTCAGGTAGTCATTTACAACTAGGCCTTTCTGAGACTGTTGCTAATACACTCTTTTTTTAATCACATATGAAATTAGGCTCTCAGACGCCGGTCTATAGACACAGAGACCCTTGGGATGGCTGAATGGAGATTGAATGGTCAATCAACACTAGTGAGTATGCGACTTCTAGTGCTAGTCACCAATAAATTCCCCTGTTTCATTACAAACACTGCACAGAATTCTTAATAAATCTCTAATAATGCTCAGCTTTTGAGTGTGAAAAGGTAAAGAAAATAAAAATTACTGTTTCAGTATGAAAAAGGTCTGCAAAGTGACAAAGCAAAGGAGTTGTTTTCTATATCAGAGTTTCTGAACTCCTTGAAACGCCTCGATTGTAGTCTTGAGTTTTCTTCTGGGAACATTCACATAACAATATTCATTATTTGAATAATTCCGCCACAAGATACAGTAATACCTTGAGATACGAGCGTCCTGACATACGAGTATTCTGAGATACGAGCGTCCTGACATACGAGTATTCTGAGATACGAGCAAGCCTTCCACCTAATTTTTGCTTTGAGATACGAATAAATATTTGAGATACGAGCAGCTTACAGACGCTGACGCTAGAGGTGTTCAGCACTCGGAGCAGCTCAAGCTCCTCATTTATGGGTAATTGCATATGATCTCCACTAGAGGCAGCTTGGTTTTACAGCGGGAGGTTACCGGGGGCGACGAGTGATTCACGAGTATTAAGCTGTGAGCAGCACGAGTTATGAGTGTTCAATAATAATAAATATGAGGTTCTGAGTCTATCAATACACAACACGGGAAGAAACACTACACTTCCGTATTGTGTTTGCGTTATCTACGTCATCCCTCCTTCCTCCTCCTCCTCACATGCCGTCATTAGCAGCTACTGTATCGTCTGTCTCGAAGGTAAGAACTCATAATTAAAACCACATTTTATTTTATATCACAGGAATCTTATATACTATGTTTTGTGTGTGGGTGTCTCTATAGCAATTAAAAACATGATTTTCCATTGTTATTAGCACTAATAAGGGAGTGTTTTAGAGGGCTGTAACAAATTAATTTTTTCTGTTATTTCTAATGGGAATTTTTTTTGAGATACGAGTAATTTGAGATACGAGCTCCGTCCTGGAACGGATTATGCCCCTATCTCAAGGTATTACTGTATATGCAAAAAAAGGGGCGGGGTCTGGCTGAGTTGTTAGTAGAGTGTTATGGTACCGTTATGGTAAGGGGCGTGACATTTCTGAAATGCGTTCGAATCATAACACACAGGTTCAGCTGACCAATCACAGCACACTGAGCTTTTTTGGAAGGAGGAGCTTCATAGAAACCAGCTCTAAACAGAGCATTACTGACCGACGGGGGAAAGATGCTGCAACCATGTAAAATATGTGAAAAATTATGTTTTTTGAAAATTCACCAAAAAACTATTTTAGTAGACCTCAAAAACAAACTCAAGACATTGTAAATGGGCATAATAGGTCTTAATAAAAAATATTCTTGCTAGGGGCCAAATTCACAAAACATTTTATCTTACCACTGAGAGTTCTCCTAAATAGCAGTAAAAGTTCTTAGTTAAGAGTTTCCTCTTAACATTATATTCTTTTCCCTCATTTATTTTCAAAAATCTATTTTTGCCTTTTTATTATAATAGAACAGTGATTAGACAGGAAGCGAAGTGAGAGAGAGAAAGGGGGAGCGGATGGGGAAAGGTCAACTCAAACTCGGGTAACCCAAGCTCACCCACAATATCAGCGCCGACGATACAACTTTATTTTCAACACTCAGTGAATTTTGCCTGTAGATAAATGAACCTTTGTAATGTCATCGCAGATTAAAATCTATAAATCAAAATATGTATTGCTTTTATAAGGGAAGGTGGCTCAGCACTATCGCTATTGCCTCAATGGTGTACAGTGTCCAGCAACAGCCATTTTAGGATTGTTTGCGATTTGGTGTTAGCTTTTTGGGAGTCTTTTTGACTACCGATAACTTTTCAAGGATTTAGTAGCTGGTTTTAGTGCTAAAATGGTTTGTGAAAAACTCTTGAAGCAAAAATTGAGGAGTCTTTTTTTAAGAGTTTCTCCTAAATCCAAAAAATAGCTTTTTTGTTGACTTCACTAAGCATTTTTTGTCATAGCATAAAGAGTTAAATAAGAGGGATCTGGCATGTTGTTCATATTCTGGCCATGCATTATGACATTCCATTAGCAAAATAAAAGAACAGTGCTGCTAATACAGAAATACCATTATTGAGAGTACAAAAAAAGACAATTAGCGTAATGGATAGGCTTGATGCAAACAAATGATCAACACTGAGGGTCCTCGATTACTCTGATGCACAGCAAAACAGAAGACTACAGCAAAGCCGGGGTGGAAATCGACAATGCATTGTAAAATCTGCAAGCACATGTAAGCGTGACAATCTCTACATTAGGTTACGGACCTCAACCATCTGTGATGCCAACAAAATGTAATCCACATTAGTCAGTGCGCCCAAAGAATTTTTGATGCTTCAAGAATATTTTTGGTTGATGTATTCCCTCAAGTGTCATCAATGAATCTAAACAGTTGTTTAAGGTATGGATATGTATTGTGGAAAGTGTGATTTTTCTATTGTTCTAAAAAAATGCAGCTTGCTTTGATATTATACATGTAATGCAATGATTTTCATAGCTGATTAAGTTTGGTTTAGGTTTCCAAACACTTTTTGGGGCCACTGTAAAATATAAAAAGTTGTAATATTCTAAACAATAGATGCTTAATAATTACAATACACATGAATTTAGCCACTGCTAAATGAGAAAGCACCTGTGATAAAGCTACGCTACCACAGAAAAACCAAATTAACTTCTGTTTAAGCGGGAGTCCCTGTATGCAGGAAAATTTTACTGTTTGCTTATAATTAAATTATTTCCGTCCTGGAGTTTTCTGCATTGCACAAATCATGGTGGTAATGCTATATAAGCTCTATTAAATAAGTAGAAGAGATCGGGCAAGTTTTCACACTTTGAATTCTAGTGAATATCTTTTAGAAAGTTTGTTCATTTCTGTATTGATGCATACATCAATGTTAAGCTAAAGATATATATATAATAGTTTTTTCAACAAGGACTTATTGAAACAATCAAAATGGACAGTAATCACTTTTAAATTATAACACTTTCATAACATTTTCATTTTGAACTTTCAATTAATTAAAAAATCCTTAAATCTTGATGTTGAAAGTCATTGAAGTTTTCAATATTGATAATAATAGGACATATTTCTAATAAAATCAGCATTTTAGAATGATTTATGTGACACTAAAGACATGGCTCAGCTTTGTCATCAGGAATACATTACATTTTACATATTTGTGACCACATAAATGCATCCTTGATAAGTGTAAGACACTTCTTTCAAATGCAAAAAATCCCTCCAAGTTTTAAACCGTAATTCATCTTCCAATATCATGTTTGTCACAATGGAAACCTGCATTTGTGCATGAAATGGCAAAAAAAGAGCAGAAATATAAAAAATTTAGTGTGTGTGTGTGTGTGTGTGTGTGTGTGTGTGTATGTATATATGTATATATATATATATATATATATATATATATATATTATTAAAATGTTATATTTCTGCTCTTTTTTTGGCACATATATATATATATATATAGATCTATATATAGTTTTTTGGGGGGATTCATTAATGAACTGCTTTTATAAATATTAAAATGACAATATAAAACTTGTCCAGACTAAAATTTGACATGACTTTTAACTCAAAAGCTAGTGACTGGGATGCAGTGCTTATATCACCAACCTTGTGTGACAACTTGCCCCAGTCTCCTCTAAATGCCCTCAAACTTTAGAATGATTTCAGTTGGCTTTGCTTTAGCTCTAATAGCAACATATGAAGCTAGTTGGCCTGAAGGAGTATCACCATAATTTGTAAATTGGTCAAGGTCGAGAGAATACAATAGAAGTGGGTTGATGACTCGTCGGGGAATGCCAACTAAAAAAAATGTAGGCCTCTTTTTCCGGAAAGCTCTCAATCCTGCTCCTGAAGCACCCCGCATCACAATTTGGAAGTTGGACATTTTGCTTTAAAACGTGACTTCATTAGTAGAGAGGCTCCAAGACCACAATTGTGTGTAAAATAGGAAAAAATGGCTGAGAAACGGGCCGAGTTACAGGAGCTGTCCAGCATCGAGGGTGCTGAACTCTCTACAGCACAAAATTAAATCTTTAAAGCAAACAACTCCTCAAAAGCAAACAAGCGAGAAAGGACATGAACACTTTAAAGATATGCTCCCTGATGCTTGGTGCACACTGGCTTTTCAGATTAGATTTTGGAAAAGGTTACCACTATCCCCTCTAGTGGCCTTACAAAGTGACTGGAGCCGGGGCTGTAAAAGCTTCTTTCCTTGAGCTCATGCATCAGTTTCCACACACTGTTATGTAGTTCGCCTGATAGAACGCCATGGAAAAAAAGTGAATCTGTCACAAAGCGCTATAAGGTTGTCATGGCATCCCTTTGTAGGCAATTCCCAGCAAAGAATCAATCATCAATTGGGTTTTTGTTCCAGCAAAATGCACTCTTTTGTTCTCAGCGCTGCGCTGGCATCGAAATTATTTCAAAGGGAACATGATCAGTCTTGCCTTTCGCACATTTTTAGTAAACTATTGATATTACATAATGAAACATCATCCAGACTAGTGTCGTGTCCAGGAGAACGAGAGCTGAACCACAAGATGGCCCATACGGTGCAAACTTTGAGAGAGAGAGTATTGACAGAATTATATGGCAAAACGAATAGCTTTTCATATGCAAAATGTCATTATTTGGCTTCCAAAGCCGGTTGAAGACAACAACGTTAATGTTTCTTTGCTCCAGGCGTTATTATTTATTTACTTGGATCAGTTGAGGGCTATTACGCAGCTCTCTTATTTATCCAAAACCCATCAGAGATCATCAAAAACACCATCATATAGCTATTACAGCATTAATGTTTCTGTCTCCTATTACTTATTCCACTTGCCATAACCTGCCACGCACTGGAACGTCCGCCTAGAAACGAATGCAAAAATGAGATGTGACTTTAAAATCTCTATGCACTTATTAATGCACGCTAGCATGTCGCTTCAAACCTTTTTCCCCCCTCTCTCTCTCTCTCTCTTTAATAGCACAATGCACCTTTCACGAAGCTCACGAATGTGACAAAATTCCTTTTGGGATTCCTGTCTTGAATACAAAGCAGCCTCAATAAAGACTCCTCTCTGTGAAGCCAAAAAAAACTGATGCATTTAAGCAAAGATGTTGCAATTAATTGTCCCCAATGCAATTGGGATTTTTATACATGGACGAAATACTTGTTGTGCGTGTGCCAGCAAATATCCATCAGCTTTCTATTGGTTCCTGGTTTTAATATGGACATTCAGTAGCAAAGCTACTCTATAGTTAATGTTCTACATCAAGTTAAGATCATTTTAAGCCACTGTCCATCATTAAAACCCATTCTAATCATCCCACACACCAGCACAAAGCCTGGAGTGAGTGGGAGGCTGAGAGTTGATCTCAATGCACACATGGACTCAACATGTGATGGACACTTGTGCGCTTGACTTACATGGAGGAGATGTTCTCAAACAGGTCCGGGAGGCTGTTAGTGGTATTCCCATCGCTCACGGTGTCCTGTAGTGCCAGGAGGGGAAGGAAATTCCCTTGGTAAGACTTATTGCAAAAGATGTCAGTGTTGGAACAAGTGCAGGTCGGTGGGCAGTCCAGCATGGAGCTCATGTAATTTTGAAAGATGTTGAGGAGAAACAGGGTCCTCCACCAGCAAACGCGAGGTGGGGTGGAGAATAAATCCATGTTTCCAGGTGTTTCCCTCAATGTTTTAGCTCCTTGAGGGGTGGTTAATGTTCAGAAGCGAACGCGCTCCGGGTATCCGCACGGTAACGCGAGAGCGCGCGCGGGTGCGTGGATGAGAGTAAAGGTATGTTAGATCAGTGAGATCGCAATAATGTCCCCAAGAAAAGAGGGTGTGGGGGGGGGGAATACTCCGTCAATGTAGAAAGGGCTCAAAAATCTGCGGTCCTAGCCTGTCCTCATCTCCGGGCTGCATGGTACAAGCTTCCCCGTTTCCACGGTGCTGTTTGTCGCGCAGTTCCAGGTTGTTGGAGCTTCGGCTTGAAGACTAAAAGCGTCAGAGCGCAGTCGAGAGAGAGAGGGAGAAAGAGAGAGAGAGAGAGGTCCATGCTCCGAGCATCAAGTCCCACCTACTGGGCAGATTAAAAACTGACGCACCTGCATCACAGCGAACACAAGCGATCAAATCGGCAGCGAAAAATAACGCACACAAAGCAATATCGTATACAAAGGAATAAGTAGAACCATTATTTGACAAATATGGATGTCTGAGACTATAAAAAATAAGTTTTAAGCTAATCTACTCGTTGATGTTGGTTCCATAGGTACATTCCATTTTCTACGAAATAAATATTAATTAATAAATATTAAACAATTAATAATAGTAACTAGTTTTCTTGAAACAGCAAACAAACCTACATTAATTGGGGGTTTGACTCAAAACGTGTGAGATTTTGTTCTTGTGCCAACTAGCCCCAGTCTCTACTCCTGTGTTTAGCGTAATATTATCAGTAAACAAACTGATAATACATTTATATATTAAAGGACATGTTATCACATCTCCAAAAACACCATCCCATAATTCCTGAAACATTCATTCTGTACAGTAAAGTTTTGGAAACTTGGTAAGTAGCCATATGATAAACCATATGATAAACTGGTCATGTTTGTGATATCTCTTGCATGTTGGTTTTTCCTAGTTTGATAAAATATATATTCCCAAAAGAATGACGGCGAGATATGACGACATGCTTTCAGTGTAAATTAACTTATAATCTGTTGTATAATAACATTTTGGGAGAAGGGAGGGTTGCTGTAAAGAGTTACAGATTTTATTTATTTATTCATTTTGAAATAAAATAAAAACTACATATATATATATATATATATATATATATATATATATATATATATATATATATATATATATATATATATATGAATGATGATAAAGTTGTGTACACTTCCATGTACTGTATGTGGAAAAAATACATTAATTGGACTTGTTATAAATATATATGATGTATCGGAGCGTACATATACTATATATAATTATAAATACTCAAAAAGTGTACCAGTCTTCAATACATTCATATATTTATTAGATTTAAATGTTTGCCAACAAAAGTTATTATGAAATAATATGATTATTAATATAATAATAATATTATTTTATTTGGAACCAGCAACCGATGGTATCATTTTGAATTTTATGAGAACAAGCTCCTTAAACTAAATGAGATAAACAGTCCTTTGGGGTCACGATAATGAACTCTTGTTCTTCTGCTGCAGAATCATGTTTTTACTCAACTGAAAGCTGATCTCGGATGCTCCTGCTCTTTGAACTCTGAGTGGTTCAGAGTCAAAGTGTCCTGCCCCACCAAGCCCTTGCACAATTAATGTATAAGCCATCTGCACATTCGACACTAAATCACCGCCACTGCGGGGCTGACGGAAGAAGCAAGTTATCCTATTGCTTAAGTGAAGACTTTTGGAGTCCAAAAGCCAGAACCACATGGTCAAGTGTGTCAAGGTTGTGTCTACACACTTATCCACACATGGACATTGATAAATCAAACAAGGAAAAACCAACATGCAAGAGATATCACAAACATGACCAGTTTATCGCATGGCTACTTACTAAGTTTCCAAAACTTTACTGTAAAGAAGGAATGTTACAGGAATTATGGGATGGTGTTTTTGGTGATGTGATAACATGTCCTTCAATAATATAAAAATATTATCAGTTTTTAACTGTTTGTTACTGATAATGTTACGCTATAGTACTTAATCATCACAGTTTAACACCAAGTCAGTTAAACTTTAAACTAATGTGATGAACTTCATGCAAGTTGGATCAGCCTGTAATTTCAGTTTGTTACATTGATTTTTGGTTTGATTTAAATCCAGCCCTCAGAGAGCTGATGATTTTGGTTTCCAATGACTGCTGTCACAATTTTGTTCTTAACAAATTATAATGTATATAAATAAACATGTTCATACTTAACATTTTATTCATTAAGATCCAATATGTGATTTAAGTGATATATTAAGCTCGACAAAGCTCCCGTTCCACCACATCCCAAAGATGCTCTATTGGGTTGAGACTAAGGGGTCTAAAGTGTGCCCAGAAAACATCCCCCACACCATTACACCACCACCACCAGCCTGCACAGTGATAACAAGGCATGATGGATCCATGTTCTCATTCTGTTTACGCCAAATTCGGACTCTACCATCTGAATGTCTCAAAAGAAATCGAGACTCATCAGACCATTCAACATTTTTACAGTCTTCAATGGTGCATTTTGGATGTTTTTCTCTTTTCATATCATACTTTGTAAACCCTAGAAATGGTTGTGCGTGAAAATCCCAGTAACTGCGCAAACGGTGAAATACTCAGACCGGCCCGTCTGGTACCAGCGACCATGCCACACTCAAAATCACTTAAATCACCTTTCTTTCCCATTCTGACATTCAGTTTGGAGTTCAGGAGATTGTCTTGACCAGGAACAACCCCTAAATGCAGTGAAGCAACTGCCATGTGATTGGTTGATTAGATAATTGCATTAATGAGAAATTAAACAGGTGTTCCTAATAATCCTTTAGGTGAGTGTAGATATCATACTATCAATCTATCATACTATATATATATATATATATATATGTGGTAAAGTATATTGCAGTAAAATTAACTGGTTCACAATGTAGCAATTTTATAATCCTTTTTGGTCAAATACTATTTAAAATATTAGTGCATTGTTTTGCTTATACAATTAGTGGCATAAACAAACATCCTGTTTCAGTTTTAGTGTGAAACCTGTTTTATCCGTTGAGAGCAATGTGGTCTGTAACACAAGAAAAAAAGAACCCCATCATTCCCTTTCACAATCTCATTTCTACAGCTCTCTCTTCCTTTTTTTCTGTGACATATTAGACATTTCTGGGTCTCCATAAACATGACAAAAGGAACAAATTTCTCATTAAAATTATCGCATAATGAGTAATGATGACTGGCACCAGTATCTATTGTTTTTGAGAGTGTCTTAATCCAAAAACGGAAAACAAAACAAAACTTTTACTAGACAGAAAGTGTTTGCACTGCCGAGAATAGAGAAGGGAATGTGTAATGGTGAAAAGGATTTAATTTTTTCAACAAACTGTATTGATTTTATTTTAAGCATTGTTAATTGTTTAATTAAAATGTTGAATATTCATTTGGCTTTTGTATTGACAGGACTTGATGTAAAGTACTGACATGTTGTAGAGACAAATTTTACATTTCAATTAAATCATATTTTATGTTCAAACTGATTCACTCCAAAAATATAGAGCAAGGGTCTTTAGCGGGAGGGTTGTGCTGGTACTATTTACCAATTAAAATGTATGAAATACAACATTCCTTATCCTACGTTAAAGTTAAAAAGCAACAGTTCAGATATACGTTTCATTATCTCTCCCATAGTAAAACAGTATAAAACAAAATTAAAATGCACACTAGTAGGTCAAGTGATGACAGCATGGCATCCGTGTTACATTCACACTACAGATATTATATAGAATTTATTATAGAATGAATTCAAATGTATTACCTACTCAGACACACTGTATATTTTATGAGCAGTAAGTGCCGAAGCACAATGAAAACAGTGTTCTTCCACAAAACTCATGCTGTAACATAGTGTTATAGTGCACATTTAAAACGATCTCAAGATACAAGATTTGAACATTGCAAGAATCATAGATTATTATCCATGCAATTATAGGCCAGAAATCAACACTATGTTTTATGTAAATGATGGTCTCTATCCACCAAGGGATCCTTGGCCTGGAGTTGTATTTCAATGTGCAAGTACGACACAAATATAGTTTAATGCATAAACATAACACTATTACAAATGAAAATGATGCAATATGACCCATTTTAATGTAGTAGGCCACTAAGACAAATGGATAAATAGTACTATGAAATAGTGTTTTAGCTACAAATAACCACAGCTAAATGCAGGCACATCAGGCCTCACTTTGTTTTCCCCACAATTGCCAATGTGGTCACACGATAAATATTTGATGCTGAATCACTGAAGCTTCATCCAGCATTTGGCCGCATTCTGGTAGATGAGCAAACATGTTAAAAGCCCTGGATAAAACAGCAGTGAAGCATACTAGATGCAAGTTATCTTTTAATGCAGAAGCAATTCCCCTTTCTTATTGAAACAAAGCATTTCTAATTTACGGAAAATATGAAGGATATTCTCCTTAAGTGATTGGGACCTACAAAAACTATTTCAAACAGTTATTTTTAAGGTTAGCGTGAAACACTAGTACTGTTCGAAGATAAAAAGTCAAAATAGGTCACCAAAGCAGTTTGTTCTGATTTAAACTTTATTTATGTGGGCACATTTGCTGTATAGGCTTCTTGAGTTGCTTTAATGGTTCTTTGGAGATTAAAAAGGATCTTGATGTTACATTATAGATTCTTCAAATCAGCACATTGGTTCAAATATCATTCATTAGCAGAGGAAAAGCCATTTAAAGCGCCAGTACAAAAATATAATTTGACTTGGTAAATCAAAATAGACGTGCTTTAATGTACTTGTAATGTATTTTTCCACAATTATGATAATAATAGTTGTAATAATAATAATAATAATAATGAACCACTGTTCAAAGGTTTAGCATAAGAAATTGATTCACCAGTAATGCATTAAACTGATCAAAAGTGAGAGAAAATACTTTTACATTGTTATGAAAGGTTTCTATTTAAAATAAATGCTGTTCTTTTTATCTTTCAATTAAAATAATAATTTAAAAATGTATTACGATTTCCACAAAAACATTAAACAGCACAACTGTTTGATATTGAACATAATGAATTAGACAAATAATAAATATTTGAATGATATCTGATGGATTATGACACTATAGACTGGAGTAATGGCTGCCAAAAAAATCAGCTTTGCCATCACAAGAATAAAATATATTTTTATACTATATTAAAATAGAAAATAGTTTTTCAAATTGTAAAAAATATTACTGTTTTTACTATATTTTGAGAAATTCAGACTTGGTGAGCAAAAGATTTATTTAAAATAAAGACTCCATAATAAATTAGACTCCATGTTTTAAACAGTAGTGTACAGTATGTAAACCTTTTTCTGTTTTGCAATAATGTGCCGTGATTCATCATTAACAATTTAAGACAAAACAACAATCAGAAATTAAATTAAGTTTTCAAAATACAAAATAAACTATTATTTGAGGAACTTGAAAAGGTTCTCCTATGGCATAAGTTCGTATAAAAACTGGTTGGGTCTATAGAAGAAAAAAAGTTTTACGCCCTACCTTTTTCCATCCATCATTTCCACCCATTAACTCAATAGTCTTTCTCTCATATATACATACAAGGCAGGCAGGTGTCTGTTTCACATTTCTCCCTTCTGTCAAAGCACTGACCTGCCCCATCTTTCCTCATCATGAGAGATACAGAGGAACAGAGCCACAGAGCCGTGGGGTTGAAGCCTGCTTGACAGAGCGGAGGAACAGAACCATCTGTCATTTTCACTTCCTACGTGTCTCCAATGCAGGACCCCGTACATGAACCATGTGTGCACATACAACATTTAACACTGTGAAACGCAACAACAACGCCAGCTCTGCGTTGTACTGTAACATATGCATTTATGAGCTCTTTGATGTTATTTTAATTCATTTTGCCATGATTCATCTGTGTGCTAAATGTATTGGGGCTAAAGTGAAACATACAGTATCACAGGTGTGAAATATATCATAACCTTTCTGAAATAAGTTTCTCTCAAGTCGCTTCATGTGGCATTCAATAAACGGCTTCCTTTTGTCCAGGTCCGGCATCAGTTTTTGTCCCCTATGGTGCTTTATACTGACAGGAAAAGTTATTTACTTACAAAACCAAGTCTGACAGCATTGTGATAAAAACCTTGACAGTATATTTTGCCAGACAGCCTCAGCTGTGTAACCTATTGCATCATAAATTAATGTTGGAAAAATAACGTAACTCCATCTTACATTAGTAAGTTCAATTCTATTTTAAAGACCTAAATAATAACTATAATTCCTTTTATTATTATTATTAAAAAAAAATAATAATAATAGCAAAAAATAAAAATACATACATTCTGAAGATTTTTTTTAACAAAGTATAGAATTTAGGCTAAATATTACAGAGAATATTTATACAATGTGTCTAAAACTGGAAACGTCTCTACTATATAATATGCGAAAAACAGTGGGCCAAACAGAGTTGTATGTCAGAATAAATAGTATTTGCAAAAACAAATGGCAAAAACGACCTATTACTTCCTCCGAATTCAAAAGTACAATGGGAAACAATTTGATGATGACACAGCTTTTATATACCGTATTTTCCCGCAAATAACCCGCAGGTTATACCATATTTTACAAACCCTGCAGAGGGGGTGCGGATTATATAAGGGTGTGGGCTATATCACAAATTTTTTACATGTAATAATATTTCAATATACTGTATTTGTTACGTCCCTAAGGACGTACGTTTTTTTGTTTTGCGCTATTTTCTTTCTGTTTTTCTTTCTTGCGAGGGTTGTTGTCTCTGGCGCTTGTACTGTCACTCTGACAGCTGGCGCTGATTGGCTGTCTGACCTGTCAATCATGCAAGACGACGTGATTGGCTGTGCTGCATGAGGCCGGGCTCTTCTCATCTCATCCGATGATCAACACCTGTAGAATCGCTTCTTAAGGGACGTGCTGCTGCACAGCGGAGACACTGCTTTTTCTTTTTCTTCTGATTCTGACTACTGTTTGTTTTCTTATTGTCTGAATTTCGCACACAAGCACTGTGTACCGAGTCTGAACAGTTATGGATAATTGACGTCATGTGAGCAACATTCGAAATGTGAACTTACACAAAATTTCATATTTTTATAGGGTGCGGGTTATATAAGGGTGCGGGTTATGCCATCGATTTTTTTACACAAAACCCGCGAGCTATATGAGGGTATGAATTATCTGTGTCTGCGGGTTATATGCGGGGAAATGCGGTATATATAAACCTCCGTATAAACAGAAACATCAAAACCACTTTCAAGGCCTAGAAAAGTAGTGTAACAATGACTGAGGCTGAGTATTAAAGGAAAGCAAGTTCAGAGGACAAACAGGCATGGGTTGGAATACCAGGGCAAACAACAATATCAGAAGCAGAGCAGTAAATGTGGTCATAACAGGCAGAGGATCAAGGCAGGCAGCAAACAGCAGAGTTGTATAAGATACTCCACAGCAGAGTCAAACAAGGGCAGAACAACACAGGAAAACTCTTGAGCAAACTAGAGTGGACAAATGGACATAAATGGACCAAGTTGAACATTTTATAACATAAAAAGGTGGAGGACAAAACAACTGCAGCCGTCACAGTTGCTAGGTGACAAGAACAGACCATCCCAGGATGCAGTTATCAACAATACATTTATTTAGTTTCATTTTCCAAATAAACATTGGTGGAACCAGTGAATAGATTTGTATTCAACTCCAATTCATCTCTGAAGAAAATATTGTACTTTTTATGAAAAATACTTTTTACAAATGAATATTAGATTTTTATTTAAAAAAACATGAACAGCATATAACAGAAACAGAAAGGCCCTGGAGGGCCACTGTCCTGCAGAGTTTAGCTCATAGAACGGTTTTGCATGTCAAAATATTTTATGATTTGATTTTCGAGGATGCAAGTTCATTTAATTTATTCTTCCCTCGTTCCGAAAACATCTTGGTGACCTGGCAGCGGTCGACTGAGTCAGCCCTGCAAACTTGTTGGTAGACAACGCAGTGGACAGTGGAAATGTGCACTCATCCCAGATGATATCCCGCTGGCAGAGGACTCACCAGGGTCTCTATTGTGGAGCCCGTCCTGGTCCAGCAGCACCAGCAGGGTCTCCCTGCTCAGCTCAATAAAAGTCTGCATAATGTTTACTTCCAATCTGTTTTATTTCCTGTTAGTTACATTTTTTATTTTGTTTTCCCAATCGTAAACAAAATTTATGTTGTAAATAGTTGTAAAAAGCAGAGTAAAAATTTATTGAACTATTTATTTTGTTTCATTGAAACATTAACTGAATTTGATTGTATATTAACAAAAATAAACAATGCACAGAAATTACGGTTTCATTTACAAATTATATCTGACATTAAAATAATGTATTAAAAAATTGTTTCACTGACAAATGTTAATGACAATTTTGGTTATTTGATTTCTTTACCAATCTCTCAAGAACAGTAAACAATCTGCCCATTCTCTCCCTGCTCTCCTCTCGTCTCTCACTGAAACTTTCTGTCCTCCCCAATTAGCTCAACCAGCTCATCCTTTCTGTCTCTTTCCCCTGGCTGGTGCTGTTGCTTGTGCTGGTTCCTTCTCAACTTGGTCATCCCCAGCTGAACCTGGCGCGGGTGTGTCCTTAGGGATGGAGGCAATTAGGACAGGGGGTTGCTGGAATGCATCTGTCCCAACACCTCATCCATGAGGGCAAATAACGGCCAAGTTGCAGCAATGGGTTTCCCTGTAACTCCCTCAACTGTCCCAGGACACTTGCAAACCTAGGCAGAACAGATGAACCATGTCTGTTAACAACAACAACAAAAACACAGTGCCGGCCCGTCCAACAGGCGATACAGGCGGTCGCCTGGGACCCCACTTTGATTTGGGGGCCCCGCGACCCGCACATGATGTAACGCATTTTTAGTAGCTTTATTTTTTTTAAATGTCCACATATAGTGGTTAAGTGTCGATTATAATACTTTTGTAATGCACAGACCCCATTAAACACGATACAATTCACAATGACGGTGAGCAAAATATAAAACATATTTTATTAAAAGAATATCTCTGAATAATTCATACATGACAAATAGCTGAAAACGATAATAATAATAATAAAAAAACTGTCTAAATAAAAGCGGAAAAAAGATTAGAAACATACACAGCAGCACCACACTCTATTTAGCATAACACCTCCCGCAATAGGCTATTGGATGAACTAGAATGTCGTAACGTATTCCTAGTACAGATTCCACATATTCCACTTAGCCACATATCTCTGTAAATTCCTTTCGATATATACTCGAGAAAGTGTCTTAAATAAGTCTAAAGTTATATAACGTCATAAGTCTGATTGCTATTTTGATCGACGTACAGTGGTACCTCGAGATACGAAATTAATCCGTTCCTTCGTATATTGAGTTTTTCGTATCTTGGAACACATTTTACATGTAAAATGGCTAATCCGTTCCAAGCCCTCCAAAAACAGTCATTTAAATTGCACAATTGTTGTTGTCAGCAGGATTCGAAGCTGCGCGGAGAAACCTCAATGGATCTGTAGTTTGTCGCCTTAACCTCTCAGCCATTTTGTCCAAAAGATCCTTTATTTTATAATATTTAAATTATTTGTGTTTCTCAAACACACTTGCACTTCCATGTACAATATTTTACTAATATTTTAATATTTTTTATCTCGCCTAGGGCCCCACAACCCTTCAGGCCGGCACTGCAAAAACACCATACATTTCAGCAAAGATGTGTCTATTAATTTGCATAATTTGTATTTTATTTGTACCTGCAAGAGAGTGACCTTCCCCAGCGGGCCCATTTTCTCAAGAATTGTTCTAAAACAAGAGATAAACAAACACTTATGAAAACTATTAAGACAGAGGTTCAATTTTAAGAACATTAGAAAATATGACACAGCAATTTGATCAGTTTGATCAGCATTGATCTTTATTTTCTAGAAGTAGAGTTTAAGATCTTTCGTGTACTTAATTAAGAGAAAATACAGCGCCATCTCAATCCAACAAAAGTGGAGTAAGTCGGAAGAAGTCCCAGAAGGACTTGTCCGCACCATAAGGCTTATATCATTGCAATGGTTTTCAGGATGATTTTTTTTATAGCCAATGAGCAGTGTTGCCAGATTGGACTGAAGATTTCCAGCCCAACTACAGCATAAAACCCGCCCATTTAAAAAAATACTAGCCCAAAATGCATAATGTTATAAATAATACAAAAGGTTAGACAATAGTGGGGGGGGACCTATACACGATTTTTTTGAAGGCGGGGGGGGGGGGGGGGGGGGGGGGGGTAAATGGTAAAGTTTGTTTTAATCTAGAAATTGATAGGCCTATGCATTTATATGAAATTTGGGCGAGTTTGTAAGCATCATCCAGCCCAAATTTGATCAACCAGCCCAATGCATTTTTTCCCGGTGGTAGGGGACAATTTAAAGAGCTCGAGCATTTAAAGAGGTAGATGACATAACTGTGATATAATTTGCTAGTGTGAACGTTAATATAGTTAGCATTACATTTTTAGTTATTTTTCATTGTGTTAACGGGCCTTTAGACATGAAGGCAAGTAAATTACAATTTCTGGTGAACTAGGAAGTCAGTTGTTAGCATGAATCTTTAAAACAAGTTAAAACAACACAAATACTACAAATTATTTGATAAAACGTTTTACATTTAAGCGAACTGATGTGGCTTTTAAGCGAGCTCATTCATTCCCAAAAAGCCTTTTCAAGCTTCCTTTTTCCTTGAAAACGAAAACAGCAGAGAACAGTCAATTAATCCCAGAGGATTTGATCTGCTTAACTGTCAGCTCCATTTGAACTCGGCACGCCAACGTAAATAAACGGCGGTGAAAAAAAACACACGATCCCTCAGAAACGCAAGCGCCTTTTTTTAACATCTCACAGCCGCTGTTGGCGAAAGTATAAACGCTAGTCTAGCTGTCGGTGAGATGTCGTGGTTTTTAAAACCCAGTCTGTCACCTGCACATAAGTTTGCACCTGCCTCTTCACAGAGGACGAAATAATGGCTAGACTCGTATTTATTGATTCCGTTCCCTCCTTAATTGCCTCTTCACGTTGTCGTCTCATTCTACTTGTCAGGAACGTTGTTCCTCCCTCTCATCACTCACGTCTCTCTGAAGCCGTCGAGATAACTGGCATCTCTTTTCTGCTAGTTAACATCTCCCTTAAGTGTGCGATGCATTCAACGCCTTCGTTTCCTTCTGAAGTAAGACAACAATTATACATGCATTTGATCTTATTTACAGTAATAAATGTTTCATATCCTCTCAGTCAAAAGACAGAAATAGTGATAGTCAAGTGTTCTATCAGCTAACACTTTATTTTGATGCTTCCCCAAATGACATTCTACTAAGTAATCTTGCAATGTTTTAACTTATTTTACTAATCCAATAGTCTAACAGTCTACTAACACTCCATTAAGAGTTGGCTGACATGCAGTTGTAAGTTACTTATAGTTAGTTGAATCTAGTCTAACGTGGACTATCAAAATAAAGTACTGTAATATGCATTTCTTTCCATTTGTTGATAGCAGCACAACACATCTTAATGCCAAAAAGTATACTGTCATACATTTTCTTTGTTTCAAATCTGCATGACTCTTTCTTTTATGGAATATCAGAATGATTTTGTGAAGACTCAAAGTATGGTTAGTTTATGAATCCAAATTATTCATACCTTTTATAAACTCTTATACACAAGGTTCAGAAGTAAAAAAATGCGCATGTTTCAAAGTAAATGATAAATAAAGACATAGAATAATACATAGAAAGTAAGAAATTATATTATATAATATAATACCCTATTGTTTAAATGTTTTGGGTCAGTAGTTTTGTTCAGCAGGGAAGCATAAAATGAATCAATGGTGACCGTAAGGAGTTTCACATTACAACAATTTATGCTGCTCCTGCACACATGAATATGTTTTTTCCATTAGCATAGTAATAACACACAATCATTCTCTAAATGCGCACTTGTAGCAATATTTAATAGATTTATATCTCTTAAATGGATATGTAAATAACATCCGACTCTTGACTGTAATGCATATTGTATATGTTCGGGTCATTTCGCTTAGTAGAGGCCCTGTTACTAGCGGTATCTTAGTGTACTTAATTGCTTTCATGGCTGATTGATGAGACAAGCTCTTAGTTCTGAGGTTTTATATCATTAATAACCTTTTGTCTGTATCGGTTCTTCTTTTATTAATCATACAGTGCCTGAATCCTCACAATGCATTTATATAGGAAGAACCAATGTAAATCACATAAAGCCCTGTGATTTAAGACCAAAAAGGGTTTAATAGCATAAATAACCTTTTTTTCCTCCAAGGAGGAAAGAAAGTGAGTTAAATGACAACATATTTTTTAATTTTAGATTGAACTGTTTCTTTAAAATCCGTTGTGTGCGGCAGCGCCGACCCTAAATAAGTCCTTACAGTGAACAATCAATATCTGTCACTCAACAACCACCTCAAGACTGATGCAGCCTCTGTATCAGGAGTAGAAGAAGAGGTAGAAGGGAAAAAGAGAGAAAAAGAATGAACTGAATGGTCAAACCCAATCTTTGTAGAATGAGTTCATAAACAAATCTGCATATTAGTATTAGATCAATCATGAACTCAGAGAAAAAATGATTTCCCGATCTGAAAGATGTACAAAAAACATGTTGCTTCTATTCAAGATCAAGCTAATATTGATGCAGGAACTGTCCTACACCCTGATTTATTGGGACATTTCATACTGTCTTTATTATAAAGCCGAAATGTATTTGCTTGTAGACTTCATATAATCATCCAGTTCACTTCTTCTGCAAGAAAAATGATGGGTGGGAAGCTGTCAACTGCATGTCTAATTTCAAACACTGTGCAAGGTTTCCCAGACAGTTGACTATCTGATTCATTTTTCTACTTTTCTTTACATCCAAAACATTCAGAACCATTTTCCAAGTTGTCTCCAATCCTAAGAATTAAACAGGCCATTTTTACTACTGTACTTTAAGACTTACGCAAACATCTTTCCAGGTTAAAACTGATGGCATGACTAGATTCATCAGGACTTCTGTAAACAAAATAGATGGTAAAACACAAATGAGAGCAGTCATGTGTTAACTTACATATGGCAGTGATATCAATATCACAATTTTTGAGTGACTCATTGCAGTTCAGTTTCAATATATTGTCTGGGTAGATTATAAAGAGAAGCTTTGCTCTGTGAAAAAGACTAACTCTAAATAGTACATTGACTCCTATTTGAAGAAAGCGAGGGAAATCCATTATGTGTCCTTTCAGACAAAAAAAAATGTTTCCATGTTCTCTGTCTGTTCCAGATTTTTGTCCTGACATGCTACACCTCGAATGCCACAACAAAACAACCCAAAGTCCAAATGAAGCTGGACTTTTCCTCCCACTGGAGAAAGAGAAGAAAAGAAGAAAAAGTCTTGCATCAGTTCCAGTTTGAGGTCAGATGTGTGAAGGTTAGTTCATTAGTTCATAACTCGCCACATTCGTAGCTGAAGCGTGTTAGCTGATTAGGTATTCCAGGAGAGTTTGCGCTGTGCATTATGGGAAACAAACAACAGAGGGCCTCATCAAGCATCTCTCTCTCTCTCTCTCTCTTATGCTATATACACAGTATTATATTGCTGTTCTGCACCTTCCAAGCATGCAGCAAAAGCACATAACTCATCAAAACTCACTTGTTTTAAGGGCTGTAATCATGTGCTTACAGTTCTACTTGTTCAAGAAGTTTCCAAGGCTTTTTTGTGGCAGAATGATTGGTGGGTGAATAAAAATAGTGTGTATTATAAGTTGTATTTATGTGCAACTGAATAGACATGACAATCAAATCTGCTCCATTTTATAAATACTTTGAATACATGCTCAGCAAGTTCAGCTACATTTAAACAGCAGCTTTAGTGGCATTTAAGTCAACCTGAAATCACAAGTTTGTTTTATTAAGAGATGGCTCACTTAAAATTTACTTTTTTACTGTTTGTTCACACACTAAACGTCAGTGGGGTCCAAAACAACACCTGAAAGTTTGAGTCCTGAAAGTAGGCTGAGAGGTTGAGTAAATAATGACAGTTTCTATTTTGGGGGGAATTTGATTGTATATTAACATATCTTTATTTAATACTGCATTCAGTCCATAGTTGTTCTGAAGATCGCAGTACAGAGATGTTACATTATACAGAGTAAATCTCTCTAGAGAAGCTCAAACAACTCTACCAACCCACACTGGCCCATCTCCTAAAGCCTGGATCAAACCGCACTCTGATCCGAACTTGCATGTAACCGAGAGCTCCATCTTGTTGGCACATCTCTACTTTTGAAGTGAAATACACATTAATGACCTCTGTCTGGCTTTACTCGCTTGTCATTCTAAAGCATCATCCACTAGACACACTGGGGAGCCCCCTCCGCCTGCTAAATGATACATCAAGACAGTTCATCCATCAGCATTGATTAGAAATTGATTAATCAGCAGTTGATTAGAGCCAGAAGAAGGGAGGTCATTCAATTCATCATCCTAGCCTGCTAGAAATTAAATGTAAGTAACAGATGATTTAGTACTTAAAAATCGCATGTAAGGAAATTTAAAATATTTCCAATTAGAGTGATCAAGAGATAACTGACCTTTCCAGTTCAGATTTTTCATAATATTTTGTTCATACACATTTGAATTCTAGTGCTGTACTACTGTATGTAAAGGACGTGTTTAATGGTTAAATCATGGACAAAAAGTCTATTATAATGATTGATGTACTGCCCTGACAACTGGTGCATTTAGCAGTGGATATGATATTATGGCTAATGTTACAATAATTTTCCTCCGAGGAAGCCACAAACAAAGATGTATGTTTTTATTCATTAATGACTAGACCGTTTAACATTTATTCATTTTATTAATGGATTTATCTGTGGCGTACGAAACAATTGTTTACATTTAAGCAAATCCAAGTTTTTCTAGCACAGTGCACATAGTGTTACACTTGGTCCTGTCAGTCTGTGTCTTTGTCACTTCCTGTCTGTTTGGGTCTTCTTTGTCACTTCCTGTCAGTCGTGTCATCTGTGCACTTCCTGTCTGTAAGGTCATTGTTTCACTCCCTGCATCTCTCGTGTGATCACTTAATCGTTAGTCTTCCCGGGTGTTCGTCATTCCCTTGTGTATATAATCCTCTTGTATTTCCCTTGTGTTTGAGTTATGTTGATGTTCAAGTGTGTGGATGTCGTCTGTTCCCTGTCTCTGAAGTGCTCATGTTTACAGGTTTTTGCACAAGTGTGCTGATTTTGTTTATATTTAAAGTCTTTTTGTTTGCGTTTATTAAAGTGATTTTGAGTTGGAACCTGCTGCTCCTTGTCATGTTCTCCGCATCGCACACGTTCCTCATCCGTAACACATAGCAAGGTATTTAGAAAATAATTGTAAGTGTTATTTTTAGTATGTCAAGAGTTATTAAAATGGCTAAAGACTTGGGTGGAGTAAGTCTGTTCATTTCACCAGCTAAAGATAAAACGTGTTTAAACAATGAGAAATTCATAGATTCACATCCAAGGTCAACCTACAGTATCTGGCAATGTTCAAGACATTTTCTAAACTGAGCATTGCATTTTAACATCCCTGCACTAACTGAAGCAGCTCAGCAGTTCACCTTTGATACGCCATCCTCTTTGAACATGAAACGGTCACACATCAAGCTACAGAACAAGCTTGCACCAAATGAATAATAAAACGCAAAAAGAACAATAACTTGGGTTACAGTTCACAGCCGGTTTAACACCTGCAACCGCCATACTAGTTTGAGTTTCAATTAAAACAAGAATAGGGAGAATCAGGTTAAGAGATTCCACAGAATCATTATTTAAGTTACATTTATGACTTGTAGATTCAGTGTATTTTACAAAGCGTCATTCTAGTCAAAAACTTGTGACTAGTAATAAAGTCTGGAGTCAAAAAAAGTTAAATGACTCAGCTAATCTTATCCATCTCATTTCATCAAATAAGCAGCCTTGACATTCCCCAGCTGCAGTACAGTTGCCAGATTATATTGTGATCTTCCTGTGTCACGATGCAAACTATGATGGAGCATTATGTTCTTGTCCTAAAGCTTCTGCCAGCCTTCCAGAATGAGCCTGCCAATTCAGGAATACCCAGACTGGTGCTGCAAATACTAATTTCCCAGGGCATTGTGGGCTCAACTCAGAATCTGTTCAACCAACCAAACCCTCCCAGATCCGGCATCCTGGGTGGCTGCTGATGTAATTGATCCATTTGTTTAGCAAAGAAAGAAAAACAATTTAACCCCACTACTTCTGCCAAGCCGAGAGCTGTCAGTCAATTTCTTTGTGGAGTGGAAGAGGAGACAGTCACTTCAGTTGGCACGTTAAAGTGGAAGCGCAAATAAGTCCTTCACAGACAAATTGAAAGTGGAACACATTGAGTTTCAATTTAATAGCAATTTAATTGGAGTCAGTGGCTTGCTTCAACGGCTTTTGTTCACGGGGTGAAAAAAGGTGTTCAGATGGCCTCAGTCCCCATTCTTAACTCCCACCATTGCCAACTCATCCCGCTTCCCTCTTCCCACTATGCACAAACGCAAGCTACATCAGGAGCTCCATTAACCACGTCCATTTGACTGCACAGCTAAACACCACAACAACTTTCAGAGGAATAAATGAATGTCTGGAGAACAGATCAATAGAGCAAATGTTTGGATCCAGTGGGAAACAGAAAGATGAGAAAGTCAGACACACGCATACACACTGAAGGTCAACACTCTCAGTGGCAGAATAGTTATTTTTTTTAAAAACAGCTGAAGAGGATTCTAGGAAGAACTCTGACTTGGTTTGTGACTGACTCTGTGGCCTCTGCAGGACTGACAAAGAACAATCCCATAATGGTCTCTCAGGATGTATTGATTGAGTTGGATTCAAGTGGCCTCTTTTTTCCCTCCTACTCCGGCTTTGAGTTTGCCTTCTGTCCCTTCTGCTTCTCCACAGCAGACAGAGAAAGTAACTAGCTTCAGGGAACTGCCAAGGGATAATACGTAGTTATGGTTGTTCCCTGGTTTTGCAGAAGTGGTGTAGAGTAGTTGAACGAGTGATCAGAAGTGTCAGTGTAGACAGAATGAGGACAAAAGAAAGGCAGAACTAAGGATGTCAGGGGTTTTAAAGTCTTAAAGGCCTGTAGAAGCATTGGCCTTCGTTCTTAATAGTTGGTAACTAGATTGTAAGGTCCATCATTAGCTGTAAAGTGGCCCTCAAAATCTAAGGAATATTGGTGATTTTTATATTAGGTTGCCCTTACCTTTTATTGCACAAGTTTGGAAAGTTGGGTGTTGTAACTGGACTTTGTTTTCTGAGACAAAGGGTTTATGATGGCAATATTTCTGTGTGAAAGCCTTGTTGTCTTGGATACTGGATGGAGTTGACTTCAGTTAGACTTGTATTAACCCTAGAGTTCAAAAATCATCTGAAAGGTTAATGGGTACTAGCACATGATGTTCCCATCTATGAGTCCAAACTTGAACAGAGATCGGGCCGTTGCAAATCTATTTTCACAGCCGCACAAGCGAGGATCAATGATCAGCCAGAAGTTGCCAGAGTTTTTTGCGGGGGTATTTTTCTTGTATGTCTGAAAGGTGGAGAGGAAACCGAGGGAGTAAAAGACAAAAGGAAACATTGAGTGACAGTAACCGATAGGGATCCAGACGAGAAGTTGAAAGCGGGCGGAAAAAAAAGATAAGGATGCATTTTTGATTGTGTGCGTGTTGCAAGGAATAGTTCACTTAAAAAAAGGACAAATCTGTCACCATTTACTCCTTATTAGTGATGCAATGAAATTAATTTGTTCTGAAACCCGACAATAAAGTTTTCATTTAGCCGGAAACCAAAAATAGTTTATTTAAAGTTTTAGTTCACCCAAAAATGAAAATTGTCATAATTTACTCCCCCCTCATGTCGTTCCAAACCTGTAAGACTTTTGTTCATTGTCGAAACACAAATGTACTTTCATAAAATTAAATTGCTAAGAGAAATTGCTGTCCCTCTATTGACAATTCATGCATTATCACTTTAACACTTCAAAAAGTTTATCGTCAAAGAGATCGTAAAACTAATCCATATGAATTGAGCGGATTAGTCTGCGTTCTCTGAAGAGACACTTCATTTTATATAATGATCAAGCGTCAAAGTGGCAGTTGCACTTAATTAAGAATATCTTCATTTGTGTTCCAAATGCGAAAGAAAGTTTGGAACAACATGAGTAAATAATGACGTCATTTTTTTTTTACTAACAACTTAATAATCAAATTGTTTTTTAAAACTTTAATAAAAACTTGTTTTCATGACAGATGTATTCAAACACATTCATGAAGAACATGTAAAGCAAAAATAGTGAATATATTTAGGAAAATACTCCTATGTAGAGATATTTTTCCACCTAACTAGTAAGTTTATGGAAAATGTCAATGTTACATTTGCAAGATGTTTTAGTGACACCTCTCAGCCCCCGAACATTTGCGGTTGTTGAAATTTCAGTGAATCACTGCTCCCTGTTACATCACTCCAATCACTTGGATTGGCATAACACTAAGCAAATGACAATCTTTTCGGTTCAGTCATCTTTCACCTGATTCCTTTGTTCCGTCTCTGGCACACCAGAAATAGACCTGTTACAGCCCTCGGATCTCTAGAGTATCACTGTCCCCTCTGGTCTACCGGTCTCCAAATCGAACACCTGCTCAGATTGGTTCAGCTCTAAAGCCACAAGAGTGCAAGACAGCAGCCTGTCACAGTCACGGACACTCCACTTCCTTCCCTTTTCTTGATCCCTAATTCACCTATTGCTCCAGCCACCAGTTATTAATTGCTGGTGCTTCTGACACTATCGAGATAATTGCCCCACTCAGATCAACAGCCACCAGGTGGGCTGTACAAATATGTGAAGCCTCATCTTTGAAGAAACTCAGCTGTGTAATTTAGCTTTAGCCTTGCAAGAAGTTGATGTCACAGGTGATAAGCAGTAGATGAAGGCTGTCGCTGTGGGTGCCGAGCGTCGTCCCTCAAACCTGCCAACTTGGTGATATTTTCATAAACACACACAAAAACTCAAGAAACATTTCCAGAGCTTGACCAGCAGAATGGATGGGTTCAGATATTGCTTTTATGCCATCTTGGGACGCATGGCAATAAATACATTGATGCTTGACATCCACATGCCATCTGCTCAGACATGGGCCCTGCCAGAAAGGGAACAGGGTGGCATTTCTCAAGTTGACATGCGTGCCAGTGTTTTGAAGAGGCGGAAAGGAACCTGGTGGAGGGTATAAAAAGGAAATAAAAAATGTGATTAATTCCATTTTAAAGTGAGCATGCACTCATGAGGAGTGAATACCAGTTTAGAGGTAGGTTCAGGGTTAGTACTTAGTGTCGTTTTGTTAGAATTAAGCTCACCAAAGCTGCATTTAATTGTTCTAAAATACAGTAAAATAGTATTATTATTATTATTAAAATATGTTTGTTTTTCATCCTGTGATGGTATTTTCAGCATCATTACTTCAGTCTTTAGTCACATGAAGTCATTCTAATATGCAGATTTTAGTGCTGAAAATAGTTTTTGTGGAAACCATTTTACATTGTTTTTCTAGATGATTTGATGAATATGAATGTTCAAAAGCCCAGTATTTATTTGGAATAGAAAAATTTTGTAATATTGTATAGGCTATTACCTTTACTGTTATTATTTATCAATTGAATGCATCCTTGATGAAAAAAAACAACAAATACTGACCCCAAACTTTTGAACCGTAGTGAACACTGTGCATATGATATATTAAAGTATTTTGAATACACCCAGCCAAAAATCACACACACAAAACAAAGTTAAACACTGGTTTCAGAAAGATGCAATTTCAGCTTCTGCAAGTCAAACTAGGATGATGTTTATTGGCTTCTGTATTCTTCCTGGAGCTATGCTTTGCTCAGCATTATGGGGAGTGGAAAAAACACGAACTTCATTCGCATTGAGAGGATACGCTTCATAACAATTGTGAACATAGTGTTACCCATGGGCGAATGCTGTTATGAACACCCAGTGTGTGGCCTCTGGTCTTAAAACAACCTCATAGCTATGAAAAATCCTGTCTCAGCTGGTCTAACGTACTTCACAGTCCCGAAATTACCTTGATGAATCTGTCAAGTTAAAAATCTGTGCTGTAACAAGTATGGTGCCACGTTAACTGATTTTTTTTCAAGATGCAAACTGTCTATCTTTCTGTTTGCTGTCCTGCCGCTGTGGCCTCGTCTGCAGAATTGGCTGGTTAATCTCATTCTGTCCTACACAAATGAGTCAAACTTTGGAGAGAGACATCGAAGCCATTTGGGAATCTCCAGAGGGCAATGCCATAAAAGTGATGGCCCTGTTCCATTAAGAACAGACCTAAAGATGCTAAGACGTCTTGGCCTGAAGCTGACACTGGAATAAACCCAGCGTTATAGAGATGTTCAGGTTCTGCCGCAAACACAACAAGCCCTTTTTAGCACTCTCCTTTATTCTACTTAGAGCTCAACAGGAAATTAATGAACATTTTGTTGACGGCTCCACTGGAAGAAACAAATGGTCTCAGAAAAGCGTTTCTAAATAGGCAAGAGTTGGGTAGCTTTGCTTAACAGAGCATGTTGAATTAAGATGTTTGCAACTAATAGTCTTCACAAACTGTATTGTATCTTAATGCAATATGCAATATGCATTTTCTATCAGTTAAATCAATCCGTTCAGGAGCACTTTCAGATACAAATTGCTCAAGGGAATTAGTTTAAATAAATTCATGATATTGAGATGAAATTTTGAAAAAAAAAAAATGTATGGACAAGGAGTAAACGGAGTAAAGTCACCAACCAAAGGCTGTAAATGTTGTGCACACAATGTTGTGATTTAGTTTTGTTGTACTGCAATGTGCTGAGTAGAAGCATTCATTGAAAAATACTTTATTAATTCCAAAAAGGGTATGTTTATTTTTCATAGTAACAAACAGTGATGATCTTATACAAAATGAAAGAAAGAAAAAAAGACACCTCTACAAACACTAAACGCTCTTTAGAAAAAATGTTTTGGCTGTAAACGGTGCAAATTGATAAAATTTGATAACACCTACATCAATTGGCACAAATTTGTAGTCCAAAGTCTAAAACGTTTAAGCACACACAAACATGTGAATCTGAGGGGGAAATTTAATAATTAAAAGAAATAGATTAGCAAAACAAATATGGCTACTTGCAATCAAGTCAATGAACCCATGAGACCTTTTCTCATGTATTATGTTCTTATGTTTTCATCACTTCTGTATAGTCACAACAACTTTTATGTACAAAGAGCTGAAATTGTTGCTACTTACAATGCATTTTCTTTCGTTTGTTTTCATACTCATCTGACATTTAAAACGATTTTCACAGCTTATGTTATATTTTGCATTTGATCCCCATGTAATGCTGTTGCTGACAATATTTATCTACAACATTTATTAACCTTTGTGAATGTTTGTTAATAAAAAAAATTTTAAAAAATCGTTGTTTGTTCATGTTCACAGTGAAAGTAAAAAAATACACATTTTGATTTTAAATTAGTTAAATTAGTCAATTTTATTTACATTAAGATTTAAAAAAAAATGCTGTATAAGTACTGATTATTGTTAACGGATATATTTCACTAAATCTCACTGTAAAGTGTTACCAGTAAAAATATGGCACTATGCAGATGGTATTTTTTTAAATGACATTTCAGACAGTTATTAACATGACTGTGATTATTTAGGTTGACTTCATAATGATGCAGACAGGATTGGGATCTCAGAAGAACTTAAGCCGAGTGAAATAAACAGCTTAAAGTCAAAGTCAATAATGAAGTCAGACCCGATGCTCCAAAAACATCAAAATCAATTAACTAATAATATATCCCAATAACAGACATTCCCATCCGAATGGAATCAGATTTCTCTGCGGACCCCTGAAAACATTTGTTTAATTCAAACGGAAATAAAACAAAGTTCTTCTGTAAAACCAAAATATACCTGGAATCCTCAGGGAAAAATAGTTTAAATAAAAAACAGTCCGAACAGAGCTTAAGATCAACTCATAAACACACCGCTCAAATAAATAAATAAAAATCTCCCATGACTTGTAAAACATATTACTTGGTCATATTACATTTTCCACTGGGTTTCAAAAATAGGGATAGATGAAAATATTTATGATGCAAACTGATACCTCTGCGAGGAGTTTATTAGATTTTAAAGAACATTTAATCAAATAGAACCTTAAACGTAGGTTTAATGGGTTTGTGCTCTCAGATAACAAGGTTTAATGGCACCATATGCAGATTTCTGTATTATGCCGCCTCAGCAAAGAGAAGTGCAGACAGAAAGAGGAGCTAAACTGATAAGCACAAGCGATTGGAGAGTCATTCAAGCTTTACTTTTCTCATTGGCTCTAAGTGACCAAAAGCTGTGAAGCCAAATTAGCCGCATGTTTCGGCATAAAAGACGTGCATAATTGTCTTGTGCATGTGAATTCATTTATCTAATGCAACACAGACTTCCTACATAAAGGGTTTGGGAAAGTTACTTTTAAAAGCAATGTGTTACAAAAACAATATCGTGTTAGAAAAAACGTACTCCTGATTTCTCTCAACATGAGGACAGAAGAGCTGTCAGTCAACAAATGAGAAAACCACGTAACTTGAAATTAAGTAACTCGTTACTTTAATATTTACTTGAAAAAAGAAATTTGTAACCCGACATTGTCTACAAATATAGTTAGCGTTTTGAGCCCCCTTTACGCCTGAACTTAATGCTGAGCACTGGTGATGAGATCAGGCAAGACAGATGCAAACGGGCTCCCAGAGTGACGTCTTTCCCCATCACTTTGCCTTTCTCGCTAAAGAAGGGAAAGCAACAGTTGGAGCAACAGATGGCTCAAGGAGTGAAAACTAAAGACAGCTCTGCTGGTGACGTAATGAGGGAACTTGAGAGAGAAAAACATCCGTGTGTTCAGTACAGTCATTCATCCTTATGATGTCTTCTAGTTTACTTTAAGCCCGATAGGCACTGAACTTGGTCACTTCAAGAGCTTAGGTTCTTAAAAGTTCATTTCTGCATAAGCAAGCCTAGAGATCAAAGAGCTATTAAATGCATCATTCAACAATTATTTATTAGGAAAGAATTTATATTTTATTTAATATATGTATTAATAGTAACGCAATGAGAGAGCATGTTTTCTGGGTCGTAACATGGAACATATCATTAAACCGTGTACACACAAACGTGCTTCAACAGGACAGTTATGAAAAATTAATTTAAGACAATGATCATCATTTAATTGGCCCTGAGTGGATTTCATTTGTTCACTTACTTATCCAAGAAGTACAGAAAAATGTGATACTGGAATTTGGGGGGTAGAAGAGACTTCACAAAAATGGTTTAAAATCGACATTTAAAACCACTGCAATAATAGAATATTATAATTATTTACTTACAGACTTTGCACCAATACCGCCTAGCTAAAAACCCACATGCTACGCAAATCATCAGGACAGTAGCTAAACATTAAATTGGCAAAAAAACACTCTTAAAAAACAATCAACATTTCAATCCATAACGGCACAAATGTTTTGTTAAAGACGACTCAAAAGCCCTTCTGACCCAGAGAAAACAAGACAAGCTCATTGGCAAATCAATCCGAGGAAAAACAGACCAACAAATACTGGCCAGAGCTTCAAGTAATAGATTCAGATATGCCTAATACTGTGTCTGTATTAGAGGATAAAAGCAGTCATGCTCAGTGCATTGACAGCGAGAAACCTGGCTTTATCATATATCCAGCACCTGTAAATGCCTTCCACAAGTCCCAGGAGCACCCAGGTGGACATAAAAAAACTTCAATCAAACCCATTTCTGAAGAGATGTGGGTTTGGAGGTGTTTCTTGTAGTGCATAAAATCCATTTGCGTTTTTTGTTTGTAATCCACACTGTTTGGCATCTACCTGCACAGAGACTGAGTGTTTGAGTGAGTGCCAAACTGGCTATCTTAAAGGGCCGGTGCATGTTATGTAACATGTTTTTATGTGTGCATGTAAAATAAAGGTGACATGACCTGTATGCATATTCAGTACAGTAATACCTCGGTTTACGAGTTTAACTGGTTCCAAGAGCTCGTAACCCCAAATTCTCGTACACCAAAAAATTTTCCCCATAAGAATGCACTAAAAATCACTCGATTCGTTCCACACGACCATAAATGACCATATTTTTTTGGTTTTACCCTATTAATTAAAGTTAAAATTATAACCATTAAGATCTCATATAAACACTAATTAATAATTGACAATTAAACTCTAAAAATACTTGACAATTTACTGTAACGCACTTCAGCTTTGAGTAGCGTCGCTGAAGGAGACGAGAGGAGGGTTTTACTGCTTACAGGGAGAGTTTCATCCCTTCTTTCTTACTCATCTTGAGGTCATTGTTTATTTGCTGTACTGTACGTATATATTTCACTACGTGAACAATAGCGATCACAATTAATGTAACAACAGGAGGTAAAACCTCTGTAAATCACTTATAAAAGTATCACTTTGGTGAATGATGAACCAAACCGAGCGACGCTGAGAGAATGAATGAGTGAAGGAGTGATAAAGGAGTTGGAACTGCGTGACTGTTTTATGAGAGGCTGTCATTAGGATATTTCCAGTAAAAATGCGCGCGACGATGCTGAGCGTTAGATCTTTTCCACACATAAATGCCCGTGGGCGAGGAAATATTTTTCTCGCGCACTGATACAATGCTCGTACACCGATTTGCTCGTATACAAAGTCACTCGTAAACCGAGGTATTACTGTATGTATCTACTAAATAAACAGTGATCAAATTAGGTACATTTACACTATAAACAGAAATGCAAGGGATATAATATTCCTTTATTCCTGACAACATTGAGTTTTGATTTCTAAGTGATTAGAAATTAGTGTTTTGAAACATGATCGTTGGGTGTAGGTAATCAGGAAATTACAATGATTGTGGCATTTCAAATGATTAACATTTGTGAGTAACGTAGAGAACTTTGTAGAGTTTTGAAAAAGTTTATTTTACAAATACAAATGAGTGTAAAGCATATAATGTGCTGGTAGTCCAGGACGTGGTCTGAAGATTATGTACATGAGTGAATGGTTTCGCTAAGTGGGACTCAAGTACCACTTTTAGTGTGTAAGCATTTTTAGGGAGAGGGGAATTGTGTGTGTGTGTGTGTAGAACAATCGCATAAGTTTATGCTACTGAGTCAGTGAAGTGTTGTGATTCAAGCATTGTCAGATGCGTTTCCCTCAGTCCGTTTCTTCGCGCTCTCTGAGTAGCAGCATGTGTGCGGCCTCAGTGTGGGCAAAAGGAGACACTCCCTCTTTTTTATATTTTTCCCTGTTCCTCACACTTACCGAACAGAAGGATGCAATCTTAAGGAGAAACAAGTCACGCAGCCACAAACCTGTATGTCTGCGCTGTGACTGAAATAGCACTTGTGAATAAATTACATCTCAGAGGGAACGCTGTTCTAGATTTAGCTTTTGAAACAAAGTGGCAGAATTAAATTATACAAGGGTGGGATTAAAATGATGGTCAAAGTTGTGGGATGCTAACACAACAGCTTTCGGCTTTTTCCAAAAGAAATGGACAGTTACTAAATTGATTTTTGCTAACCGTTCTGGCTTTGAGTTGCATCCTGTATTCATGGGTGATAATTTAGTGTAAATTGATTTGGCTGAGGAGTGTTTGTTACACAAACACTATAGTTGTTTCCAGTTAGGTCATTTTAATTTTATCTCTTTGAACAATAATTTTTTTTAATATTTAAATGAATCATGTATAAAAATTAGTCGATAAATTGCACTGTACCACCTCAAACTCAATTAAAAAGTTTAATGTGTGATATAGGACATAATTATGTCTTTGGAGAAGTTGGCGGTAATGGAAATTTAATTTAATTTGATGAAAATCATGAAATACAAGGTCCTTAGAAAAATTATTTAATGCAAATATCTCTACAAATATCGACTTTTCATTTATCAATTGTTTAATATAATATAGTCATGGTAAAAAAAAAAAGTTATATATATTATTACTTTAATAGAGTCATCTGACAAATAGAACAGGATGATAATTTAATATCTATAATATTTTTACTTCTGGAATATAAAAAAGTTAAAAGTCATTACTTATAATCTTTACATAGTTACAATACATTTTTATTTAATGCACAATACTAAAGTATCGTAAAAAATCTTTCTATGAAAGTATGAAGCAGCAAAACTGTTTTCAACATTAATAACGGGAATTTAAAAACAATTATCAGCATATTAGACGGATTTCTTTAGGATCACATGACACTGAAGACTGGAGTAATAATGCTTTACCATCACAAATATAAATTACACTTTAAAATATAAATATTAAAAGAAGCATTTTAAAAACAAACATTTCATGATTTTGCCGTCAAATAAATGCAGTTTTGCTAATCATAACAGACTTCCATGCATAAACAAAATAAAAATAAATACTGAACCAAAACATTTTAAACAGTAGAGTGTGATGGACGCTACATCTTTATAATCTTATACTATACACTTTATAGTGGAACCAACTATAAAAAATTAAATTAAAATAAATTGCTGCTTTAAAATTTTAAGTACTTTCAACTTGGATGTTTAAGTCATTTAAACTTAAATTACATTAAACTCAGAAAATTAAACTTAAAAAACATTAATTACATTGAACTTAAAAAACAAAACGTAGAAAATTACTTGACTTACTTGAGCTAAAGCAATGTAAAAACATGATGTCATAACGATCATATAATTTTTACAGCATGTACACATTTATTTTTAGATTCAAACTCAATAATTATGTTTTGACTATAAATCTTACTATGAAGCTAACCTTACTATTTATGTTAATATTACTGCACATTTTGAAATGCCACATTGTTTGTCAAAGAATCTGTGTAAATTTGTCCTTTTTAGCGCATATAATATACTGCAGGAATCTTCCACAGGGATCCGCATTCATGAAGCACCAGTGATTTAGCATACAATTCTTTACAGCCAATATGTCAACCGATGGGGAGACTCAATTCCCGTGTGGAAACCAAATGTCAGAGTACGCCTCATTTGATGGCGTGTTTTGGTATTTTTTGCTTCTGTTTTTGTGTTCCAAAGGGCGTTGATTTATGTCTAGTGAAATATCATCATGTCCCTCATTCAGGCCAATTCATCAATGTCAGGAATCCATTTTAGGGCACGCATAGGGACATATTTCCTTTCTACTAACAGAGCTCGTGTGTTTTAACCAACTAGTGGAACCTCTTTAAAACCCCACTGTCATTCTCAGTAAGTTGATGGGTGTGTCCGGGATGACTCCAGCAAGGCTGCTAGAACATCTGCTGGTAATGGAGAAGATGGACCTGCACAAAGTGGGGTCAAAGGATGAAGATTACAAGAGAAAACAGCTCTCTGTTGGGCAGTCACAGTGGGCTCCTCTGGGTTTTTTTCTGTCATTCTACAGATCGAAGAGGATGGTGAAAGTCTTGGATCTGAACATATACGCATTTATATGGCTTGAGTTTTAGATCTCTCTCTCTCTCTCATATATATATATATATATATATATATATTCTGCTATTTATCTGATTTCCGTTAAAAAAATATATTTTTAGGTCTTAAAATATTGTGTTTTATACAAATGCATGCGTGATCATGAGTTGAAAACTGCATCCAGAGCATTTTAAGAATAGCTTAAAGGTCATCTTATTGCTTTTATTATTACGTGCTTTTATTACATACTTTTTATGAAAACAAAACAAATAATTTTCAATGGCAGTCCCATGCTGATTGTATTCTCTACAGAAGACCATAAGTGCAAAAATGACCTAAAAACACAACAAAGAGATGAAACTCTATATTTTTATGATTTTATAAAAAAAAATATGACTAAAACAAATGATGAAATAAACCTAAAGCCAATTCAGTTCAATTGTTCTGTTTTTTTGACAAGAAACAATAATCACCTCCTACTGAAAAACACCCTCCAAACATTAGTCCCCCCTTTTTATCACTTTTTTCTTGCCTGTTTACATACAATAACACACATTTTTTATTTATTTACTTTTTTTTTTATTTTCCTTTTCTTTGCCTGCCAAGCACATTCAGGAAGCTTGCGTTCAGATCTAATACGTTTGTGAGTGGGAGGACAATATTTTCATTAAACACCGCACAAATGGCCTTCTTTTAAACCTATTTTAAGAAAAAAACTACTAAAGTGCCAGAGGTATTTCAAAACTTTGCAAATTATGAATACATGCACAGCATTAATTAGCATTATTATTAATGTGTGTGTTCTTTTGTTCATTAAATAAAAGGTTCTAGTTCAGGGAATGGCATTAATCAAAATAAGTCAACCTGATGTTATAGTATCTCATACTGTAATGTAAAAGATCATTCAAACATGGGTTATTGAAATACAGTGCCTTGATACTGTGGCAGTTACTGAATCGAATATGAAAATTAAAATCATAAATATAGCCAGCTTTCTATATCTCAACTGCTGTCTCCAAACATAATGTGTCTATTTTTATTTTACCCGTAATAAGTACATGACAAGCTCTCATATGCAGAAGAAAGGAAAGAGTTTTAAAATAATTTACTTTCTAATTTAATGACAGAAAAGGGGTTTATCATTATAAAAATAAATAATGAAATTATAAATCCTCAAGACAACTTCTTCTGGTAATAGCATGCTGGGGATTGTCTTAAGGGAAGCTTAAAATACGATTAATTTAAAGTGTAACATTTAATCCTGTTTAAGCCACAAAAACATTAAAAAGCAGCTAGTGGGGTCCATTGCTCAGTGGGCTATGACAAACCTAAACCATGTTGAAGCATTGAAAAATTATAAAGAAAACATTAGACATTCAGTGTGGTCAGATATATATTATATATATAATTTCAGGAAAGAAAAGTCGTCATATTATGCCCTTTAACAAAGTCTAGATTTAGATTTTAGGGTGTACTGGAATAAGTTTGCATGCTTAAATATAAATTTTTTTCACATATTTTACATTGTTGCGGCACCTCTCTTCTCAGTCTGTGTGTAACGTTCCGGGGTACGTTTCCCAAAAGCATCGCTACGAAATTATGGCCTCAAGTTGCATTGAAATTTGTGGGCAGTGACAGAACTTGCGTTTGTTAATGCACCCCTGTTTAGCCCCTCCTTCTGAAAAGCACATTGTGATCTGATTGGTCGGATGGACCAATGGATCAAAAGAGCGTGTTTGGGGTGATATTTCCCAATCCCATAATGACGAGTTTCAACACACTACTAACACAACTCAACCAGGCCTCATCCCTTTATTTATTTATTTATTTTGTATCACATGGACGGGAATTATTTAAATGTGGAATATTTTTATGTGAACTTTCCCAAAAGAAAACTCAAGACAACATTTCTTCAGGGAGATCAGAAACAGCGCACTCTCTTTGGAGTGAATTCGTGCATTATAAATTCGCAGACCTTTTTCGTGCTCAAATAAAAAGTTGGAAATGTAAAAGAAGCATAATATGTCCTCTTTATTAGCAGAACTTGAGTTGCATGAGCTCCATAAGTTTGAGAAAAGTTTCTCTCTTTTTTTAAATCCTTCCAGGTTTAACTTACAGTATATTTTTAATCACAGTCTTGAACCAAGCCAAGAGAGAAACATACACATCCCATGACCTCTAAGATCGCATTCCACCCTATTGCCTGAAGCATCACCAACCATAAACCAATGACAACCAGAAACTCCATCCCGGCACAGTGTTGCCTGACCTTATCTATTGAACATTAAGCATCTGCCGTTGCCCAACCAAAGCCATTTATCCGAGCCCTATTCAATTATTTCTTTCTATCTTGAATCATAGCGGAGACCAAAATGGGCAGAGATGTCCATTAAAGGGCTCGCAGGGTCCCACATTTGGCCTCCGAGTTGCTTCGAATTCCCTGCAATGAATAGCAATAAAACAGAAAGGCACGGCAATTATGGGGCTTTATGACCTAGCCGAAGTGAATCATCTCAGGCCACAACAGATACCACATCCTCTGCCACGTCCCCCAGCTAAAACATTCCCCCCTGCAACTAATGGCAGCAAATGGAGATGCACTGACAGTTAGTATGTGCTCTGATCTAATAACCGAATCACTCGGGCTGTAATGTTTCTGTAAGAGAAACATTTGCACCAAAATACAACAAGAAAACACTGTGTTTGAAATAAATATAAGCAAAATGCACTCCCAATTCGAATAATAATAATTGTTTCTCAGGGTGACATCTGCAAAGGAACATTTGCGGGGCTCCTTTGGGACAAGTTTTTCCATGTAAATGCATACAATTTGAATGACATTTCCGATTGGATGGCTAAGATCACAAGCTAAAACAATAGTCAAGATTCGTGAGAAATTTTACGTCGACTAAGGTCTATTGTCAATATTGAGATGCATGAAGCCAACAAACAAAAATGTGTTCTAAGAATGTTTGCCAATGTTCCTATTGACTGATGGAAACGTTATTTATGAATGAAAAGTCAAAACGTCATAATTTTGAGAGTACCTTGCTGGAACGTTCTGTGAATGTTCCCAGGAAAGCGCTGCTTACAAAGAATTCAATAAAATAAAAATAAAAGCGAAAACAAGTCAAGCCAAGTCAAAACAAGCAGCTATTGGTCAGAGTGGCAAATTCACATGATCAAATTTAAAATGAGTGAAATCTGCATGGGGAAGTGTTTTGAGTGGTGCTCCCTGCAGAGCCAAAAGACATCCAGTATCCCCTCTCTGCATGTAATGAGTGGAGATTGACCTTGTCCAGCTCCACCTCTGTGGACTTAATGGGCGGAGCTTATTGCATTTGCTTTTAAAAGCAGATGCTTTTATCCAAAGTGACTGACATTGCATTCAAGGTACACATTGACATTCTAATCAGCTCTTGCTTTCCCTGTGAATTGAACCTATGACCTTGGCATTGCAAGTAGCATGCTCTGCAGTTATGGGTTGGGATTGGTTGTGGCTAGTCTCACATAGCCAGACCTTCAGACTCCATAGCAGCTTTCATTGGCCCAGGACTGTCCAGAGGTCATCTGCCTGAGGTGTAAAGCAACCAATCAATTTGTTTTTTGTTTACGGGTGTAAAGATGTAACACCTCCTAATGACGTAAGAAAATTTCCTGGCCTAAAATATTTTGCCACCGTGCCAATTTCTGTGTCAGGGTTCTGCCACATTCGGTCTAGTTGTTTTCTTGGTGTTGTGGCAGAGCTCTGACACTGCCGTAACGTGTCATGTTTTGTGGGTGTGCGGCTTCGAGTGACGAGTGGCGTGCTCTCTTGTCTGTGTAACGTCTTATGTGGTTGTGATGTCCGATCCCGAGACTGTTCTTGTTCAGTTTTGGTTTTGTGTCGGGGTTCGGACATTCAAGACATTCTGTGTGTATGTTGTTGTTTTGAGCGCACAAGACGAGTGTTTGCTCGTTCTCGTGCGCTCGAGATTATGTGAGTGGGCGCAGCTTCGGGCTTTTGCTCAGGATGTGCTCTCTCTGGTCTGCGTGTAGTATTTTGCTTTCATATGTTTTGTGTGGTTTACGTGCTATGCACGTTCGCATTGGCCGCGTCTTCATGTCTTGTCATTGTGTAACCCCGCCCACCTTGTTCCCTTGTTACATTGATTTGCCCCAGCTGTTTCCCCCCACATTATACTCCTCATGTGCTCCCTATTTAATCCCTTTGTGTTTGCTGTCTTGTTAGATTGTCATGTCATGTTTTCCCCCCTTGGGGTAGTTTTTGCTCAAGTTTTTTTGTTTTCTTTTATTAAATAAAACCACATCTTATGCATATTGAGTCCTCACCTTATCCACTTCCACACACCCTGACAGTCTGAGGCTGAAACTAAGGTGTGGTTGGGCCTCCAAGCTCGACCCATTGAGTCTAGAGATGGAAAACTGGACCTCTAGCTCAAGCCATTTCCCTCTCAAATTTATCACTTTATCTCATTTGGATTCCTATTGAAATGACTGGATTTTTGATTACGGTAAACGTGACCACACCTTAACATCGGTAAATGCCAAAATCCACCCATAAAACAATGATCTGAATCAGGATATGCTGTAATTGATTACATTGCGCATGTACTTCATCTTTGGCACACGTGCACAACCTTGTAAGAGAGATACTACTGCTGGGAATAGTGTGCTGCAGGCATTGTATTAAAAGGTCACGCACTCTCTCACACACAAACACCACCACAGGACTCAATTAGTGTAATGCACTGGCTGGAGCAGAGGTGTTCATTCAGGTAAAAATGAGGTGTCTTACTCTCTCTGAAGTATTTACAGGCTCTCAGAGCCTCAAGAATGAAGGATGGACTTTGGACAGAGGAGATGCTGTGCTGGCTATAGTCCAACTCAATTGCGCTCTTACATTAGCTTCCTCTCCTTCCTCTTAAAGGATTAGTTCTACCAAAAAGGAAAATTCTGGCATCATTTACTCACCCACCCATGTTTCATTACAAACCCATATGACCATTTCTTCCGTGGAACAAAAGAGGAGACATTTAGTGGAAAAAAAGAAGTAGCATTGGGTCATTTTGTATAAATTACAAAGAATGGCAGTGCAAGCTCCTTCTTTTTCTTTTTTTGCATCATAATAGTCTAAAATAACAATCTTCCAAAGGCATAAGATACTTTTGAGAGAGGAACAGAAATTTCATTATTCACTGATAATCTACTGCTCCACTGAGCTGTTCGGTCTTTATTATTCATTTGGGACTGAACTGGTTCTCGATATCAAATCTCTGACATCATTCAGTAGGTTGAAAGCAAGAACTGAATCAGACATGAACGATTCGTTCACTAATTGGACAACACTAAAGTCTCATTAACAACAAGAATGATAACTACAGTGGAATCCGGTTATATCGACGGCCTTAGGGGTTGCAAAAAAGCATAGAGATAAACGATGATCGACATAACCAAAAGCCAATGGTGATTTGTTTGATGAAGCGATCGGCATGCTATAAAAATGTACATACACTGTATATGTTTGCTAACAACAAAAGGCATATGTGCACCAACTAACAGCAGAGATTTACCAGTATACAATAAAAACACC
Source organism: Rhodeus uyekii (assembly GCA_037043235.1). Lineage (NCBI taxonomy): Eukaryota > Metazoa > Chordata > Actinopteri > Cypriniformes > Acheilognathidae > Rhodeus > Rhodeus uyekii. Next base: position 906,396 of record JAWRVZ010000117.1, read on the forward strand.
TTCCATTCTCGATAATATAAACCTTTAATTATATTCTCCAACATTGCAAACACAATTTCGCTCACAGCGTAAACAGTCACAACACACATAAACACATGCGCTCATAACACAGTCATTTCGCTCTGCCACAGTTCTGCAAGTATTGCACACGCGGTTACTATGGTTTCTTTACAAAGTCTAAAATGCTTTGTTGCTTTTTGCCTTTAACATCTGCCTGAAAACAAATGCTTGTAAGCTTCTATCAGTAACGACGTCTTTATCGATGTCAATGTAATCTGGGAACTCCTGCGCCTCTGTAGGTGTGTAATCTGCGTTGTGTAATTTCGTAATCACTCTTGAACACCAGCATTCGTCCCATCAAAATGTCATTTATTGGATCACTGTAGTAACACAAATAAGTTTGAGGACTCTCAAGCTGTCACGGTCTTCACCGTTAGGACTCTTGTCTTGCTTTTTGTGTTCATTGTTTTCAGTTCCGGGTTATGTCAGTGTCGTTCTGTGTTTTGGTTTCACCTGTGTTAATTATCCATCGTGTTAGTCTGGTCAGCTGTTTTCAATCATGTCTCGTATAAAGCCCTCTCATGGCCTCCCTGTCATTTGTTGGTTATTGTATGGTATTACCCCCAGTCAGTGTTGTGTGGATGTTCCTTCCATATGCCTGGAATAAACCTGTGTTAACTGCGTTCCTGATTCTCCGTTGTCTCCGTTGTCACGAACACCCCAGTTCGTGACAGAAGCAATGAAAAAAAGAGAAGAAAGAGAAGATTAACGTAAAGAAAATAATTTCAAAGAAGAAAAATAATCAACGAAACATTGTGTATATCACAAATGTGCTCGAGGTCACAATTATATAACATGAAATCATCAATTACACAACATACGGCCCTTATGACATGACCACACAAACTAATGCGACCTACTGCTGTAAAATCACAATCTGACTGGGCAAATGCAAAGCGGCCGGAAGGACCAGAAAAAACAAAAATATTCCTGGCATACACGTGCACCGCGAACTCGGCGCATGCACAGTGAACTAGGTATGATCATTAGTCATTGGATCGAGATAACTGATGTTAAGTGGCGAATTTGTCCCTCTTTTGTGCTCGAGATATCAGGGTTCGGCGACATAAAAGAATCAACATAACCGATAAGAAAATGCTAAGACAATGAGGGAGTTTGGCGGTTCCACTTCAAAAATGTCGACATAATAGGGTTGGCGAGTTAACCGAGAGTCGAGATAAGTGGGTTCCATTGTATAACGATAGCTGTATTATTTTCCACATTGGCGGACGATATTGTTCTGTTTATTCTAAACACATGCCGTCATCTTTAAATGCTCAATGTTTTTATCAATCATCAACTGGAAAAAATCATTCTTCATTATTTCCCTGTGCCACCATTGCTGTAGTTGTTGTTGGGCTCTGATATTCTTTTATATTTCGTTTTTTAGATCTCAAACTATATTTAGAAAACTACAAAATTATAGTCATCGGTCTTGGTGTAAACGGGCCTTAATTCTGTTAGAAAACTACCAGGTTGACCAGAATTTTTTTTCCCATACTATGGAAGTCAATGGGGCCCATCAACATTTTGGTAACCCATATTCTTCAAAATATCTTCAATTGAGATCAGCAGAAGAAAGAAATTAATACAGGTTTGGAACAACTTGAGAGCGAGTAAATGATGACAGCATTTTCATTTTGGGGTGCACTATCGCTTTAAGGTGTCTTTAGCAAATGGCTCCATAATACATCAGGGAATCACTAACAAGCCTTCAAGTTTGTTCACAATGATCGAGATCTGTGCTGCAAGTGCCACTGATTGGTGTGTAGATGTTGTGAACTGATTTGTTTTGTCTTGGGTTGCATCACCGTTCAAAAGTGGCGAGAGTCCCTGGTGTCTACTGTGGTTTTTAAGTGTGGTGGTCCTGAGGGAACTGCGATGTCTGATCTGAGATGGGTTGATTTAGCACTAAGCTGATAAAGAATGATAACGCCTATAGGGAATGATAAGTACACTTGCTTCATGTTGACGTAAGACTGAGGTCATTTTTAATCTCATTTTATACTATTATCAGCTTTGATAGTGAGAACTAAAATGACAAAGAGGAGGCCAAAAACAGCTGTAGGTGATCTAATACAGTAGTCATTCCTATTTACACATTTTTTGACTATTTTCCTTCTGATTTGCAGTTTATTTGAACCAGGGGCGTAGCCAGAATTTTATTTTTGAGGGGGCCCAGCTTAAAATGAGGGGGCCTAAGCATAACATAATCGGCAGGATTCGAACCCGCGCAGAGAAACCCCAATGGATTTCTAGTCCATAGCATTAACCTCTCAGCCAAGACTAGTTGTTGTGCAACATGCAGCTTGTATGGCGGTTATATGTGTTTTCACTTTAGTTTTCACAGTCGCGATTTTAAACAATTGAAAATCTGAGGGGGCCACACATGTAAATGAGGGGGCCCAGGCCCACCCAGGCCCCCCCCGTGGCTACGCCACTGATTTGAACTGAGCTGCAAAAATCAATTATAATATAATTAACAAAACACTTTAGCTAAATTAACATTCACCATTTAACAATTTATATAGTAATTCATATCATTTATAGATCTACAGTATATATACTTATTTATTTTCTATATTTAAGCAATATCACAAAAGCATAAGCTAACTATAACAGCACATTTGCAAATATTAGTTAAGAATATAAAGCAACTTACATTTTAGACACAAAATTGCCAGATATTTTATTTCTGCTTCACTAATGATAGTTGTGAAGTAATGTACTATTATTGTATAAATGTATTATTGTATTTAATTAATTATTTTAATGACTTGTTCATAAAGACTGATTCGTTCCTGAATGATTCAGTGTTTTGAGTGAATGATTTAACATATATTTATTTGCATTTATTTATTTAGCAGATGCTTTTATCGAAAACACCTTACAAATCAGAGTAACAAAAAAGTACTTCATATTAGTATACTATTAGCTAGAATAATAGCCTGCTTCATATTCCAGGCCAACACAGAGCCATGTCATATGGTCTGACATAACTCACCCCGCTGGGGTCAGCCATCTATGCCAGATAAACAATTTTTGAAGCAGACAGACATTAAGGAACAAAACACACTCCACAGTGTCCAGTCCAAGGATCTGGCCCTCCACATACAAACACAGCACAAAAAAAAATAATAATATAACACAGCTCATTAACTGACACTACACCAGTATAGCTCCCACTGTTTATATGTTCAGCATAGCGAGAGACCGGGAGAGCCGTAGGGTTAAAAACGCCAGCATGTTGGCAGTACAGACACATTTGACAGGCCGCAGCACTACAGAAGGACGAGATATGGAGCATGTCCGCAGGCATGGGTCAGTCTGATGGAGGAAGCACGGATGATATCTTCTCTCTGTTCATCAGCTGTGTTCACTCCAGCAGAGCACGCTGGACCGTGTCCCGTGATAGCTACGCCTTTCGCACCCTCCACCACACGCTGATGGTGCTGATAGAGTGGGTTTTTAAAATAAATGTACTGCTAAACTCTCTGCTTAAAGGAACAGTTTGCTTAATAAAATGAAAGATATTTTGAATATATAATTTGGTCTGTTTGGACTATAACGCAAGTCTCATGTGGCCACTTTTATTGTGCTTTTGTGGAATTGTTTTTGTATTGAAAATAGCCATCTGTGTGACATTCTTAAAAAGTCTCCTTATTCACAAAAAAAGTACAAAGATTTGATAATATTTGTTTAATACATTTTTATAATCATAACATTTGTAGATATTTTGAGGGAATTTTAAGACCTTTTCTGAAGTATAAATCAAGAAAAAACACATCATTATTAATTATCAGCTGTTGGTAGACTGATTGAATCAATTTAAAGCCCCCATGAAAATGTAAGTTTTTTGTTTGGTTTTGTAAGTTTTTTGTTTCTGAGGACGACCGACTTCGAAGATGCCACAGCAGGTCCAGGTGGAGCTGATGAGTCCACACGAGACCGCTGGCCCTGGAGACCGAGGTGGAACTGTGGCGACAAGTGTCTGAGATGGGAACGGAGAACCCGAAGAGAGAAGCGGAGGCAAGGCTTTGACTATCAAAGGCAGAGCCAGAGGGACGAAGGAGCTCGGTGTAGCCGTATGGCCGGTGGTCTTCGGTGGAGCCGAGGGAGGGAGGAGTCGCCGTGGTTTCCTATCGTCGATCGTGATCAGAGTGGGGCTGGCATTGTCCTTTGCCCATTTGATAGTGAATGGTGAGTCGTTGTTCACCAGCACCCACTCCAAATAGTCCAAAGTCTTCCACAGGACCATCTGCTGGAAGGTGTGTCTTGGATGGTCCAGGTAGTTCATTTGACATGCCAGATCTAGAAAAAATTCCAGGTGTGTACTTCCAGCAGACGGTCTTCCTGCTCCAACAAAAGTCCATCTTTGAAGTCTGTCTTTGGCGACTAACCAGGTCCGTTCGTCTGTCAGGTGTGTGTGTTGAGGGGAAGTGCAGAGACGAAGATTCCAGGAAACATAAACTTTATTCAAACACAGCGCTACGGTACACAGAGAAACATCACACAATGCAGACAACAAGACTAACAAGATTCAAGAGTTTTATTTTTATTTGTCACATACACAGTTATATACAGAATATACAACCTGTATAATTTAACAGTTAAAATTTAACAGTTATAAAAAACTTAACATTTTAAAACTTTAAAATACTTTACAAAAAACACAAAGAGGAAATTATAATAGAAATAGAATAAAAAGTACTATATATGTATATGTAGAATTATAAATAAATCAAGTAAAAAATAAAAGGAATAAAATAAGTGAAACAAACTGTGCAATAAGTAAAACTGTAGACTTATAAATAAGTGGTAAACAGAAATGTACAAAGAATAATTATGTGCAAACAGTTTGTTACACATTAACAACGAGAACAGAAACTGCAGTGCAATGTCAGTATAATGTCAATGTGTGGACGTTTATCCTGGAGTGAGGTGAAGTCATGTGTTAAGTGACTGCGTTCAGGAGTCTGATGGCCTGGGGGAAGAAACTCCTCCTAAGTCTCTCAGTTTTGGCCATCAGGCTTCGGAAGCACTTTCCAGATGGCAGACGGGTGAAATGAGGGTTTGCAGGGTGGTTAGTGTCCTTTTGGTAGCTCTGCTTCTGCAGCGTTTTATGTAGATGTCCTGCAGAGACGGGTGAGCTGACCCTGAGATGTGCTCGGATAAGCACACAACTCTTTGCAGGGCTTTGCAGTCGTGACTGGTGCTGTTACCATACCACGCTGTGATGCACTGAGTTAGTACATTTTCTATCGCCCCTGAATACAAAGTTCTCAGAATAGCTGGTGAAACCCTGAATTTTCTCAGCTGGTGTAGGTGGTACAGTCTTTGCCTGGCTTTTTTCACCTGTGTCTGAATGTGAGCAGTCCAGGCAGGTCAGGTCCTCGGAGATGTTCACACCCAGGTACTTGAAGCTGCTCACTCTCTCTACTGGTGTCCCGCTGATCATATAGTGAAGTAAGACTGTTGCTGTCTCTTCCTGAAGTCCACAATAAGTTATTTGGTCTTGCTAACATTCAGAAAGAGACAGTTGTCCTGGCACCGTGATGTCAGTTGCTCCACCTCGTCCAAGTATGCGGTCTCATTGTTGTTGGAAATGAGGCCCAGGACAACAGTATCATCAGGAAACTTGATGATAGAGGTGGAGCTGTGTGTGAACAAACAGTCATGTGTGTAGAGAGAGTAGAGCAGGGGACTGAGGACACAGCCCTGTGGAGCACTCAGGGTGATGGAGGTGGAGGTGAACTAGCCTACTCTCACCGCCTGAGGTCTGCCAGTGAGGAAATCTTCAATCCAGTGAAAGAGAGAAGAATTCAGGCCGAGATCCAGGAGTTTGGCGGTTAGCTTAATGGGAACTATGGTGTTAAAGGCTGAGCTATAGTCAGTAAATAGCAGTCTTGCATAGTTCCCACTTTTGCTTTCGATGTGTGTGAGGAATGAGTGGAGGACATGAGAGATGGCATCTTCAGTTGATCTATTGGGACGATTGGCAAACTGAAGAGGGTCCAAAGTGTCAGGAATGGAGGAGCAAATGTTGTTTTTGATGAGTCTCTCAAAGACCTTCATGACTATAGATGTGAGAGCCACTGTACGATAGTCATTTAGACAAGAGGGTTTACTGTTCTTAGGGATAGGGATGATGGTGGATTTTTTGAAGGAGTTGGGGACCACAGATGTAGCAAGGGACTCATTAAAGATGGATGTGAAGAGCCCGGGGAGCTGATCAGCACAGGACCGCAGAACACGACCTGAAACACCATCCGGCTCGGCAGCTTTCCTGACATCCACAAGCTTGAGTGCCCTCCGAACTTCATCCTCCGAGACCGAGATCACGTGATTGTTGCTGCTCTGAGTGGCGTCGCGCTGCCGCGATTACATTCAAAGTGAGCATAGAAAGAGTTTAACTCGTTCACAAGCAACGGATCAGCTCTCACCTCTGCAGAGGATTTAGTTCCAAAAGCACAGATGGTCCTCAGTCCCTGCCACATCCGCTGGGAGTCCTTGAGCTGGAAAGGAGACTCCACTCGATCCCTATAGCGGAGCTTTGGGGCTTTAACGGCGCATCGGAGAGCATAGTAGGATGTTTTATAGTCATTGTATGCAACATTGCATGAGTTCACTGCAGCGTGGATTGAACTGTCCACCCACGGTGTCTGATTAGAGAAGGACGTTATTGTTATTGTTTGTGTGGCTTGCTCTGTTAGAGTGTTGATGAAGCAGAGTGCCACATCAGTGAACTTCTTGACGTCAGATGAACTCGCCCTGAACATGTCCCAGTCGACGTCATCAAGAGCTGCCTATAGCGTGATCTCTGAATGGATTGACGTTTAACTTCCCACCTCAACGAGCGGGAACGAGCCTTTGTTTATTCTCAGGTGTGAGGAAAATGGCGGCATGGTCCGATTTACCAAAGGCTGGTATTGAACGAGCCTTGTAGGCATTCTTAAACAGAGAATAGCAGTGGTCCAGTGTGTTTGCTCCTCGTGTAGGACAGGAGACGGGCTGGTGAAAGTTTGGCAATACTTTCTTAAGGTTTGCTTTGTTAAAATCACCCGCAACGATGAAAGCAGCATCGGGGTGTTTGTTTATGGAACCGCTGATGGCATCATGGAGGCCAGATAAAGCCAGTCCCGTGTCTGCCTGAGGTGGGATGTAGACGGCAGTAGAGACGACCGATGAAAACTCCCTTGGAAGATAGAATGGGCGTCAAATGATAGTTAAATGTTCCAGATGAGGAGAGCAGGATCGTGAAAGAATGGAGATGTTCCTAGGATCGCACCATTTCTTGTTGATCATGAAACACACTCCACCGCCTTTGGATTTACCGGCCTCGGCTGTTCTGTTGATCCGAAAAACAGAGAAGTTCTCAGACGGCGTCACAGCTGTGTCCAGGACCGCGGGTGTGAGCCATGTTTCTGACAAACAATAGATGTTACAGTCTCTCATGTCCCGTTGAAAACTTATAAACTTAAACTTTTAAAGCTCTAAGATCGTCCATCTTATTCTCCAAGGATTGGACATTTGCGAGCAGAATGCTCGGGAGAGGAGGGCTGAATGCTCTTTTTTCTCAGTCTGTTGCGAATCCCAGCACGTTTCCCGTGGTGTTTTTTGAATCTTCGCCTTCGACTCATCTGGCCATTGGTCAACTCGGCATTCCGGCGAATCTCAGATGACCACAGAGGATTGGTTAAAGTGTCCTGAAACAAGTCAGTGTAGTGGTATCCAATGTCCAAAAGTATTTTGCTGTCATAGCAGATCAAGGCAGATGATAAATTTGTAAAAAAAAAAAAAATAATAATAATAAAAAATAAAAAGAGAGTAGAATAATAAATAAAAGCAAAGTCTTAGAGGAGCGACCTGAACGGCGACTGAACACGGCGGCGCCATCATTTCTATAACAAGGAGAGTGAATGATACAACAGATGAAAGGGATGACACGGGGGAAACCACACGACTGGACAGGAAGAGGGTGGAGACACGACAGGACTGGGACAACAGCAGAATTACCTCTTGTGTTCAGAGAATTATTCCTGAATGAAACAATGTTTTTGAACAATTTGGTTGAGTGAATGATTCAAGGTTTCATTCATACGAATAGCTTCTCGTTTAGTTTCTGAATAAATCAGTGGTCTTCAACTAATCAGTTGAGGATATGCTTCAAGGACTCGTATAGCCACATGTTTATTTCTTTTTGAATGAATCATGTAAATGAATCAATGACTCACTCATAAAGACCATCACTGGTCACCGTCTTCTGCCGTATTTATGCAACCTGAAGAAACTGTTAATGAAAATACCCTCCATTAAGGTGGATTCTTTCACTAGAATTTTTTGCACTAGTCTACTTTTTAAAGTTCTTCATTGTAAAAGTAGGATTTTGGATATTTTCATATAACAACTAATAATGTTTACTACTTTTCAATGCAGTTAAAAATCATAGTGTAGGGGAATTTACAGTTAAGACCCGAGGACCAGATATGTTGAATGAAGACCAGGAGTCAGAAGTGCAGTCAATAGAAGAAATTTTAGTGAAGTTTAGTTTGCAGTTTCATCAGCAGAAGCCAGCTTCAGGTCTCACAAGGAGTTCGTAGGCCGCCCCAATTACAATAACATTGTTACAGCAATTATACTCTAACAGAGGGTGCTCTGTTCTGATTGGCTAAGAAAGAAAGAAAGCAAGAAAAACAAAACTAGTAATTTTCCACACAAGCGCAGACAGTCTGAAGCATATCTTCGTTGATCACATGGTTGACGGGTTCGTGACGTGGCTTGTCGAGAACAACACGTTTTATGGTGCCAGCTAATCACCTCACCAATACAGACCATATTAACACACACACACATATACAGCTTCTCCAAGGCTGAACTCGGCTCAGGCTTCAACTCTCAACCAAAACATTCTGATAACATGTTCATCTGTTGAGAAGTGCTGACAATATTCATCCTTACTCAATGGAAAACTACAGAAAAGTAAAGAAAGTTTTTAACTAAATAAAAATCCCTAACTTGATTATAAATCACTCTTTACAAATCATCCAAATCAGAAAGGAAAATAACATATGAAAAAATAAGACAAAGAAGCATATGAAAAATAAGAAAAAAGAAAAGGATATAGGTATAAATAGGAAAAATAAAATAATATATATTCAAGCGGCAATGGATTTCCGAATAGTATCTTTCAATAGTAACTAAAGCTGCCAAACTTGAAAATTGACAGAAAAGCATCATAAAAGTGGTTTATATAACATATTTGTCATATTTAAAGTCTTGAAGAAATTTACGGTAAGTGAATTTAATTACTTATCACGTATTTTCCTCTCTGGCGAGCTGTGAACAAAGCATTGAGTGAATGAGTGACTGGATTGATTCATGAAATCATTCAACTACTTTGTGAACTAGACAGACAATTGTTTGAAAATGACAATTCGTTCACATTTCAGACACCTGCCTTGAACTGTCATTTAACCATATAACACTCGTCCAGCCCGTTTAAATGGCTGTTTTTTGTGTTTCAAACGTTTTGAACGAATCCAAGGTGCTTTGTGTCCATTATAGATAATAAATATACCATCATCTTTCAAAAGCACTTATGATAAATACTGTGCTTTTCAGTAAATTATTTCAAAGATAATCCAGGATCCATTTAGCGGGTTCTTCAGTCTACCAACACGGCACTTTAAAGCAGTTTACTGAAGAAGAAGAAAAAAAGAAGCTTTTTTGCCGGCTATGCAAACTTAGTAGACTTTAGAGAACTTGATACATTATAAATTGAAGCTCACTGGCATTATTTTTGAGTGGGAAGCTCCATTAGAGGCATATGGTTCTTGTTTGTCTGAAGTTAATGCTTGTTGGATTTCCACAGCATATTTTCATTTTCGCTGTTAGTTTCTAAATCCAACTGTGTGAGCAGAGGTGATTAATGAGATGATTATTATGGGATGAAATGAACTCTTTCTTGCATTCAGAACATAAATCAAAAACAAATGACCCAGACTTTAAGTAGACACACACATTCGAACACCGAAACAGTATGTTAAAGGTATTAAACTTTTTGGAGGGCTAATGATTAAGACTCTAGGCTCAAATCATTTAATTTTTGTTGTGAATCAACATCTCTATTTAATCTTGGAACAACATTCCTGTCAAATGAATAATACTAGCAAATTTCCTGTAACCCCATCAGAATCCAGTGGTCACCTCTTACAATCCATTCTACTTATGTAACATGACATATTTCTAAGTGAAACTGGATATTCATTATTTAGGACAATAGTTTTTTATTTTCAGAAATAGTTTGAATCATGAAAACTAAGGGTTACACACCACAAGTGTGAAGCTACTTTTCCTGCAAAACAGGAAAGTCAGATCAATTTATTATATTTTGATACAAATATTTTTAATATGTTATGCATTATATTATGTCATGATTATTATCATATATTCTGATTTTTAAGCAATAAAGAACTAAACAACGTACAATAGAACAAAAAGCATACATAAAGAAAGTAAATTTGGTCCGTTTTAATTTAATGTTGACTTTACCCCTAACATTTATGTCACGCCTTCACTAATTAAATGATTAACCCAAACCATAAGTTAAAAGTTTTTTTTTAAGTTTTCCCATTTTTACACAAGCAATTATTTAGTTAACACGTGACCTTAACCACTGAAATTAAACATTAGCTTTCACACTCTTACATCTTGACTTTGAATGCAGTATTTATTCCTTTATTTATTCCTTTATTCCTTATAACTTTAATAACAGCATTCACATAAAACTGAGCCAAACCGGCGTTACACATCACATTAAAACAGCGACACGTAAATGCACAAGCTTATCACATGAGCTTAATAATCCTGCGGCCCGTTTGTGTAAACGCCGTCTCCCTTGTCCAACCTATTAGAGTCAATTAGATCCCACAATGCAGAAGGGCTCCTGTTCATTGCCCATTAATAATGCACTCAGCAAAAAAAAAAAAAAAAAAAAAGAGTGAGAGAAAGAAAAGAAAAGAAAGTACCTATCACGTCAACGGGCTGCTGTCTGTGTGTTTAATTAATAGGACATGCTAAGAGCCATTAACTACTCCTGTAATGGGTATTATGAGTTTCCTCTGGCCCCCCAGATAGGTCACTAAACAGAAAGATCCTTCCATTTAGGAGTGTATTATGACCCGGTGGTGTTCACGCTCAATAAATTGTGTCAGAACTAGTCCCTTGGGTTGTTTAATGTTAAAACTACAGGGTTACACGGAGCCTACAAAGGGCAGTTGTTCTGAAAAGGCAGTATCAGTAAGATGTAAGAGAAAGTTATACTATAGTATATGTAATATGGCAATATATTTTAATTTTAATTAATTTTATGTCATTTTTTGAACAGTAAAATGGGGTTATTTGCAAACAGCACAAGACGTTCGTAAAACTACTAGGATGTGTAAAACTGAGGTGAAAATTCACTCTGCAATCTGTTTCTCACCCACTTGTCTTGGCCTCCATCTAAATCAACAGTGTACGGGGCGAGCAGCAGTTGGGCCTTTTTCTGCACTAAAAACAGGTATTAAACACTCCAATTGCTGTTTTCTGCAAGTGGCTCAATTTACTTTAACTGTTGACTTGACGGCTCATGGCACTGAGAGCTTTTTCTATCATCTTTACCTCTCTGTTGAGTGACAGCGCAACATGAGTCCTATAAAAGATGGGGAACTCTGGTTGAATAGTTTTCCAGCATTCCAGCTAATTATACATATAGGTTTCATTTTACTTCCTCCAGACCCTTCTGAAAAGACCAGATTAAAAATTGAAATTCATAGTGGTCAAGGCTGGTTTTGTGAAAGTATGTGCTTTACAGATCAGGTTTGTGTGCCAATCGTTCACTGATGCTCCTAAAGGAAACTCGATGCATTAAGAGCCAGAGGGTGAAGACTTTTTTAAAATTTAAAATTGGCTTATCATGGCAGCTCTGGTGGCCACGGAGAGACACTTATGGCTTAATTTGTCAGCTATAAAAGATAAAAACAAATTTGTTTTGCTGGATGCCCCTCTGTCCCCTTCGGGCTTGTTCGGCGATGCCGTAAAAAGCGTCGTCAACAAGTTCCAGGAGGCTGCACGACAGCAGGCGGCATTCAGTAAAGTTCTTCCCCGCCGCCCTCCATGTGAGACCGCCAGTCAAGCGCGGTCTCAAAGCTCCTCACACAGGGCCGCTCAGAAACAAAGTGTCGCTACCCGCCTTCCTCCGGTAGACCCCGGAAGGTCGGGCCGACAAGAAGGCCAAGACTAAGCGACCCTGACGCCAAGCCGCAACAAGGTGGTGTCTCCCAGGAGCAGCTCCAGAGTCAGCCCGCCATGGGAAAACCACCCCCTCTAAGGAGGGTCCTAGAGCAATCCACCCGGGTTTACGGAATAAGCCCCGGCTCAGTGGTGGATATGTTCACAGTACCAGAGACCAGCCCTGGGAGGCTGGTTCCCTTAGTAGAATTCACGGGCTGCGTGGTCACGACTACCCGGTATCTCTCAGTGGGTCCTGCGCACGGTAACCTCCGGGTACGCCATCCTGTTCGGGGTTTCAACACCCCGGTTCTCGGGGGTCCTACAGTCAGTGGTAGTCCCCCAGCAGGCTCTGGTCATGGAACAAGAAGTAGTCACTTTGCTGGCGAAAGGGGCCATCGAGTATGTACCCCTCGCGGAAAGCAAGTCCGGGTTCTACAGCTGGTACTTCATAGTTCCAAAGAAGGATGGAGGTTGCGGCCCATTCTGGATTTGCGTCTCTTGAATCGCGCGGTCAGACGTCTAAAATTCAAAATGTTGACGCTCAAGCAGATCGTAGTGCAGGTCAGATCCGAGGATTGGTTTGTCATAGTCGACCTCAAGGACGCATATTTCCACGTCTCCATCCTTCAGCCTTCGAACGGCGTACCAGTATCGGGTGCTTCCTTTCGGCCTGGCGCTCTCGCCCCGCACCGCACGTTCACCTAGGTAGTGGGCACTGCTCTAAGCTTCGTTGCACTTGCAAGGAACTATCGTGTCCTAAACTATCGTGTCCTAAATGTCGACGACTATGGCTTATCCTGGCCAAGTCGCCGCAGTTAGCAGCACAGCATCGAGACTGTGCCCGCACATGAAGGAGCTGGGGTTAAGGCTGAACACCAAGAAGAGTGTACTTTCTCCCACGCAGAGAACCACTTTCTTGGGAGTCATTTGGGACTCAGTGGCCATGTCTGCCCGGCTCTTCCCCGAGCGCATCCAGGCTGTTCGTTTAGCCGTTAAGAGCATCAAGCTGGGCCAGCCACTCTTGGTGGTGGCTAAAAACCAGAGTAACCCGCTACGCAATCAAGGTCACGGGACGAAGCCCACGCACCCTGAGCATGTGGAAGAACTCTTGGTTCTTGTCTCACGACGCATAGGGCTGAACACCAAGAAGAGTGTACTTTCTCCCACTCAGAGAACCACTTTCTTGGGAGTCATTTGGGACTCATTGGCCATGTCTGCTCGGCTCTTCCCCGAGCACATCCAGGCCTTCGTTTGGCCGTTAAGAACGAATGACACTCTTAGGGCTGAACACCAAGAGTAAGACACGTAAGAGTATTCTCTTCCCTCTGTGGCTTTCGTTTAAACATCTAGCGCCTCTGGGGCGGGATGCCATGGTACAGGCGTGACCGAGGCTACGCCTGTACGCCTTTTTCCCCGATCACTCTGCACCCGAGAGTTCTGGCCCAGGCGGAGGGTTGCTGACCCCCGCCCAGAGCTAAGGAAGCTGTTGTCTGGCCCCTTAGGGGGTCCAGCTCATAGAATTCGGTCTCTCAGCCGAGGTTGTGGAGACCATCCTTCAGTCCAGAGCTCCCTCCACGAGGAAACTCTACGCCTTGAAGTAGAAACTCTTCACGTCCTGGTGTAGTGAAAGGCAGGTGAACCCAGTAACCTGTCAAGTTGGCAAAGTGCTGGAGTTCCTGCAAGAAAGATTTGCGGCAGGGCTGTCCCCATCCACCTTGAAGGTTTATGTGGCTGCCATAGCGGCTTGCCATGTACCTCTGGGTGGGGTATCCTTGGGCAGGGACCCCCTAGTCACTCGTTTCCTCCGTGGCACACTAAGGCTGAGACCTGCGGCACAGACCAGGGTGCCTGCCTGGGACTTGTCTGTGGTACTCCAAGGCCTGTCCCAGGCACCCTTTGAACCTTTAGAGGAGATCCCTATCAAGCTCCTTTCTCTTTAGACCCTTCTTTTGCTGGCTATTGCCTCGCTTAAGAGGGTCGGGGATCTTCAGACCCTCTCGGTGGCTCCCTCATGCCTCGAGTTCGGCCCGGGATGGAAAAACCTTTCTCCACCCGAGGCCAGGCTATGTCCCCAAGGTTCCCACTAATGTGGCTCGGTCTATCACGCTGCAGGCCTTCTGCTCTCCCCCATTTGATGATCATGAGCAGGAGCACAAGGACAAGGTCTGTCCAGTGCGAGCACTGGACGCTTACGTTTCCAAGACTGCCACTTGGTGTAAGTTGGACCAACTGTTCGTTTGCTTTGGGGCTCCTGAGGGGGCTTCAGCTTCCAAGCAAACCCTAAGCAGGTGGATAGTCGAGGCTATCTGTCTAGCCTACGAGTCGGCCGGACATGCTTCTCCTTTGAGGGTCCGGGCCCACTCTACTCGGAGCATGGCGGCATCCAAGGCTCTCCTCTCCGGAGTTTCCTTGTCGGATTTTTGTGCTGCGGCTGGCTGATCCTCACCGCACACTTTTATGAGGTTTTACCAATTGGACCTCGATGAACCAGGGTGCTCTCTCAGTGAGCTGGGACACACCCGGATGCCGGTGTCGCTGAGGTGGCGTTGGTATAGCGTTCCCCTAGCGCTTTGACGCAGCTCGAGAAGGGAACGTCTCGGGTTACGAATGTAACCCTGGTTCCCTGAGGGGAACGAGACGCTGCGTCTTTGCCTCAGCTCCTTGCGCCTCCGTGCCCGCTTCAGACATTCATGCTGACGCGTCCGGGTTTCAGACGCGCTTTATGCTCTTCCTCATGATGTCACCGGCACATGCCGGCAGTGACGCATTCTCACGCGTTCGTCTCTCATTGGTTGCACAGATCTTCACGTGACTGAAGCAAGGCTATTTCCACTAGCACTTTGATGCAGCATCTCGTTCCCCTCAGGGAACCAGGGTTACATTCGTAACCTGAGACGATTTTCTCTGGCTTCCGAAGGGCAATACTAAATTATTTTGTTTTATTAAACTAAATACGAAAAATTTGGACATCTTCATCTCCCCATAGTTGTGTGTTGTAGGGGAATTACAGTTAAGACCAGATATGTTGAATGAAAAGCAGGAGTCATAATCAATAGAATTTAAATTTTAGTGAAGTTTAGTTTGCAGTTTCATCAGCAGAAGCTTCAACTCTCACAAGGAGTTCGTAGGCCGCCCCACTTACAATAACATTGTTACAGCAATTATACTCTAACAGAGGCTACTAACTACGTCAATGATGACGGTTAAATGATTCTGATTCTGAAAGAAAGATAAACAAAACAAGAGCAGACAGTCGGAAGCATATCTTCGTTGATCACATGGTTGATGGGTTAGTGACGTGGCTTGTCGAGAACATGTCATTCCGTCTCCTTATGGTGCAGTTAATCACCTCACCAACACAGACCATATTAACACACACACACATACACACACACACACAGCTTCTCCAAGGCTGAATTCGGCTCAGGCTCCAACAATCAACAGAGAGACTCTCAAACATTCTGATAATATGTTCTATCTGTTGAGAAGTGCAGACAATATTCATCATTACTCGATGGAAAACTACAGAAAAGTAAAGAAAGGCTTTAACTAATAAAAATCCCTAACTTGATTATAAACCACTCTTTACAAATCATTCAAATAAGAAAATAAAATAATATATGAAGAAATAAGACAAAGAAAAGAATGTAGGTACAAATAAGAAAACGAAAAGAATATATATATATATACAAATAAGAAATATATACAATATATGCAAGCGGCAATGGATTTCCGAATTGTCACAAAATCGTCCCTACTGATCCAGTATGCAAAAGACGAATTTGCAGGACCTGGAGGATTTTTCAAATTTACAACAGGGGCATTAATAAATTAAGTTTTGTGGACTATATGTAAACATCTTTTATGTACAACATTGTAACAATGTTGAACGTTCAGGGAGGAAGGAGGCGGGAACCGGCAGACATTCAAACACTTTTAATAATCAAAATAAACCATAAATACAAAATGAAAGTAATCACCACACAAAACATAACATAAAATCCAGGCCTGGTCCTCTCTCGTCTTCACTGTCGTCGCTCCTCCTTTTAAGCCTCTGCTCCTCCGTGAGACGAGAAACCGGTGGCTCGCAGGTGTCGCTCATTCTCAATAACGCCACCGGCTCTCGTGACGCTCTCACGGTCCCTCGACCCCGCCCTGCTCGCCACAAACATATTATTCAGGACAATACTAAATAAAACAAAATATCATGCATTTTGAATGATCCCTCTAATTTTGTTGTAATAATAGCTGTATATATTAGATAGACAGATAGCAAAATCAAATATTCAGAGGAGAACATCATAACCTTACACTGTGATACAGGGGTCTTCTTAGAGTACTAGCACTGGTCAGCAGGGGTTACCTGAAGCACTGCATGGGTTGACCTCATGGGCAGCAAAGCCTGCTGACTTATCATTCAGACACATCACAATCACTTTCTTACAGGCCAAGTGCTAGAGACGATCGCCCACTGCTACTGGTAGGTGGTACCCAGTGGGAAAATGCTGTTGTTGTTTCAATCTTTACTAACAAATTCCCTCTATCCTTCAGTCTTTTTTCACCGAGGCTCTCTCTTTTTCCTTATCACTGCATAAGGGGATTTCTGTAAGGCCTTGGTAGCACTCAACAAGAAATTCATTGAAATGCCGGCAGCTTTTTTCTGACTGTTCTTTTTTCTCGGTGTTCTATCATCATAGATACTTTTATCCATGACTTAAATACACAATGTAACTTTTTGAATTTGTTCAAAATTAACAAAATTCAATTATCAATCTTTCCAAAATGTTTTTGTCTTACCCTGATTGGTAAGTGTTTATATTTTAGACCTGACGGGATGGTTTTCTCAGGGAATTTGATACATACATCACTCGCCCGTGTAGAGAAAAGTTGCGAGAAAAAAAAAAGAGAAAGCGACAGATCTCGTAATAAAATAAGAAATCAAAATCTGAGGGATTTGAAATGTTGTAATATCGACGTAGAGATGGCATATGCATTACTCAACAGATGATAGACTGCTGTATGTAGAGTTCATTGTAAAGCATTACCTGTTGTGAAGGGTCATTTCATTGTGGTTGTTGTGGCGCTGTGTTGGAATTTATTTTCAAAGACCGTCTCTAATAATGGATAGAGCTAGAGTAACGTCTTCAGCTAGTCAGCTTGAGATCTTTTCCATCTAAACACAGGTGGCACGAACAATATTCATCCGCACAGTCGTGCAGAACCAAAGCGCCACCAAAACTGTTTTTAACTGCTAGAGGGTCAAAAGTTACACTGTATACTTTTAAGTTTCATGCAAGGCACACATTTGATCAGTTCATGTATTTCCGGGGAATCAAACCCATGACCTTGGCATTGCTGCAGTAGCATCATGCTGTACTGTTTGAGCCATGGGGAAGAGGTCGTAAGGCCCAAACAGAAAGTATGGAAAGGAGCAGTTGGCAAGGATAAAGAAGATATGTTGGAGAAATAAAGGATATAGAGAATTATTAATATGCAAGCTACTAAATTCGCCAATCTTCACAATGTATAATCTCCAGACCATTTCATCGCATTGCTGCCAGTCATTGGTAGTAACTATTACAAAGGGTTGACCAGGACAATGACAATTGTGAATAGTTCCTTCCATTCATGGATTGGCTGGTTATTTAGTTTCAACAGCTAACTGTTTAATACCTGCAACTACATCCTTTAAATGGCAAAAGTATATCATTTTTACAGCACCAGAACCAGTTTAGATCATCTTTAGAAAGAAGTATCTTCTGCTCACCAATGCTAATCATTCTAATAATAATAGAGTAGTACCTCAAGATACGAAAGGCTCAACTTACGAAAAATCCAAGTTACGAAAGCAAAGACGAATAATTTTACTGCTCTACATACGAAAAGTTTTCAAGATACGAAAGGTTTCTGAAAGTCCGAGATTCGCCCCATAACAATTTTGAAACTCGCGCCGCACGCCACCATCTTAGTTATAGTAGACTCGCCACCATCCTCCTGCTCTCCCATTGGATCCTGATGCTAGCCAAGCCATGAGATCCTTCTCTCTAATTGGACAGCATCCCTCCCATCATGCATCTTCTATACGTACGTGCTGGCGTGCTTTAGCTCAGCCACTCCGCACCAGAAACTTTACTTTGTCCTCCTCCTCCTCTGCCGCCACTTTCGGAGATAGCCTCAATCAAAAGGTAAGCTTCGACATTTTACGTTATTTCATTGTTTATAGGTCAATTTAGCTTTATTATGAAATTTAATGGGGTGTTTTTGGAGGGCTTGGAACGGATTAGCCATTTTACATGTAAAATGTGTTCCAAGATACGAAAAACTCATTATACGAAGGCCGCCTCGGAACGGATTAATTTCGTATCTCGAGGTACCACTGTATTGTGACGTATTATTGTATTTTAAAATACAATTTTAGTACACATTTAAAGCTACATTTCCAGCAGCCATTACTCCAGTCTTTTTTCACATTACCCTTCAGAAATTATTTTAAGAAACATATCAAACAAGCTTTTTGTAAATAACTTGAAAGTTCAAATGAACAGGATTTAGAATTTTTTTTAGTTCTTTACTGTCACTTTAAAGGCTCAGTTTAAAGGCACTATATGTCGAATTCAGAGAGGTTGACTGAAATGAAAACAGTGCATGAAGAAAAGATCACATGATGTTGGTCGAGCACCTTCAGGGCTAATAAGCCAGTGGAGGGAAATGGGAAAGCTAATGGACAGCTCCAGTCTCCAGGTATATTTGACATCCTCGGGGTGAATCGTTTCTTCGTTGCCCACAGCATATCCCCAACAGTCTGTCCGGACCCACTAAAAGAAATGAAATAAACCAACAGACATGCAACAGACTCAAGACAAATATAATAATAACACTGTTGACAACATACTAAACCTTAATAGCTGAAGGCTGTGCATTAGCTTTCCCTTTAGAAATCTAAAGTTGGGCTTTAAGATCCCAATAATGGAAGCAGAATAAATAAAACCAAAGACAGAGACAGTCTGCACAAAGAACACATCAATTATCTATTACGTGTGTGCTAAAGACTCGCCACAATTGCCTCCCTGCACTATAGATTTCTCCAAAATGCAATGGGATGGGTAACCTTAGGAGCCAAACAGTATTTTATCTGCTGACCCATCAGTAACACATTTTTAATGGAATTATGCCGCATCCTTTGCTATTAATTCCTACTTGGGCTGAGTTATCCTGCTCGGCTAATGTCTTTTTACCACTAAATTCCCTGAGCATCAGCACCTTGGGCCTAATCAGCCCATTATCTTGTTCTTCTGATGACTTCACTGGATACATTCAGGGCCCTCGGGCTGCTTTTCCAGGGTGGCGGTGGTTTCAAATGTTCCTGGGCTTAGCATTCTGTGCATTTGTGGTTGTTTTATGGCTTTTCTCTGAGACTGAGGCACCATGGGAGATGTTTTTGGGGAGGTGGCGCTATTGTCTGGGTGCTAATGTTCCTGTGTGGGCAGTTACAAAATGGCCATGTTTCCCCTGTCACAGAAACAATTAGGGCCGTATTTATGGCGGTGAATGGGGTGGGTCTGTAATGGACCGCTCCTGTAGAGGAAGCTCTTTATAAATCACCCAGTTGTCCAGGAGTCGCTCTTTGCTCTTCAAGAAACCGAGTTCAGAGCCGCTACAACAAATGCTAAAACGGTTATTGTAAATTAGAGCGATGAGATTTTGATATCCATCATGCACATGCATTCAGATGAACTGTAAAGTGGCTGACAGGGTCAAAGAGATGTATTAATGCATGACCCTGAAGACAGTATTCACAGTAAAGCTTGCTTACTGCCCTGCGGGTTTGTATTTCATGCACACAGCAAAGTTTGATTACCGTAGTTCAGATTTAATTTAAATTAGAGCTGTTAATCTATTCAAACTTTTAAGCTGAAATGACTGCATGATATTCTGAATAATTAATATAGCATGCATTATTTGTTTTATTTTCCTATTGAACATTAGATTATTATTGGCAGTGCCCTCGTCAACATAATGTCTGATGAAAATTTTCATTAATAAGGAATTTTTTTTTTTTTTTGGTCAACCAGAACAAAGATGAGAAATATTTAATTACAATACCATTCAAAAGTTTGGGATTAGTAAGATGTTTTATGTTTTGAAAGAACTCACCCAAAATACAGAATAAACAGTAATATGAATGTGAATGTCAGCTTTGGTTGCAAATAAAGAGGAATGAACGGATCTAGTAAATGCAAAGAACTCAGGAACTAGGAACAGAGCAACCTGTAACATGACGAGAACGGACAAAGAACTGAAAGAAGCAGCTGTAATCGACAGACAAACCAATTAACGCAATGAATAAAAGTTATGCAAGAATATCAAAAAAGCCAAGGAAATGAACTTGAACACAGGAACTCACACCGAACTGTGCAAAACAGACACAAAGCTCAAACAACCCCTGAAAGTGAATTATATTCTGATATAATCAATAATTTAAATAGTAAAACTTTTCGAACATATTTTTTTAGATACGATTTATTCCTGTGATCAAAGCTGAATTTTTAGCATCATTACTCCAGTCTCCAGTCAAATCATTTTTCTTATTCATTTCTTATTAGTGCTGCTTAATATGAAAAAAAGCAAGAGCAATTTAATGCATCCTTGCTGAATAAAAGCAATATTTATTTGATCTTTCAAAACCTTTGAATGGTATGCATCAAAAAATATTGGGTTTGATTTTGCATTTACTGTACGGTAATCAAAATACAAAATCTATGACTAATACAAAAGTAAAAATTTCAGTTCTAAGTTAATATATGTTTTTAAAAGAAATGATTGCTTTTAAACTGGTAACACTTTACAATAAAGTCCTATTGCATTAACTAACAATGAGCAAACATTTGTCACAGTATGTATTAATAAGTTAATGCAATAAGCTCAGGCCTGTTAATGTGTTAGTAAATGTTAAAATTAAGGTTTAGAAGTATTTTTCATTGTTAGTTCATACTGTAATTAACTAATGTTAAGAAATAAAAACAACTTATTGTAATCGATCCGGTCACAACATCACAGTCTTTGCTGTGAAAGTTGGGCAGTCGGGCTTCATGGTCTTGTGAAAGTGAAATTAATCATATTTTCCTGTTTTACAAGACATGCAATTCTTTCAGAGAGAGCAGAAATGGATTTGATCAAATGATCGCTTCCACACACACACAAAAAACAAGCATTTAAATGCATTTTTGTGCATGAAGAGCGATTTCTCGTGCTTACTGCATCATGCGGTTTTGATGTGCATCTGATAAATAACACCTTGATCTTTGCCTTTGTTATAAAGATGACACTGGCCGGCTTGTTGCCAGGTAACACAGCTTCCACACTTGATTTAATAACTGCAAACGGTGAGTGTGAATGTTCATTGGTGGGATTAAACCTAGAAAGTAGCAGACTGCTTTCTGTGAAGTTATTTAGTTTTGATTGAAATATCATGCGATAACTAATAACAAATAAATAAATTTAAATGTACAACAGTTCTTTATTTATTTTCGTGAAACGACACGATGTAGACTATGGCGAGCATTGGAAAATTAATTTCCTCCTCCTACAAATTATAATTAGCAGATTGGAATGAGAATATTTCATGCAAATTATGAACAAAAGCGTCAGCCGATGTCAAACAAGCACAAGCTGAGCCTGGTTCCCTCGACGCAATGCCTGTTAAATAATTCTCACAAATATTTAGCTCATTTATTTGTTAATTCTGCTTTGCCAAATGATTATTATTATTGTCTGTGTATATGTATGCAGCTGCAATGGAAATCATTCTGTTCCATATTAATAGAGTGAAGAGGAAAGCAGAGAGCACTTCTTATCTTATGTTGCCCCCCTTAAACAAAATCACACACGCACACACACACACGTATTTCATCAGCTATGTAATCTACTTTCAATTTCACCAGCACACTCACTTACAGCTTGACGTGACACACACACACACACACACACACACAACAAGTGTGTGCTGTTTTCCAGTCATGTACTACAGCCGCAATATCATCTCCTTAGCAAACCCCATCTCTCCATCCAGGTGCAAAGGGAAGGAAAAATAAACAGCACATCTTTTCCCCATCTCGATGCAGGTTATTACTGACTGCTTCAGGCCAGTAATGAGATCACATCTGTCTGTGCTGTAGATCAGCTGGACCATATTTTGAGTTGTGCGTTTAGCAAGCTGGTGTCAGAGCTGCGGTGTCTGTTCCGATCCATCTTGCTCGTTTGCGCCGTATGTCAGAAAGTAAAGAGAAACGGCCTGCAGTTTGTCAGTCACAACAACCATAACGACTATACCTTGAGCTAACTGCGCATCTACACTTCTTTTTGTGGCACAATAAGGTCAATTCATTCAAATCAGGCAATGATTTGCTTTTTGTTTTACAGCATTTTCACATTTAGTTCATGATGCTAAATGCATTAAATCATTGTAAAATTTTACAATGTTTAATATAGTAATACAATGATTTCCCTTACAGTGATCCCTAGTTTATCGCGGTTAATGTGGACCGGATCCCCCGCGATAGGTGAAAATCCACGAAGTAGGATTGCCCCCCTAGGAATTTCCGTTTATGTGTGTGTAGGTACCAGAATCTTTAAAATATGTATATTTATACTTTAATTAAATCTATTTCATTATAAAATCTTAATATTATACATTTACTCTCACTCATACGATAAGTATTATGGTTCTCTACACTCATCAATGACAGTAGTATCTTGAGACTCCAGTAATGACGACGATGACAGAGCTGTGCGGCTCGATGAATGTGATGATGATGATGATGATGATGATGATGATGGTGTTACTGCACTGGTAGAATGAGGCCTTTAAATCAGTTCGGGAAGAGCTTCATCGTCAGATATCGGCGCTGGATCGTCAACATGTGCTTCTGAGAGGAGAAGAGGCTCCCACTCCACTCGTGCTCTCATTGGTCGATCTCGCGCCGGGAACCAATCACGTGCTTGTCTGAGTGTCGTGTGTGTGTACAAAGCCTCTGAGAGAGTTTCTCTCTTTGTCTGGCATCCTGGGAAACCGTTTCTCTCACATCACGATGAAGCAACGCTGCTTTCTGCAATACGGCTGCTGATATGGCGGTATTTTTTATTTTTTTAGATTAATATTTTTGAAAAATCCGCGATGCACCGAGGCCGCGAAACTTGAACTGCGAAGTGGCGAGGGATTACTGTTTAATGTATTAGTATATCGTTATCATCCACACTAAATTGCTTTTAAAAAATTCTGTTTTAACGCATACTTACTTACAAAATTCAAGCTATACTATAGAAACAGTAACTGTACTTTGTGCTGTACGGAACACCTCAAAAGCCTGCAATACAATGATATAAAGGTTGTTCGCAAGGGTCACTCTGTCACGGTTCTGTCTCTGTTTCCAGTGTTATTAGTGTTCTAGTGGACAGAACCGTGGCACTGCTCTCTCTCCTGTGTGTGTGTCTCATTAGTGTCTGCCCCGCCTCCTTGTTTCCCTTAATCATTCCCAGCTGTGTCTCATCACTACCTTCCCTCATGTGCCCTATTTAATCCTGGTGTGTTTGCTGTCCTGTGTCGTGTTGTTGTCATTCCATGGATGTATTCCTTGTGTTCCTGATCCCTGCCCTATGGTTTATGTCAAGTTATCATGTTTAGTTAATGTTTTCCCCCCCTGTGGGTATTTCTTTTGTTATGTTTGTTTATTTAGTTATTGTATATTAAATTACCCTTTCACCTGCATCTTGAGTCCTCCCTTTAACGTTCCGTGACACACTCATCACAAATAGGAGCATATTGAGGGTCTGTACAGTGAGGTTTGTTGAAAGCTGGTCTTAAGAGGCATACAAAAGCCTGCGCACATATATCATGTTGCGTGGAGCTGCAAGAGGTAAATAATTTATCTGGAGATTTATATGGAAAGGTGAAGAAATGTCCCTCTAATGGGTTTAATATAGCTGGCTCCAGGCTTCATCCATCACTATGTGGCTGTGCTGATGCCGCGCTGATTTCTTCTTCTTTCCACTTTCCCTCTCTGATCCTTCTTCTTTCACGGCCTCCATGATGGCCACTGTTTAACCCTGATCCGGGCAGTGCACCGCACATCCTTTGTCTTAATTACTGTCTCCAGGGGCCTATTTTTCTCTCTTCTTACTCCTCCATCCGTAACCCGTTGCATCGCATATGTATCTGTTGGTTATTTTCTTGTATTGTTTTTCTCATTCTTCAAGCCTAACTTTCATCCGTGGTCTGCATGTGATTAATCTACTATTAGAGGTGGAGGAGGTCAGGCTCGCTAGTCAACACGCTTTCAGAGTTATTCAAACACCATTCACAGTTTCACAAAAATACACTTCCAAAAATCAACAGAAACACCACCGTATTTCTTTTTTCCTTTCTCTCTTACAAGGGTCGAAAATTAACACTTACATGTAATTTTATCATTTACTCCAAAAGAAAGTGTAAGTGTGTATGTTTGTGTGTGTGTGTGTGTGTGTGTGCGTGTGTGTGTGTGCGTGTGTGTGTGTATATATAGTCTTAAAACTTTGTTAAAACTAAAAGTCTGTTTGTGATATATATACACACACACATAAATGATACATTTAATGTTATAATTTACTCCAAAAGAAAGTAAGTGTGTGTGTGTGTGTGTGTGTGTGTGTGTGTGTATATATATACACACTTTATTTTGGAGTAAATGATAAAAAAAAAAATTCATATATCACAATATAAAAAAATAATAAAGTGCACAAATAAACTAAGCTAAATGTAAGATAAAATACATAATATGCATATAAAAAATGTATACTTACATAATAAATAATCATTCAAACGTTTAGGGTCACTAAGATTTTTGTTTTTATAAAAGAAAGACTTAATACTTTTATCCAGGAAACATTAAATTAAGATATTGATAATGTTACCAAAGATGTCCATTTCAAATAAATGCTGTTCTTTTTAACTTTCTAATCATCAAAGGATCCTGAAAATAAATGATCAGTTTCCACAAAAATATGTCAAAACTGTGATAATCACAAGAAATCATGTGACACCGAAGACTTTAGTAATGACGCTAAATATTCAGGAATTAATTATATTTTTAAATGTATTCAAATAGGAAACATCCTTGGTGAGAATAAGAGATTTTTGTCCAAAATCAAAGTCTTAACAACATCAAATTTTTTTACCATGATGTAAAAATGCAGGGCCCATTTTAGTGTCATGTTGACAGGAAAAACAGGCAAAAATAACGTGGGCCCAGCATGGCGGCGAAACTTGCGGCTAAAAACCATGACGCAGTGTCCTTTATAGTGCGCTTCACTCTGGTGGAGATGAAACTGTCAATGTACCTCTCTGTAATTGCTATGATTATGCTGTTACTGCCTCATGTGAAATTATACATCTGCAACAGGGTACATCTAGAATTTGCTGACAATTTTCAGGTGACTGAACGACTGAAGTCATTATGCACTCACTCAAACTGAAAGAATATATTACACACATTTAGTTGTTCCTGCACTGTTCTGTATGACAATTGAAATGGATTCGGGGCAATGGATCGTCTAAGCGAAATTAAACATTTGACATTGAATGTCATACAGTAATTCAGTGTTTTCATCTTTCCCTCCGAACCGACGATGACAGCTGGAACTGCAGCAACCGACCGCTTGACGTGCCTCAAAAAGTGAAATGTGAAAACTGCATCTGCACATTTGGCTTGATCAAATCAAAAGACATTTACGGAGCGGGTGAAATAAAACGGGGCATGAGGGAAAATGAATCATCGCCCAAGCTCAGTTTACTCACAGTAGATAATGTATCGCCATCTGGGGCATCGACTGTGATTCGCCATCTGCGAAGGTACAGCGGGTCATGACCAAGGAGTCATCGAGCGACCAGGAGGACGGATGGTTTGTGATGGGAGAGCGGTCAGTGCATTGATTCTGACAGGTCTGAGTGAGATTTCAACCCAAGCTGCTGTCATTTTGCTATAATTACATTGGGAAATCTATAGCATTACTCATGCTTTTCATGACGCATTTTCGAATTTGCAAAGGTGTTGAGAGTCCTTGTGGAGATACTGTTATAGATACTGTTTATTTCGATTTTAGTTTTAGTTCTTTTATATATATAAGAATGACCTAATATGAGTTTTTTTATTTCAAGTGATGAATGTGTTTTTGTGACTCCTTTTTTTATCATATTTTTTAAATTACAACTACGGTAATTCCTCGCCATTTAATGTTTCAAGTTTCGCAGTCTCAGTGCATTGCAAATTTTTCAAAAATATTCATCGAAAAAAAATAACGCCATATCGGCAGCCGCATTGCAGAAAGCAGCGTTGCTTCATCGTGATGCGAGAGAAATGGTATAAACGAGGGATTAAAACGATAAACGAGGGATTACTGTATATTAAAAGAGTGGGGATCATATATAAAAAGGGAATCATGAAATCACTTATCTCAAGTCACGGTTAACTCGCCAATCCTATTATGTGGAACCACCAAACTCCCTATTTGTCTCAGTATTTTTGATTCTTTAATGTCGATTCGTTAATGTCGCCAAAATCTCATATCTCGAGCACAAAAAAGGGATAAATTCGCACTTCACATGATTATTTCATGACTAATGAGCGTACCTAGTTCACTGCGCATGCGCTGAGTTTGTGTTGCACGTGGATCGCGGTCCACTCACGGTTCACTCCCTGTCGTTGATCTCGTCTGAGGGAGAACACACAGTAGCATCCCGCACGTTTTTTGTGATTTTGTGAGCAATCTTTGTGTTTGCATTGTTGGAGAATATAATTAATGGTTTGTATCAAGAATCGAATGTGGTTTTTAAGGTAGTTTTCCATATGACTTTTGTTGTTAGCAAACATACACTGTACTGTGTATATGTACCTTTTTTTTTTTTGATGAATGCCGATCTCTTCATCAAACAAATCGCGGCAAAACTGTTGTGCAAAAAGACACCAAAAACTCGAGCATGTACATTCTCATTTAATTTAATTTAATTTTATTTTATTTAACCCATATTTTACCAGGAATAATCCCATTGAGATAAAAATCTCTTCTACCAGAGAGTCCTGGCCAAAATAATAATAAATCACATCATGTACATCAATAAATGTTCATTTTTCTTTCTTGCGAGGGTTGTTGTCTCTGGCGCTCTGACAGCTGCGCTTCACTTCCACTATCACTCTGATTGGCTATCTGACCTGTCAATTATGCAAGAAGACGTGATTGGCTGTGCTGCCATGAGGGCGGGCTCTTCTCGTGTTGGATGAGATGCTTCTTAAAGGGAGAGAAGTGCCCGCTCCCAGCGCAGCGGGAGAGACTGTTTTCTTCTTTTTCTTCTGATTCTGACTTGTGTTTGTTTTTTTATTGTGTGAATTTCGCGCACAAGCACTGTGTACCGAGCTTGAACAGTTATGGATAATTGAAGTCATGCGAGCAACATTTGAAATTCGAAATGTGAACTTACACAAAAAAGTTCATCAATCTATGGGTGCGGGTTATGCCAACGATTTTTTTACACAAAACCCAAAACCCGCTGGCTATATGAGCGTGCAAATTATCTACGTCTGCGGGTTATATGTGGGAAAATATGTTAATATATGATATATGGGTTATCTCGATAAACGGTTATCTCGATGCTTTTTTGCAACCCCAGAGGCCATCAACATAACCGAACTCCACTGTCTTTTTATTTATTTATTAATGTGTGTGTGTGACTTGTGTTTGCATGTGCGTGTGTGTGTGTGTGAGAGAGAGAGAGAGAGAGATACTAATCACAGAAAAACTAAACAGGACAAAATAATACATAAAGGAAGAATTTTTAATATAAAAAATACAAAATCTCATCAAAGACTCTTGAGTAATTGTGTAAACAGTTTATTTAACCATTAATCAGAAGTAGTACAGACCACTGAGCCAAGGAGCAGCAAGATTGTCCCTTTTCTTTTCTACGTGTGTATTAAATTAATTCTGCTTTGCCACTGTGTTGCTAATGAGATGTCAGCAGGTCTTCAGAAAGCGACTGTGTGATTCAAAATTAAAATGACTGGTTTGAAAGGCAGATTCCAACCGTAAGCCTCTGCCCTCCCACACGGCCACACTGGTTCATCTGCTTCAAAGACTCCACTGAAATCAAGGAACCATACTTTGCCCCCAAAGCTTGAGGAACAGTGTGGAGCTATTAAATATTAAGACATCCACGCAAAGATGGTATAGCTTTTCACCTCATTATATTAAGCACTATGGCAAACGTAGACGGCATTTTGCCAATTACGTGAAGTCAAGACAGTCAAATGAATGCATGTATTCATTCATTCTGTGTATTCAACATAGATTATAATCATCAAGCTGACAAAAGATAAAAGCAGCTTTTCTCAATTAGTTATAATATCTAAATAATCTTTAAATAAAATATGCAGAGTAAAAAAAGAAAGCCAGGATTTTTTGGGCACCAGAGCAAATGACCCTAAAATATAAAGTAATGAAAAATTGTTAAATGACTGTAAAAGTAGAATTATATTTTATTATTATAATTATATATTTTTATAACACTGCGGCACATAATGATTGCAGGTCATGGCAGATCACAAGTTATAATGTTTATAATGATTTTTAAAAGAGTACATTAATTATAATAACCTAACGTGGTTTATTTAAAAGCTACTTAATATTTACATTTAAGTATATATAATTATACTTAATATTTTAAACAATATATAACATTTTGTTTAAAACCTTTGAAGATATTTTGAATAATATTAAAACTATAATAAAAAATATAATACATTTTCTTAACTAAAACAGTATAATTCTGATAAATATTTGAGGGAGATGCTTGTAATTCTAGTGAGATAAACACTCAGCAATGCTAACAATCCAGCTACATTGCAGATAATACACCTGGACATTACAATAAAAGTCAAAAGTAACAACTAAAAATAATTAAAAAATGCAACTGCATTATTTATTCATGCAGCTGTGCATGCTGGGAAACAAAGCTCTGGCATAGACATGCCAGTTTAAAGATCAACATGATACTGACAAATACAGAGAAAAGTAGAGAGAAATAAGCCTGTAACAAAACCTCATCGATGTGCGTGATGTTTGAAAAAGATCTCAAATGGTTACTGTTGAGAACGGGCTGGCGCCTTCTCACCCAACATTTACTATTGATGATGGCAACTGTTCCCTGTAGAACTGAGTAAATACAATCCTCATTAATATTTTAAAACTATATACTAGGCGTCTGGTACCTTTCGGACCATTAATACATGTGGTCAAAGGGGGGCTTTATGTCCCTATGTTCAAAAGGATAAAATCCATTCCAGGGTTTACAATCCAGGAAGAATTGCCACTGTTAAGACACTACCGGATTTCATCCTGTGCACAGCGAATATCAACATTTATACGAGTATAAACCACCTGTTAATTGCAGTGGTTATGAAAATATAGCTTGCAAAATACCTTGTGAAACATGTACAAATAGAAGGAGTTAATGAGTACTAGCTATAGCGTTGCTTTCCGGCTTCTTGATCACTATTATTATTGCACTCATATACATTAATAAAAAACTACGGTTACAAAAGTGGATTTTCACAGCGATGCCATAGAAGAAGCAATCTGGGCTCCCCTTTCAGAGAAACACCCCCTTTCAGTGAACAGTTTAAAATAACCTTTTTTTCTTAATGCGAAGAACATATTCATGCTTATCTGAATAATCCACTATAAAGAACCCAATGGAATGGTTCCATGGATGTTAATCTTAATAGAACCATCAATGCCAATAAAAAAACGTTATTTTTAGATATACAAAACCTCTGTATCTCATCAGAAATGACTTTTTCATATGAAACATACAGCAAAAGGTGAAAAATACAGTCTGGTGGATGTAAATGAATAAATGAAAAACAAAATAAAGATAAGATACAACATGACATCTTTACTTTCTGGCATTATCACGTCAGCATCATGTTGATGTGATAATTGATGGATACAACAGGCTGACAGATCTGTGAACGTTTTTAGAAAAGCCTCTGCGTTATGGCAATTTGGAGACCAATACGAGGGATTTTCATCGGTATTATGCCCTCAGATATAACACGGGTATTATTTTATGCATGTCTCAAATAGTAGTAATAATAAAGGAGGAATCCAGGAAGGACTCCAGCCAAAAAAAGGTTCTCAGCCCAGAGGGCAGTGTGCCATGAAATGGAGGAGCGAGTGCACATCATTCACGCCGATAGGGGAACGTATAAGATCAAAAATATTATTTACTTTGAAGTGTAATGACCCAAGTAGGGTCCACACGCAAGCCTCTCATGCTAAGCAAAGAGAGGGCTCTTATTAATTTAAGGGCAAAGGATACATAATGTCTTTTTTTATCTACGCTTGGCTGGTTTGGCCTTAATGACGTGAAGTCATCATAACACCTCCAGATGAGAGACTGCATGCACTCGGTAACAACAAAGTCGTTTTTGACACATTAACAAACATTTAAAGTCTGCAAAATCTAAAAAAAATTCAATAAAATCAGTGGAGAAAAATGCAATAAATGTCCACGCAAGGGAATAGAAACACATAAACCTTATCAGCCTGGCTTATAATAAGATGACATCATGTTTTTCTCCAATATTCATAACCAAGCACCTGATATATTAATATCGATTGCCAGCTACACAGTGGCCAAACAAAAGAAAGCTGCAAGTCCATAGCGTTTCCCTTGAGTTTGTAGAAATTCATAAAAATTACAACAAACTGCTCTAAAATTTGATTGAACAAATTATTTTACATTTCTAATGCAATAATGTTTGGGCAGCATCTTATTAAATTATATAATGTTTTATAATGTATAAACTTATAAACTGAAGTGTTGTTTAATGTTAAACTGATATATATATATATATATATATATATATATATATATATATATATATATATACACACACACATATACACACACATTAACAATGTATTTTCTCACTGGCCATTTTAATATAATATAATAATAAAGTAGTATTTAAGTCAATTTCAAATAAATGCTGCTTTTCTAAATTTATATTCATCAAGGAATCCTGAAAAATGCATCACAGGTTTCATAAAAATAATTAAGTAGCACAAGTGTTTTCAACATTGATGATAATAATACTAAATGTTTCTTGAGTAGTGTTATAACACGGGAGAGCAGGAACGTGTGCGAGGCGGAGAGGAAGGACGAGGAGCAACAGGTTCCAAACGGAAACTCACTTTTTTTCAAACTCAGCGAAACAAAACCACTTTAAATATAAACAGAAAACGGCACTTGTCGTGCAAAACTAGGAGACCAGAAAACACTTGGCGAAACAAGGAGAAACACGGAGATTGCATCCACACACAACACCAGGAAACAGGATCAAAATTTTAGACATTACAGGATCAACAACTGACAAAGACCAGGACACATAAGAGGGTATTAATAGAGACAGACATGGGAAACACCTGGAGACACTGATGAGGTAATTGAAACTAGAAAGGTGTGGAAGGTTCTAGAAAGCCCCGGAAGTGAACAGGAAGTGATATCACGATAGACAGGGAGTGACAACAGGAAGTGACCCCATGACCTCAGTGACAGGGAAGTGACAAAGACACAGAAAGACAGGACCAAGTGTGACAAGTAGAAAATCAGCATATTAGAATGATTTCTGAAGGATCGTGACACTGAAGAATGGGGTAATTTATTTTAAAATATTAAAAAAAATTATAATATAATATAATATAAAAAGAACAGTTTTAAATTGTAATAATACTTCATAATAGAACAGCTTTTACTGTATTTTATATCAAAAATATGCACCTGTTAGAGACTTGAACGGTGGCATAAATTATGGAAAAAGAAAGAAAAAGAGTTGCTCAGTGTCTCAAACAGCATGAACTAGGATTTTAAAGCCTAGAGAAGCCTCTTTTATTTTTACAAACATTTCTCAAGGTTTTCCTTATATTCTTTCTCTGATATTGAAGCTATTTCATGCATGCACTCCATCAATAAATAAAAATCTCATTGTAAAAATATGCCATCGCTACAACATAATGCAGGGTTAAAATATAATGATTCTTGTTCAAAAGTGGGTTATGAACTTACAGAAAGTAATAGGTCTTTGCTAACTGATTTAATAGCTGTTCTGCTTTATATAAAATAGATAGCACACACAAAACTTGAGATGCTTTGAAGCACCATTTACTGTACAATTTAGTCACTTGAGAGTTGCTAGCAATGCTAGCTTTTGAACTAAACCCATTGCCTTTTATTTCATCGAGCCCTGAGGCAGCAAATCATCGTCACTAGCCTGAAATCCAACTCAGCCCACAGCGAGCAAATTTAAGCTCCTGTGATGGATTCAGGAAAGCTGGACTTTTGTTTATTTAGCCAAAGGGGCGTTAGCTTGAGCATAATGCTATTTAGCTACAAGCTAAGAAGCATGTTTCACCTTAAAAGACTGCCGGTTCAGTCCGAGGAGTCATCACAGATAAGGCAATGGTTTGAATTCCACCCGTGGCCCGTCCTGTTACTTATGCATCAAATGTCTGAAGTCGGAGTCTCTCTCAGAAGACTGATGAGGTCAAATGCTGCAGACATCAATATTCAAGTTGACTGCAAATCAAAAAGTGATTCAAAGGGCATTGCTCATTCATCAGAAAGTTCAGATTAAACTTAGAAATCGCAACTTTCAACTTTGTTATTTATGTAATTCCTCAGATTGTGAGTAACTCCTTAATCTGAATGTGAAACTCCAATTCAAACTTCCTCCATTAATCATGTATTCAGATCTTTAGGGCTGTCTGGTGTCTTCAGGGAGCTTCTCTAGCCCAGTATGAAGATGTGCTCATGCTGTTAACATTGTTCGGCTTAAAAAGTCCTGTTTCCCCCGTGGAGGGTTCATTACGTGTGATGCAATAATGATGTAATTCAGGCAGGGAAATATTAAATATACTTAAAAATTGACCAGTATTAAAAAGTTGAAAAAGTTTCATGTGGTTATTTGAGAGAGAGAGAGAAAAAAAAACAGCTACGCATGGCAAGAGTTCATGAAATAAACCACTTTATTTCTATGCATTAAAACAAAAACAAAAAAACTTCAATATTAAATAGTAATGTAAAATAACGCTAAGATTTTGGAGACTATTCCATTTTTCAATTCCAAGACCTCTCTTCTCATGCTCAAAAAAGCTTAATTAATTGTTTCCTAATCACCTTAAAACAGTAAAACTGTTATTAAATATTATTACAATTTAAAATGACTGTTTTCTTGTATCATAATATATTTGACAATGTTATTGTGATGCAAACTTCCTGTGATTTTCAGCAGCCATTACTCCATTCTTCAGTGTCACATGATCATTTTATTTATTTTTTTCAATATTTTTAAAAGACTTATGGTTCAGCAGAACTAAATTCCAGCATGAAACTGCTGGCCTGAAAATGACCGTTATTAAACATGGGCGGTCTGTTATGACTATATTTATGTGCTGTTTAATAGACTTGCACGGTATACTAGAAAAGTATTGCATTACCATGCAATTAAAAACAGAACTGCTCCTCATTTTATTAGTATAGAACCAACAAAACCAACTTCTGGCCTGAATCTGCTGTCACATATGGTTCTGCAGAACCAACTTCTAGTCTGAAACTACTGGCTTGAATAATGACCGTTATACAGATACTAGAAACGTATTGTAATACTCTGCTGTTAAAATCCTTTGACGGGTACAAATATAGATATAAAACCTAAAATAATGTACGCTTTTGCTTTAAAAATGGAAAGTCCCCATAAATCATGGAAACAAAATGTGTGTGTGTGTGTGTGTGTGTGTGTGTGTGTGCGTGCGCACTTTAAACCTGTCGGTGTATTAACTGAAAATGCCACGGCTGGTGTGAGTCTCCTGAGCCTTTGTGAATTGTGAATGAGAGTGAAGTGGAGGATGACCCTGCCCTGACCACACACTGACACCGAGTCAATTAGTAGAGTGAAGTTTGTCTGCAGTCCACGAACACCCACAAACACACACACTTTTAACTCCCAGTTCACCTGACCTGATGCCACATCACACACCACTTCTAACTAAATGATAATGGGTCACAGAGGAAAACAAACACACCTTGTGTCATCCCTTTTCTTTTTGAGAACTAAAATAGAGCAGAAGTCGAAGTCTTTTGCTAGATTATTTAACATGTTCTGAAACTTGGCACTATAGTTATACGTATTTTAATTTTAGTCAATAAGGATATGAAATAGACATTGGAGGACTGAAACATGTTGCAAGTGTAGCAGATACTACTCTTGCGTATTGCACAATTGATTAATAATAATAATTTAATGGATTAAATGCAATACAATTTAAAATTTGGGCTAATCAGAAGATCTATGGTCGCTCAAGGAGGTAGCGGGTTGGATTGAGAAAAAAACAGACAGACACAAGATTGAATTAGAAATAAAAAATATAATTGGTTCACTTAAATAAAAATAAAACAGGTCAATAAAATAAAATTACAATATTTCAAACAATAAAATTGTCAGTTTCCCCTGAGTGCACTCGTTTTTTCTATGTACATATATTTACAGATTGTTCAATTCAATACTCATAAGAAATAGAATAAAAAAAGGGATAGATAAAATAAATCTCAAAAAGTGTTCTTATGAGGTTACAATGCCTCTGGAGTTGGGATGACTCAAAAACTCAAAAGGAAGGATATCGTTGTCCTCTCCGCGACGTATTTTCTTCTCTAGAGGGTTGGTTGGCTCGCCATCGAATATGATGTACTCATGGTATCACAGAAGATCGTTCGGGTGTCACGTTTCCCAAAAATCAAAGAGGAAGAGGAAAGAAATAGAAATAGGAAAAAGAAACAACAAGGAAAAAAAACCTGGCCTGATCACAGACCAGAACATTAATTTAGTACATCTCAAAATAAATCCACATCAAAGATAACTCCACATTAAATATCCAAAATAACATATAATACAATAACATTTACCATTTCTTCATGAACTGATATAAATCACATAAATTTACCTCAGTCAATAACTTTCACTCAGTCTTACATGAACACCTGGCCAACAATGGCGAAGGTGAAACTCTGAAATTAACAAATAATCAAGCGGTTCACTAAAACCGCTCACACTGAAGTAGATCACATAACTCATAACAAACCATTTTCACAAAATTGGTTGAAGTTATTTACCTTTTGACAGATTTTTCCCTCACACAAGCTCGTGTCAACTACAGGTGCGCGCGACCGTGAAATGGCGGCGCGAACTGCAATGTACACATGACCGTGCGATTTGCGTCAGACATTTACAACTATTCTAATCAAAGATCACAATTTCAAGAGAAAATAACTCATTTACAGCAACTGGATTACCGTTTAATAGCAGTAATTATATCTTATTATAAAGTAATAGATCCTATTTATCGTTAATTATATGATACCGACTCACCTACTGGAGTGTATCACTCTATGCAGCGAACTTCCTGTTCCGCATGCATCAAATTATCAAAATCTCAACTTTCCGACGTTTTTTTCTCTGAATGAATCAATTTGGATCAGAGCGATCGATCACGTCTGCTCTTCTCCCTCAGGCTGTCTCATCTGTCATTGCGCATGCTCGTTACCACGGACGGCGCAAAATGACAGAGAGCTCTCATTGGTCAATCGCCGCGCATTAACCTAGACTAATTTGCATATCTATATTTTTTCTTTTAATCATTTTTATCTCTTACTGACTTCTAGTAAGTGAATATGAACTAATATATATATATATAAACTAATATATATGTATAAACTAATTTATGCACAAATTAGATAAAACTCTTTATTTAACCTGTGTTACAC
Organism: Rhodeus uyekii; assembly: GCA_037043235.1. Lineage (NCBI taxonomy): Eukaryota > Metazoa > Chordata > Actinopteri > Cypriniformes > Acheilognathidae > Rhodeus > Rhodeus uyekii. The sequence goes on from JAWRVZ010000117.1 coordinate 942,631, forward strand.
AAGCCAAATGTAATCCTGCAACACCTGTATAAACACCAGAGCTCAACATCAGTACGCTGCACCATGGCTTTAAAAAAATATTAAATGTATTAAAATATGAATCACACCAAAAATGTACAAATTATAATATTAAACATGCTTGAATACATAAATAACAGTTTGTGTTTATATATTTTTAACAATATAACGCCAGTCATCATGCAATCATCCGAGTTCGAGAAAGACGTCTTGTCAATATCTTCAACTATGTGTAACTCCAAAACAGTCACACGCTACAGCTCAAGTGTTTATTTATTCAAGCAATGAGTCAAAGACAAACACGGCAATCCACCGAGCGCTTTCTCTGACATGCGTGATAAGTCATCAAAGTCAGAGACAGGAAGGAAAGAAAGAAAGGGAGAGAGAAAAGACAGGAAGAATCTCCACAGAATTCCCCTTCCTGACAAGCAGTCAGGCATTCAGTTGTCAAAGTCAAAGGAAGAGCTCGCTAATCATGTGTGATGTTTCATAATGTGTGTGTTTTCAAAGCCAGGCAGTGCTGCCGATTCTGACAAACAGAGAGGAGTGGAGGAGTGGGGGGGGCTCTAATTCTGTTGTTTCTTTTTATCAGCCCTTCATTGCCCGAAGTTTCACATCACTCTGCGACGGCATATTTATCTGTTGTTAATGCCACTTTTTCTTCCTCTCTCCTCTACCCCTCCACCCTGAAGCACATGCTCTGAGCGCTGCTTCTAAAAGAGGGTATTTTGCTTTATCATACTCCAGCTCTCTGTTGCTCTCTCATGAATGAAAATATGCACAGATTCACTTTACAACAGCTTTATACTTCATATTTGTAGTTTGTCAAGCTCGAAAAATTACAAAACATACAATAAATGGACCACAAAGTAGTTCATATGAGTAAAATCGTGTGCGCCATCCAGCGCTTCACACTCCAGTCCAATAGCTGGCAGGAATGAGCTCGCCACAATCACTTAAAAATCACAAAAAAAAGTACAATTTGTGGTTATATCACATATACAAAATATAAATTATTACTTATATACATATATTTATTTATAAATATATTGCAGTCATGACAACTCTCAAAATAGTTGTAGCATGTTATTGAATGGCAATGTTAATGTATTTGATCTTGGCGAAGCAAATCTGCTATGCTGCTGAATACATTAATCCCGTAGCAGATCAAGGCAGGTGGAGCTGGGGGAGGTGGAGGGTTCAGAAGAACTCACTGCAGGACCAGTTTACAGTAAACAATGAAACAGACTATTTAAATGCTGAGCAAGCAGTCTCAATCAGAGGCCAATCAGCTTGTGTCATGCAGAAATGATATGATCGCTTGCAGATTGCATGTAAAGGATCAGCCTGCACCCTCTAGAGCAGGGGTGGGCAAACTATTTGTCTTGCGGGCCACATTGGTTTCTTAAAATTGACAGAGGGGCCGGGGGAAGGTTGTACCTGTGCATTTACTTATAAGAAATACTAGAAAACCTGTATAATGTATAGTTTGGTCTTAAATCACTCGACTGGGACACATGAAATTACAACAAAACAATATTAATACAATTTAATCGACAGAAAAACCATAATATGCAATGTGACTGAATCGTATATTTGCCTCAGCTCTAGATTGACAAACACAGGCGTCCAATCACAACTGACCTCTGGAAAAAAGGGAACTAACCAATGACGTTTGATGTTACTATTACAAGAGCAAGCCCCGCCCCACGACTGACAAAAATAAAAGTGCTCATGCGAGCAAAAACAGCTGTCGAGAGCGGGCGAATGTTCGTGCGCGCGAGTGATTAAAATGAGCTCCCGGGTACCCGTATTTACGCGTGTAGCTCTGTTTTCCACTCGCGGATGTAATTTACTATAAAATTTAACTATAAAAAAGTTATACATTTTATCATGTGATAATTTCAAATATAGCTTGCATATATCTAATACATGTACAGTTGATGTGATATGATGTGTATTTATTTGTTAAATGCATTTCTGCCACCTATTGGACTGGAGAGTAAAGTACTGAACAGTGACTGCCACATTTTCACTATACAGTTGTGTAATGTTTCTCTAAGCACTAAGAAAATTATCACTGAGCCACATGTGACTAATTACTGCCACTCTTAGGTGCTTAATTAAAGAGATGGTTCACCCCAGAAACATAAAATTCAGTCATAATTTATCCACTCTCAAACCTGTATGACTGTATAAATCTCATGAAGCTCTCACTAAGAGCTTCACATTCTGCATCCTGGTTCTTTCTGTAATCACAGAGGAAGAAGAGAATGAAGAAGGACATTATATTTTCTCTGCTTACCAGCACAGAGCCCCTCATGGCCGTATCTTCAGAACAGCGGGCGGCTCCTCATGTCACAGCAGAGCAGATATCTTTACTGGTGGTTTCCATCAGCATGTGTGGCCAGTAAGCTTGTTTTAGTGGAGCCGTAGGTTTCTGCTGGGTGGAAGCGAGCAGCCAAAAACATATATGAAAGCAAAAGGAGGCATAATCTAAGTTTTCTCTTTCTTCTTTTCCTCTTAGTTTTTAGTCTTAACACATTTAGGGCCAGATTTAATAACAGCTTGCGGAAAAACAAAACCCTCTTTTGGCAGTACTGTCAGGATTTACTAAAGACGCACAATGAAAAACTAGCACTGAATAGGTGTGTGCAGGGTTATTTTTGCAGATGACCTTATTGCAAATGCATTTAGAGGTGTTTCCCTTTCCCAAAATGTATGGGAGGACAGCATTTAAATGAATCACGGAAGGTGATTTACTAAGGTTTGCACTAGTCAATTTACTGGTATTTGCACCATTATTTACCACCCAAAATCTTAAAACAGAAGCATATTTGCGCTACTCTTGATAGATTGCGTTGGTCATTATAGAAATGATAAGGCTCCATCAGGTGTTCTTTAATATGTGGTTTGTCATTAGATCATGCATTACCATCTGCGCTTTTCGCTCTCACGCTAATTTGCCCTGTTTCGTAAATCCGGCCCTTAGTATGCGAGAGTAGGTTAAGAAAGTACTTTTAAGAAAGAAATGCAGAAACAAAGCGACATAATCCATTCATTTTTCAATGGAGAGCCAGCGACACAAGCAACTGTGACCAACTAAAGTTTTAACTTCATGCTAATGAGCAGTGAATTTCGCAAGCAACAACCAATAGGACTGAAGACTCTTAGTGGAGCTCACATCACCGTCTCAAGTGCAGACAAGACAGGGCAGAGTTCCAGAACAAATATGATTTGACTGTAACCATATACATGGATACAATAAAATTATGTGTGGAAAAGATACAGTCGGCAGTTTGTGAGTGATTCATATATTGATAGTTTGATTTGTTAATTGAAGTGGTGTGAAAAAGAGTTTTCCCCCTTCCTGATTTCTTATTTTTCAACCTATTGGTTGTCGCTCTTCATTTGCATAAAGTGTATTGTGTTGCTGGAAAATTGCCCATTCTCCATAAAAATGAATAGGATTGTGTCGCTTTGTCGTTGCGTGTCACTTGTAGAGAGAATAGAGCATAACCCGTTGGTAGTGTGTATGCAGAAGTGACGACAAATTTGACATCTTTCTGTCTTCTGACATCTTTTGGAAGGTTGGGGAAAACGTGATATTCTCTTTTCCTATTGAAGCAAACGGGAAAACAAAAATTATATTTCCTGTCGTCTCCCGTTTACTACTACTAACGACTTCCACCTATGAGAACCCTGAAAAACTAAAAAGGGTCCATTGGTATGTTGTTAAATAACACTACAATCAATTGAACACGCTGTATTCTATCCCTCACAGCCTTGCTTTCATTTCTATCAAAACTAAATATGGTGCTACCCTGATTAAGGGTAAAATTGGTAGTTTTATGATGACTTTATGATTAGAGAGTATGATTACTTCTCCTCAAACAGCATTATTTGTATTCATTTATTTCTGGAGTACAAACATTATCAGAGCAGCTAAAACGCCAGCTTTATTTTAAAATGTTTAATTTTCATCAAGATTGCAAGCTTTGTCTTACAGACACGACCAAACTCAGTAGTTGCTCTGCATCTGCCCTTGAAGCTAATTTGGTGGTCGGTGGAGAGTGTGTTTTGGCTGCATGGCAGGGGGTTCCTCGCAGGGGTTCTGAATGAAATTGGGAAGTTATCCATAGCTTTATTTTCCATAAATTTGGCGGATAAACAAAAAAGCAGTATTATAACTGCTGTTTTATTTCTCCCCTAAAACATATGTACACAGATGTTCACACACAGTTTGTCCACATCCTTCAATCATTTATATTTGCGCTGACTTTAGGTTTTACTGTTGAAACTGAATAAATGTATCCATTATTATTAATATCACACATTGATCCAGCAGTTAAAAGGATCCTGGGAAGATTCAAGATCTCATTTTAGACAGCTGACTGCTGGAGCCATGAACAACACAGTTCTGTAAAGCAAAGAATGGGAGTAATATCAATTGATTATAAATTATGCACAATGAAAAAACTTTTCTATTTTTCTGTTTTCTATTTTAATATAGTTAAAATGTAATCTATTGATTGCAAAGCAAAATTCTCAGCATCATTATTCCAGTCTTCAGTGTCACATGACCCTTCAGAAATTACTTTAATACACTGTATTGCCGCTCCATTAATAATAATAATTCTTCTTACTATGGATGTTGAAATCAGTTTTTGCTGCTTAATGTAATGTTTTTGTGGAATCTGTGATATATATTTTTAAAGACTCGTTGATGAGTTGAAAGTTACAGAATGCTGAACCTAAACAAGACCTGAAATGGATCTGGCGGAAAGGAGAAAATGGGCGTCCATCTGAACAAACATCCACTACAGTAGAAGACTTTACCTGCCGTCAACCGTTCTCATCCCAAAAACAGTTGGGTTCTCCAGCTCATCCCAAACCTTCTACCCAATCTGCTCCAGCGAGACAAGTTCCCCAGTCTTTTCAAGAAAGTAAAGGCCCAGAAGGTCCACTCCAGAAGGCTCCTCTAGAGTCCGCTCCAGAATGCTCCCCAGAGTCCACTCCAGATGGCACCCTAGAGTCCGCTCCAGAAGGCTCCCCAGAGTCCCCTCCAGAATGCTCTCTAGAATTCGCTCCAGAAGGCTCCCCTAGAGTCCCCTTCAGATGGCTCCCTATAGTCCGCTCCAGAATGCTCCCTAGAGTCCACTCCAGAAGGCTCCCGAGAGTCCACTCCAGAAGGCTCCCGAGAGTCCCCTCCAGAAGGCACCCTAGAGTCCACTCCAGAATGCTCCCTAGAGTCCACTCCAGATGTCACCCTAGAGTCCACTCCAGAAGGCTCCCCAGAGTCCCCTCCAGAATGCTCTCTAGAGTTCGCTCTAGACGGCTCCATAGACTCCGCTCCATAATGCTCCCTAGAGTCCGCTCCGGAAGGCTCCCCAGAGTCCCCTCCAGAAGGCACCCTAGAGTCCACTCCAGAAGGCTCCCCAGAGTCCCCTCCAGAAGGCACCCTAGAGTCCACTCCAGAAGTCTCCCCAGAGTCCCCTCCAGAAGGCACCCTAGAGTCCACTCCAGAAGGCTCCCCAGAGTCCACTCCAGATGGCTCCCCAGAGTCCGCTCCAGAAGGCTCCCCAGAGTCCGCTCCAGAATGCTCCCTAGAGTCCACTCCAGATGTCACCCTAGAGTCCACTCCAGAAGGCTCCCCAGAGTCCCCTCCAGAATGCTCTCTAGAGTTCGCTCTAGACGGCTCCATAGACTCCGCTCCATAATGCTCCCTAGAGTCCACTCCGGAAGGCTCCCCAGAGTCCCCTCCAGAAGGCACCCTAGAGTCCACTCCAGAAGGCTCCCCAGAGTCCCCTCCAGAAGGCACCCTAGAGTCCACTCCAGAAGTCTCCCCAGAGTCCCCTCCAGAAGGCACCCTAGAGTCCACTCCAGAAGTCTCCCCAGAGTCCCCTCCAGAAGGCACCCTAGAGTCCACTCCAGAAGGCTCCCCAGAGTCCACTCCAGATGGCTCCCCAGAGTCCGCTCCAGAAGGCTCCCCAGAGTCCGCTCCAGAAGGCTCCCCAGAGTCCACTCCAGAAGGCTCCCCAGAGTCCACTCCAGAAGGCTCCCCAGAGTCCGCTCCAGAAGGCTCCCCAGAGTCCGCTCCAGAAGGCTCCCCAGAGTCCGCTCCAGAAGGCACCCTAGAGTCCGCTCCAGAAGTCTCCCTAGAGTCCGCTCCAGATGGTACCCTAGAGTCCGCTCCAGAAGTCTCCCTAGAGTCCGCTCCAGATGGTACCCTAGAGTCCGCTCCAGAAGGCTCCCTAGAGTCCGCTCCAGAAGTCTCCCTAGAGTCTGCTCCAGAAGGCTCCCCAGAGTCTACTTCAGAAGGCTCCCCAGAGTAATATCAGGGTTATATGTTCAGTTTCTCTTTTATGTTCTGTTCTAAGCTGTCTGTTTCAGCCCTGTTATTGTTCGTTATAGTTTTGAATTCCTGTGCTGTGGTTTTCTGTTTCCCCTGCCTGACTTTGAAATTAAAGGATCCTTCCTTGATATCTCCTTTGTTGTGTGATCCTTCGATGACACTATATATAAAATAGTGATTGATTAAAAAGACACGGATGATGAGGAAAAAAAGGAAAGAAACATATGGGAAAACTGGGCCAACAGAACAGAAGATTTCACAAAATTCAGCTTTATCATCATGGGAATAAATTAAGTTTTAAATTTTATAAAAAAAACCAGCTATTTAGGTTGCAATAATATTTTAAAAAATTACTGTTTTTCTTTATTTTTATCAAATAAATGCAGACTTGTAGAGTATAAGAGACTTCTTTGAAAAACATTTAAAAATCATAATTACCCCAAACTTTTGTATGGTTATGTTCTTCAGATATTTATGTTCTTCAGAATCAGATGCAAAGACTCTGGCTGGCTTTTCTTTAACATCAAACCAGGAGCCCCTAGCTCAGTGCTGAATTATAAATTAGGCTGTCAGGCGACCCACTGTTTATGAGCTTGGGGGGTCATTTAAATTTAATTTGAAATGGGATTTCTCTTTAGGGTCTGTCTGCTCAGCAGAACAGCACCAAAATAAAGAAAAAAAACACAATGCAAACCCTCAACCTACAGGTCTGGATGCTCCAGAAGTAAGGCTAGGTAACACAATGTGTTATACAGGCAAAAATAAGTGAGCTGTGTCACGGTGACTCAACTGGAGCAGAATGGGTTCAGGATTCATTATCTAAAAAAGTGAAATGGAAATGCTGGTAAGTCAGAGGAAACTTTGTAGCAGCACTTTGGAGGAAATCCAATGCTTTTGATTTGGTCCATTATTAGGGTTCATTATTATGGAAGGAGAATAAGGAAATATGCTAAATAATCTGATCAGTTTTGATCAGATCAGCCCAAAATGAACTGATTTTACACAAAGAAAGTAGCCAGATACGGAGAGTGTTGAGTTGTCGCACAGTATGGTTTTTAGCATTTGTTGCTGGTAATTATATCAACGCTTGAGACGCATAGCACAAAAAACACAGACCCTGAAACAAGACGTTACAACACTCCCTGGTTTCCCTTATGAATAAAACCATTCTTGCCTTTGGTGCAGATTAATACATCACTGGTAACGTTGAGGATGATAGATCTTGCATGTAAAACCTCATTATTGAAATGTCTGGTACTTGGAAATTGGAATCAAGTTGGACATGAAATGTCTTCAAATGGCTGAACATTGCATGCAAATTATCCAGACATATGGCTTGTTCACATCAGGTCTTGTTCAGATCAAGTCCGATGTGAAAATCCTTTGGCGCATGTGTTTAGGGGAGGTTCTTTGCACAAATTTTGACCTATAGAGTGAAATAAAGATGAAAAAGAAATTTATTTTACCGACCTCTAAAAGTTGAGAAAATAAGCAGATATATGCATTCAAAGTTATAGTATTTTCAAATCAAAAACACTAACATGATAAAATAAGCATAATACGTATTAGAGTTGAGCCGGATACTCGGCTGAAACCAGCATTTTTGCCGAGTACGAGTATTATACGAGTAACACGAGTCAATATCTGTGCTCGGATTGAATAAAATCTTCATTGGGTAGCTGACTGTGTCTGTGTTCTGTGATAGGCTAGTCACAGCGCCCCTCCCTCACACATACAGATTTGCTGTCCCACCCTGCTCACACGCAGAACACTGAGACACTGAGAAGAGAACAGCTCTCTTTCTCTCTCTGTCTCTGTCACGGTTTATGAATACATTGTTTCCTGCTTGTCTTGTGTCACTGTTGTGATGGTTGTTTGTCAGTAGGTGTGCTCCAAGCCACTTGGATAATAAGCGTCGGCAGCTGTCACTCATCACCACACCTGCTGCAGCTCATTAACTCACCTACATATACTCACTCACTTCTCATCTCCATTGTCAGATCGTTGTTGATGTCTCCATGGTGTGTGTCCCTCCTGTTCGGTGTTCCAGTCTTGCCTCAGTTCCTGTTCCTGTCTTTGTGGATTGTTCACCGTCTGGATTGTCTTCACCCGCACTCGTCACTTCACCATTGCACCGGATCGTCTCAGTCCCTGCGCCATTCCGTGACCCGTCTCTCAGTGACTTATTGACTCATTTTCCATCATTTCAATAAACACCTTTTCACCTGCATTTGCTTCCAGTGATTCATCATGACAGAACGATCTGACCAAGGCATGGAAGCAGCAGGCAATCTATCGTCATCTCTGGAAGATTTCATCAATCGCAGTATTCATCGCATGGACTCACAAGAGCAAAATCTCAACGAGACGGGTCGCGCTGTTCAAGCTCTGGTGGCGCAGGTGTCCGAGCTCACCCAGCAGTTCCAACTTCTACGTGCTCCCACTGCGCCACCCACACCGGCCGTTCTCCCCACACCTCCGGAGAGCGCCTCCCAGTCAGAACCCCGCCTACCGGTCCCGGAACCTTATTCAGGTGAACCAAATTACTGCAGAGCCTTCCTCACCCGTTGTTCAATGCACTTTTCTCTTCAGCCTCGGACATTCAACACTGAACAAGCCAAGGTGGCATTCGTTCTGACGCTGCTGACTGGGAGGGCGTCGCTATGGGGAACGGCGGTGTGGGAAAATCAAGATCCGTGCTGCGCCTCGTTCCAGAAACTCTCCGAAGAGATGAGGCGAGTGTTCGACCGGGCCGTTTCCGGGAGGGAAGCGGCCAGAATGTTGGCGGATCTTCGCCAAGGAGAAGGATCAGTTTCTGACTTTTCTATCGAATTTCGGACTTTGGCGGCGGAGAGTCAATGGAACGAGGAAGCGCAGTGGGACATGTTCCTGCATGGGTTGGCTGACCGCGTCCAGAAGGAGATTTATACTCTGGACCTTCCTACTTCTCTCAATGGACTTATAGAGCTGGCTCTGAGAGTTGATGCTCGTTTGACCAGGGCTGAGCGTAGGACACTTCCTAACCGCATTTCTGGAGTTACAGAGAGTTCCCGTTTCAGCGGAGGGGACGCGGTCAGCCCCGCCCACGATCACGAACCCATGCAGGTAGGGCGAGCTCGGCTTTCCCGGGAGGAGAAGGAGAGGCGGAGATCTCAGGGCCTCTGCCTGTACTGTGGAGGAGCCGGGCACTTCGCTTACAACTGTCCGGTAAAAGGCCAAGCCCGGTAGTAAGTATGAGGCTACTATCGGGTGGGATCTCCGCCGAGAAGACCTCATCCACATCTACTCTCCTTCCGGTAAGACTGAGATGGTCATTCAACATGCACGACTATCAAGCACTTCTGGATTCCGGGGCAGAAGGTAATTTCATGAACCACGCATTTGCTGTCAAGCTCCAGATTCCCCTCAAGACTCTCACGAACAAGATTGTTGTTCACGCACTTAATGGTCACTTCCCACCATCACACTCATCACTGAAGACCTCACTCTCATCACTTCTGACAACCACTCTGAGACTATTTCTTTTTTTATTTTGGACTCTCCCCTTGCACCCATCGTTCTCGGTCACCCCTGGCTCATTCAACACAACCCCAAAGTGGACTGGATTCAGAAATCCATTGTGGCTTGGAGCATTAAGTGTCATGAGTCTTGTCTTGCGTCTGCATGTCCGTCTGTTTCTGTTTCTGTTTTTCAGGAGGAAACAGTGGATTTATCTAACGTGCCCGCTGAGTACCGCGACCTGAAGGAGGTGTTCAGTAAGTCTCGGGCTGCTTCTCTCCCTCCGCATCGTCTCTATGACTGTGCCATAGATTTATTTACAGGTAAATCTCCGCCCAAAGGCAAGTTATATTCACTTTCTGCTCCAGAAAGGGAGGCTATGGAGAAATATATTTCTGATTCACTGGCAACGGGGTTCATCCGCCCTTCCTCTTCTCCAGCGGGGGCGGGGTTCTTTTTTGTGGGGAAAAAGGACGGGTCTCTGCGACCTTGTATTGATTACCGGGGGCTGAACAACATCACGGTAAAGAATACTTATCCTTTGCCGTTGATGTCTTCAGCGTTCGAGAGGTTGCAGGGAGCGTCAATTTTCACAAAATTGGATTTACGTAACGCTTATCATTTGGTCCGCATTAGGGAGGGGGATGAGTGGAAGACCGCTTTTAACACCCCTAGGGGGCATTTTGAATATTTGGTTATGCCTTTTGGGCTTTCCAACGCCCCAGCGGTCTTCCAGGCACTCGTCAATGACGTGCTGCGAGACATGGTCGACCAATTCACATATGTCTACCTGGATGACATATTGATTTTTTCCTCGTCTCTCCAGGAACACGTGCAGCACGTCCGACGAGTGCTTCAGAGGTTGCTAGTGAATGGGCTTTTTGTCAAGGCGGAGAAATGCGTGTTTCATGCACAGTCTGTTCCTTTTCTAGGGTACATCGTGTCGTCTGAGGGAGTACGTATGGATCCTGAGAAGGTCAAGGCTGTGGTGGATTGGCCAAGTCCAGATTCCCGTAAGGCCCTACAGAGGTTTCTGGGGTTTGCCAATTTTTACCGGCGCTTTATTCGCAACTTCAGCCAACTAGCCGCGCCTCTGATTGCCTTGACCTCCCCCAGAACTACGTTCAGGTGGTCAGACACAGCCGAGGCTGTGTTTGCCAAACTGAAGGGTTGCTTTGTTTCAGCCCCCATTCTCATTGCCCCTGATCCATCACGGCAGTTCGTGGTGGAGGTCGATGCGTCAGAGGTGGGGGTAGGTGCAGTGTTATCCCAACGTTCTTCCGCAGATGACAAGATGCATCCTTGCGCGTTTTTTTCCCATCGGTTATCCCCTGCTGAACGTAATTACGACATTGGTAACCGAGAGTTGCTGGCGGTCAAGCTTGCATTGGAAGAGTGGCGCCATTGGTTAGAGGGTTCAGGGGTGCCTTTTATTGTATGGACCGACCACAAGAACTTAGAATATATTAGAACCGCCAAAAGATTAAACTCCAGACAGGCTCGGTGGGCACTTTTTTTCGGTCGTTTCGATTTTTCTCTCTCGTACCGCCCGGGTTCCAAAAACATCAAACCCGATTCTTTATCGCGCATTTTTGATCGTTCCGAATGCCCGTCTACTCCCGAGTGCATTTTACCAGAGACGTTAGTGGTCTCTACACTCACATGGGAGGTCGAATCGAAGGTCAAGACGGCCTTAAAAGGGGTAACGCCTCCGCACGGGTGCCCACCGAATCGGTTATTTGTGCCGGAGGGATTACGGTCCATGGTCATTCAGTGGGGACATTGTTCTAATGTGGCTTGTCATCCAGGAGTTAAACGCACAGGATTCCTCGTTAAGCAATGATTCTGGTGGCCACTTATGGCTCGTGACGTTCACAATTTTGTTTTGGCTTGCTCAATTTGTGCCACTGGTAAGACTTCCAATCGGTCCCCTGATGGGTTTCTTCAACCGCTGCCAGTCCCTTCGAGACCCTGGTCACATATTTCGCTAGATTTTATCACCGCCCTTCCGCTCTCTCAAGGACACACGGTAGTTTTAACCGTGGTGGACAGATTCTCGAAGGCGGCTCATTTCATTCCCTTGCCCAAATTACCCTCAGCCAAGGAGACAGCATTGATAGTCGTTGATCACGTCTTTCGCTTACATGGCCTCCCGACAGACGTGGTTTCCGACAGGGGACCCCAGTTTGTGTCCAAATTTTGGCAAGAATTTTGTAAGTTGTTGGGGGCGACTGTCAGTCTGTCCTCTGGGTTTCACCCCCAGAGCAATGGTCAAGGTTTCCAAGAATCCTTCCTCATGGAGTCAGCAACTTTCTATGGTGGAGTACGCCCACAACACGTTACCAGTGTCGTCCACGGGCCTGTCTCAATTTGAGTGTAGTGTAGGTTACCAGCCACCCATCTTTTCTAGTCTGGAGTCCGAGATCGCGGTTCCCTCCGCTCACGCTTTCGTCCAGAGGTGTCACCGCACTTGGACTAGAGCCCGCGAGACTCTACTCCAAGTGAGGGAGCGCACCAAGGCCAAGGCCGATCGCCACCGGTCGAAGCCTCCGATATACGTCACGGGTCAAAAAGTGTGGCTTTCTACTAAGAACATTCCTCTCCGCTCCGTTTCTAATAAACTTGCTCCCAAATGTATTGGTCCGTTTACTATCACCAAAATCATTAGTCCGGTGACAGTCCGCCTCAAACTCCCTCGGAAACTCAAGGCGGAGGGGACGCGGATTCCAGTACTTGGTGGACTGGGAAGGTTACGGTCCGGAGGAGAGAAGTTGGGTGCCTGCCAGAGACATTCTGGATCACTCCCTTATTGATGATTACAATCGACAGGTAAGGGAGTTGGGGAACGCCAGGAGGCGTTCCTAGGAGCGGGGGTACTGTCACGGTTTATGAATACATTGTTTCCTGCTTGTCTTGTGTCACTGTTGTGATGGTTGTTTGTCAGTAGGTGTGCTCCAAGCCACTTGGATAATCAGCGTCGGCAGCTGTCACTCATCACCACACCTGCTGCAGCTCATTAACTCACCTACATATACTCACTCACTTCTCATCTCCATTGTCAGATCGTTGTTGATGTCTCCATGGTGTGTGTCCCTCCTGTTCGGTGTTCCAGTCTTGCCTCAGTTCCTGTTCCTGTCTTTGTGGATTGTTCACCGTCTGGATTGTCTTCACCCGCACTCGTCACTTCACCATCGCACCGGATCGTCTCAGTCCCTGCGCCATTCCGTGACCCGTCTCTCAGTGACTTATTGACTCATTTTCCATCATTTCAATAAACACCTTTTCACCTGCATTTGCTTCCAGTGATTCATCATGACAGTCTCTCCCTCAGTCACTCAGGTTCGCGGGTCTTTTCCGTTAACGTTTAGGGTTTCTTCAGCTTCAGGTTTGTTTTTATTTCGGTTTGTTTGTAGTACTTATTAACCACTAGAGTTCTGGTAAACGTGGGGTTTGTTCAGACGGGGTGCTTGGTAGAATGCGACTAGCGTTGCGTCTCTGCCTGTCGGAGATTTTTTTTTTAACCGTCTGCTGGCTGTAACCAGTTTTTTGACTTCACGCACTGAGTGCCTGACACTTTCTTGCTGTATTTCATAAAAAATAAAGGAATGCAGATCTTAAAAACAGCGTCGAACTATTTGGTCCGTAGAATACACAGTCCCCCCAGCCCCCCTCTCTCTCTCTCTCACTCACTCACACACACACACACACATACCTGGTGTGGAAATTAAAATATAACACTGATCATAAAAAAAATTAGTTAAAAAAAGAAAGTTATGTTTAGATGAAAACTCTTGTTCATTACATTTTTCTTCATAATTGCAACCGCATGTGTTGTATTCATTGTTGCAAAATTTTATATAACTGTATATAGTTCATTTGTTATCGTGATTAAAACCATTGATCTGAAGCTCAATGCTGATGCTGTCATGTAAATATGATGTTTTCTAATCAGCAATAAATATAAAAAATTCTGATCAACCCATATCAATTGCATGATTTAAAATAACATACTGGTTAAAGCTCCACCCATTTCAAGACAACCTGACCACTTCCTGTTTAAATCCGGCCCACTTCCAAGTTAGGCCCCGCCCAATCCGAGTACAGATACAGATAATTCATATGGTTAACAGATACAGATACAGATAATGCTGTACTCGCTCATACCTAATATGTATGCGTATTGCTTGAAACATTTTGCAAAGTTTAAAGTGCCACATGATCATGTAAAGAAGGACTAAATCGTTTTGAACCAGTTGCAAACTGTTAAAACTGTTCAAATAGATTCAGTTCAATTAAATGAGTCAAGCTTCAGATATACACACAGTTATGCTTAAGGCATGGCACAATGCTGAGTATAGATGATCAGCCAAAGAAAATCTCTTGAGCAGAGGTTAAAATAGAGCAATATTTCAGAATCATAACAGCTCAAAATCTCTTTTTCAGACCAAATCCCTCCTACATATTCTGCATGTAGCATGTCCTCCTACATGCCAAACAGTGACAAGTGACAAGAGCAAATAAGGTATCACCAACTCTGGGGATGTTAGAACCGTGCCTGTAATCTGCATGAACCATGACAAAATGCATAAAAATAACAGCTAAGAAGCAAAATAAGCCACTAACTAAATATGCTTTTGGGATGATTAATATATTTAAAGGCCAAGCATATAAGAAACTTTTTTTAACTGGGTTCTGAAGATCTGGAGAACAAAAAATGTCCCTTTTTGAAGGTCTCGAAAGGTTGCAGCTCAGAAGCCCTGCCAGCCAATCCGCCTGGAGATTTCTTGCATGTCAAATGATTGTGATGCATTTCAATAAGCACAGTGGGAAGCTTCCTTTTCATCATCCTGCCGGTGCGCACTGATTCCCACCTCTTAATGCAGCATTTCTGCTGCGTTGTTCTGTTTGTAGCAATCAGTTATCTATGCAAAGCTATGAATTTGAATATAATAAGAGATTATTGTATTAGTCAGCATGTTCAAAGGGCTAAGAGTTTGCATCATTAATGATATTTTGCTGCTAAACTTTATCGGAAATATTAAAAACAAGTCTGCAATATGTAATTAATATATAACATATTACATATATGCATCAAGTAATGTTATAGCAGATTTACATAAATATATTGCATAATTGTTTCTAATTTTGAATAGTGTATAAAGAATAGTATGTTCAAAAGAACAGCATTTATTTGAAAAAGACTGGGAGAATTTTAATTTTATCGATGAAATGATAACATTAAGTTGGATTTTGATTTTGTACTTTATTCCTCTGGTGTAGAACTCACATTGTACACATTTGGTCGTTGTTGTAGTAGTTAAAGTTTGTTGAGAGTGTGTGTGTGTGTGCGTGCGTGCGTGCGTGTGTGTGTGTGGTCAAACTGTAAAAACAAAAAACAATCTAAAATTAGTATTTAGTATTATTTACGTCATCAAACATTATCTGCGTCACAAACGCATACTAAAATTTGTTTATCAACTAAATGTAACATATATTGCATTAACATTTCAACAAGCAAGGTAAAACGGTAAACCTGTAGTATAGCGTCGCTAATTACCAACTAGCACCAGCAGGGGGCTAAGCCTCCGACAATCGCCACACTTCATGTAACATGTCGTTTTTAGTTAGTATTTTGTTCAGTGGTTCAATAGTCGTTTATGCTCGTGGTCTACCGGTAAATCTCAGTAAATAGCTAAAAACAAGCGAATAATATTAGACGTTTAGGCGCTAATTGCAAATAGCGATCTATATACAGTAGAATCACACTATCAATTTACTTAAACAACATATGAATTACTCACCACGCTGGTAGTATAAAGTTTAAATTGTAATTTTGAACTCTAATTGTAGTAAAAGTCTAGCGAGGTTTTAACATGAGAACATTGCTTTCTCTCAGTTGTTTTGTTTTGTTTTTTCTTACGTTGATCACCCTCCATGGCAACAGAATTAGCGTCCTTAAAGGGGCAGCACCCAACAACAAAAGTACAGTCACTTTTGATCAATTAAACGTGTTCTTGCTGAATAAAATTATTACTTTATTTCCTATATAGGCTATATGTTAAGAGTACATATTTGTGAGGAAAGAAAGAAACACATGGTGAGCGGTCTGTCGGGACTGTAACCGACAATTCTGTCTTGCAGGCTGTAGACCTCTGAGCCACAGTTTGAAATTACCAGCAGAGAGATGCCTGCAGGACTCAACCCCTGGCCTACAGTCACCTCTGTGGCCTGTGCAGATGTCATTTCAAAGAGAAGCCTTTGTCCAAGAGCGCACTGACATGTGTGCCACAGAGTTAAAGATGTCGAACAAAACATGAGACATCTGTCAGCAGTCGGAGTATCAAGGGGACGTCCTGTTCAGAAATGTGTTGGGTTGTTGAGTGAACCTAAAAGCCGATTTCACATTCATATTGAGGGGGGATTGGTGGAAAATCTGAAGTGGTAGAAAAATGTGGAACCAGTGAAGAAGGCTAAAAGAAAGCAAGACTATTACATGTATCTTAAATAGAACAAAAAATACAAACATTAAGTCCTTTCAAAGAAACACACTAGTTATTTTCTCCTGTTGAGGAATAAATTAGTCGTCCTTGCATTAAGAGGTCATTTTGACAGGGATAATTATCTATTGTGCCAGCAGAGGGCAACAACATTACCATCATCTGGAGAAACATATGGGAACTACTTACTCACACACAAATGCTCCCATGGTCAAATTAACCCTGGGTGAAAACCAAGAAGGTAATATTCACTCCCATAAATAATATTAAAACTCCTGTGCTTTGATAATTTTTGTGCAGCCTACTGAATTATAAGTATGTTTTATGACTCCACATTAGAAACAAAAGGAGTGAACTGTCGTTTTGAATTCACAGATGGTAACACGAAACTAGCCTCTAATATTCTGGCGAGTCGGTCTTTTAAAATGAAACGCACCAATGTGATTAAGCTTGAAAAATACAGTAAGAGAGTCGTTATTTAATGTCCACTTTAATGAAGTATTATAATAAATTACTGTTACTTACCAACTGGAATTCATAAATCAGAGAAAGTGCAAATATCTCTGTGTGAAAGCAACACCTGACTGTGAGAGGGTTTTAAATGCAGTGACTAATTACCTGGGGTCAGAGGTTGGGTTATTAACACTATTTACGGATTAAGCAATTAACCTTTAAGCAGAATTTGGCCTCGGTTTTTCTGAAACGTTTATTTTCCTCAGATTAGCAGCCGTGCAAATTGGTTCTGGGTCACTCAGGCAGTTGCTAAAATGTAGATCTCAATTTTAATCCTCTTGGATATGTCAACACAGTGAAGGACAGCCTTATTTCGGGACAATCGAATTTCTCTGACTGTACCGCTCTTCAATGGAGAGAGTAATAAGGGAAGAAAAATACCTCCTCTCACAATAAAAACACCTGCATTAATATCAAAGACCCACCGCAGAGAGATGTGAAATCTCTGCGGCTTTGCAGAGGAACGGTGACAAAAACTCAGTGGGGTGGATATTTAATTCCATCTCAGACCTTAGAAGTGAGAACCATCTTTCCGCTAATACATGGAGCATGGGAATTATTTTGAAACTTGGTTCCAATTCTCATTTTTCCATCAAACCGACTGTTAGCTCTATTCGTTTGTCGGCTAAAACATGCTCTCGACATTCCAGTGGAATATAGATTGGTTGTTGTCGTCAGACCGCAGGTACAGGCATGTGGATGTGTGATGCTTGACTGATAGCATCTATAACCACTGGCAACACATAGACTCAATTCACACTTAGAGATGGCACGACAGCAGGCTGCAGGCAAGTTATTTCTTGAGGATGAGGAGAGCGAGCCTGTGGCACAGTAGCCAGTCGTGTCCTCAGAGACTGATGGTCCAGCCCCAAGGTCTAGGTCTACTTGAGATATCATGCTCTTCGATCTCATACCCAGGTTCCCTCTAAATTCATCTCATGTCCTTCTCTGAGCAAAATTATGTTTATTATTGCTTGCTAAAATAAGCTAAATCTTTCTGGCTCACTTGTTGCATCTTGTAATTAGCATCTTAGCACTTCCTATTGCTAAGTATTTTTTGGATTATTTCTAGGATTATTTCTTTATAATTTTATTTCTAGGATTTTGCTCTGTTTGCAGCTTACTATCTGTTGTGAATTTCAATTTATCTATTTTCAGACTGTTTTCTTTCAGCACTGTGCTAGCAGTTTAGTTGTTCATTGTATGGTATGTAATTCAACCTGCTTTGCTCTGTCAATATTCTTTGATCTATTATTGATTTCAAATATTAGCTAAGTATTAGCTCACTCTTGTTAGCCACTTTCTAGCACTTAATTTCAGTAGCTATTTGTTAGCTATAACATCTAAGATGTTAAGATGTAACATCATAATGTTTGCTAACATCTAAGTACTTCTGTCTTTCGGTCAGTTAGCAGCTTGCTATCCCTTTTTATTAATTTTTTACATTAGCTTTGTATTTTTCTGCCATTTTCTTTTAGCAACTAGCACTTCTGTTAGCAGCTGCAAGCACTTCTGTTGTTGATTTTATTACGTCTATATTTCATTCTGTTTTGCTCTGTTCTCATCTACACTTAATTTCTTATTTAGCTGAGCATTACTTGATCTTTTTCACTCTGTTAGCAGCTTGTTAGCATTTGTTAATTGCATTAGCTATGTATGTTTACAAACCGATTTTCTCTGTAAACAGGTGTTAGCAAGTATATGGTTACGTTTTATTTTGACATTCTGTTTACTATAAGTAATGCTGCACCAACGTCAATTAATTCTCGTATGAATATGGGTTGAGCATAGACTACAGACTGTATGTTCTCTGGGAATCAAATCCATGACATTGGTGACATTTTTACTTACCCATGATGTCAGTTTTGTTTTCACTGACTGAATCATTTGCTTTAATTACCAGGAAAGCCAGGAATACAAAACTGAGTTGTCAAATATGTCCATGCAAAAACTGGTTCATATAACGTTTTGGATATAAACCGAACCCGAGCCTTCAAATGTACAATGACATTTACACTAGTACAAACTAGGTGGACAAAAAATGTATTCTAGAAATGTGACTTAAAGCCTTAAAACTTCAACATAGCAGAACTGAATGCCAAACGACAGATTGCTTTGACTTGGCAGGAGAGGGTTGATAGCGTAAGATTCAGATCTTCCATTTATAGAAAGAAAACCTGCATGTGATAATACAGTCTTGAGGAAGTGATAAAAAACACCTGTGTGCAGGGTCTATTTCAGGATTGGAGCAGTCAAGGTCATCCATGCGGAGACAAATTGCGTAGGAGGTACGGCTAACAAAGGGAATATGTTAGTGCTTTCCGCAGAGCTCGGCACACAAACAGGTGGATCCAAGAAAGAGACCTGCTGGGAAGAGAGCTAAAAGGCAGGAAAAGAACTGAGGAGGAGCCATTATACAATCCAGGCACAAAGAGTCTGCAAAACAAAAAGGTTTATGAGGGAAAGATGAACAATCTTTCTAACATCTAACATCTAACTGAAAGACAGTTGTTAGATGTGTGAAAGATTAAGTACTAAGAAAACAGTCAAACAGAAAAATACAAGTAAAATACAAATTCTTTGTTCTTTTTTTTTTTTTTTTTACTCTGAGAAATATGAAGCACAATTATAGCAGGGATACAAACTAAAAATATCTAAGCTTCTAAATATTTACATATATTTATTGACCTAACTATCAGAGTTGGAACTCATATGCTAAACAATGACCAATAAAATACATTTTGGGACATATCTGAACATTTGTTTTTTGGAATATCATTTATTACAACAAAATCTCTGCAGTGAATATGTAGCCTTCAATAAAATGAACGCTTCTACTCGAATGTGACACAACTGGAAAATGATTCACGATTCAGTGAGGGAATCACCTGCAAACTCGATTGAGTCTGATTGAAATCGCATGAGTGGGTTCAATACTAGATTTGAATCTTTTTTGACCGCCTCGCTAAAAAGAACCGATTCATGAATCACTTGTTTGCACTGAGTCATTAGTCATCGAGTAGAATAGACTGAGTCACTAATCATCAAAATCAACAACATGTATGCTAGACCCAATACCAACTAAGCTACTGAAAGAGATGCTTCCAGAAATCATAGATCCTATTCTTAATATAATTAATTCTTCTTTGTCATTAGGATACGTACCAAAAACCTTTAAGCTGGCTGTAATTAAACCGCTTATTAAAAAACCACAACTTGATCCTACAGAATTAGTTAATTACAGGCCGATATCGAATCTACCTTTCTTGTCAAAGATTCTAGAAAAGGCAATATCTTCACAACTATGTTCCTTTCTAGAAAGAAACAGCATCTACGAGGATTTCCAGTCAGGATTTAGACCATATCATAGTACTGAGACTGCTCTCATTAGAGTTACAAATGATTTGCTCTTATCATCCGATCGTGGTTGTATCTCTCTGTTAGTGTTACTGGACCTTAGTGCTGCATTCGATACAATCGACCACAAAATCCTTCTGAATAGACTTGAAAATTATGTTGGCATTAGTGGAGTTGCATTAACCTGGTTCAAGTCATACTTATCTGACCGTTATCAGTTTGTAGCAGTAAATGAGGAGATGTCATATCGGTCACGGGTTCAGTATGGAGTTCCTCAAGGTTCAGTACTAGGACCATTGCTTTTCACCCTGTACATGCTTCCTTTGGGTGCAGTTATTAGGAAGCATGGCATTAGCTTTCATTGTTACGCTTGTCACAAATGCCAATGAGGTTCCCACCAGCGACCACCGGAGGTCGCACTCTCCGGAGTTCTAATTCACTTGGACTACAATTCCCATACACTCACTTTCCTGGACTGATTACACCACACCTGTTACATATTCCCACAGACTATTTAACCCTGGCTACCCAACAGATCCGTGCGAAGTTTTGTTTGCCCCGGCCACAATTCTGAGCGTTATCTTCACCTGTTTACCTTGCCTGTGTATTGACTGCCTTGTTCCTCGTTCACGATCCTGTTCCGCCTGCCTCCTGTTTGTTGTTTGCCTGTTCTCCGGATTCTGACCGTTTGCTGCATACCCTGACCTTCTGTCTGTTTTTGACCATTCTCTCTGCCCTGCCTTGGATATTGCTGTTTGCCTGGTATTTCGACCTCAGCCTGTTTTGTACCACTCTCTGTTTTTATCATTAAACTGCAAATGGATCTTAACCTGCCTGAGTCCGCGTTACAGAAAACTTCGCCACCTACAGATCCAGCGGTAGTTCAACACTTGTCCAACGAGCTGTCAGCCCAGGCAAACCAGCTGGTGAGTCATCAACAGCAGCTGGTAAAATTGACTTCCATGACAGATGAACTGATAAAGGCAGTGCATTGCCTTCAGCAACCCATTGCAGCATCTAACGCATCAGAGAGTTCCTCGAACCCGGTTGTCATGCCGATGAATGCTGAATCCACGCATAGTAATCCCCATCTTGCATTCCCGGAAAAGTTTGACGGTACTTCAACCAAATGCAAAGGCTTTCTCATGCAATGCTCACTGTTCCTGGCCCAACAACCTACCCGTTATGCTACTGACCAGAGCAAGATCTCACTTATTTGCTCATTACTCACTGGGAAGGCTCTGGACTGGGCAACGGCTGTGTGGTATAACCAAATGTCAGATCTAACCTCATATGATAACTTTATCCAACGTATGAGAACTGTTTTTGATCATACAGCAGTCGGTAGAAGCGCTGGGGAACAGCTGCTAACGCTGCGGCAAGGCAACAGCACCGCCATGGAATTCGCTCTGACGTTCCGTACACTCGCTGCACAAACAACTTGGGTAGAAGACACATTAAAAGTACTGTTCCGCCAAGGTCTGAATCCTGAGTTGCAGTCTGAGCTGGCATGCCGAGACGAAGACAAAGATCTAGACCAATTCATAGAGCTGGCTATTCGCATCGACAGTCTGATCCGCTCACGAAGAGCCCACCAAGTGACCTCCGCCGTTCAACTTCCGTCTCACAGTGACAACGTAGAACCAATGCAAGTGGGACAAACTCACCTTACTCCGGAAGAGAGAGAACGCCGATTCAGGAATCACCTCTGCCTCTATTGTGGCCTGGCCGGTCACCTGAGGAACGAGTGTCCCACACGCCCGTCACGACGATCTCATAGGGTGAGTTTACTCATTTCTGCTTCTTTTCGCAATAAGTGCTTCGATCTACCAGTTACCATTATCCATCAAGCACAAACCATCCAATCTAAAGCACTGATAGACTCTGGGGCCGCAGGAAATTTTATTGATGAGAAATTGGTGCGTCAATACCGCATCCCACTAATCCCGTGCAAATCTCCCTTGGCAGTGGCAGCGCTAGATGGACGACCTCTGGGGACTGGTCGTGTACTACACACCACCACCGACCTAGAACTTCAAGTGGGTGCCTTACACACCGAAATCATCCGCCTCTTCGTCATTCACTCCCCACACAACCCTATCATTCTGGGCTTCCCATGGCTACAGGTCCATGATCCACTAATCTCCTGGCAAGAGAGAGAAATAACCCGCTGGAGCTCTGACTGTCAGACCAAATGTCTTACTAGCAACCGTCTCACACCCATCAGAACAACAGTCATGGCCAACACCTCTACCACCGTGCTCGGCATTCCGGGGGCATATGCTGATCTCCAGGAGGCCTTCAGCAAGATCAAAGCATCAGAATTACCACCTCACCGAGCCAACGACTGTGCCATTGACTTACAACCCGGTACATCACCTCCCAGAGGCCGCATCTTCCCACTGTTTGAACCTGAGGATAAAGCCATGAAGGCATACATCAAAGAGGAACTGGAGAAGGGGTTCATTCGACCATCTACCTCTCCTGCAGCTGCAGGTTTCTTCTTTGTGGGGAAAAAGGATGGGGGTCTTCGGCCCTGTATTGACTATCGTGGGCTTAATGAGATAACGGTGAAATTCAGGTACCCCCTTCCACTGGTCCCTGCTGCATTGGAACAGTTAAGGACCGCCAAGGTCTTCACCAAGTGGTACGCACAGTTCTACAACGTCTCATCTAACATCAACTCTACGCCAAAGCTGAGAAGTGTGAGTTCCATCAGTCATCAATATCCTTTCTTGGGTACATCATAAGTCCGGAAGGAGTCGCTATGGATGAAAGGAAAGTGCAAGCTGTCCTGAACTGGCCGCAACCCACTACCATAAAGGAGCTACAGAGATTTCTTGGTTTCTCTAACTTCTACCGACGATTCATCCGAAATTTCAGCTCCGTTGCCGCCCCGCTTACAGCCATGACCAAACGAGGTACCCCCAAACTCCAATGGGGTTCTGACTCTATCCAGGCGTTTGAAGAAGAGGTTCACATCTGCCCCCATCTTGCATCATCCTGACCCCAGCATACCCTTCATAGTAGAAGTTGATGCATCCAACACGGGAATCGGAGCTATTGTCACAACGGCACGGTACACCACCCAAACTCTTTCCTTGTGCCTATCACTCTAGAAAACTGTCACCTGCCGAACAGAATTATGATGTGGGCAATCGAGAACTATTAGCAATGAAAGCAGCATTCGAAGAATGGCGACACTGGCTAGAGGGGGCGAGACATCCATTCCTAGTATTGACCGATCACCGCAACTTGGAATACCTACGATCAGCCAAAAGACTCAACCCACGGCAGGCTAGATGGGCGTTATTCTTTACTCGGTTCGACTTCTCCATCACATACATCCCAGGCTCAAAGAACACCAAGGCAGACGCACTCTCACGACAGCATGATGTCACCCATCTGAACCCCCACCCAGACCCCATCATCCCAACCTCACTCATTCTGGCACCAGTTCAGTGGGATATCATGACTGAGGTCACCCGAACACATGCACAAGACCCACCCCCGGCAGAATGTCCAGTAGATCGGACTTTTGTGCCTCCGCAACTCAGGGAAAAGGTAATGCGCTGGGTACACTCGTCCACCAGCTCGGGTCACCCAGGGATTGCAGCTACAATACGTCTGATCCGAAACCGATTCTGGTGGGACACAGTACAGGTAGACACCACTAACTTTGTAAATGCTTGTCAGACATGTGCAGCCGCTAAGACACCCCGACAACTACCCGCAGGACTACTGCAACCACTGCCCATCCCACAGCGACCATGGTCCCACATAGCCATCGATTTCATCACCGACCTGCCAGTCTCTCAAGGTAACACCACCATCATCACTATCATTGATCGATTTTCCAAAGCTTGCCGTCTAATATCTTTGCCTAAGCTTCCCTCAGCGCTGGAAACAGCCGAGCACTTGCTCCATTATGTATTTCGCTACTACGGACTACCCGAGGATATTGTCTCAGACCGAGGCCCCCAATTCACATCCAGGGTGTGGACCACCTTCTTCCGATTGCTCAATGTCAATATAAGCCTCACCTCAGGATATCACCCCCAATCCAATGGACAAACCGAACGTCTGAATCAAGAAATCACCAAATTCCTCCGTATATACTGCCAACAGAACCAAAATGACTGGAGTCGATTCCTCCCCTGGGCCGAGTATGCTCAGAATTCCATCCGCAAACCTGCCACCAACCTCACACCCTTTCAGTGTGTTCTGGGATTCCAACCACCGCTGTTTCCATGGTCCGGTGAACCGTCCGAGGTGCCAGCCATCAATGACTGGTTTAAACGAAGCGACGCGGTATGGAATCAAGCACACGTCCATCTCCAACGAGCAGTGAACAGGACCAAAGCCCAAGCAGACCGTCACCGACGTCCTCAACCGAACTACACACCGGGACAATGGGTTTGGCTGTCAACTAGGGATCTACGCCTACGGCTACCATGCAAGAAACTCAGTCCCAGGTATGTGGGTCCATTCAAGATTTCTAAACAAGTTAATCCAGTGTCTTATCGTCTTGAACTTCCTGCCACTTACCGCATCTCTCCTACATTCCATGTATCCCTACTGAAACCGGCCGGTGGTCCGAGGGTGGAACCAGAAAGCAGTGACCCAGGCCCCCCACCCTTAATCGTGGAAGGCGAGGAGGCATTTCAAGTGCGAGGTTTGCTAGATTCCAGACGTCGGGGGCGCCAGATCCAGTATCTGGTGGACTGGGAGGGGTACGGCCCGGAGGAAAGATCCTGGGTCAACACTGATGACATCCTGTTTTTGACCATTCTCTCTGCCCTGCCTTGGATATTGCTGTTTGCCTGGTATTTCGACCTCAGCCTGTTTTGTACCACTCTCTGTTTTTATCATTAAACTGCAAATGGATCTTAACCTGCCTGAGTCCGCGTTACAACGCTGATGATACTCAGCTCTATATTTCTTCTCATCCTGATGAAACGAACAAATTCACTAAATTAACAGAATGCATAACTGATATAAAAAATTGGATGACTAATAACTTTCTACTGCTAAATTCTGAAAAAACAGAGATTCTAATTATTAGACCAAAAAGTTCAGCACATAATAATCTCGACTACTGCCTAACACTCGATGGCTGCTCTGTCAAGTCTTCGTCGTCAGTTAGAAACCTGGGTGTGCTCTTTGATACCAATCTTTCATTTGAAAGCCATGTTTCTAGCATCTGTAAAACAGCGTTCTTCCATCTTAAAAATATATCTAAATTGCGACATATGCTATCTAAGACAAATGCAGAAAAGTTAGTTCATGCGTTCATGAGTTCAAGGCTAGATTATTGTAATGCTCTACTAGGTGGTTGCTCTGCACGCTTAATAAACAAATTCCAGCTGGTCCAAAATGCAGCAGCTCGAGTTCTTACTAGAACCAGGAAGTATGAGCATATTAGCCCAGTTCTGTCAAACCTGCACTGGCTTCCTATTAAACACCGAATACATTTTAAAATCTTGCTAATTACTTACAAAGCATTAAATGGTTTAGCTCCACAGTACTTGAACGATCTCTTAACACATTATAGTCCTTCACGTCTATTGCGATCCCAAAATACTGACCAGCTTATAATACCTAGAATATCAAAGTCAACTGCTGGCGGTCGATCCTTTTCCTATTTAGCTCCTAAACTCTGGAACAGTCTTCCTATTACAGTTCGGGAAGCAGAAACACTCTGTCAGTTTAAATGTAGACTAAAAACACATCTCTTCGACCTGGCATACACATAACACATTATACATACATTTTTAATCCAAATCATGTAAAATGATTGTTAGGCTGCATAATTTAGATAAGCCGGAACCGGGAACATTCCCATAACACCTGATGTACTCGATACATCAGAAGAAGAATGGCATCTACGCTGATATTGGTCTCTGTTTATTCCGAGGTTACCGTGGGCAGCTGGATCCGGGCCGTATCCAGATCAGATGAAGGACCTGGACACGAGCACAGCACTGCCCTGAAGTGTCTGCGGAGACCGTGACTCTACTGGACCCTCCCCTGTGACGATCATGAACCCATCTCTAACCGGACCAAATTGGACTTCATATTGGACTTGAATTGTTGTATAATAATTATGTACTGTTTGGCTGTTGGCCAGAGGAGAACTGGTCCCCCGACTGAGCCTGGTTTCTCCCAAGGTTTTTTCTCCATTCTATTCTTCATTCGTTACGTCACCTGCCGGAGTTTTGGTTCCTTGCCGCTGTAGTCTATGGCTTGCTCAGTTGGGGAAACTTAAAATTCATCAATTGTATTGATTCAGCTGCTCTTTTGGGGCTTCTGTTCAGCCAAACAAACTTTGTTTATATTGTTTTCCTGTAAAGCTGCTTTGAAACAATCTACATTGTAAAAAGCGCTATATAAATAAAGGTGACTTGACTTGACTTGACTGAGTGAGTCTGATTGAAATCGCATGAGTGGGTTCGAGCCTAAATTTGAATCTTTTTTGACCGCCTCGCTAAAAAGAATCGATTCATGAATCACTTGTTTGCACTGAGTGAGTCTGATTGAAATCGCATGAGTGGGTTCAATACTAGATTTGAATCTTTTTTGACCGCCTCGCTAAAAAGAACCGATTCATGAATCACTTGTTTGCACTGAGTGAGTCTGATTGAAATCGCATTTTTTTTTTTTTTTTAAACAGTACAAGACATCAGAGCATTAAATCAATACAGATACATGTAGAATACAAAAAAAGAAAAAAGAAGAGTACACAAACAGATAAATTGCCAGGTAAATAAAGCAACAACAATGCAATATAGGCTATGTAAACCTTAAGAGGACAAAAAGGATGAATAAAGAGAAACAGTTTTCATAGCTTTGGGATTAATAGAGCATTGGATAGTTTCGATATATCGGTCTAGATCATCTCTGAATAGAGAAAAAAAGAGGTTTAGAGCCAGTAAATTTTTGTTTATGTATGTGAAATTTAGCCAGTAGGAAACACAGATTAATTATGTAATATTTCCCTATATTCTCTTTAGAGTAGTCAAACAGTCCAA
Organism: Rhodeus uyekii; assembly: GCA_037043235.1. Taxonomy (NCBI): domain Eukaryota; kingdom Metazoa; phylum Chordata; class Actinopteri; order Cypriniformes; family Acheilognathidae; genus Rhodeus; species Rhodeus uyekii. The sequence continues at coordinate 969,900 of JAWRVZ010000117.1, forward strand.
AGATGACATCTTTAAAACAGAAAGAAAAGTCACTTATAAAATATGATTGGATAAACATTAACACATCTGACCAAAATATTTCTGTGTGGGTACATTGCCAAAACAAGTGAATGAAATCTTCCTCAGCAGAGTGACAGAAAGAACAATTCACTTCAATATCTGACTTATATTTCTTAAGAAAGGCTTTAGTTGGGTAACATTTGTGAATTAATTTAAATGTTATTTCTTTTACTTTATTAGTAAGCAGATACTTATGTGACAAGGACCATACTTTCTCCCATGGTAAATTCTCTACAATATTATTCCAATATGGTATTATATAAGGAATTGTCATTAATTCTCTCTTGAAGAGAGCTCTGATTTTAGAATTATTTTTACGTTGCTCTACAGAAAAACACACATTTCCAATCATTGTGTCAGTTAGGTTCAAAGAGTGAGTACATGGCCATGGAAATGTAGACCCTTGCAGAAGAAAAGACACACCAGAAGGAATAGCATTGAAAACAATAGCGTATTCACTAGTAGTTATAGGAATTTTATATTTCTGTAAAAAATCTGGATAGTTATAAAGTCTGCCTTGTGAATTAAAAAGCTGTCCAACTAACAAAAGGTCATTTTTGAACCAGTTGTCAAAGAAAAGTTACTTATTTCTGTAGAGAATATCCTTATTGTTCCATAAGTAATATCTGTGCGGGGAAAAGTTGTGTTTGTATATCAGGGACCAAGCCAAGAGCATCTGCTTATGGAAATTAGACAGTTTGATGGGGATCTTTGTAATATTATAGTTACAGAGTAGGAGAAAATTCAGGCCACCAAGTTTAGAGAAAATATAGTTGGGGATAATATTCCAGAGTGAGGACGGATTATTAAGGAAATTTTTAAGCCAATTAATCTTAAAAGTGTTATTTAAAGTAGTGAAATCTAAAAAATCCAACCCCCCTTGTTTTAGTGGATTCATCAGTACAGATTTTCTTATAAAATGGGTTTTATTTTTCCAAACAAAATTATTTAACATGCTATCAACCTTTTTTAATGTTCTATTGTTCACCTCCAAGGAAAGAGCTGATTGAAATCGCATGAGTGGGTTCGAGACTAGATGTGAATCTTTTTTGACCGCCTCGCTAAAAAGAACCGATTCACGAATCACTTGTTTGCGAATCAAACTCTTTTTGAAATCTGTACACTTTGAGATCATTTTAGTTGTAGTTTTACCTCTATATAATTGAATATAAAAAAAAAAACTAAAACATGCTAGCCTTTCACAGGTACGATGCAGCCTGTCAAAGACAGACTTCACAAGACTCAATCACCAGATCTCATCACCTCATCCTCCACTCTCTCGTCTCCAGTGGCCTCATGTGACCTTGCCCGCCTCCGCCCTCTTCTTCCTACTGCTGCCCTTTTGCTGTTGGAGGCCTGTGTGGCCCCATCACTCTTAGTGCTGGTCTCTCTGCCAAACGCCACAGCTAAAAATATCTATGCCAACAAGGCAGAGTGGGTTCAGCCCTCGAACAGGAATAGCAGAGTAGCAGTCAACTGCTGTCTGACAGAGTAGCTGGAATTGTCAGCTTCTGAGAAGCACGATGCCCTCTCTTTCTATTTCATTTTCTCCTCCTTTCTTTTCCTACTATAGGTTGGACAACATCCGTCCCCTCGGATTTCATGACACATTACAGACCAGACTGCTGCAGAAAGGGGGAGTTGTTTAGACAAAGCAACGGGCAAATGAATCATGCTGTTCATTTCCTGCAATTTCAATGGTGGCAAAATATGTGCTAATACCACCCAAAAACATTATATTAATAACACTATGGACTACTTTAGTTAGGCTAATTTGACTGATTAGTTCATTAGGTTGTATTGTCATGTATGTTGGTGAAGCGTTCATCCCACAAAACTTTATGTCAAAATATTACTGTAACGGTGTCTTTGTTCAGGGAGGAAGGAGGCGGGAACCGGCAGACATTTAAACACACTTTAATGGTGAAATAAAACATAAATACAAACTGATAGTAATGGTGGCAGCCCCTCGCGGTCGACTGCCGCCCACACAAAACATAACATAAAGTCCAGGCCTGGTCGTCGCTCCTCCTTTTAAGTCTCCGCTCCTCCGTGAGACGAGAGACACCGATGGCTCGCAGGTGTCGCTCATTCTCAATCACGCCACCGGCTCTCGTGATGCTCTCACGGTCCCTCGACCCCGCCCTGCTCGCCACAACTACAAAAGTCACTAGTTGGGAAAACCAGACATTAAATGGTAAGGCAATTTAAGAGAAGCTAGCAATAGCAAGCTAGCTTTGAAAGCCTAAGATCCTTCCGTTCCTTCAGAGCGTCTTCAAAGACATGCCTCCTTCAAAATACAGTAATGCACAAGGCAGAGTCTGCAAAACGCACAAGAGACGGCTATAAATTACCTCATGTCTCAAACCACTTAACATTACAATAATGAATGTAAACAGAGCTCTTACTCCTCTTGACTGCTGCAGATTGATTTCAGCATTGATAGTGTTGACACAGAGACGCATAAATCCACAGCTCCGGGTAGAACGTTGTGGGTTCCCATCTTCTATTTACGGTTATAACGTGGCATAAACGCACAAGCTCTTTGTTTTGGGTCAGGAGGAACTGTAAAAGGCGGCTGCTGTTTATTTTTACTGGTCAGTGTCTGATTTGTCTGTCTACAACTCAGCATTTCATCTGGATTACGTGATTTAGTAGTTACCTTTCTATTGATTATATGCAATTCTCACAATGGCAATAAATTATTCAGAATTCATTGATTCTATTTCTTCTGCTGATATATGCTCGGATGGTCTTCCAGGTTTGTGGAAACTGAGATCCACTCAGCATTTGATCACTGTTTTTACAGAAATCATTTCACTTTTAAGAAGTGTTTTCTCAACGTTGCAACATCACATATCTATAATCAACTCCTGACAAACAAGTTAATTAATATTTGAATTGTCACTCAGAAAGTCAGTTTCAAACATATTAAAATATACAAATTAATGTTGTTTCATGTTTAAATGCAATGCAGGTCAATTTAGTTAGGTCAATTAAAAAATTAGTCAGTAATAAAATAAATAAACATATAATGAGGTTCACGGTCACATGACATCCAGGTAAACAAATCTAGTTTTTATTTTGATTGTTTTTATTTTAGAAGTTAAAAATAATTTAGAATTTTTATGATTTAATTGCTTAATCATGCTTTTCATTAAACTCACAAACCCCCAGTTCCATCACGAACCCCAAGATATATGTAAATGTTTTAATATTTAGACTACTTTCATTATTGATTGTTATCAGGGTATGAAGAGAGTTTCAAACAGTATCACAAAAAAGTTTTAGTTTTTTTTTTTAAAGCAAATTGCCTACCGTACCTTTAAGAGAAGACTTTATAAAGAATGAATTGTTAAACAAATCAGGTAACAGAAACAGGTAACTCATCTATAATAACACTAATTGACATAAAAAGGAGGCAAGTTTGCACTGAAAAGATGTCAGTGTCTTAATTCGATCAGCACTATTTCAGCATTTAGAGCCTGGTTAAACTGCATGTCTGCATTTAAAGGGTTTAACTGTGTGAATTCGCCTCTAAGATTGTACTTATTGAATGGACAGCCTTATTTTCATTCCCAATAATTTACATATAGAGTGTAGAAGCGTCAATGTGCGAACATGCAATAATTATTTTAGACTATGAATAGTGTACATTAAATCTGACTTCTGGAGATAAGAAATACATGTTGCTTTTTTTCTTCACAAATTTGTGAAATCACTGCACTGAGTCTGAGTCACTCTCTATTCTACTGTGGTCATGGTGAAATATTCAAATACTGCTCAAGCAGTTAGAAAGCTAGCTATTGCCACCTAGTGCTAAGATACAAAAAGACAGTAACAGCTCAAATCAAGCTCATGAATAATTAATCTGATTGCATAAAAGCTAAAGCACCACATAAAAAATCACAGTGCAGTAGGTGAAATAGATGAAGATTTGTGATTCACTTCTGGTTTGTTTCACTTCGATTACGCTTCAAAAATGCTAAACAGTCAGATGTCAGCATCCAAAGTACAAAACAACTATTTCACTTATACTTTTCAATTCATAAGACTTCATAAGACACACAAATGGCCCGGGCTTCTGTCAAATCTCATTGGAGCGCTACCATTGGCTGAAGGCTTTTGATTGTTTGTTGTTTTGCATCAAATAGGCCTCTAGATATACATATTCAACTGAGTGCTTATGTAACATCAATGAAGGAGAATTTATTTCCTTTTGTTTGGCTTCTGGTGTGTTAACACATCCTTGACTGACTCTCGTGCAGCGGATCGCTATTCAAAAGCTCTATGACCGACTGCATTTAATTGAGTTTTATTAAATGGTCAAACAGCAGGAACAGTGGGGATTATGGCTAATGCACATTGAGAGCCTTTGTGTTAGCACTGTCAGGAATATTTATTTATGTGTAATTGTAGCTCCTTTCTTGCGCATTTCCAATAGACCTCATGTCAGCTTAGGAATTATTCATATTAAAGCATTTAATGCTGAATAAACTGTCTTAAGCGTGTGTTTAATATTGTTTGCAAACATTAAATATTGGCTCACACTTATACCCCACACACACAGAATCAAATATTATTTATATTAGGCTTTTTAATGATTATTATTTAATAGATGTGCCACCATGCAAGTGCATTTGTAATAAGGATAACATTGTAAAGCGAACACTTTTTAGGAAGGTGGGGATTATTTTAAAAATAATTCAAAAATACATTCAAAACGTGTCAAACAGCATGCATTTTAGCAAATTATACCTCACACAGCATGGTATTATTCTGTGTTTGAGGATAAACTCCCACATCTCATCCTCCTGAGAAGACTTCCCTAAAAGTAGAGCGAGAAATCAATAACTTGAATCATTAGTCTGGCTCATGTGGGCAAATTCTATCAACATTAATTGGATATGACAGAGAGAGATTGCTTTTTAAGCCATTTCCTATATGCATTTGTCTTCTTGTAGCCTATTTGCTCAAGACAAGCATCCATTCTTGTGTTTTTACTGTAAATACAGCTGTGCATAAGAAAAAAGACTTGCAAATTAAAGTAGTAATATAATATAATGTAAAGATTTGAGCCCTTTTACTCTGCTGGGATTGATTAGTATGTATCTCCCAGACACTACAATGATGTTCATGTAAAAATAACAACAGTAATTAAAAATGAAATCTCTCATTAATCTTGAAATTCTCAAAACCAAATAGGCAGATTTCATTAAAGCAGTGTCTCCCCTGTTTACGGTACATCTTTGTGGAGTCAATCTAATACCAGGGATAACATTGTAGAAAACAACTAAATAAATGAAAGAATCCAAGACCTCCAGACAGAAATATAGCTTATAACGTCCTCTGTACACTATCCAACACATGCTGAGAGTAGCACCGCCATCCTCTGGCCTTAATGGAGAAAAGCATGGCAAAGGAATATGCATGTATTCTTTGACTGACGGTGACAAAAGAACAACTCAGATACTCTAAAAACAAAAGAAAAGAAAAGAAAAGAAAAAAAGCAGGTGTTATACATCTTCCACGGTTCCTTTCATGCATGCCTTTAATATAAAAACGCACGTTGCAATACGCGCCCTCGCCACATGGTGGCAGCACTGCACTAGCCATAGCCTAAGACTCATGTTTCCCGCCCTGCTTTTGGGCACAGAGGCCCATCGGGGTAAAACCCCACCTGACTCAGTGCCTATTAATACAGACAACGCTTCGCTTTCATCCATAATGCGATTATGCCGTCCCGGAGAGCAAAACGATACCACCGACCGCAAACTGTCAATACGAGCCTCCATGTGCCCATTGTAGCGCCGGGCACGCGTTGTGTTCTCCCCGTCCCCCGCAGCTCGGGACAGGACACATAGAGATTAGTCGGGTCTCCTCTCATCAGTAGGGGTCCCATCAGGAGAAATAAGCTGCTTCCAGGGAGGTGGCTCTTATAAACAAGGGAGCCTCCTTTTATTTTGTGTGCTGACACAAGGTGGTCTAATTTCGCCTCTGGATCTTTCGGCGTCATGTTGTTTTGGCTTCGCGCGAACCTTCCTCTCGCTCGCGCGCGATTTATTTTTCCACTCGTGCGAGCGAGTTTTTGTTTTGTGCCAATATTAATAGGCCTTACTCATTTTGCCTCCGCCTCTGTTTCTGTCAGATTTGTCTGCTGTGATAATTGGGCTCAATCAGAGATTATTCATGGCGCTCTCAGACATGACCGAGCAGCTTTGTTTGCCTTGTGCCTCAGAACCAGCCCACACGATCGGCATCCAACATGCCTCCACCTCACAATGAGGACCGCACTCATCCTTTTTGTGTCCTCAATTACGACCAATTAACGCGTGGACGCAAAGGCGGTAAAACATCCTACTTCTAAATGGACATATCCTGGAAAATAACATGACGACCTCTCATGCACAAAAAGCACATGGTGCACAGCGCGGCTAAATAACCCCCGGACCTTGTAGTATTTATCAAAGAAAGCAAATCACTGAGTACATCTTCTTGAAAATAATTACAGTGGTAATGACTTTTTCCAGGTAATGCCGGGAGAGGAGGGAGCAGAAGCCGGAGGGAGATGAAATATCAGCGTCCAGGCCTCCCGGTGCGCTGCCCTCCGCAGCCCCGCTACGGTCCTCCGTCTACACGGCTGATAAACCATTAGCCGAGGGCTGTGACTCACTCGCTGATCGTAGTGAAGTGCGCTAGCGGACAGCCTGGCCCAATACTCCCAATTGTTCCCCTAATATCTGTCTAATGGCCTCCATTTAATCTAGGGAGGATGATTATTACGTATCCGTCCCCCCCTCCCGCCCTTTTCCCTCGGACGAACACGCGGACACACAAAGCGGCGGTCGTAGCAGATGAATACATCTCGGTCATCAGTATAAAGTAAAACATAATCAGTGCATTTCCCTCCAGTGCATGAGTATGCTAATGAGTTAGCTTCGCCGCGTAATTTTAGATTATGTTCCGATAGCGACATGCGGCGAGGCTTGTTTGGAGGTTTGTCTCGGCGCGTGTTGCGCTCGTTCTCCGCAGCCGCTGCAAGGGTTGTTATGGGTTTACAGATTCATTGGATGCAGATTATCATCCTACATTTAATTAGACTAAATTTGGTAACCTTTATGGTCCTTATCCAAACATCCTGCTGTACTGTTTCCACGCCTGGATGGCTAAGCTAAGCTAAGCTAAGCAGTTTCTGTGGTTTTAGACGGATTTTGTTCCGCTTGTTCGGATGAGAGCTGTTAAACCTTTAGCCAGTTTAGAGCAGGCTGCTTTTAATAGAACTTTTTCCCTCTTATTTTTTTCTCCTATTCAATTCCTTTCCATTTTCCCCTCTTCCAACTTCATTGGACTTATTTCCCTTGCCTTCCTTTTAATTTCATTCCTCCTTTTTCTTCCTTCCTCTTACTTACTTTCTTCTTTCTTTCTTTGTCTTTCTTTCCTCCTCCTTACCTATCTGTTTCTTTCTTTCCTACTTTGTTTTTCTTTCCTACTTTGTGTTTCTATGCTTAATTGTTTCTCCCTTCCCCTCACAACTTACTTTGTTTTCCTAATTTGTCTTTCCTTTCCTCCTTCAAGCCTGCCCTCCTTCCTTTTCCCCCTTTGTCTGTCCTACTTTTGTTTTTCTTCCTTCCACTGTACAGCTTTTTTTCTTTCTTTTCTCATCCTTTCCTTCCTTCCCTTTTCTTGCCATTTTGTCAATTTTTTTTGACTAGCTTTCTCTTGATTTCCTCCTTCCTACTTTTTTCCATCCTTCCTTTTTACTTTCCTTCCCCTTTTCATGCATCTCTCTCTTTTCTCTCTCTCTCTCTCGCTCTCTCTTCCATCCTTCTTTTACTTTCCTTCCCCTTTTCATGTATCTCTCTCTCTCTCTCTCTTCCATCCTTCTTTTACTTCTCCTTTTCATGCATCTCTCTCTCTTCCATCCTTCTTTTACTTTCCTTCCCCTTTTCATGCATCTCTCTCTCTTCTCTCTCTTCCATCCTTCTTTTACTTTCCTTCCCCTTTTCATGCATCTCTCTCTTTTCTCTCTCTCTCTCTCGCTCTCTCTTCCATCCTTCTTTTACTTTCCTTCCCCTTTTCATGTATCTCTCTCTCTCTCTCTTCCATCCTTCCTTTTTACTTTCCTTCCCCTTTTCATGCATCTCTCTCTTTTCTCTCTCTCTCTCTTCCATCCTTCTTTTACTTTCCTTCCTCTTTTCATGTATCTCTCTCTCTCTCTCTCTCTTCCATCCTTCTTTTACTTCTCCTTTTCATGCATCTCTCTCTCTTCCATCCTTCTTTTACTTTCCTTCCCCTTTTCATGCATCTCTCTCTCTTCTCTCTCTTCCATCCTTCTTTTACTTTCCTTCCCCTTTTCATGCATCTCTCTCTTTTTTCTCTCTCTCTCTCTCTCTCTCTCTTCCATCCTTCTTTTACTTTCCTTCCCCTTTTCATGCATCTCTCTCTTTTCTCTCTCTCTCTCTCTCTCTCTCTCTCTCTCTCTTCCATCCTTCTTTTACTTTCCTTCTTCTTTTCATGCAAATCTCTCTTCTCTCTTTCTCTCTTCCATCCTTCCTTTTTACTTTCCTTCCCCTTTTCATGCATCTCTCTTTTCTCTCTCTCTCTCTCTCTCTCTCTCTATTGTTAATGCCAAATCAGGTGTGGCAACTGGAAAGGAAATTAAGTCAGTCCTACACTCACTGCAACACCCTGGACATGCACTAGCGTGCAGACCTTCATTCGCAATTCACAGCCGACTTGAAGCTCCCGTACAGCCTGACAAAATCCAAGGACCAGCAAGCCCTAGTCAAATATGTTTTGTCAATATTTAGTCTTGTTCTGCTTTTTCCCAGTCTCAACAAAAGTTTCATTTTATTGAGTGTCTTTGCAGGGTTTTCCGTCTCCTTGCAGGATTTTTGAACAATCGACCCTCGAGGTGCTCATAGGAAATGAACTGCAACTCTCAATCAATATTGGACATATGAAGGAAAAGTCTACCATGGATGATATTAAATGTTGACAGAGTGTTAAAGACATGTGGTACAAATATTGTGCCAGCATTTGGGGATAAAAAAGTGGCCAAAATATGATGCAGAGATGGATTGCTTCTGTTCCCTTGGTTTAAGATACTGTTTGAGGTGGGTAAATAAAAGCAACACATGGTTTGTACTGCAGAAGTACCTCTGTATACTTTGCAAAACTAGCAATATTCTCCCAGCAAAAAACAAAATCAAGGCAAAACTATGGTGAAAAAGAGGGAAACAATATTTGATAGGAGACTTCTCTTCTTTATGTTTACAACGTAACTGTAATGTAACATAAAGAACAAAAAAATAAAGTCCATGCAGATGAATGAGTAAAAATATACCACATCATCAAAACTATTGTTGTACCATGACCCAAATATAGATACCTTACGGCATGTGTATATATGCCGGTTCAATTGAAGCGTAATGTATCTGGAAAACAAAACAAGAACAGAGGCAGTGCTTTGCAGATCCCAAACTATTTATACAGGCATGTTGACTTAGCTTGACTCCAGTGTTGTTTATTTGTTTAGTTAGTTGTTCATCTATAAAAATGGAAGCACACAGCAGAAGCCGTTTGTGCTATTATCCCACTTAACCATGTTTCCAGCATCTCGAAAAAATAATATCATCCAATTCGTATGGGCTCATTAGCTCCATCTATGACCTTACGTACATTTCTAAAGCAGGAACAATGAAGGTAACACTTTTCTAAGTGCTCTTCACTCTGCATACTCTAACAGAGAACTATCAAATTACCTTGATTTCTTGGAGCGCAGGCCTCGGTTAGCGTACCTGACACATGTCGCGGTGCGTTATTGGGGCAGTTACCTTTCAGACATGTGCTGAGGAGTGAACAGGGAAAGGTTAGAAGGTTTCATTCTCCAGTTAAAAATAGTAGGGCCTTGGTAATGGGGGAATGATCATTTCCACCGTGCAGCGAGGTCTTCAATGGCTGCTGACAGCATTAAGGGCGTAGCAAGGATGTGAGGTACTTCAGAAGAACCTAATCAGGCGCAATACGTCTCACTGAAAAGGTTTCAGGTTTTGAAGAAGGCTGCAAATGGAAATGGAGAGCAGGGGAACTTATTTAGAAATGTATCTAAACATTTATACAGCGACCGACGCACGTTTTGTTAAGAGGTTTGCGAAGGTCCTATTAAGCTAAAGCATATGTTCGTTGATCAAGGATAGTGGCATACACAAAACATTTGCAAGAACAAAGCAAGTAAAAGGTACTATTTGCGTTCACAAATTAAGAATGAATGACCAAAGAAACGTTCTTTTATGTAAGCATAATAGGCCCAGATTTGGCCCAAACAATCTTAATTTTCAGAATATAATGGAAAACATACATCAAAGCTGCTGTTTTAAATTGTCTGCTATACACTGAGATGCATTTTGAGTTGGTACTGAATGCAAATGTTTCTCAATCAGAATATGGGTGAGAAATCGCTAGTTTTGATGTATGCATCTCATTATGACTGTTTAAATAACTTTTATATGACACACATGAATTCACACTCAAGAGAAAACAGTAACACAGCCTCCTTTGGTCAGATTTTACATCTCAATGCTCACTAAATGATCTCTGGAGAAGGATTTAGCTTTTTCCTAAGCGACAGTTTTGCAGGAATGTTTTTAAACTAAACAGACTTGCAGTTTTTTTTTTTTTAAAGAACACCGTTATTTTAGAACATTTCCCTCATGGTTTCCATACTTATATTGCTGTATCTAATCTGTATTTAAATTACATTTTACTTTCATGCATTTGGCAGACACTTTTATCCAAAGCAACTTGCATTGCATTCAAGGAACACATTGACATTCTGATTAGTTTTTACTTTCCCTGGGAATCGAACCCATGACACTGGCGTTGCAAGCACCACACTCTACTTGTTTTGCTACAGGAAAGCCTACAGTTTTCACTTTTATTTCATTTTTTCTTTGTTATTCAAAATATTCAGAAACTTGCTACCCACGTCATAAACAATCTGATATTCCGATTATCAAATAAAGTGTGTGTGTGCCTTGTCGTTTCAAATGCTTTATAATGACCTTGATCTGTAACGCAAGATGGGCGCCGCTAAGTTTGCACCGCAGTTCAGAGAATCTTATCTGTTATAAAACTGGATTTATAAAGTCATCAGTTTTTTCCAAAATACGTGAAAGTAAGTATGCTTTCTGTGTAGCTCAATCAGTAGAGCATTGGTGTTTACAACGCAAAGGTCATGGGTTCTATTCCCAGGGAAGCCAAGAACTGAGTACAATGTAAGTCGCTTTGGATAAAAGAGTCTGCTAAATGTGTAAAAATGTAACAAAAAAATAGATGGGACTGGAACTGGGGAGAAGAATTTAGTGACCTACACAATCTGTGAATAAAACACATCGGCAAATTATATTTGAATGAATTATTATTGCCACTTCCATAGAGATCAGTGTGTATTTTATTATTAGATTTTTTATTAGCATTATTAGATTTCCTGTAGCTCAACCAGTAGAGCATTGGTGCTTGCAATGTGAAGGTTATGGGTTCAATCCCCAGGGAAAGCAAGAACTGATTTGAATGTCAACGTGTTTCTTGAATGCAATGCAAGTTGCTTTGGATAAAAGTGTCTGATAAATGTAAAAATCTATTTTACAAACTATGAACATATTTATTTGCTTGCTCTCATGTATACTTAAATGTCTGAAACCTAAAATAAAATTTTTAATTAAATTTTTTGTAACGAGTATCCGGTACGGATAAAGCACTTTTGCCGAGTACGAGTATTATAAGAGTAATACGAGTCAATATCTGTGCTCGGATTGTATAAAAATCCTCATTGGGTAGCTGACTGTGTCTGTGATAGGCTAGTCACAGCGCCCCTCCCCTACACATGCAGATTTGCTGTGTCACTCTGTCACTCTGCTCACTCACACACAGAGCACTGAGAAGAGAACAGCGCTCTTTCTCTCTCTGTCTCTCCCTCAGTCACTCAGGTTTGCGGGTCTTTTCCGGTAACGTTTAGGGTTTTTTCAGCTTCAGGTTTGTTTTTTATTCCGGTTAGTTTGTATTACTGTACTTATTAACCAGTAGAGTTCTGGTAAACGTGGGGTTTGTTCAGACGTGGTGCTTGGTAGAATGCGACTATTGTGTCTCTGCCTGTCGGAGATTTTTTTTCCTTTTTTTAACCGTCTGCTGCTCTATTCAGTTTTTTGACTTCACGCAAAAATATAATGATTAAAAATAATGATTTCTTCATAATTGCAACCGCATGTGTTGTATTCATTGTTGCAAAACTTGTTCTGTATATAGTTCGTTTGTTAATGTGATCAAAACCATTGATCTGAAGCTCAATGCTGATGCGGTCATGTAAATAGTTTTCTAATCAGCAATAAATATAACAATTTCTGATCAACCCATATCAATTGCATGATTAAAAATAACATACCGGTTAAAGCCCCACCCATTTCCGGGTTATAAATTCCGCCCACTTCTGGGTTAGACCCCGCCCAGTCCGAGTACAGTTACAGATAATTCTGCACTCGCTCATCCCTATAAAATCCCATATGTGGGACCATGACACGAAGGGTTAAATGATGAAATTTGGGCTAATTCACAAATATTGTGATATTCAATTTGTCAGTACATAATAAAATTAGCGTTCAAAACCTTGTTTTTGTCATAAGGAATCATAAGGTAAGCCCGATGATTTATTTTTTAGAGGACAAAAAGAAAAACAGTACAATAGAAAGAATCTGCCATGTACCCTTCAACATATTGCAGCCTCAATAATAGAAATATTTATTTGATGTAGTGTTGTTGTAACTGTTGTGTAAGAGCTGTGTGTGTAAACCTCACTCCCTGACCTCAAGAGGAGCTCTAGCGACCTTTAGCCTCCTCGTCAAGAGCGTCTGCCTCCCATGCCAGAGACCACGTTTCAAATCCCGCTAGGAGTAGGTTGAGTAAGACTGATTACACTTTCAAATCAATCAATCACACCTAACATAAATGTTTGTACACCTATATTAATATATATATATATATAGGTCTACACACATAGTATTGATTTTTGTTAGATACAATTAATCACGATTAATCGATTTTAATCAATTTATGGCACTATTTTAAAGTAAAAGTTAATCCCCAAAATAATTAACAATTAACAACTCACTCTAATGTTGGTTCAAACCCAAATGACTTTCTTCTTAAACACAAAAAAAAATGGTATGATTGAAAAACATCCTTGTTTTTATATTTCATGACAGCACAAGACTAGTCTATTAAGCTACAACATTACAAACAAAAAAACACAAAAAAGTATTAGCGAGGATGTTTGGGAATAACTATATAGTTATAGTTCTAGTATGCTGCTTTTTTGTCATGTTGGAGTCCTTATTTGCTTTAATTTTACAGAAAATATTAAATAAAAAAAGTATTGGGACCATTTTTAAATCAGCAGCTTATATATCAAAATACGTTCCCATTCATAGTCCAATCATATTGTCATTTTATACAATGGTTTTATAACCCACACTGGGCTAATTTGTATATCATGCAAAGAGTTACTGGAGAATTAAATTAGGTGAATTATTGGACTAAACATGCACATTAGACTCATTGTCTCCTCTGAATGATGATGTGCGCATCTTACTCCGCTGAAAATCAGTGTCGGTCTTCTGTATTGAATTACATGATAACACACAATGCTTCACCAGAGCAGGCCCTTTCCGTTTCATATTACACTGCTGTCTAACAGGTGGCCGGCAGCCCATAGTCGAGGTTGCACTGAAATAAGTGTGATCTTGTAAGGTCAGGTGTGTTGTCTCACTTTATTCTGCCCCCAAACACAAAGACCGAAATGAACTCTTGTCTGCCGAAAGCAAAGGCTGAATTCTTCTAATGAATACATACATTTGTTGCAGATTGTTACCCATTTTTTTCTCCCCCAGATTACATTGGGCACCTTGTTGCCAAGACAACAGCAATTAGCAAGAACTGGGTTACCAGGCAGAGAGCAGCTGCGTCCCAATTCAGAGGCTGCAACATTCGAAGGCCGCGTTTGAAGGCCGATTGCGTCACAGCGGTGCGACAAAAGCTGTCCCAATTCGAAAGCTCATTGAAATGCGGCCTCGAAATGCATTTGTCGTTCCCCTGGTAATGAAGAAGAGAACGGATGGAGAAAGACAGGAAGATTTTTAAATGTAAGTATTGGGTTTCAGCTTACTTGAATATTTAATGATACAAATGTGTGTGCGTGTGTGTGTGCGTGTGCGTGTATATATATACAGTAATACCTCGAGATACGAGCATAATCCGTTCCAGGGCAGAGCTCGTAACTCTAATTACTCGTATCTAGAATCATGTTTTCGCATAAGAAATAATAGAAAACAAATTAATCCGTTCCAGATCCGTAACAATGGGGGAAAAAAAACATGTTTTTTATTGGTATAGACACACACACACACAATTATAGTATATGTTAGTATACTATATAGTATATTATATTATATATGCATACAGTGTAAGGATTCGTGTGATATCAAATAAAATGTGGTTTTAATTATACGTTTTTACAGACAGTAGCGGCAGGTATGGGGGGGGGGGGGGGGGGGGGGGGGGTGGTATGTAGACACTTGATTCCGTATACACTGTATACATATATAATATACTATATAGTATACTAACATATACTATAATTGTGTGTGTGTGTGTCTATACCAATAAAAAACATGTTTTTTCCATTGTTACGGATCTGGAACACTACGCAACTTACGTAAACCTAAATTAATCATAACTGAACTTAGTTTACGTATTTTTTTAACTTCTATTTTCTATTATTGTTTTGCTTTTTTCTATTTGTTTTCTTCCCTTTTCTCGCCTGACTACCCTCACTTTCACTTTCATTTGGTGCAGACCTTTTAACAAAATACCTATCGAAGGGGGATTTGTTTGAAATCCGTCAAAAAGCACAGAAGCGCGACCAGTAGACGATTTATCAGGGTGTTTCTTTTCAATTAAATCAGAAACTTTCTGCCACATAGCCGTCACTTCCTTAATTTCACTTGTAGAAATGTTTTCCTCCGGTTCCTCCTCCTCCTCGCCACTGCTGAGCTCTTGCAACACCTGCGTATGTTCATCATCTGTAGCTCGATCAACGCCTCAGTCCACAGTTCCTCCTGATGTGCTTACATGCTAGATCACTCACGCGGGCACCGCGCTCATATTTATCCACAATTTCATGCTTTATTTATATGGTCATCATGCGTTTCTTCTTCTCACAACCATCCTTACCACTCACTTTCTTAGAGCTCATCGCTACTATGAAGAATAATGCACAAAATAGAGAGAAAATCAGCTACTCGCGGGCGACGTGTACAGAAGTCAGCGATCGAAAAGTGAACGTGCATCGGCGTCAGTACGTGTGCTCATATCTCAAGTATTTGCTCGTATCTAGAAGCAAAAATCTGCCCAAAGGTTTGCTCATATCTTGGAATACTCGTATGTAGAGACGCCCGTATCTCGAGGTATTACTGTATATATAAAGTGGTTCAAAGTTTATACTTTTCGTTATGTAGAAAAATGAACCAAGGTGAACATATTTCTGAAACTTGTTTTGTTTTCAGACAGTTGAATATAACTTTTAAAAAACTAAAGTCCAGACCAAACATCACCATGCAGTTGCTAGGCGACAAGAACAATGGACGACTTAACTCTTTCCCCGCCATTTAATTTTGTTTTCACTGTTATCCGATAGGGGGCGCTATGATAAACTTCTGAAAGAAGTACTGAATCTCCTGAACAAAACAGGCAAAAAAGGAGCAGAAACAAGCGATAAAAGCATTACTTATGCACTTTGAAGAAAGACAAAAAACAAGATTTTTCTTAGCCTTTGTTTAAAATATATTCAAGAGGTTTTTTTTTTCAAAAGCAGAGGCTCTGTTCTTTCTTTTGATATATTATATGCTCAGATATTCATACAACTAAATATTCTCGAGGCCATGCAAATGATATGAAAATGATCATAAATGCTGGCGGTGGCTAGCATCGTTTTTAAACAACGCTCGATCCGATCTTTGAAGTCCTTTTCCTTCGATGAATGCAGGAACTGAACTGGGCCACAGCGGCTAGCGGCTACACATCGTAACCATAGTAACCAGGGTCAGGCCAGCAGCACAGGCTTGTCTTCACACAGCATGTGGTAGGAAATGTATGCATTTTGGCTTCATCATACAGATTGATAACGCAACACGCATGCTGCAAACACTAACATATGGTCCACGACCTCTCATAATTAACCTCTGGTTAATGTTTTACCAAATCAACTGACTGACACATGAATTTCTGTTGCTATTTGTACTGCCCACTCACCGTTAATTCAAACATTGACCTTATTTGAAACCTTTTACCCAGTTTGAAGCAAACAGATCTGCAGCATTCTTTATTAACAGATTCAGACACCTATTACTACACATGATGCAAGCATCTCTTTATATATATATATATATATATATATATATATATACACTCATATTTATATGTGTGTGTGTGTGTGTGTGTGTGTGTGCATACAGTACATAAATGTTTCAATAACTATTGCTGAAACAGTTGCAAATCAGTTTGTTCAGTGAATGATTCTGCAAACTGATTTAACCCTCATGTTATGTTTGAATTCAGCATACAATCTTCTTGGGTCAAATTGACCCCAATTGAATTGAATTCTATCCCCCCTCCCCCAAAATAAACTTTGAAAATAAAACTCAGCAAGACACTGGAGCTTCAGAACTAGAGATGAAAAGCCCTGCCATACAAAAAAGAAATGTTTTTGTTTTGTGTCTGCACAACTGCTTTTGAATATCATCATTTATGGGTCAAATTGACCCACAAACACAAGATTGTATAAAAATTCTGTATGCAGATTTCACAACACATCGGTGTATTTTAACTTCGCATACATGTTCGATAACCCTAAATGAGACAACATGGGTGAAATAATATTTTAAACAACCTGATAAAAAGAAATTCTAGCTAATTTTTACCATTTGTAGTTGTAGAACAAGTCTCTTTTACCTTCACATGGTAGTAAGAAACCAACAAAATTTAACCAAGGATCGTTATTATTTTAGGTCCTTATAACATGATAATATGAGTCTGTTTACAATTAAACTGGCTCATAAGTGCCATTTGTTCTTTTATTGGATTACACCGTTTAAAATGTACATGTTTGATCTGATAACAAGAACCGGATTATGAGTCATTTGTTTGTGAATTTGTCGTGCTGTGTGATCGAGGGCAATTCCTCAATTCCTCCAATCTGTAACGAGCTAAAGTGGTGACACTTAATCTGCAAATGCTCAGTAGGATTCCCTCTCTGCCTGTGGAAGAGAAGCAGGATCATTTCACATCACAAAATGTTGATTTTGATGTGTGAAAGTTACTTTTGGATGTGCTGTATTTTTCCTGTGCCAACTAAAGTTTAAACGATTGCGAATTTAAACGTACACATATTTTATCTCTTGGTTATTGATAAAAAATGACCATGATCGTAGCTTATGCTAATACAGGTGTTGCTAGCTAGCATACGAGGTGTTAGCATGGCTGCAACATCGGGGGTGGGGCAACTGTTGCATTGTGTTAGAAGAGCCACACAGCCCATTTTAAGCAGCTTGTTTGTCTGTGTTGAGAGGATGAGGAAGAATTCTGCGTTGTCTACCTGGAGAGCTATTCAAAATCAAATTATTGGGAAATTACCCGTGTTACACATTAAACAATGTGCTGCTTTCAAATCTGAAAATGAATGAATGAATATTGTCGTGACCTCGTTGTGTTATTCTGTTAATATGTTCGTACTTGTTCGTCAGTAAAGTTTGGTTAATGCTGTTCTAGACTCATCGGCCGATTAATGTATTTGAGTAAAATAAATAATTAATCTAGTTAGAAATAGACGAGGCCCTCAGCAAAGGGGCAATTTAACACTTTGATCTGCATTTAATGTAATATAGTAGAATGAAACGCTCTAAGTACAAAAAGTTTGACGTACGATAAAAGATTTCGGGGGTTTTTTCGCCCGAGTAACGACAAAATGATCGAGATACGAAAAACAAAATCTCGGTCGAGGCGACGATTTCCGAGTTTTGTTTTGAAATTTGTGCGCCACTGACCCATAAACTCGCACCAATTGTCCCGCTCTCCCATTGGCTGTCTCCCGGCTCGGACGCTAGCTTTCGCTGCAGCATCCTGCTCTCCTATTGGTCAGCATCGCTCCCACCAGCCTCTGCGTAGCGGCGTTCCTCTACCATTTCGTCTGTGCTACGCTAACGCTAAAGTTTGTCTGCACTTTCACATACAAGTTTTGTTTTTATCGTGCTGCATCGCCATTATTTTGTGCCCAGTTAACAAACTTTTTTCTAATCCCTAGCCATGGATGTGAAGATTGTTGCTGAAGTGAAAGGGAAGAAGAGGATGCTCTCCATGGACCATACTGAACAAGCATAGCTTTATTATAAAATTAAATGTGGTGTTTTCGTAGGGCTTGGAACGGATTAGGCAATTTACATGTAAACGCCTGACCGACTTACGAAAAGATCGACTTACGAAGCCAACCTCGGAAGGGATTATTTTCATAAGTCAGGGTTCTACTATACTATAATCTTGTCCTTATTAGTGAACATATATCATTTGTATTAATTAGTGCACCAATATTTGTATCTTGCATCAAAATATTATGTGTGTTTCAAGTAGTGTGAGTCACAAAGAAAAATTTATAAAATGTTACAATTGCTCCCTTAATTATTATAGCCTTTACACTAACTAACTCCTAAATCTTACCCTTAGTTATCTTATATTACCCAGTACTTTCCAACAGAAATACACACGTTGTCAAATAAAAAGCAACCAATTTAGTGAAAAGTCCAGTGAACAGAATGCAGTTTTATTTTTTTGTGTTCGCTCAAAATGAAAAGTGCACTGTTTCCTCCCTCTTTACAATAGGGGTCAGTGTACTTTTTTCTCAAACCACACTTTTGGAGCAAGATCCCTCCTACTCTCATGTCCAGAGGCTTTCCCCAGGTGTCCAGAGGTCGTCAGAATGTGTTCAATTAGCTTGTGTAACCAGAGGCAGGGCGGACACTTAATCCCACAGCACCTGCTGCCTCTTCACAGGTTAACCCCAGTCAGCCATGTCACCGACAGAGGCAGGATATCACACGTTAGCCCAGCTCAGTGGCCCTGGATTTACTTGGCCGTCTGATTGGACGCGAACTCCAAGCTGGCCGACTGGCAAGCAGCTGGACACCTAATTAGGCGGCCGAATAAACCCAGATGAAGTTTTTCAGGTGACCCGCACCCTCTCCGCATGTTAGGTCGCTGCCATTTGTGCAGACCTAATTAACACAAAATAAGTGTCTGATTACTAGTTTGAAGAGACTGTACTTTATATAGTGGAAGTGTTACAGGGCCATCAAACACTTGTCACCCGTGCCGCTTCAAAGGATAAATGCACAGGCAAATTCAAGACAAAAAAGGCAATCATAAAATGCATGTAAAATTGATTAAATACGCATATTAAAGATGTATGTATATAGGGGAGACTAATGCTATGATAAGAACACCATTGAACATGATTGACCAAGAAAAATAATCAGGGCATGTTGTCAAACTGTATGGGGTAAGTTGTCACAATGGAACCTGCCATTTAACAGGCTTTTGAACAAAAAGTAAATAATAGACAACATGGACTGCCCATGCCAATAGACAACGACGGAAAGACAAATAATTGGGGAGCAAAAATGTACAGGGTACAAAATCAAATCAATGTTTTGGGCATTTGTAAATAATAAAATCCATATATATGACAACATATAAAAAAAAAACAACAAAAAACGACTAGTTGAGTCTTGCCTGTTCACTCGTTTACCAAACCACTGGCTTCCAGTTACATTTAGAATTAATTTTAAAGTACTGTTACTTGTTTATAAATCACTCAATGGCCTAGGACCTCAATACATTGCAGATATGCTCATAGAATATAAACCTAACAGATCACTAAGATCATCAGGATCAAGTCACTTAGTAACACCCAGGGTTCACTCAAAGCAAGGAGAGTCTGCTTTTAGCTGTTACGCCAGCCGCAGCTGGAACCAGCTTCCAGAAGAGATCAGGTGTGCTCCAACAGTAGCCACATTCAAATCAAGACTCAAAACACATCTTTTTACCTATGCATTTGCAGATTGAGCACTGTGCTATGTCCGAACTGTTTGCATTTTATTTTATACGTATTATCTTTTTATTCTTTTAATCATTTTTAATGTTTTATTTTTATCATTCTTCTTTATGTAAAGCACTTTGAATTACCATTGTGTATGAAATGTGCTATACAAATAAACTTGCCTTGCCTTGTTTTAATTTGTATGATTACATCTATAAAATTAATTTAAATAGTTTTGACTGAAGTCATATATTCATTTATACAATTAATTACAAGTGAATTGCCTTTAAAAAGAAGTCATATTTTTGTCTATTACATATATTTATATATAAAATTGTAAATGGACTTTCAACTGCAGACATTCCAGTTACTTGTAGCCCTTGAGAAAACTTGTCTACTGGAGAATTTTAAGTGCGCACTAACACACTTAGCTGATTTGTCAACATTTATATTGATATAAAGTAATAATAAAATCCATGAATATGACAACACATAAAACTTGTGACAACCAGCCATTTATGATAACACAGTTTAACGTTTTAGTTAAAAAACAACAACAAAAAACGACTAGTTGAGTCTTGCCTGAATTTATGCCAGTGTTCTGTTAACTCGTTTACCAAACCGTTGTTTTAATTTTAATGATTACATGAATAAAATTAATTTAAATAGTTTTGACTGAAGTAATATATTCATTTATACAATTAATTACAAGCGAATTGCCTTTAAAAAAAGTTTGTCTATTACATATTTTTTATATTACATATATTTATATATAAAATTGTAAATGGACTTTCAGTTACTGACATGTAGCCCTTGAGAAAACTTGTCTACTGGAGAATTAAGTGCGCACTAACACACTTAGCTGATTTGTCAACATTTATTTTGATATAAAGTATAAACGTGCTAGAATTACGCTGAACTGAATTTCTAACTACTGTTTTTTAATGCCGTTACCTAGACTGTCTGTATTAATTGTAGTCTAAGTAGAACTAGATTAGTAATCTGCAGTTCTTATAGAAGTTACATACATTATCATTGTTTTAAACCGCAAAATACTACAGCTAACTCTAGTAAACTCGAGTTAGAGGTGAATAATAGACAAGTGACCTATGCAATGAGCTCTGCAACTTTACATGCGGCAGAGCCTCTATAGAAACCCATGAAGCAAGTCGAAATGTCAAGCTGTTTTAAACGTTCTTCTAATAAGTCAAAAGGTTGGAGAGAAAGCACAGATTTTCAATTGACAACATACAGATATCCCATGTTTTACAAAGCGCACACATGATGAATGGTTCGGGTTCAGTAACACCTTTTAAACCGGAGCGATAAAGACTGCAATAAAAGACGCACGGTCTCTTTCTAACAGCGCAGGCAGCCACAACAATGGCAGCTATTAAAGCTCGCGACGAGGTCGGACCGAAAGAGCATGGCATAACATCTCCGTCGGTAACCAATTTTGTTGTGGTAAATGTTTTAGTTCTTCTCTCTTTATCTAATTAATTCTCTCATACCTGGAGCAATGTGGATCATTTGCGTTGGGGACAGGTCAACGCGACACATAATAGAGACACAAAAGGAGGAAGAATGCGATGGAAAACGTTGAATAATGCAATCACAATTCACAACGTTTCACTTAATTTTCTCCTCAATCAAGTGTTCCATGCGTTTCACCTTTTTTCTCTCTCTCTCTCCCTCCCCTCCTCTCTTTTTTTCCCATGCAGCGCAAAACTGAACTGATTGCGCAGGGAAATTATAACCCCGGTAAGATTTTTTTGTTCCGTACCGCGGCAGCACCATTACAGATGAATTAAATGAGAGAGAAGCCCTACGAAGCACAGTCGCCACCCTCCCACTCCCGCCCACGCCAAACCCTAGGATCACACTTTTCAATCCAGCGTACGGCTAAAAGCATTCATTCCTGCGTTCAGGGGCCCCGCGCACAACCGCGCCTGGAGCACCTACAAGAACGCGGTCATCTTGCCGGACGGGAAATTTCTTGTCAGTAACTAGCGGGATATCAGGGATTCGTATTCATAAAGCCTTGAGAGAATGATTACACTTACAGTAGTTGCACTTAGGGGTCCACTCAAAAAAAAAAGAGGCACTCTAGGGAACTTCAAGAAAAGAAAGCTTTTAAACTGGCAGGGGGAGATTTGACACACTCTTTCCCACCGAGACAGGTGACTCCAAACATGAGTCGCCTGGGATTTACACGTTCGATTTATTAGTTCTAATTGTGTTTTTTCTTCATTATGAAGGGGGGAAATCTTTCCCCTCCGTATGGAGGTCGTTTTAAAGCGGTTGCAGTCTCCCGTATTGAAAATGGTCCTTCAATCAGCGCTGAAGTGCTTGTTAAAACAGATGCATTTTCTTCAACCTCTGCTCTATCAACTGAACAATCGTATTCCCACAGGGAAGCTTCTCACTTAGTAAACTGGCTATAATGAATCAATTTCAGAATTAGTTTTTGTTATTATTATTGTGGCATTAGTGTTGGTGTGCTTCGAACCCACCTCCGTTTTTTGGTTAATGCTGGTCGACTATGTGGGAGCTGACTAGGTAATGGAAGCTGAACTATTTCATTAAGCTTTTGAGGGGGGAAACGGCTAAAAGGGGGCATTAGCATTTTCTATACTTTCTCTGTTGTTTTAAATGGCAGTAGATGAAAGTGAACTGTGACTATCTTAATGTTCCGGATGTTCAAACATCTGTTTTGTCAATAACCTTTCACTTTCAGCGAGAAAAGACAGGATAATGGATCAAGCCATGCTGTAATATAAATATAACCGTTTATTTGGCACTCTGCAACTTCGTAAAAAAAGAAAGAAAACAAATCCAAATATATAAAAACAACATTTAGTGTAAATGCATAATAGACAGCATTTGTAATAAATAAAACTTTAATATAAAAAGGATGTATAAAAAAAAAACATATTCGAATCCCTGAGTCTCTCGTTTATACTCATACGCATCCGTGGCGCATGTGAAAGTTGACAACGTATTCGGCATTGGTGCGCTGCACGGAGATGGCGAAGGGCTCGAAGGGATGGAAGGTGAAGGCGACCAGTCTCCTGACCGCGTGGTTAATGGGTCTGCCCAGCAGGCCTGCCTGGATCTTAAATTTCAGCAATCCAGAGTCCCTCGCGTAGAACCTGCAGGAGGAAAAAAAAAGTGCCCGTTTATTACGACGGCAAATGGCACGGCGACAGAGAGAGCCCGGTGTATTTTTATAGCATAAGCGAATTGTTGACAATTATGGTAACATTTGTAAAGGAAATTTTTGAGAGCTCTCAGGAAGTGTTTTAAATATCGCCTGTCACGGCATGAAATTACACTTCAGTGTTTCAAGATTTAACAAGGAAGTTGATGCAGACCTCACGCTGGGCCGCATTTTTCACTATACTGGAAAAGTGGGCGTACGTTCTGGCCTCTTCTGCAATTCAGTCTTTGTCAACAATCTTTAGACCGTGCGTATGTCCACACTTAAGGATAAAACAAAACTCAGGAGTGCTTAAACGGTAAAAATAAAAAAACACTTAAATAATATTTCAATAAAAAGTCCATTACCAAACTGATCGGTAGGGAGTTAAGCGTAGAGGTACCGTATGGGATGATCGCCGCACGTCTTTGGCCGTTCCATGACTGACACCCACTTGTCATCGTAGCTGAAGAGGGAAAGATCCAGATACGGGCTGCTGCTGTAGGACTGAGCGCTGATGGGCAGCTGCCCGAGAAGCCTTCTGACCGCTTCGGTGTGCCCTCCGTATTTGGCGTTCACGATGGTGTCTTTAAACCTGAGCACGAACAAACCGGTCCATAAATAATGTGCAGGCCAAATGACTGGCATTCATTCAAAAAGCAAAACCCTTTCGGTGTGGGTGGTGCTACCAAACATGATGGCAAAGAAAGAGAAACCAAGAAACGGCTGCTTGGGACAAAACCTTGGATTGAAACAGAAGAGAGAGCTTGTCACCTTGGTAGGGGGTGGGGAAATAAAATGTACTACTAAAGCTTAAAAGGGAAAAGGATTTTGTTCATTTTTACCAATAAATTGGGGGTTGGAGAGGTTGGGTGAGGCTGGTAAATTGAATTTATTTTGGTAAATACTTTTAATCCTCTCTTTTCTTGTTTGGAGAAACTGTACTGTTGATGCATTATACTGATCAAAAATGACATTATAAGGTTACAAAAAATTCTTACAATTTATAAACAAATACTGTTCTTTTAAACTTTCTATTTATCAAAGAAACCTGCAAATTACATTGATTTTTTAAGGATCGTGTGACACTGAAGACTGAAATAATGATGCTGAAAATTAATCACAGGAGTAAATTGCATTTTAAATATATTTGAATGGGAAATGGTTATATTAAATTGTAATATTTCACAATATTACTGTATTTTTTATCAAATAAATGTAGCTTTGGTAAGCTTAAGAAACGTCTTTCAAATACAAAAACATTTGAATGGTAGCGTACAAATGAAAGTCTTTCTGCCTCACTTTAGGTGAATCATATTTTTCTAGAGTTTCAGGGTTTTAAGCAGCCTGCATTTGAGAAACATAATTAAAGTTTTTAATATCAAAAGGTGTCAGCATGAGCGAGTTTTTGTGAGAGCGACACATTTATACCGAGTCATTGTGAAGCCTTCTCTGAGGCAGGCCTCCTCTGGCTCGGCCATCAATTTTTAGATTCTCTTGATATTTATATCTCACCTGCGTTGCACCTGACGGGCGAAGTTGTTGCTGGAAGCCGAGCAGGGGAACTGCACAGCCTCGCTGTGGAGCGTGGCGTTACGGAAGAGGTCGCAGAAGTTTTCAAAAAGCTCCAGAAGTTTGTCAGAGGTGTTCTCGAACACCGCAATAACCTCGGTGGTTAGCATATTGTATACCACAAAAAAAGAGGGCTAAAAATGAAGAGAAGAGGAGAATTGAGATGGTAGTTTACACAATAATAGTTTACTTTCAAACTACCGCCTGCACAAATCCCACCGTGTAGATTCACAACAAAACGATAAACATTACATCTTACGTTACCTAAGATTAAGCGATGACGCCAGCAAGGGCATATCTGATTCAGTCTACAGTTACTCCAGTGCATGTGTGTGTTGTGGGTGAGATGACTTCTCGTTTTTTCTACCTGCGAGGGGTCGGTGACCCTCAGCGTGACTACATCTTCGCTGGTGTACTTGATGAACAGGTGATGTTCATCCAGGAGCTGCATCTTCCACATGCGCAGCTGCCTGAGCTGATCGAAAAACTGAAAGAACCGGCGTTTGGCCGTGGCGCTGCCGTCCTGCTCTGCCCTCCTCCACAGGTACACCAGCAGACGGTGCTTCAAGGAGTTGATGGTTTTCTCCTTATACAGGCGGGAGAAACCGGGCTGGCCTTCAGCCTGGGCCTCGGAGTAAACCGCAGACAGAGTCAGCAAGTCATCCTCGTAACAAAAACGGCCGATGGTGCGCACGTCAAGGAAGGTTCCTTCTGGTGTCACCTTGGCAGGAGGAAGGATCGAAGATAAATTTAGTTAAATATTTTAGTTTTTGGGGGGACAAAAAAAACTTTTTGGGTATATTTTTTCTGTTTTTATTTGTTAAAAACAGTAGAGAACCAACAGGGTGGAAAAAGATACTGAGATGGACTGGACCAGTCAAACATACCAAACCGGGTTGAAACCCGTCACCTACCTGAGCAACATGGTATGACAAAATAAATTTAGTTTAATAGGCAATTGTCAATGTTCTAAGAATATACAGTAATGCCTTGAGATACGAGCGTCTCGACATATGAGTATTCTGAGATATGAGCACGTCTGATTTTTTTGCTTTGAGATATGAGTAAATATTTGAGATACAAGCAGCTTACAGACGTTAGTTAAGCAGAGCAGCTCAAAGCCTCATTTATGGGGTAATTGCATATGATCTCCACTAGAGGCAGCTTGGAGGAGTGATTCAGGAGTATTAAGCTGGGAGCAGCACGAGTTATGAGTGTTCAGTAATAATAAATATGAGGTTCTGAGTCTATCCAATACACAACACGGGAAGAAACACTACACTTCCGTATTGTGTTTGCGTTATCTACGCTATCCCTCCCTCCCTCCCTGTGTCCTTCAAAGGCTTGTAGGCTAAAATGAGACAATAGTGTAAGAGTGCATGGCTACATCACACATGTTCTTGTCCCCATGGTCATGGCACGAAAATATGATAAACTTAATGTGGAAAAAATACTTTGTATTAAACATCTTTATATTAACTGGTTTTCTATTAATACGGGTGAATGAAAAATGTATTTGGCCTTACATTACGGCAGTTTAGTGTTAAGTGATTTATTTACGCCAAAACAAAGGTGATGTGTAACGAAAAGTTTTTTTGTCTTACATTTCTTAATGAACTCAGACAAGTTCAGTGCCAACTTATTTTCAGTCAGTTCTTTGTGCAAAGGATTATGGGTGACTGACGGACATGAAGGATACACTGAAAATGTGCTGAATGAAAGCGAAACGAAGGCTGCCTTCCAAGTATCCTTCAAATTGAGATGATATTACATGGCAGACGAGATATACAGCCTTGCATTTGAGAAGCTCCCATACACACAAGCAAATGGCAGCAACTCAATGCATTCTGGCAGATAGACATGGTCACGACGACCTGCTGAAGTTCAAACTGAGCATCAGAGTGGGGAAGAAAGGTAATTTAATTGACTTTGAATGTGGCGTGGTTGTTAGTACCAGACTGGCTCTTCTGAGCATTTCAGAGACTGCTGATCTACAGGAATCTATGCCACAAAACATTAAGGCAGTTCTAAAGGAAGAAGGGGGTCCAACTCGCTACCAGCAAGGTGTACTAATAAAGTGTCTTCATCTCTTTACTGGCATTTTAAGTACAGTAATACCTATACGAGCATAATCCGTTCCAGGACGGAGCTCGTAACTCGAATTACTCGTATCTCAAATCCTTTTTTCCCATAGGAAATAACTGAAAGAAAATTAATCCGTTCCAGGACTCTAAAAAACTCCCTTATTAGTGCTAATAAAAAACAAAAAAACATGTTTTTATTTGCAATATATACACACACAATTATAGTATATAAGGATTCCTGTGATATAAAACACAACGTGGTTTTAATGAGTTCTTACCTTCGAGACAGACGATACAGTAGCGGCTAATGACGTAGGGAGTAAGAAGGGGGTAACCCAAAGGGATAACGTAGATAATGCAAACACAATACAGAAGTGTAGTGTTTCTTCCCGTGTTGTGTATTGGATAGACTCAGAAGCTCATATTTATTATTATTGAACACACATAACTCGTGCTGCTCCCAGCTTAATACTCCTGAATCACTCGTCGCCCCCGGTAACCTCGCGCTGTAAAACCAAGCTGCCTCTAGTGGAGATCATATGCAATTACCCCATAAATGAGGAGCTTGAGCTGCTCCGAGTGCTTGACACCTCTAGCGTCAGCATCTGTAAGCTGCTCGTATCTCAAATATTTACTCGTATCTCAAAGCAAACATTGTATGTGCTTGTATCTCGTAATGCTCATATGTCGGGACGCTCGTATCTCAAGGTTTTATTGTATTTATATTTGTCCACAATGTACAGAAATGTCAAAAGATTATGGGAATAAAATTGGGTTGATGGGACTGGCAAAATGACTGTCGCCGCCTCAGGCACACGGTCTGACAAAAGATTAATTCAGTTTGCTAAACAACTATGTCTTAGGGAATGGTGGGTATAAATATAAATAAAAAGAAGACAGTTCTGAGTGATGTGCTTAACAGTGAATACTTAGGCCCTGTTTACACCTAACATTAAGAAGCGATTTGGTCAAGTGGAACAGAAGGGGATGATGATAAATACAAGGGTAAACAGAGTCTAAAACGTTTTGAGCTTGTCAATTTTCAACAACTTCCTAGAGGTAGTCAAAAATGCATTTGCTCGGATTGCTTTCGTAGTGTAAACGTTCATGTCGTCAAATGCGTTTGAACAGCCACAAAAGACCACCTACTCTCCGTCTACTGACCTAATGCGAAAACAACACGAAGCTCACTGGCCAGACGGTATTTAAACTTTGTCAGACCTACATTGGGTTTGAACAAAGTTCTCTCACCTGATTCCTAACATGCACGTTTTCCGTATTTTTCTGTCGTTTCCTTTCGCATGCGTGTGTAAATTGCGCAAGCTTATTTCGTCCATTAGATTAAAAGATGTAAAAAGCCCATACATTTTCCCACCCATAAACCCTTCCCTTGAAAAAATCAGGAAGTGGTTGAAAGTGGACAAAAGAGATATTAAAATATCAGGTCTCCCTGTATACTTCTGATCCGATTGAGCAAAACGCATCTTAAAACCAGGTGAAAACAGGTCCTTAGACGCAGTTACTCTTACCTGAAAAACATGTATGGTCTGTTGCTGCACAGAAAGCACAGCCAGTATATTTCTGTACAGGTACAGTCCTTGATTGTGTGACAGAACGATTTTGTCACACTTAAAGGTGCGTGTATCACACAGTCGGCCCGTGTGCAGGTCTATGATGTGCAGAGAGTAGTCTTCAAGAGGAGAGCGCGGGTTCGGTGTCACGGATTCGTTGTTTCTGTACACCTCGAAAAAGTGCGGATGAGGCTCTTCTGGCAAGTAGGCAGCGGAGCCGACGATCACGTAGCGGCAGTCGTCGGTGAAAAGACTACACTCTCTGTTCAAGTGCTCGCCGTTGGAGGCCACGTTGGTGACGTGGAGCAGAGAGAAGAAGCGTTCGAAGAGCCTGCCTCTGATGTTGAGCGAGCGCTGGTCGTTCCCATTGGCCAGCGTTTCTCCCTCCTGACCCTGGAGAAGATCTTCAGCGGCTTGGCATCCCTGGTACTCGTAGATTTCCAAGGAAGTCTGATCAGAGGAGAATGCAATAAAGCATCGCCCATCAGGGGAGAACTTGCGTAGGAAGCAGGGTGGCTTCTCCACGTTCACCACTGTGAAGTTGGGAAAGAGGTTCTGGTGGAAACAGCGCACGCGGTACCAATGGGCCCCGAGGGGACCGGAGCAGATCCGACGCCTCTCTAGCCTGTGGACCACATTCTGGTTCTGGATGCGTCTCGGCTTCAGAGTGGGGAAATCATCTTCTGATGTAGTGTTACGGTGAGCAGCCATAACAACAGCTTTACCACTGTAAATGAGAAACTAAATCATCAAGCTAATAAATGTAGAGGAGCAGATCTCTCAGGAAAATTATTTGATATAATACAGTGGAGTTCACTTATCTCGACTCACGGTTAACTCGCCAATCCTATTATGTTAGACAGGCAGAACGCAAAAAAGTATGCAATCTAGTACAGCGTGATGACCTCACGAATATATTATGACTGTTTACGCTGTGAGCGAAATTGTGTTTGCAATGTTGGAGAATATAATTAAAGGTTTGTATGGAGAATCGAAGGTTTTTTTTATCGTATACTGGTAAATCTCTGCTGTTAGTTGGTGCTCATATGCCTTTTGTTGTTAGCAAACATATACAGTGTATGTACATTTTTATAGCATGCCGATCACTTCATCAAATAAATCACCATATTGGCTTTTGGTTATCTCGATGCTTTTTTTCAACCCCCGAGGCCGTCGAGATAACCGTATTCCACTGTACTTAATATGACAGGTAGTCATACTAACAACTACACCACTGCAAACTAAACTAAAAAGGCAGACTGAGAAACTAAAACAATGGAAGAGATTATAATAATCAAGTTAATAAATGCAAAGCTGGTACAGCAGATCCAACTACAAAAACAACTTTATATTATACTTTATATAATACAAACAAACTGATGCAGAAACAAACAGCTAATCCTGCTGTGGCTCTCTTTTGTTATTATTATACTTAATAAAATAACTAAGCAATTAATCAAAATAATACATCAGCATAAACACCAAAACAATTAAGTTATGCATCTCTTACCTGCATGATGATTTAAATACTTCTCATGTTAATAATATCTGTGCAGCTTTAACTCACTGGGAGCTCAAGCGTGGCCAAAAGACTAACTACACCCGCATGAACTAAAACATAAGCGCAAACCCGTTTGAAAGCGAGGTAGAGTACGGTTTAAAAGTTTATCCAGGCGTGAACATATAAGTTTAGAGGTCTGTTCGCTGTCTAACCGGCGGAAGTAACTCGCGTTGCCGAGCTCTGCGCATAAGCGGCGGTCAGGAGGAGCGCAGAGCGTCAGAGCGTCACAGCGCCCCCTTCAGCAGCGGCGAGACAGCGCAACTGCACCTCTGTGCTATGAGACTCCGCAGCGATTCGGATTGATTAGATGTCCTGTCGAATTAACCCGTTGAAATCAAATATAGGCTATGGGTATCTATAGGTATCTCACACTGGTAATAAGTTTAATTTCTGAGGAGATTATTACTGTTAGTGGCGTAGGTTACAATAAATTAATTAGAAAAATGTCCTGCTCCATAAAAAGAGTAGACGGGTCTCTTGGCTGTTTTTAATATGGGTTTTGGGCTCTTTTCAGGTGGTCAGGCTGGGAGACTAGCTAGCTGACTGAACACTGCTAGCTAAAACCACTTTGGGATGATTTAAGATGGGTTTTCAGCAAGACTATTGGAACAAGGCAGAGAAAATCATCTGAAATTTCTTGTTCAATTGGGTTCAACCCTTCTCAAACCATCTGGTTCGGTGATCTGAAATGGTCTAGGGCTAGATGTAAAGAGGATTTGGGCACTTTCCAAATGGTCTCACTGGAAAACATAGAGAGTAGAGCGTAAAGAAATAGATGAAGTGGCCACCCTCAGACAAGAGTTTACCTGCATTGCCGTTTTGCTGATCATAATCAAGGCACTGAACATTCAAAATGCATTAGTATTGAGAAGGTTTCGAGACATTGTTATAATACAGATGCATTTTTCTTGTTTTTTTTTATTTTCTTTCTAGGTACGACTACAACATTTGTATGGACTGGTAGGCTATGTGTATTATTGTTTCTTTAGTTGTACAATAGTATTTTTATGACGGAGTTGAGTTGTTGAACCACCTGTTAATACTCGTAGATTACCTGATGAGCTGTGAATTGATGAACAAGGCTTTTAGCTGCAACTTTTATTTCTCTATTATTTCTCTAAACTGAATAAAGAAACATCTTTATTTTTTGTTAGACTCACCTAAGGCAAACATCAGTTTGGCCAGGATGAGAGACTGGCAATTTATTTTTTTACCAGCACCATTTTTTAGCAGGGTCATTAATTTTACTTTTCAGGTAGAAGACATTTCTTGGTCATGGTTTGGTTGGAGAGAGGTCTGACAAAAGGGAAATTTAGAACTGATAATTAGGGACAAAGCACTTCCCATTTATGCACCCATTAGCAGAGTACACCGAAAAGGCAAAGCAGAGACAGATGAGGTCATCTCACTCTTTTGTCTTCCCTTTCTGCTATTGAAAAAAAAATGACGAATGCTCAAAATGCCTTTTCACTTCCACGGTTTATGGAGCATTTGGACTTTGTAAATACACTTTTAATTCCGTATTCAATAGGCAGCATGCTTGTCTTCCAGAAAATGTTTAAAATTATGATATTAGTCATTTTTAAATGTCAATTTACAGGGTAGTTCCATGATGATTAGGACAGAGGTCAATAAATCTTTACAGAACGCCACTAATGGAGGTGCACGGTTTTAAATTATTATGGGGAGTTTTATTTTTTTAAATATTTATTTATTTATTTATTTTACTTTTTGAAGTAATCTTTCCAAAAGTGAAATTACGCAATACAATTCAGGCACAATAATTAATTAGGTTATACCTAATTAATATTTCAATTTCTCTATCAAATGATGATAGATAGATAAATAGATAGATAGATAGACAGACAGACAGATAGATAAATATATAGATAGACAGACAGACAGACAGATAGATAAATATATAGATAGATAGACAGACAGACAGACAGACAGACAGACAGATAGACAGACAGACAGAAAGATAGATAGATAGATAGATAGATATATAGACAGACAGACAGACAGACAGACAGACAGACAGACAGATAGATAGATAGATAGATAGATAGATAGATAGATAGACAGACAGACAGACAGACAGATAGAAAGATAGATAGATAGATAGATAGATAGACAGACAGACAGACAGACAGACAGACAGACAGAAAGATAGATAGATAGATAGATAGATAGACAGACAGACAGACAGACAGACAGACAGACAGACAGACAGATAGATAGATAGATAGATAGATAGATAGATAGATAGATAGATAGATAGATAGATAGATAGATAGATAGATAGATAGATAGATAGATGTTTAGTTATTTATTTGCTATCAATTGAGTGAAAATTATAAATACTAAAAGTTTTTTTCTTCTGCGTATATGAAGGCACTGGTTGATTCATTCATTCACACATATATATTTGTTTGACCAAATACGATTTTAAGCCAAATCTTATGCAGTACTTCTAATGGGAAGCTCCAAAAAGGGAACACGAGATAAAGTCTAATTTGTCCAAATTCATTTAGTGTTCTTTCTCCTAAATGGATTATGAGGGCTGAAAAATTGAAAAAGAAAAATGAATAAGAACTGAGCACAGAAGGAAACCTGTGTGCTTAGCCTTGAGAGTATGATAATGGATTTGTACCCAATTATCCTCGACCCAAGTATGTAGAGACCCAGTTGGTAGATTATATAAGTTGTAATCTTCAGTAATGGCAGGTTGTGAGCATGAAAGGTATTCCAGTGGAAAAACATGGAAAAAGAACATTAGAGCCCTCCAAATGCTACGTGCCAGCGTTTGAGTGCACTCTCTACCCATGGGCCAAAGCGCTTCGCTTAGGGGCCAAAAACATGGCAGCTATAACATTATGGTATAGGGTTTGCATTTGAGATTTTCCAAAATAATGGCCTTCCATTCATCTCTTTTCTCTTTGTCAAGGGTCATCATCTTCCCTTTCAGGTATTGTTTTTGGGTTTTTTATGTCCCTCCTCCTCACTCTCTGGCAAATGCATGAGGACCCAGGAAGATTCATTTCCTCTGCATCCAGAGCCCGAGTGCTGGATAGAGGGTCCTTAAGGTTGGTTTTTAGACCGATATGAGGGCCTAATACCGAAGAAGCAAAACAAAGAGCACAGGGAAATCACAAATTCTGTAGTAATGAAACTTTCACTGCTGATTCCAGACTAGAAAATGGCCAGGCCAGTGGAAACTCCAAGTACCCTCAAGCTGCTGGCATATAGCCTTAATTACAAACCTATTGCATGCTAGCCGTAATTGGAAAAAGCAGTTTTAAAAGGTTGCTTTTTGCGCAGAACAAGCAAAGATGCTGCTTTTTTAACATTTCTGAAAATCTACGTTGCATAGAGGCTGTGTTTGACATTTAAAAAGAAGCTTTTACCTTCGCAATATTGGTACTCAGCAACATAATAGAATGTTACTGTAATTGTAGCTTCCTTCAAACTTTAGGGGGATTTTCCCCCTCCCCTCAATTTGTATTTTTCAAGTCACAATTCCTTTTCTTGATGCATTTATGACCAACTGATCACATATTTCGCAGGCACCTTGACTTATATTCATGCATATTCCCTGCAGGCAAAATTCAGCAAGATTCAAATGTTGCTTAATCACTGAAAATAAAAAAATATCAATTATTTTTCAGGGGGGAAAAATCCCATCAGTGAGCTAACAAATGGCATCCTTATGATTACAAAGCACGATTGCATTTCTCATTGTTTAAAGTTATAACAAATTATGACCAGATATATTAAGTGTATGTACAATCTGAGATCAACAGGTTGCATTTTCTTGTGAGTGTGTGGAAAAAGCCATTATGGACCGAACAGAATTATGTAGATCTGCCTGCTGCTGCTTGGTCAGTGTGTGTAAATATATTCTCCTAACACTAAACCCTCACAGAGAGAAATAAAGGCGTGCGCTCCCTCATTGGCTGACCAGAATACATGGCTGCATTCTATTGGTCATCCTGATCAGCTGACAGGATGCTGTTGCTTAGAAACATTGTTTCCTACCAAAGCCAACCCTTCTCTGCAGCCTTGCCAGTCCAATCAATGCGGCCACAGACGGGTGGCTTATATCTCATGCTGTATCTCAAATGATTCTTCTTAATGTGTTGCTTCTCATAAAATCATCATTCTTATAATGGATTCCAGTGCTTCATTTATGATCAAATGGCTTAAAATGTGGCTAGCAATGTTTAACAGATAACTGATGAGATGATCTATACGTTTTCCGTATGCAATAAACATCCATTTTGTGAGTGAACGGTCATCCAAAATCAAGTTGTTTGCGTGCAACACGGATTACGGATGCTATACAACACATTTCAGCTTCGTCTTTAAGTATCAGGCAAATTCTAATTCTGGTTTCCGTGGAAACCTCTCAGAGCCAAACAATGGATGAAGGGTAAAGGACAAGTGCAGGATGCCGATCTTTCTTTTGTGGATTCGTGTGTGAGCGTGCATGCAAGAAGGCTTGTGTGCGATATGTGCACGCGTGTGTGTGTTATGGGGGAGGGAAACGTTCTGGACAGGCATAGTTGGGTTCGTAATGAGTGCGTACAGCGTGTCATGGGACTACGTGTAAAGAGTGCTCGCATCTCCTTGTGCATCAGTCCTCGTTGAGAAACGGAGACTGCAGGGCATGCAAATCAGGAGTGATTTCAACACCCTCTGCTTCATCTCCACCATGTATTTCAGCAGATTTTAAGTTTGTTTACTCTTTGTCATATTTCCCTTTCAGCAAATATGCCTATGCGTAGCTTTCTCATGAAGTCAGTCTTTTTTTAAAAGACTATGAATGATTGTTTGTAGGCGAAAAGACATACTAGTGAATATTTCTTTATGGAACACTCTTTCTTTATTGACATCGATAGTTCTATGAAGAACCGCGTCACTGCACAAATGGTTTATAGCAGAAAAAGTTTCTTTAAAGTATAATGTTCTTTACACTACAAAAAATAATGTTCACTGTTCACTGATGTTACAATTAGAGTGTGCGATGTGGTGATCATGAGGAGACGTGGGATCCAACAGAAAGTACTTTATTAACAAACGAAAACAAAAACGGCACTTCTTAGTAGTGATGTGCTTCTCGGGTCGAATCCCTGAAGCGTGTGCCGAGTAATCTAGATGAGTGGTTCATGAACCGCGGGTCGATGCGTGTGTTGCTGACGTAAGTGCTGACGTTTGAAGCCCCGCGTAGCGGGTGTACCACGTGACTGCTTCAGGAAAGGATTCGCTAGGTTTGAGTGCAGCTCGAAGTAAAAGCGGCAGTGAAACACTATATATTGCCCCTCGCTTTTTGTGTTTTTGGGTCCCTTTATTGCGCTGTTTTTGGCATTCGATTCGAGCTTCTTTTTGCGATGGAACCAGCAAGAAAGAGGAGATTTTCCCTGTTTGGGAGCACTTTGAGTTGATCTCACCTAAGAATGCAAGGCACCTGCAATTACTATGTAATAGATTCCATTAATGAATAAAATAAAATGTGACAACTTTTCTGAATACTTGTAGCTGAAGCATCTGATGTGTTCCAAGGAGCTAAGTTATAATAATAACAGCTCAACTATGCTAAGACACTTTAGAGTCTTGCATGGCAACGAGGAGACCAACCAGGTTGAACCTGGCTCAGGTAGCCCATTTATATTCATAGCCCCACACTACACTGTATAGTTGTTTTTTTTAAATCTTACATATGCAATTCAATTTAGCTGAGAAGGTTGACTTGGCTAAGCACTTTATCACATTTCAATACTTTTCAATTCAATAAATTATATTTTTTTAGACTTTGAAAGCCATAGTGGAAAAAATTGTTTTTAAATAAAAATGAATAAACTCTTTATTTTACCTCCTTATTTAACATTTTCACTTGTTGCATAAGCAAAAACAAAGTAACACAAAACAATTCATGTTAAAACTCAGAGCATGATAAAATTCAGAGCATGATTCACATCCCACAATTTTATTTTTAGCATGTTATACATTTTTCTGTCCACATGATGGGGTAGTCGAGCAAATTAATCATCTTGAAGCCCCTATGTGTGTGTGAAGCATTTCCCTGCAGGGCTTCACTGCTTCATGGGGCTTCATTTTGCCATCACTACTTCTTAGTGCAAACTCTGGAAACAAAGAGACACGGAGCGGCGTCCACACACTCGGAAAACAACATCCAAGATAACGTTAACCACTGACAAAGATAGGAGCACAGGAAGGAATTAAATGACAAACACGGGATTAGGAACAGCTGACGAGACTTGGGCAGTGATTAGACAGAGACGGGAGCGTGCAGGACCTGGAAGATACATAAAGGAACCCGGATGTGACAGACGCGACGCGACAAGACTGTGACAACTGAAAGGTTCTTTGGGGAATCCAAAATGGTTCTTCTATGGCATCATTGTGAAAACACGCTTTTGGAGGCTTTATTTTGTAGAGTTTGTATACCACGACAATGCTGCAACTTTGCTTCCCGCAAGAACGTGATACCTGACGTTCCATGAAAAATATTTAACATCCATTGGACCTTTCCTCTGAAAATTTTTCTTTATAGTGAAAAAAGCTGGTTTAGATTATTCAAATGCTTAGTGCATTACCAAAATAATGGTTATTTTAGAGACTGTTCACTGATAGGTTCTTTGGGGAACCCAAAATGGTTCTTCTATACTCTTTAAAAATGTAAAAAGGGTTTTCGCAGCAATGACATAAGAACTGCTTAGGGTTGCTCTATGAATGTCCTTAAAACAAATGTTATTAGTGTGTAGAACATTTTTATAACTGAAGAAACTTTTTCCAATGTGAAGCACTGTTTGTGGAATGGAAAGGAACCTTTTGGAACCTTTATTTTTCATTTCACAAAAGGTCTTTATAGTTGAAAAAGGTGAAAAAGTTGACTTTGAAGAGTTTATTGAGGTACTCTAAATGGTTCTACAGTAATCCCTCGCCACTTCACGG
Organism: Rhodeus uyekii; assembly: GCA_037043235.1. Lineage (NCBI taxonomy): Eukaryota > Metazoa > Chordata > Actinopteri > Cypriniformes > Acheilognathidae > Rhodeus > Rhodeus uyekii. The sequence goes on from JAWRVZ010000117.1 coordinate 1,007,116, forward strand.
TTCAAGTTTCGCGGTCTCGGTGCATCGCGGATTTTTCAAAAATAATAATCGAAAAATTCAAATTAAAAAATACCGCCATATCGGCAGCCGTATTGTGGAAAGCAGCGTTGCTTCATCGTGATGCGAGAGAAACGGTTTCCCAGGATGCCAGACAAAGAGAGAAACTCTCTCAGAGGCTTTGTACACGCCCACGGCACTCAGACAAGCACGTGATTGGTTCCCGGCGAGAGATCGACCAATGAGAGCACGAGTGGAGTGGGAGCCTCTTCGCCTCTCTCAGAAGCAAATGTTGATGATCCAGCGCCGATATCTGACGATGAGGCAGAGAGGAAACGCGAGTCCAGAGTGGAAGTAACTTTTCAGATGTCGATTAAAGATTAACACAACAAACTATTTTTTACTCTATATTAACTTGTTTAGTTGGTCACCACAAGGCTACTAAGCTCTAACAAAGGGAAATTAATTTTGATAATTAATTTTGTCAATTTTGATTTGACGACGACTGTAGAAGTGTAAGTTGATGCACTGCAACAATGCCACAAAGTTGCATCCCACAAGACCTTGAAGTTGATCGCCCGGTGCAAATAAAAGGCATGAAAGAATCACACCAGATGAGGGTGAAAATGTTTTAGGCGAGTGCCTTGAAATGGCTTTTGTCTCGCATTTCTATAATTGCAGCCACTCTCCTTATCACGCACTGATTGCTTCAGGAGCTCGGTTTTCTTGTTTTTTTTTGCTTGTATGGATCGCAAATCTTGAGCTTTTATGGGGCTCCGGGCCAAAGTGGAAGAGCAAGTAGGACAATATCTGCAGCTTTTCATAGAGGACACCGCTCAGTTTAGGTCAGCAGAGATGGACCAGAAGTTTGGAAAGAAATGATTTCACCATTTCATCAAAACACACTCTTTAAAGGCAGGCAAAGAGAGGTCAAGTGCAGAAACCACACTCAAGCAGAATTACCTTCTCACCCCTTAAGAAAGCTAAGGGGGTTCTCAGCAGGGAAGCCTGGGCACCGCGCCACGCCTGCGCCGCGAAAGCCGGCCATCAGTGTGCAGCAGCAATTTCTGCCACTTGGGGATCACAGGTGAAAGGAAATTGATGGGCACTTTTCTATTATTAGTGCCAGTGAAGGAAACATTAGTGTCAGAAGAACTTGTCGAGCTGCTTGTGGTTCCCTCCACCTATATTCCCCAGCGGACTTTACACTTTTCTTTCTAGACTTGATGCACGGGCGCCAGAGTTTGCAAAATCCTCCCCTACGTGAATGCTGGGAAAATAATCTCCAGCGCCGAGATCATTAACTGATTAACACGGCTACCTGGAAAGGCTTCACCTTCTGCCAGGTAATCGGGGTTTCCTCGCAGGGGCTGCCGAACAGATGCTGCTTCTCGCTAAATGCAATGAATTACTTATGCGCCGCTTAGCTAAACAAGGAATCGCTCTGTACAGGTTTGCATAACAGCGATACGGACATCTGTCAATGTGACTTTTGAACTGCCTCTGCCTCGGCCTGGCAGGTAATCTGACGCTTATCACTGTGCCGTTGGGCCGCGGGGTAGATTAGGGCCAGCAGCAACCATAGATCTTTTTAATGAATAATGTAAACACCCTTAGCCCAAGCTGACCCTTAAAATAAGGAGATTTTTGCAGTTAGCGTAAATGTATTTTGAGAATCGTGTCTATTTATTATATATATAAAGGTTTGTTTTGGGATGCAGAGCTCCAAATAAAGCACCTCAGATGGCAAAGTTCAACCATAATGAGCTTTAAAGGCAATATTTACACCATTTATGTGTTATATCAATTTATATATATACACGGACACACACATACGCAAGATATCTATGTGTGTGTGTGTGATTTTTTTAAATATTTAAAATACAGTATTTTAATAATGGCTATTTATCGCTTATTGGCCATAACATAAAAAATATTATCAGTTTAACATTTGAAAATGTTGATATGTTATATAAATGATATATATACAGTATATATGTGTGTGTGTGTGTGTGTGTGTGTGTGTGTAATTTTTTATTAATTTGATTACAATGCTGAAAATGTGTTTGTGCGTAAATATAATGGACTACACATATAAATGTATAATCCATTATTTGTTATTATTGACCATGTTTGGCTATAATATTGTGAGGCAGTGTGATCTGACACTTTTTGTCATTTTTAAGAGGGCACTTTCATCCCTGCAATAAATTGGATCTCAAATTGTCCCTGGTTTTCCATGCATGCAGTTTGACAATTACATTGTACACCAAATGCCAATTTGCGCATATTGAGATTATTGGTTTTAATTAATTGATTACAATCTTCATGATAAATACCCTCTTAATTTGTTCTTAATTACCAACATGTCATTTGTGTGGCGTGACAGCAAAAATACAAATTAATAGTGATTATGGAGGACACAAATCTCCAAACACTTGTGCCCTTTCAGACATGCTCTTTGTTAAGTGTTCACATCTCATATTTACTCTGAAGATCGAACGATGCAGCTACAATATTGTTTACAAACCTTCTTAACAACCATGTGCAAGAAAGAATCAGGGATTCATGCTACACCGTTTTAAAATTGCTTCCTTGCGAAATCAAATAAACAAATGACGGTACCTACACGATGACCTCTGTCATACAAGCAGCTTTGTGCTAAAATAGGCAGAGGAAACAATGTTGAAATACAAAAACAATCATGCAAATGCCTGATAATGTACAGTAGAATGGCACAGAAATGCACAAAGGCCTCACAAAACAACATGATGAACCAAACATTTCAGTCTCGGAGTACACCAAAATAGTGCTGGGAACACAATGGGGGGGGGGACAAATAGCACATTTGTGCCTGAAAATACACCTCTTGTGGCTTTTTCCAACCAAATTATGGAAATGTAAAATGGCTGTCGGCGCTTCCTTGCAGCTGCCGTCTCCTAAGTGGATAAAATTCATGCTAAGGTAAAAACATAATTTCCCAATTTCTTTGTTGAGCATAGACAGCACTTTAATCCCATTTATTATTGTGAAGGAGATTCTGGCATTTAAAATTGGCCCATCTTATGAAGCACACAAAGGTTCTGAGATGAAACAAGAATGTGTTAAATTTAACAGAAAAGAGGTTCAGTTCAGCCAGGGAAAAATGACAAACTAAATATTCCTAAATTTTGCATCCATTTGGACGTAAAGCTACCGAAATGTAAAGCCATAGGATGTTCTGTCTTCATTAGATCAGTAGTAAGCTGATGGACACAGAATTACTGATCTAATTTCCTGTGGAATGAGTCAAAGCCATTACGACAACATCCCTCCTTCTCCACAAAGTCGTGAAGGTTTTGAAAAACAAGTAAGACTAGCATTTAAATAAAGTCGAAGCGAGAACGGGGCACCTCCCATGCGGACTCATCAGTGTCTTCTCCAATCGCGTAACATCTTCTCTTCCTCGGCACACACTGAGAACTCACATCGATCTCAATTACTGGGGACAATCCGTCATTAGGTGTCCATTTAATGAGCTTGGAAATCAGCTTCCAGGGTTATCACATCCTGAAACATCCTAAAATGTAGTTTGTCCTATAAATATGTAAAAAAATAATCAATAATTTAAAGCAAACAGCTTAAACATCTGACATTAAAAGCTCTTGAGGAAGTGCTGATCAGTTTTACCTGAAAATTATTGTATTCAGCACCTGGAAAGATGAGTAAGAGATAAACCGGATTTAAACTCAATTATTGATTTGTGAAAAATCGAATTACCCAAATGTGGCTGGGTTTCATAAAAAAAATTAATAAAAAGGCCACGCTTTATATTTGAACCTGATGATGCCTGGCCCATTACAGTTAGTTGCTTATTACTGCATAAAAATCATTTAATTCACTTAATTTAAGGTGATCCTTTTCAAATCAGCTCAACCCTGTGTCTAAATGGCTGAGAGGAGGCAGTATTTTCAGCAAACTGAAATTAAATACTTCATAAAGGTAAAGGTAAGTATGAAAACTACGGAGAACTGCAACAATAACTATATTAGCGTAGAAATCCATCTGAAAGTGATATTGTTTCTCTGCTATTGTTTTATATTAACGATTTTTAGGCTATAGGCTGTATGTTTTATCGTAATAATTATCGTCCGTGGTGTGAACAGTTCTTAAGTGATGTATATTACACACACACGGACGACTAATTCCATAACACCCTTGAGAATGGTTCCTTGCTGCTTTTTAATGTTTAGACTGTGCACGGAAAACCCATTCAAACAAACGAAAAAGACCAGTATATGAAATCACAGTCTACTAATTGGAAGCAGATCATTAACTTGGGCTGAATCCAGTCAATAAAATCTAAGTGAAATTTGGAATGATAAAGAAAATGTCTCAGTTCTGTTTAATATGACTCTTTGCATATATGACCTGTAATTAGTTGCCTGAATAGGACCTAAAGGATTATTTTGTGCATGTTTCTTCTGTTAAAGTCATCAATGTGCCTCCCCTGACACTCGTAAAGGGAACAGTGCAAACCCAAAAAATAAAAAATAAACGCTGCCACCCATTTGCTTCACGCAGGGCTCCGGTGCACCCTGACCAAACTTAATCAAAAGCCCTTCAATCGAATAGAACAGTTCATTGTGCAATTTTAGGACTTTGAGGTCATGATAGCAGATAAAGGTGACTGAGATGTCAAACATTAATCTTAAAACCTGATTTGGATTCATGTAAATGCATATAGGATATACTAAATATTACAATAGGATTTAGGTGAAAAAGGTTCTATAAGGAACCTTATAGGGTTCTGTCAGGTGCTTCACGTTCCCGTCACGGGGTCTTTTTAAGGATTTCGTTTTAATTCGTTAATTTTGTTTAAATTCATTTTAAATTTTTCTTAAATTGTATCAATTAAACAATCATTTAAGTCATTTATTTCACAGAACCTTTCTGGTGTAAAGGTTTGTTTAAAATTGAGTCAAGAACCCTATGTGTTCTACATAGAACCTCGAACCCTGAACCTTTTTTTCTAAGAATGTAATACATACACAAAGGTTCTTCACTGGCATGAAGCACCTTTCTTCAGATTGGTGAATTATCCTTCAAACTAAAAGGTTTGAAAAGGAGGATTTGCAACAGTTCCATAGAAGAACCTTAAATCTTCAAATTCTAAAGAACCTTTTTCCACTATTAAAAACCTTTTGTGCAATGGACAAGTTTTATGGATGTTAAAAGATAATTTGTGCCTTATTTAACGCACACGATTTACATAATCAGATCATTAGAACAGGATCCCAGACCTGAACCGTGTGTGTCAGATAAGAGAGACATCCAAAACGAGGATTGATACGATTAAATGTCCTACTGTGTTTTGCACAAAGGAAATATCCTTATATTGTGGTTGTGACTAGACAAATCTACAGGTGCCAAGGAAAAGCACGATGCCAACCGACATGCTGTGTGCATCTAAATCATGCTGTGTGTGGGTGAGCGCTTTACATTACAAACATTAATTGCCTGTTTTTAACCTTCGCATTCTTCCTGGCTGCTGATATTGTGTCATTTATTTATGGTGGTGAGCTAATCAACCGAGCAAGCAAACAAACAAACAAACAAGTAATTAAATAAAGAAGCAATCGATTCTGGATAATCATTAGGATATATGCAAACATTTATTTTTCATTTAGTTACAGTTTTTCTCAGTTGCTTTTAGATTTGCAAACCAGTAAGTGCATTTCTCAAAGCAATTGGAAAAAACAGCAGCACATGATGGATTTCCTGCAAAAGCCTGTAAACTTGCTCAAAATTCTTAATTCATCTTTCAAAAGTAAGTATTTATGTCAATAATTGTATCAATTTTAACAGTATAGATTCATACATGTGGGATATTGATTGCGAAAGACTGGATCGGATTCACAGTTACACTTTTACTGTTTGTCAACAACCAATTACAATACAATGTCATTGCGATATAAAGAAAAGACTATATTCTGATTCTGATTCTGATTCTGATATATATATATATATACACACACACACACACACACACCACACACATGCACCCACACATAGATATACTGTGCATATGTATGTGTGTGTATGTGTTGCATGTTACATATACATTATCTATAAAGTATATTTACTGTGTAATGTAAAATGCAAGTGGACTACTGTAATATTGCATTACAGTATGCAGTATTACAGTATAACGAACATTGTCTGATTACACACCTGTTCTGTCTACAAACGTTTCAGTGACTGAGGACACAAGGTTACGCAAGGTTTTATATATATATATATATATATATATATATATATATATATATATATATATATAGTCTTGTTTTTTTCCTTTATATCGCAATGATATTGTATTGTAATTGGTTGTTGACAGACAAACAGTAAAAGTATAACTGTGAATCCTGTTCAGTCTTTTGCAATCAATATCCCACATAGTGTGTGCATTTTTACTGTTAAAATGGATATATGCCATACAGAAAAAGTGCAGTCTTGTGCATTTTCAATCATTGTCATGAAAATCATAGTCATAGTTCACTTCTAAAAATACTCACAAGAGCACACTGTTATATTGACAGCGTGACTGAGCATTTTGATTGTCTTGATTGTGAACAATGACACAAGGACTTGTCATTCTGATGGCACTGACATGATCATTGACACAAATACTTTTGAGAGGTGAATTAAGAATTTACAGGATTTTGCAGGAAATCCATTTGCTGTTTTTATCAATTGTTTTGAGAAATGCACTTACTGGTTTGCAACTCTTAAGAATGATTAAGAAGAAAGCAACGAACACAAACATTTACATAATTATTTGTTGAAAAATAATAAACAAATAAATACTTAAATTAACAAAGTAATTACAAGATTTTCTGCATTCTTCATGTTTGGATGAATGAATGAGTTGCAATGGTTAAAACTGAATAATAAAGTATATAAAAAAACTACATTTATTGTGTTTTTGTATTTTATTTTAAGAAGTTTTCAAGTAATTCCTGCAAAGATAGACAGACAGATAGATAGATAGATAGATAGATAGATAGATAGATAGATAGATAGATAGATAGATAGATAGATAGATAGATAGATAGATAGATAGATAGATAGATAGATCGATAGATGATAGATAGATAGATAGATAGATCGATAGATGATAGATAGATAGATAGATAGATAGATAGATAGATAGATAGATAGATAGATAGATAGATAGATAGATAGATAGATAGATAGATAGATAGATAGATAGATAGATAGATAGATAGATAGATAGATAGATAGATAGATAGATAGATAGATTGTCCTGAGCTGTTTTCTTTGGCAGGAATGAAATTATATTTTAGCTTGATCTACTCTAGGTTTAGTATTCGTGACAAATTTCCCAATTATGTACGTTTTTCTTTTTATTCCAGTCACTGAAAATGTTTTCATAAGCTTTTTTGTTTTAGTTTATGCTAGCACTAGTAACAGTGGTTCAGGCTGGTCTTTACAGTGAGTTTGGGCTGGCTAGTCCATGTAGGTAGATCATCTGTACTCAGGTATGAAGATAATCTTACATTAAATCAGTTAAAACAAGCTAAACCTCTTCGGTTTATCGAAACCACGAAAGACTTTTATTTTGAAAGTTGACCTACAGCTTTTCCAGCCATGCGGTGACGTCATTCGGCTCCGCTAAATTGACAGGCCACCTGCAGGGATACAGCAAGGCTTTAAAGGGACAGGCATCGGATGCATGGGATGCTTTTGTTACAGCACATGGCGAGAAGAAGATGGGTTGTCATCTCCAGCGAAGCGCATCAGCAAAGACACGTAAGATATCCTTCCCTTCATCTCTTTCTGTTACAGAAAAAAAACAGGTTTTCCTGAGATTTAGAAAAGACGATGACAATCAAAAACAAAGTGGTTAGGATAGAGTTCATGTAAGATTTTTTTTACAAATATTTCTTATTTATACATACAACGCCCTAAGGGTCCAAACGATACATTCTGATGGTTTGTTTTAAATCCAGAAAATCTTGTCTTTCTAATTAAACTGGGAAAAAAATGATTCGAATTTGTAACAAAATGTGTGTAGAATATAAACTGTACAGAGGTTGGGTGTCGGAGCCGAATGCATTTGCCGTCAATCACATTTTTTTACACTGAAATAAAATGTGTTTTGTAGGGAAAGTTGCATCAAGTGTTGATGATCCTGATCAACAGGTGACGAGAGCATCAGTATGTCTTCTTGAAGTCACTTAGATGTAATTTGCGGTGGGATTTGCATGTCGAATGCCTGTGTAAAACATGATGAACGTCTATTGTGAAGCCAGCCTATGAATGCAGCCCTTTATAAATGACTCAACAGTGTTTTTCAGTTGAAAAGGCAGATTTTTTTCCTCCCCTCTATTGAAAAGCCTCAGGGTCAGAAATGGCGACATTCTTCATTATTGTTAATTCCGTTCTATCTCTATTCAGTCAAAATAATCGCTCTTCCCCCAAGTCAATATGCTTTTGCAAAACTTCTATTGATTATAGGAGAAGAGCTCCTTCAAGATCCCTAATTCCCCAGCTGGTGTGTTGAGCGAATGACTACAATTAGATTTGAAGAGCTGTTTATTATAGTTATCCTTGGCAAATCCAATATCAGAGCAGTCCTCAACATCCTCATTTTTCTGCCAGTGCTAATCATATAGAGGTGGTCATGGTGGCCTTCCCTCAACGTTTAGCTCCAATGTATTCCGATGGCAATTTAATGCAATGAAGTGACATGCTTTCCTGGCTGAACTCCAGCCCTCGGGGGTGGGGGGTGGGGGGGAATATGTGAATTCACACATCTCCAGGTGGGCTTGTGTGTGGAATCGTTCATATCTTGTTCAGTACGCGGGAGGGGAAGGCTTGCTTAAAGGGATAGTTCAGCCAAAACGTTAAAATACGGCTATTTACTCAGCCTCATGTCATTCATAGCTGACTTCCTTTATTCCGTGGAGCACAAAAGGAGATTCGTTTTCACTCCATCTTGCTCCATACATTGAAAGTGAATAGTGACTTGCCATTCTTGCCCAACATCATCTTTTATGTTCCATGGGGAAAAAGAAAATAGGTTTGGATAGACATAAATGATCATTTAGGTGCTCCTTCCCTTTAATCGTGCAATCAAACACAAAACTCCCCTAAAACATCTGCATCATCTAGGTTAGGGGTAATGGTTTGTTTATGCATTATGTAGGGGGAAATCATTGTTAAAAGACTCGCCCAGCTTATGTTGTTGTCCTGGGTGTGGAACATAAGCAGAATGTAAAAAAAGGTGGTGGGAAGGCATCAAGGAGGTGGATGAACTCTTGTAAATATAGAAAACAATGTGCTCAAATGCCCACTCGCAAAAAAAAATATGCAAGGAAAAGGGCGCATATAATTAGCTTCCGCCGGATATGCGCTAGGCGTCTGCGCTTCAATCGATTTCAGCACCACAGTGGTGGACAGCTCCCAATGTCACCGCTCAGACCGAGGGAGTCAATGGCAATCATTTCCAACAGCACGGGATCAGCCCCTGGGACAATTTAGCAAATGAATGATTTATTTGGAAGTAGACACACTAATGTTAAAGCCTCCCTTAGTAAATCACAGTTTTGACCCACAAGTATTCCTCCTGTTTGCTTCCTGAATCAATATTGTTGCTGGTGTGTATAGATCAAGGCACTATTTAGTGCAATAAAGAACTTCAACCTACTGAAATTGAAATGCAAAGCTGAATTGATATATATATATATATATATATATATATATATATATATATATATATATATATATATATATATATATATATATGGTTACAACTTGCAGTGATGAGTTTAATGCACGTTTTGGGCCACTTTTTTACGTCCTTTACTGATAACAAATCATGAAATTGAGTTGAAATTGCAATTTAAATGGGTGGAAACAAAGATGTTGTTGTGCACACAAATGAAAAAAAGAACAAAATAAAGCATTTTTTTCTAGGTGAACATAAGCTAGACTGAGGTGTAGGCTGGTTAATCTAGTCAGAATGAATAATTTCTTGCGTGGGGCTTAGTGACGAACCTCAGAAGCACTGAACAGATGTTCTGAACCACCTGTTACATGCTGAAGCATTCAAAGTGCATATTGTGAGATCCTTAAAAATGATTCCAGTGTTCTCTCGATGATGCACGGATAAACCACACTTGGAGATGTTCTGTGCAATATTGACCACTTTTCATTACAAATATAATAAATAAACTGCGTTATCTGCCAGGAAATTAAATTAAGCATGCTGTATGTAATTATGGCTGGTCACCCTTGTGGTCCTGTCTGATTTACAGATATACATTATGTGTGGGCGAGACCGGGGAGCTGTAAACCTGTCCGCTTTACCAATTAGAAATGAGGGACAGGGGAGAAATCTTACAGTGACCACCACTCTTCTAAGGTTGTAAGTTGTTGTCTTTTTTTTTTTTAAAGGACATACAATAAATTGAGGTAATAAACACTGGTATCATCTGAATCAACAGGTTACGTTAGCTTTACATTTACATGTTTAAAAACTCGAAATATCATGGATGAGCAGAGGAGGATGGTGTAACACTTTCTAGTGTACTTCGACTGGATCTACAGGATGTGAAACAAGACATGGACACACACTATTTGAGATGTTAGTCTATATTTGATGTGTTTTTATGCATCTTTTTTAATTAAAATGTGCTGCATTATATTTAACAAGTATGTTTTACTAAACGGTCATGTTTTCTGATAGCGTCATAGAAAACTTAAATCACACTTGAGATGAATGTGTTAGGAATTAGGGTTGGATATTTCTATTCTACTCTCATTTGTGACGTATAAATATTGGAATATTCCATCGAAGTTTCAAACATGGCGCGAGTTTCAGACGAGTAAACAAATGGTTGCCCTCAACGGTTTCACGTACAAAGAAATATAAACAAAACCTTTGTGTCGATAAAGCTTGATTCAGACCGAACTGAATAAGTCTCTTAGGCAAACAAAAAACGCATTGAAGACACCTAACAGCGAAATTATCGATGATTCCTCGCTGTTTTATCGAACTATATCCAGAAGTCGTCGAGCACGTGCGGATGCGCGCGAGCGGGCGGAGGTGACAGGTTGTTTGTGAGCGTCGTGATGACACATTTACATGGAAAAACACTTCCAGAAATGGCAGCCCAAATGGTTCGGTGCGTGTCGAGGTCTGTACTTCGTGAGCAAGAAAAAAAAAATCGTTTACAGCAGGTGTTCAAACAAGAGGATATGCGCAATTAATGCAATTAGATGCAGCTTGGTTACCAAAATACGCGGGTGGGTCTGAGTAAAATGCAACGTGTTGACTTTTCGCATGTAGATAAAATCATCAGAGCCACTAAAGCCCGTCTTGTGGCTTTATCGTTTTCAACAGATGCTTTTAGTCAGTGGATCCATTTAAAGTGACAGCGACAAACAAAACGCGTTGTTTAAACATATCTCGAACTTTAATATAGTATCCTCAAATCTTTCAGCTGCAAATTAATGTGGGTTATTCCTGAAACGATTGATTTTAAGTCGAAAGAGTGCTGTTGTAACCACCAAGCTGGATGATGGCATTAAAAGAAAAGATTTTGTGCAAGAGTGAATGAATTTACTTGACATTTATGCATTTAATTTCAGTCCTATCACCACCCTAATTTAATTAAGCCTGGCATGACTGTATTTAATTCAAAAAACGGCATATAAAATCACACAATTTATTTTTTTTAACTCATATGAATGTTGTATATCAAATTAAAATGAAAACCTGAATCCTTTAAATCCTTATTATAGACTAGTTGTGCGGTTTTACTTGCCACAAAGTTGTTTTGTAAAACCTGTTTTTATCAAGGAAGATAGTGATTTCAGCCATTTCTAATCGGTTAATCTGACAGTTGCAACTCACCTGGTGTTACAGCACTCCCCAATGGGATGTCAAATAACAGCCGTGTAAATATATATATAAATCTTAAGAGAGCCACTGCTCACTTGTAGCTCCCCAGCAGTAAGAGGTTCCTCTAGATAGTGTTTGAGTTCACAGTGCTGCACATTTGAACTCTTGCTCTGAATTCGATTTGAACTTCAAGAGGATTTGGCTCCTCTTGTTGGTGTTGATATTTCAGAGCGATATTAGACTGCAGGGTACAGCCCTGTGTAATATTGTGGAATCTACTGAAGCATCATCAAGTCCTCAAGGGCCTTTTAACGCAGCCGTTTTCACATTGGCCCCTAACCTTGAAGATGGTGATCCGTTTTTTCCACATACGTGTTTTCCAGAGTAGGTTGGACATCAAAACGTGAGAGAATCTGTGTACAAGCGATGGCCATTTGTGGCTGCGTTTGAAGTGTGAATCAGCCAGTGCCAGTGACAGTCTAGCAGTGGGGGACGCGCGGGTGGATGTGGAGCTGTGGAGCAGCTGTCCGCTGAGGGACCGGAGGCGATGGGAGGGGCCGGTGAGAGGCCAACAAGGAACGTAAGGCCTTCAACTACACCCACTGGTACAGAAAGGAAAAAAATAGTAGCGATTGAATAGCTTTTCTGTCTGCTATTATACTCTGTTTAGTTGTGGAATAACATCTTCAACGTATTGAATTGATGCATTAGAAGACTCTTTGGTAACCTTCTTTATATTTATTTTCAAACCACTTACTAGTGATCCAGCAAAAACTTCAATGAAGGTTTCCTGTTTCAAAACGAACACTTGTTCACGGTCCAATGTGTCCTTCGCCTCCACGGAGAGCCAGGCACACGGATCCCAAGGGTATGTAGGCTAAGAAGCTCAGCTTTCCTCTCGGTGAGAGAGTGTCTGTTAGGCCAAGCAATTGAATTACAAAGCAGGAAGTGAGCAGGACTAAGATTGTGCACAACAGGGTTCGGCCGCTGTGGAGGAGACGGTGCATGTGTGCTCTGCAAATCAGAGCAGGTCTCAGGAGAGATATTGCCATATATTTTTTCCGCTCTAGTTTTAATTACAGATAAACATCGACCAGAGAGACTTGAAATGTATGTAGAATGTAGTCGATATGTGCATTTATCCATTAGGTAACCATGAGAATTTCTATTTCTTTTTCAGGGCTTCACCAAACAAATGTGGAGCGAAGCATCGAAGAAGCCTGTTGGTGCTGTGTGAGTATGTTTTTTGTTTTTTCCCCTCTATCTCATATTCATACATACACACACATAACATGACATAAGATTTTATTTCGGTCGTTACAGATAATCACTCTTAAAAAATAAAGCTATACCTAATAACCGAAAAAGGTGTAGGCTGAAGCCTCTGCTTATTAAGCCGACCCTTTGTACATAATTATCAATCAAATGAGTATCACACAAGACAAGAGAAAAGAAAGAAAAAAAAACAAACAAGATACACATGTATATTAAATTGCTAAACTAATAATTTGATACTGTTAACTATTATAACATAGTCGTGTCGACATATATTATTGTCATTTCTCTCTCTCTCTCACACACACACACACACACACACACACACATACATACACATATATATATATATATATATATAAATAAAAAATATCGTTAACTGTAATATTTGACAAATTTTGAAATAACTATCCAGATGTTATACTGTACCTTACATTGTTGTGATGCTTAAATTCACTTGTAGAATTTAAAATGGTGATTTTAGTTTTTATTGTTTTATATACAGGTATAGTATTATGTGTGTGTGTGTGTGTGTGTTAATATTGACCATCTTTCAGTTATTGACCTTAACATGCATAGTAGTTAAAAACCACTATCAGCTTATCGGTATCAGCCAGAATTCTCTCCGTTCCCTTTTCATTTGTACTCCGACATATATCCTGACCTGTGCTGCCTACCTAAGCCCTACCTATTGAAACAATGCATTAAACCCTTTCGTCCCGGTTGCCCTGGTTACGGCCACTTATCAAGGGGTCTTAAAGATCAAACAGGTGTGGTATCCAGCTGCCACGATCTTCCCGTTGCTATGGACCTTTGTTCGGCACCAAGTACAGGTGCACGCGGAGTGTACACAAAAACATGATGGAGGGACAAAAAGCATTTCGCCTCACCGCTGCGGTGCCATAAACTGCCCAGCGACCTATCTGTGCTTCAGAAAGAGGAATGGGGGTGGAGAGGAGGGGGGTTAGAGAGGAAAGTCATACTGAAATTCGACATCAGAGGTGGGCACAGCAAGGGGTCCTGACTGACGGGAAAGCTGGAGTTGACAGACGTATCTACTGATCGCTAACACCGTCCAGGCGTCCGCCCCAGGAAACTCCCCGCTAGCAGAGTCTGAGCTCTTCCCCCACACAGTCATGTGACGCATATTGTCATGTTGCCGTTTTTAACAACCGTCACTCAATTTGCAGCAGCTGTCTTCACCATCCTCTCCGTCTCCTTAGATTTTACCTAGTGTTTCGCCTTCCAAAGTGTTTTGATAGCGGCAGGTCCAAGGATTTCACTCGCGTCTCCATGAATGCCGCCGAAATGTGTTAAATTAAATTTCTACCAATTGATTAACAAGATTCGTGCCTGTTCCAAAACGCACCGCTATTCAGGCGTATTGAACTGATGATGGTGACGATCAGATTCGATTTGAGCACAATGGCCGTGAGGTTATCTGACTTCATTTCGATGTTCTGCAGTTTAGAAAATGGCAGAATTGATTTTTGATGCTATAAAAACAGGCTTGGATGCGCAATCGAGGTAATCTGATTGTAGCCAATAGGAACTCTTAACCGATTCAAAGGTTTTGCATCATGAAGGACAGTCTGTATGCAGGTGTTTCGTTAAAAACACCAGACCGTTTCCATACTGCAAGTTCTTGGATGAGGCAAATCTGCATGTATTCCCATCTAAAAAGGGAGAATTATCACAAACATAAAACAGCGGGTATACGCACTCTCATACGAATGCCAGTTACCTCCACCGAATATTTTTCAGCATCCCTCTGACAGGCAGATTGGGGGGTGTGGAGCAAATTCACCACCTCCACATCTCTCCAATTTCAGCACTGTAAAATAAAAGGAAAAAACGGTAAAAGGTCGTTTTGACTGGGCTCCTGGGAGAGAGCATGTTCAGGTAATTAAGTGTAGCTTCACTCAGCCCCCTTGTCAAGGCAATTACCGTAAATCATATGCTCTTACCCGCGTTAATTACCGAGAAACCGGTCTGTACACCACTGACTGACAACCACACTCTGGCCTGCACATATTTACAACAATAACAATTATCCGATGTACCGTTACATCTGTAACAGCTGTGGTCAAAACAGAGATCGCTTGTAAAATGTTAATCATGTATGAGTGTTTCAAATTTAGATAAAAAAAAAACTTAAACTTACTTTACAGAGATTAGTCAAAACTAAAATATAATTTATTTTGATGTATTGACATCGATTACTGGTAAAGTGGTAGCGAACGAATTGGAAAACTTTGATTTACATGAAAATGATATTATACGAGATCAAAAGTTCCCAGGGAAAATCTGGTATTTCATTTAAACTTGAAAATAAAGTGTAATTATTTGGGAAAAGTTCAAACAAAGAAATGTTATGAGGAGATTGATTGATAGATGGATGGATACAGATAAATCGGATTGGTTAATTGATGGATGGATAGATGGTACAAAGGCCATATTTTAGAGCTGACTTATGTACAAAATACTAAGACCTCCTAAAATCCATGTTATTCTCTCAGGCATGTTTTTTTTTGTTCTCTTCAGCGTTTTTATTGTAGATTTGTAACTACAGAAACGGTTCTGAGGAACCACAGGCAGTTTGCCTCTCGCTCAGCAGCTCTCTCAAACCCACACAGCAGTACGAGATGGATTCAAGCATCTCTGCAGTGGTTCTTCCTCAAAGATAGAGCGAGACGGAGAGAGAGAGCGAGTAGGAAGTGGGAAGTCACCTCCGTCACTGTAAGTCACCCACCTAATCAGCTCAGCTCAGTGCCTGGGGAGAGAGAGAGAGAGAGAGGGAGGAAAAGAGTGAGAGAGGTAACAATTTTAAAGGTGACTGAACATCCATGTAAGGTGTTCCTGCTTTGTTCCCTCAAAGGACAGGTTCACTAGATGTGAAGGGAATCAAATTAGGAGAGGTGGCCATCCGGGTTGGGTGCCGGTGTGACTGTTACTGTGGTGTTATTGCATTAAAGAAATGCATGAGAAAGAGTTGATGCATAGGGTTAGCAACCTAACAAGTAGACGAGTAGATATAGTTGTGCTTCCAGTGAGTGTATATGGTTGTTTTTTTGCGGTTTGCAAATTTGGTTTAGATTCATATTTAAAATACTGTATATAATTTTTAAAATAATGTCATTTACATTATTTATTAAACGATCAGTCTTGTCCATTTCATGTGAACATGGTAAAAAGTTTGTTTTCTTAAAATCGAAAACCAATTCAAACCTGAACTCTCTAAGGATATATTTATCGTTTCAGATGGAAAAGGTCCTTTCGTAGTTACTAGTTGAGTAATTGATTTTTTTTTTGTGTGTGTGTGCGCAATTAGTCATTATCACGTTCCACATCTGCTCTGGAACATTTTCATTTAAACATCTGAATGCGAGGAGAACGCGTCTCTGGCAAGATTTCTAAGCTAACTGACATCATTATCTGCCGTCTAAGCTCCATAATCGGCCGCCCTAATGCATTTTTTAATTGTTTTCTTTCCCCAATACATGTTCCACACATGAGTTGCGAAGGGGAAAAAAGGTACCATCTATTAAATGAACGTCTCGTCATCTGCCTGACCAGCTATTTCAGGTCTCTCCATTAGCGAGACGCGATGAATCCATCTAACGTCCAAACTGTCATATCCCCGAGCCTATAAAGATCCCTATAACATGCTCAACAATCCAAAAAATGGAGACAATTGATTTTCGCCTGCCAAGAATGATGGTAATAAAGTTTTACAAGCATGACAAATCCTGGAGGTTATGATCTATGCACAGTCTCAAAAGAAAAAGATTTCTCTCTCTCCATCGAATCATCTTTAGACAAATGGTGGCGACAGTATAATTGGACATTAGTCTTAATTCGCATGTTACAGGAGCTGAATTGAATGCTCTCTCCTCTTGGCTGGACACCGAGCTCTTTCTCCACGCGGCGCGTTTGCTTTTTCTAATTGTGCCCGGTGAAAGGCAGCCATCCTAAACTGAAGAGCATAATTTAACTGGCCTTAATAAAGGATTACTATTCAACGTAGAGCCCATTATTTTCCAGCTAGACTCCCGACAGGAGATAAATAGGAACGGTACTCTCACCTTTTTTCTTTCTCTCACTTGCTCCCACTTCTCCGGAATCTTAAGTAAATGTATAAGTGCGTGCGGAAACGGGTTCGGCTACTTAAAGAAAATGAGAGGGGACCAAAAGAAAAAAGGACGGCTCGACTTTATTCATACAAAGTGAGGAGCCTATTATGGCTAATATGTTTTTTTAATGGGAAAAACCATAGTTGATCCGAGCTAATTTCCCTTGTGCTGCTTGGGCTCTGAAAGTAATCCATCACCTCAGTATGAGGCGGTGGCGGCAAGTAGCCACGTCTCTAATGAAGCTCTCCTTCAGAGGGCTAAAGAATCGTGCTGTCATTCTCCGCTCAATGCCGTCTCCGACACAATGGCCTCCCGATTGTTGCGTTCTCTTTGTATATGCTAACCAAGCAGGGCCTTATACAAAATGAATGGGCCGATGTAACCTTAGCTTTGATGGTCCCCTGCCATCCCAAAACACCTGTCAGTCACGCTTTTGTTGTCCTCACAGGTGAGTGTGCCGTCGTCCGCTGTACATATTTCTGCGCGGAGACAGAATCTCGTGCTTCGTGTTGCGTCGCGCGGGCCGTTCCGTGACCGAAGAGGCTTTTTTGCTGGATTTTGTTGTTGTTGTAGAGCCCTCTGGACTGAAAGCAAATGGAGTGTTTCCTTCAGAGAGAAGAGGGCACGGTCCCATCGCTCGTGTCTTCCGAGGAAGGTAGAACTAAATGCACTCAGCTGTCCTTCTTCAAATGTCACTATCAAAGGTCTAGGATGTGTGTGTGTGTGTGTGGAGAGAGGTTTTAGCGAAATGATGTGCAGGCTATAAGAAAAGGCCAGCTCGCTGCACCTTTCCTGCCTCGCCTTTGCTGTCGCGCTCTCTTCCGTGCATTGATCTGTCATTTAAAACTGATCACTTCATTATCTCCTGAACGGGGGGCGTTATGTGGGAGTCGTGAGCATGCTTAACGAGTGCTTTCTCGTTTATGGCCAGCTTTTATAAGGGTAACCGCTTCGGTGGCTAATGATGATTCATGGGACGTAGGATTGATGTGACTGTAGTTTAATGCTTGGAAGTACTAAGTGTCTTAACCAAGGATTTTTGACCAATGAGGTTGGGTGGGCGGGGCAATGCACCAAATCAAATATAATCATTATGCGGGTTATTCAGCGGACCACAAATGCGACTCAACTGGCTTCAGCGAAATTTATATTAGCTTAATGTTTGACCGATGTCGCTCGAAGACAGATGTTTAATAATAAACAGTTTATACAACACCGTTTTCAACTAAAAACTTTTTATGCGCTTTGGCCGTTCGTTTACTTGCAAAACTTTTTTTTTTCGTTTACTTGCAAAACCATTGAAAACCATTCCATTATCGCCTCCTTTTAAATTACAAAAATGTAAATTTGAGAAAATAATGACGTTATGCGTGTGCATATTACCTGTTCAGTCTATAGGCTTGTAGTGTTTTATTACAAGTCACATCGCCATCTACTGGCCTTGCATGAATAATGCAACGTTTTTAGTTGTTTTCAAAGATCCGCGTGAACCGGGATCATTTTGACAACGTTGCTATGCGAAAAAACGCTAAGGAAAAGCTTTTTTCCCGATTTTAGGGCATCGTTGTCATGTAAACTCTTGTGTCTTCGAAACGCTTTGACGGTGGAAAATTTCTTGCAATAAGTCTTGGATTAACAAACCAATGCAAGAGAAAATCAAATGAATCCCAATATCATAAGAACAACAATATCGTATTTTATAATGTATAATAAAATATTTTTAGAAAACCTAAAATGCATAATAGTTTATAATGTATAGATCCAGATGTACAGATATTGAAAAACATGAACAACATTGTACTTTATATTACATTTGTAATGCTTGCATTTCTTCTCTATTTTTTGCACTTGTTAACCACTCCCTGTGTGATTCACACCTACAGCTTTTTCCGGGATTTTTCCACCAGACCTGTTATTCAAACTAGGGGATTGTTGGCTTTCGTTTTGATCTTTATCGGACCGAACACGAGGACACAAGGTTGCCACAGTAGCCTTCAGATACGGGCGACATTTTGCAGGGTGTGTGAAGTCTTCTCAATGGAAAGGGCAGGTATGCTTCAAGTAATACCACATTATGAGCTCCCATCAGTCTCGCAGTTCTCCAGATTCACGCTGGCTCTCTGGAGAGCTTTAGCTTGTGTTACTTCAGCAGCTGAAAGCACACGTATAGAAGAGCTCTTCATAAATATTCATCTTCATTGAGAGTAAATCAATTCCATCTCCTATAAAATGTGTTGCTGGTTTTATCCCAGTAGTGATATTGCAGAGCATCCATCCAATATATTGAAAAAGATTACAGAAAGCCCTCTCAGCAAAGATATTGGAGTAAATCTCAACGTCTTCCACTAATGACGACTCCATTTCTACAAATACAGCCTTCCGTTTCGCAGACGTTGGCCTGGGCCGCTGTGGAAGACTAGTGATTTTGTTGTTGTTCCTTCAGCTTTCTGACAACAAGTCACAGTCTACCTCAGCGACCGGGTCCATTATCCAATGGCGTGGAAGCGCCTTCTGACCATGCCCTCTGCCAAATGAGCGGCTCGTCTGTGACCAGCATTCGTTTTCCCCTTCATTAGACAGGTTAGTCCAGTCTGATTGTTGCTTGTAGCTACCGCTCATAATTAACCATGTTTTGGACCCAAGAACATGCTGCCTAACAATGCAGCTGATTAACTGGCTTTGCTTAAAAAAAAGAGAGATGTAATTTTGAATATTCAAAAAGCGCTGTTAGCCATGTCTTTTGTTTTGCATGTGTAAATGCGAAAACAAATTCCGCAGAGAGTTGGATTTTGTTTCTGTTGTTGCAAGCGTAGCCCTGTAGGACGCGACTGCGCGGAGCGACTTAAGGTGAATGTGTTTGTGTAGGAGGGTGATGTGCTTCAAGGCCTCGAGCTCTGAGTTGATCTTTTATTCATGCCAACTCTGTACACTTGTGATGAAGCAATTATCTCAGAAGTAAATCTCTTTTGTGCTGTCTGTTAAACGATATGCAATCGCATCAATATTTTTCTTTGCAAACTGATTAAAAACGTCATCCTGATACCTGCCTGAGTCGTCTCTTTTTTTTCTTCTCCACACAAGTTTGTCAGACTGCAACTGAAACCAAGCGCGTAGAAAATGAAATCGTGCTTCAACGTGAATCAGATGCACTCCTGTTGCTTTATTAATCAAATCACCCGAGGTTATTAATCTAGTCCCTCTTAATTAAGAGGCCATAGATAGGTGAATTGCAGCATTTGTAATGGTATTGTGCAGCTGATGGATACACAGACCAATAAAAGCCTTCGGTAATGGCTTCGCTGTGTCTATGAATATGCATTAGCCCAGCGAACGATGAACAATGAGAGTGGGTGTTACCTTCAACTCTCAGCAAACGGTGTAGGATGTTTCCATGGCGACCACCATGGCAACGCTGTGCTGAATTACTAGCCTCGGCCTTGAGAGGGGCTGTTGTCGACAATACTTGCCGCCTGCTTTTATCATGCTAAAACTATAGAGTGCACTAGGTTATTACTACTCCATTACTTTAAGAGTAATTCATTTAATAAGATATTGCTCCTCCCAAAAAAGCTCGTTGAGGGTCATCCAAGGATTGATCCGAATGAACTCGTTCAGTGTCATTTAAGGGAGAAAAAGGGGTTGGAGATTGAGAGAGCACAACGTTTTCATTTGCAATGGTGCTTCACATTATGATCAAATCTTTCTCTCGGTCCTCCAGCCCTGGCGACGGGTCAGAGGATTTCAATTACTGCCGCACATGCTCTCTGCGTCTACAGGCAAGGTTCAACAGGTTCATCAGCCTATCATTTCCGATTGCACCTACAAGACCTTGGTTAAATATTTTAGGGAGTAAACAGCAATTTCATTTTGAAACGTACTGCAGTGGACATAAGATGACCCTAAACGTTTATTAGAAATTATTAAATCGCAAAAGGAAAAAAAATTCATCCATTTTACTTCAAAACCATAATGGTTGTGTGTGTGTGTGTGTGTATATATAATTATAAAATAAAAATATAATTATTTTAATTAAAAATATGATATATATATATATAGAACATTTATTTATTTTTAACTTGAGAGAGTTGCTCATCTGTCCATTGAAATAGAAAAATACCATCACCACTTTCATCAGAAACTTTGAATGCATAAAATAAAATGCAACCAAAAACATTTAAATTAATCACGATTAATTTGATTGCACACATGTATTTACAAACTCTGTATGTTGGATGCAAGTAATCTGTTTGACAGCATTAATATATATATATATATATTTTTTTGACAGCATTAATATTAACGTACATTATATAAATGTATATCACAATAAAAACATTTTTTTACTAAGTAAAAAAAGAGTATCTGTCCACTGCAATATAAAATAGTACTGTCACCATTTTCATCAGACACATTGAATGCATAAAAACAATTAACTAATTAAAATGATTAAATCACAAAGGCATAAAAAAGCCAAATAGAGGATAATCATTTAGATTTATAGCTAAGGGTCAAAGGTAATGGTTTGGAAGTGACGTCACACTGTATTTATGTTCTATAGTGCGTGTGTAACACTGCGTATTATCATGTAATTAATAACCGGATGCACAATGCAAATAATTAGGAAATTATACTGAATTATACACCGTATTATGCAAGAGATTTTCCACGTTACGCGTTCCAGATCATAAATGATAGATTTACGGAGATGCGTGGCAGCTTTAATGTTTTTGAAAGCCGAAAGCTGGATTTTGTTTGAGAGGACGTGTCAGAAACAGCAGACTGCCTCACACACAGTCCCTGGGGGAGCTGGACTGTAATCATGATGGGCAGTGATTGTGCACGAGCGCCACCTGCTGTCCACCCACACATCCTACACACTCATGACGTCACTCCGCGCGCGCGCCCGAGCCTCGTATGGACTGATATATGAGGCGAATTGCGGTTTTATAATTAATACAATTACGAAACACCTTATTATTCTGCGATTTAACAAGAGTCTACGCAGTTTTGGATCAACTCGAAGTTGAGACTTTAAAAAGTGGGTTCCGAAATATTGAATATTTATACCGTGACACGATGCCAAGGCGAGATAACGGAGAGACATGGCAGATAAACCCGTGCCAACTGCACTTCCTACAGGACAGCTGCCATCGGTTCAGTGCCCAGCCGTGAGTGAGCCTGCCCACCATCTGATGAGAGAGAGAGATGATTATTTTACTCTACTACAAACAAAAAAGAACAAAAAAAGCTTTTTTAATAATAATAATCTACCTACTTTAAAAACACAAAACATATTTATTTATGAATATATTGAGAATTATTGATATGCACAACTACATGAACCCATATTGCACAACACAACTCTGTACTTCGCTTATGAAGCTACTGTGAGAAAAATTACCCTCACACTTCTACTCATTTTGCTTTTCGGAGGGAAGTCATTGTTGTAGTTTTTATGAACAGTCTGAAAATGCCGCTCCACTTTTCCCTTCTTCGGTATAGCGATGACAGACTGGCAGATTGAGGCAAACACACTTTAGAAAACTTCTTGCTTTCTCCAGCTCCCCCACTCATTTTTATACCCTTTCTTACGTTTAAAATAAATAAATTGGAGGCTAGCCTGCTAGAGATTAGCAGCACGTGGCACCGTTGTGACCCGTGTGTCAGACTGGCTGCCCTGTACGTCAATCAGATGCCAAATTTCATAGTGAGTTGACGTCTACTTTGTTAATTCCATGCGATCCACCTTAAACACTCCCCTTAAGACTTTAGGCCCATCGCAGAAATCTTTCTGCATTTTTACATTTAAAAAAAAAAAAACATCACTTGCTATGATTTATAAGCTGTTTTCCTCATGGGGATCAAGAAATGTCCCCATAATGTAGGGTTTACCTGGACACACACTCACACGATCAATGTCATGTGATTGATAAGAAAATAAAGACGTGAACTGTCCTCGGATTTACTTGCAATTTGCTTTACTGTTGCTAGTTTCTGTCTTTCTAAAGACTTGTAGGCTGTATACTTAGAGGATTAGATTTTCGTTTAGCCTACTTAATTTTCTTAAGTTCTAATGCAAGAACTCTGATTTTCAAGTTGAACCACCAAGCAAAAGCATGTGAATTAAATGCAACTTTTTCCAGCCCTAAACTGGAACAAAAATGATTTTGTGGTGCCCCATTCATTGGATAATTAGGGCATTGCTTGAAGTTTGCTAGTTTAATTTACACTTGTTCATTTTCTTATCAGATTTACTATCGTGTGATGTCCGAATGGGGTTTTCCTTTAAATGCTAGTTGGTTTTAGATGGGTTTCAAATGGGTTAGTCTATATTAAAAGTTAGTTAACGTGCATTTTAAACCCGTCACCACATAGAGAGACAACGGTAACTTCTGTTTTTTACTTTAAAAGTCTTTTAGTTAGATAATTGGTGTTTAACTACATTTATAGCGGCAAATGTCAATTTGCACAAGACGAACCTTAAGACATTGTGCCCTGAAAACAACTTGCTCATTTACATTTCAAAATGAAACTAATGTACGTTTCCATGCATGTTTTGTCTCAGAAGCCGCTAATAGAAAACCTGAGATTAAAAACATAAGATTTAAATATTTTGCACAACTGTTTTGAACTTGATAGAGTTTAAAATACTTAAATGTGAAGTGCTGAATCTGAATAAGTATGCGGGTATTTTTACACAGAAGTTGCAGGATGGTATTTTCCGGAGAAATGTATACTGAACATCTGGATGGTTTTAATTTGAGTCATAACCTCCAAGAAAACAGGTTTTTACTGCGGAAATACTCATAGAATATGGATGACAATGTGCTCAATGAGATTTTTTCCCATATTCCACAGATGCATCTGCTGCGCAAATAATGCTATAATAGTTATAATGATAATTTATATATATAGTCTATTTATGCATCTTAAATTCCTAAAGTCACCAATAGAAAAAAGTCTAATCAAGTCTCCAAGTAAGATTAGGTGAATTCACATTTATTTTCAAACTAATAGTAAATATAAACACATTTTTAATATTTCCTCTTTCACGATCCTGCAAAAATGTCTAAAAAAGATGTGCAATTATTGCACAGATGTTCCAGTTCCAAGTGAACCGCATCCAACAGACCAGAAGGTTAATGAGAAAATCTGTTTGAGAGGGAAATATATTAAAAAAAAGTTTTCCTATTAATAGTCTTTTGATTAATTATCATGTTTGCAAAATGTTAAAGGACTGAAGTCATTTAAATCATAAAAAATTGCCTATTGCGTAACTCATGTGGCAAGTTCAAAACGGCTTCAAAAAAGTAGCCATTAATGCTGTTTGTTTTGTGATCGAAACTGATCAAAGAAATTGAAAGATGTGTATTTTCTATCAAATTTAATCAGATGCATGTACATTGTGATTGTGCGTCAGATGGCCCATAGAAACTGATGGGTGTGAATGACAAAGAAACAGCATTTCTCAGAGTAACAACAACACATTGCAAGAACTCGGGTTAAACTTACTTATTTTATGTATTAGAGAAATCAAATACATTGGCAAGGCACCCAAACCCTTGCTCAGTGAAATTTAACACATATATAGTTGCTTTTGATCACAGGGGCCCTATTTACATCTGTACTACATCTCTAAAAAATGACACCAATAACACAAAAGTAAAGACACTGTATAAAAAACTATTTGGCTACATGGGGTTTTTCTGCTTTTAAAATGTTCTGTCATAAGTTAACATTAATAGTGGCTTCATGGCTTTGTTTTAACTATACACTCTGTATTTGATATGGCTACAGAATTGCTGTTATACAAATGTTTAAAGTAGCAACAAAACATTACATTTATCTCTGGTATTATAAGCGTATCTATTCTGAAACATTTCTGAAAGATGATCTAATAAAGTGGCTGCTTGCATACGAGGAATAAACAAAAACAAATAAAAGTCACAAATCTATCTTCTTGAAATGATTTATGAGTCAGTCTCAACTCCTGTTTGACTCATCTCTGCGCAGCTTAACAGGAACATTTAAGGCTCTTCGTCATCTGGAAAAGCATAATGCACATTATGGCTTGTGTAAACTGCAAAATCTGTGCGGAATTGTTATTGTTTTGCTGTTTGAATACTGTTTGGAAAGCCTGTTGAATGCAAAAAACTATAAAGTGACAACAACAGTTTGACAATAAACTACACAGCAACAAAATATATAGTATATATATAGTGTGACAACATTCCCTAATGTGCTGAGTGAATGTAAAGGTAAAATGATTATTATTATTCTAGAACGACTTATGTTTGACAAGTATGGGTTTACATTTACATTTATTCATTTAGCAGATGCTTTTATCAAAAGCAACTCACAATTTGAAGAATACAGAAAGCGATTCATCCTGAAGATATGATGAACAGAATGATGAACTTTTTTGTGTAAGATCACATTTCGAATTTCAAATGTTGCTCGCATGATTTTATCCATGTTTATATTATAATTATATATAATTATCCATAACTATTTAGGCACGGTACACAGTGCTTGTGCGCGAAATTCACACAATAAAAAACAAACACAAGTCAGAATCAGAACAAAAAAGCAATCTCTCCCGCTGCGCTCGTCCCTTTAAAAGTGTTGTGCTGATCAGATGAGAAGAGCCCGCCCTCATGGCAGCACAGCCAATCACGTCTTCTTGGATGATTGACAGGTCAGACAGCTAATCAGAGTGATAGTGGATGCCCAAAGATAACAACCCTCCAAGAACGAAAAAGGAACATTTATTGATGTACATGAGAATGTACATGCTCGTGTTTTTGGTGTCTTTTTACACAGCAGCGTTGCCGCAATTTGTTTGATGAAGCAATTGGCATTCATCTAAAAAATTTTTACATATACACTGTAGCCTACAGTGTATGTTTGCTAACAACAAAAGGCATATGTAAAACCAACACAATAAAACCACCTTCGATTCTTGAAACAAACCTTTAATTATATTCTCCAACAATGCAAACACAAAGATTGCTCACAAAATCACAAAAAACGTGCGGGATGCTTCTGTGTGTTCTCCCTCAGACGAGATCAACAACAGGGAATGAACCGAGAGCGGACCGCGATCCACGTGCAACACAAACTCAGCGCATGCGCAGTGAACTAGGTACGCAAATTAGTCACGAAATAATCATGTGAAGTGGCGAATTTGTCCCTCTTTTGTGCTCGAGATATTAGTGTTCGGCGACATTAACGAATCGACATTAAAGAATCGAAAATACTGAGACAAATAGGGAGTTTAGCGGTTCCACTTCAAAAATCTCAACATAATAGTATTGGTGAGTTAACCATGACTTGAGATAAGTGAACTCCACTGTATATATATATATATATATATATATATATAAAGGTTACCCTTACACAAGTTTGAAACCTGTATTAAAGGCTCATGTCATAGGGACTTTTATTATGAAACCGAGTCATGGCAATATTGTGGTGGTGCGCAGCAGAGCCAGTTGAGCTGCCGTGATCTGCGTGATCGGTACAAACTGTTGGTCGGAAAGCTGATTAGTCCTGAATATCCTACACTCCTATACAGATACATAACCAAGGATGTTAGTCAATGACTTCAAACTATATATGTACATCCCTGACAATATCTGTACCTCCTCCATCTACCATCAATACATCGTGTTAAGTGATCACCTGTCTCCTCATTATTTGTGCTCTGACCGGCACCCAGGGGGGTTTACTCAACCTTTATAAACATTGACAGTCCAAAAGTCTCTCCAACAAAATTGGTCCTTCGAGCCGGATTGAGTATTCCCTTCTGACATTATGGACTCTGATGAGGAAATTACTGGAGCTTCTCGCCCTAAGCGCCATACTCGTCCTCCAGCTTACCTGCAGCAGTATGAAGTACCATATCCTCGAGGTCGACCTGTCACTGAGCATGATGTTCCACACACCTGGGAAGCACCTGTCCATCGGACATTTCTCCCATCCTTCCAGACTTACGCCACTCCCCCTGGTGGTGACATAGTATATTCTGATGGTTCACATGTCATGTCCCTGAGTCATAAGCACCCACCCAATGCTGTATCTCCTCGGCATTCCTTCTCTTTGCCTCCAGCTGACTTTCCTGCCTCTGCACACAATAGTGAGCTACAGAATCTGCGCAGTGAGCATGCACACCTAATGCAAACCCATCAGGCTTTCCAAAAAGACTTAAAAGAGTTGAGAGAAGTCCATGCAGAAGTCAGAGAATTAGTTCAAGTGGCTCAGGGCCTTAGAGCTGACCTCAATCAAGCTAGAGGCCAGATCCTCTCCCCAGCACAGCCTTCAGCATCACAGTTATCCAGCCCCTGGGCAAAGCAGTTTGCATCCACGACCTTAGCAGAAGATGGAAACTTTGCTGAATGTCCTCCACCGCCATGGCCTGAGCCCGATGTTGACCTGAGAACACGGGTGAGTGACCTTGCGCTAGATGACGGTGCCGCGACTTATCAACCTGTTAAGCTCGGGGCTAAAAAGGATCCCTTTGTTGCCACAGTCTCTCAATCACGCCCTCCTCAGCATTATGCTCCTGCTGATTATGGACTTCCTCCCCCTCCTACCCCTAAAGAGCTGCTGGAGTTGCTAACACCTGCTGCCATACCCTTATCTGCCAACCGCACGGGAGTGCCTAACTCACCAATATTCAGATCGGTGCCTGCTTATTCGTGTCCTCCAGCCATAACACTAAAGACAGACCCCAATCTACGACCTGTAGCACCTCATGGTGGTTCTGAATTTGTGTACCGAGGACCTACCCCTACGATCCCTAAATTCAGTCGGCCTGACCCAGGAGAATTTGCCCGACTCCGGATAGCTTTGGAAAACCTACTTCCCCCAGATGGGACTGAACTTTTCAAATACCAGATATTAGTGGATCACCTTAAGTTTGAGGAAGCTACAATGATCGCAGATGCTTATTTGAACTCCCCTACCCCATTTACTGATACCATGGCTGCACTCCATGAGAAATTTGGCCAACCACATCAGCTAGCCTTAAGGAGGATCGCTATTGTTCTGGAGAGTCCTGACATCAAGCGAGGGGACATCTCTGCCTTCCAGAGGTTCTCTCTCCAGGTGCAGTCACTAGTAGGCCTATTAAGAACCCTAGGACGTGATGGTGAGTTGGAACTGAGTTGTGGGTCTCATGTCGCACGCCTTCTTAGCAAGCTACCCCCAGAGCAGCGTGCTGAGTTTCGCCGCCATATGTTCCGCCAACCCGGCACCACTCCTAATCTGGTTGACCTTTCAAATTGGCTCCGTTACGAAACCTTGTGCCACAGCTATGATGCTGAACTGCCCTCCAAAGTATCACAACCCAAGGCAGGCTTTGGAAAGAGAACGGTGACAATCTTGCATGGTGTTGGAGAATCCCAGAATCCTGTTCATTGGAAAGGTCCTGTTCCACCGACCAAGCCTTCCAAGGGAAGCCAAGGGAAACGCTATTGTCCCTTCTGTGATAAGACGGAACATTACCTGAGCCAGTGTGAACCCTTTGCTAAGCTTACCTCCGACCAGGTCAGGACCTGGATTCGTAGTAACAACCGTTGTTGGCGTTGTGCCAGAGCTCACCATGCCGCTCAGTGTGATCTGAAAAAGCCCTGCAACATTTGCCAAGGCATCCATCTCCGTCCTCTTCATGAGGTGAATGCCAGTCCATCGAAGAGAGATGATTCAACTAACTCAGAGAAAAGCTGCCTGACCAATTCTTCTTCAGATAGGTTCTTTCTGGATAAACCATCTGTCGGAGGTCGAGTTATGCTCAAAGTGGTTCCTGTTAATCTGCATTATGAAGATCGCACCTTAGACACCTTCGCTCTTCTTGATGATGGTTCAGAGAGGACTATTCTGCTCTCTACTGCAGTTAAGGCCTTGGGCATCCAGGGTGTTTCTGAAGATCTTCCATTGCGGACAGTAAGAGATGACATTCAAGTCCTTCATGGTTCCTCCATATCCTTCCAGATCTCTCCCCTCTGTAAACCTCAAACCAGTTTTAAGATCGATCATGCCTTCACTGCAGACCGTCTCAACCTGTCACGCCAGTCTTACCCTGTAGAACAACTACAACAGAAGTACAGACATCTACGTGGTCTTCCAATCCATCCACTTAATGAAGTCCAACCTTTACTTCTTATCGGTTCTGATCAGCCTCACCTCATCACTCCTACAAAGCCTATTCGATGGGGTGGCCCAGGTGCACCAGCTGCAGTTCATACGCGTCTAGGATGGACTCTCCAGGGCCCTATACCTTCCTTGAGTTGGCCTTCTGCTACAAGGCAATGTCTGCTAACCTCTGTGGCTCCAATTCAGGATGAACTTTTCC
Source organism: Rhodeus uyekii (assembly GCA_037043235.1). Lineage (NCBI taxonomy): Eukaryota > Metazoa > Chordata > Actinopteri > Cypriniformes > Acheilognathidae > Rhodeus > Rhodeus uyekii. The sequence continues at coordinate 1,036,787 of JAWRVZ010000117.1, forward strand.
AAAACGTTCAACGACTGTGGCAGTTGGATATGGTTCCGCAGTCGGAGGGTAAAGAGGTCACTCGTTCCAAACAAGATAAGGAGGCTCTTCAGCTACTCGAAACTAAAACTTGCATCCTGGAAAAGGACGGCATCAACAGGTTGGCTACACCCTTGCTGCGGCGAAAGGATATGCCTGTGTGGAAGGCCCCTAAGGAGTCTGTCTTACCTTCCCTTCGCAGTATTGAGAGGCGTCTGCTAAAGGATCCTGTAAAAGCTGAGGTCTATAAAGAGGAAATGAGAAAACTCATTGAGACAGGAGCAGTTCGTGAAGTCACTGACTCTTTACCTGATTCGGATGAATGCTGGTACATTCCTCATCACATTGTTAGTCACAATGGAAAGTTTCGCATTGTCTTTAATTGCTCCCATCAGTACCAAGGACAAAGTCTCAATCAATACCTGCTACCTGGACCCACCCTTGGGGCCTCACTGTTGGGTGTCCTTATACGCTTCAGAGAACATCCTGTAGCAGTGAGTGGAGATATAAAGGCCATGTTCCACCAGGTCAGTCTTTTACCAGAGGACCGTCATCTACTCCGTTTCCTTTGGCGGGACTTGAAGATGGACGAGGCACCTAAGATTCTTGAATGGCAAGTGTTACCCTTCGGCACAACCTCCAGTCCATGCTGTGCCACCTATGCACTACAACGGCAAGTACGGCAACACCCACAGACGGATGAGGCGATCCGGTTTTCAGTGGAAAAGTGTTTCTATGTCGATAACTGCCTGCAGAGCCTACCTACGGCTGATGCAGCGCGAAGCCTGATCGATCGACTACGGTGTATCCTTTCTGGAGCTGGATTTGACATTCGCCAGTGGGCCTGCAACGATCCTAGTGTACTGAGCCACCTGCCAAGTAGTGCCCAAGCTGCAAGTGTGGAAATGTGGTTGACACAAGAGAACTCTGACATGCCTGAGTCTACGCTGGGTCTGAGCTGGAATTGGCAGTCAGACACATTGTCCTACAAACACCGACCTGTGATATATAACACACCCACTTTGAGGAATATCTATAAGGTCCTTGCTACACAGTATGACCCTCTGGGATGGCTTCTACCTTATACGACTCGTGCAAAGGTCATTATAAAGCAGTTGTGGAACAAACAGAGAGAGTGGGATGACCCCAACCTGCCACCTGAACTCCTCCAGTCTTGGAAGGCGTGGGAGGAGGAACTGCGTTACCTTCCTTGTATCACCATTCCACGGCCTTACATTCCTCCAGAGGTGGACAGGGGTGGAGCAACACATGAGGTACATATCTTTTCAGATGCCTCTGAACAAGCCTATGGAGCGGTGGCTTACCTCCGGACTACCGACCAGGACGGTCAAACTTACCTGTCATTCATTATAGCACGCTCTCGTGTTACTCCTAAAAGAGCCCACTCTATTCCAAGATTGGAACTCTGTGGAAGTCTAGTCGCAGCCCAGTTGGCAAAGTTACTTCACAACGAATTGACCCTAAGCATCAAGTCTACTTCTTTGTGGACAGACTCTACCACTGTCCTCCAGTGGCTGAATTCAGAGTCCTGTCGCTACAAAGTCTTTGTGGGAAACAGGATTGCTGGGATCCAGGAGCTGACAGAAAAGTGTTCTTGGTATTATGTTAATTCTGCTGACAACCCCGCTGACGACCTCACAAAAGGGAAACCACTTCAATATCTTACAGCACCAAACCGATGGTGTCAAGGACCGTCTTTTCTTCTCCAGGATCCCAAGGAAAGCTATGTGTCATCAGATGTGGCGGATGCTGATCCAGTTACGCCAAATAGTCTTCTGATGGGGCGGCCCGATGGATCTCTCCCTCCAGTCATTTACCCAGAATCCGAGATGTTAAGTCGTCGACCCTGGAGACATTCACAGATCCTTGCAGACAGATTCTGGTCTAGGTTCATAAGGGACTACCTTCCTAGCCTACAGACCCGGCAGAAATGGCAAGCCTCGCCACCCAACTTGAAGGAGAAAACAATTGTTCTAATTGTAGATCCCCAACTACCTCGGAGCTTATGGCCTGTGGGACAAGTCGTCAAGACTCACCGAAGCTTGGATGGTCACATACGGTCAGCCGATGTGGAGATAAAGGGCCAAGTTTATACTAGACCAGTAGCCCGCCTGGTCAGATTGCCTGCCATACCGAAAGATGGACTTAAAACCGCCCACCCTGAGTAGTTGAGTCGCCTTTCATAGAAACAAAGATGCTCCACATCTTTGGGGGCGGCTGTATTAAAGGCTCATGTCATAGGGACTTTTATTATGAAACCGAGTCATGGCAATATTGTGGTGGTGCGCAGCAGAGCCAGTTGAGCTGCCGTGATCTGCGTGATCGGTACAAACTGTTGGTCGGAAAGCTGATTAGTCCTGAATATCCTACACTCCTATACAGATACATAACCAAGGATGTTAGTCAATGACTTCAAACTATATATGTACATCCCTGACAATATCTGTACCTCCTCCATCTACCATCAATACATCGTGTTAAGTGATCACCTGTCTCCTCATTATTTGTGCTCTGACCGGCACCCAGGGGGGTTTACTCAACCTTTATAAACATTGACAGTCCAAAAGTCTCTCCAACAAAACCTATTTATATATATAAAGGTTACCCTTAAACAAGCTTGAAAACATTTTTAAAATAAAGGTTACCCTTAAGAACGTTTGAAAACATTTTTTTATATAAATAAAGCTTACCCTTAAACAAGCTTGAATTATTATATTTTTTTACAAAACCCCCGTATTTAGTTTCAAATAGCAATCGATTATGAATTCAGTAAGCATTTAAAAAGAAAAAAAAGAAGAAGAGGAACTGCCAAAGACAGAAAATGTGCTAAAAATATCCACCTCAGCGAGAGGTCAGGGAGTGACTGACTGCAGGCACGAGCACGGCATATGCGGCGTGACGTCATCGGTCAGCTGACCGGTTTGTTGTGCTGGGTAAGACGGGCTTCACGAGACGCGACGGTTTCACATTATAAAACACACAACAGGTTCAGATCCGCTCAGGGACAGAAAAGAAACGAAAGTAGGCAGGTTTGCCTAAAGAAAACGACGTCTAATCAAATTGCAAACATGCCTTCGGAGAAAACATTTAAACAAAGGAGGACATTTGGTAAGTACGTCGAGTTCATATCATCAACTATTCGCTTTTATAATGTATTTCTAATAAAAACCATGACCTCAGTGTCGATTTTAACCATGATTATTTACATTAGGCAAGTTAATGGTTGCCCTTAATTAATGATCGTTTATACAGTCATTCCTAATCCAGTAGTTATTGAATTGAATTATGTCGAAATATAACACGTGCGTCTTTTATTATAAATATGTAGGTGTTGTTGCTCTCTAATCAAACTGGGTTATAAGGGTGTCGGCCGTGTATAGTCGCTATATTAATGTTCACACGGAACATTATGACTCATAACGACGTGAAGAATTACTCTTACTTTACACACGCTTTACAAAACGCAAATCCGTGTCGCAATGTGTTTGTTTGTGTGCAGATGTTATTGAAACTGCGCGCTGCAGGATTGGGGGATGGGACTCGGTGTTTTACGGTTATTAGACTCGAGTAAACAACGATGCCGAGTCAATATTATTCAGTTCATATGTATGTTTCATGTAGGCATTGTTGTAATAACCTTCAATGCGCGTAATCGTGTCGTTACTGGTTTGTCGTCGTCGGTTACGGGCCTGTTTGAAGGGGAAGAAACGACGTTTAATTGTTTCCTTTTCATAACCGTTTCCACTCTTGTTTCCATCCCGTTTTGGGACTGAAGTGGAAAACTGCGAATAATAAAAGCCAGATAACATATTAGGCTTTGTGTTCATAACGAATTCGGCCAGTATTTTCAGAGAGGGTTTTAGGTTTTGCACGGGCCTCTGTTTCTTCATGTAAACATCTATAAAACAAGTAATTTTTCATCCTGTAAATGACACCTTTCATCTCTCAACCTATTTTGGGATGACCAGAACAAACAATAACGTGTTAGCAGCGAGGTGTTTCTCAAATTGAAGTCTTTTAATAATGAACCAATTCAGTGAATCGATTCGAACTGAACCGAACTTGGCGACTCGGACTCAGTCGGTCGACTCGCAGTGAACCGAAATCTGTTTATGACTTAATTGTTACAGTTTTATGTACACGCATACTACACATGGTAAAACGAAATTTGTCGATGACCCTAACTGTAAAAAATTACAAGTAATGTGGATGTTATTTATGTAAAGGTTCTGAATTGCTTTGTTTTTATACAGAACTGAAGAATCAAGCATGTGAACTGGGGCGCTACAGTGAAGCTCTTGTTAAAGGTTTAGCTCAAAAAGTGGAGCATTGGCGAGATAGGTTCGACTCCTAGGGAAAGCAAGAACTGATTAAAATGTTAATGTGTCCTTTGAATACAATGCAATCCACTTTGGATAAAAGCATCTGCCAAGTGCATAAATGTTAATGGTAATAAAACGTCGTAAAAAGGATGAACCACTTCTTTAAAATGAAACTGAAGAACAAGTCTTACGGAAATGAGTGTGGTTAGTCGTCAGCCACCCAAAGTTACCACAGTTGCTCAATATTCATCAACATGTGCTTCAAGCTCAGTTGCTTGTTTCCTAAACTATAGTGTGTTCTAGAATCGTTGTTTTATTATTTTATGATTTGAGTAGATACTGTCTTGTTGAGTCAATGCTGAGTCATGTCATTTGTTCAAAGTCTAGTTAGCACGGTACACAAAGGACTTCCTTGTTTCTTCTTCGTTTTTGTTCATCAAGTGAACATGATGTGGAACAAATGCTTAACTAATATTCCAAGCAAGAGCAGACGTAAACACTGGATTCTTGTTGAGTGTGTCCTTAAAGGGACAGTGGACCAAAACATGATTATTCTGTCATTATTTACACACTCAAACTCGCTTCGTATGCCAACAGAACGGTTTCATCTGGAGCAGAGCCTTCGTTGCATCAATGCCCTTCCTTGTTCGGTTGCAACTGAACTACAGAACGTGTTAAACGCAATTAAAATTGGTCCATTAGAGAGTGAATTGATACTTGAGACCCATATCCATCCCAGTGAAATGTCTGTGGTTTAGTACGTCCTGTATTGCGATCCGCCTGTATCTAATATCCGCTCCTACTTCCTCTCTACAGAGCAGCGGGTGGAGGATGTGCGGCTGATCCGGGAACAGCATCCAAACAAGATCCCGGTAAGCAGATGTGGAGCTGGAGAATAGACCCTTAAAATGATAAATAAGTAAATGTAAATTTAATGGAATATCGTTATTAGAATTTGTCCTGTTTGTTATAGATCTGCCTTTTTCTAAGTAACTAACAACATCCTATCGATTTATCTGTTGTCATTTACTCGTCCCCAACCCTTCTTCCGAGGAACACAAAAAAAATGTCTTTTTGAGAAAAAAATAAATGTTTTTAACTGTTTTTGCTCTAACAATTAAAGACAGTGTTGTTTGGGACCTCTTTGTCTTTCATTGAGAGAATGCAGATGGCCTCGGGATCAAGGCCATTATACAGAAGTGTGAATAGGTTAATCGTATGGATAATCTCAAAGGGAAGTTTAATGGACCTAGTTAAACAACTACCATATGAATGCCTGCCATTTTATGCATGTGTAGAGTCTTTATCAGCCTCTCAAAGACCCGGCATTGCCAGGTGTCACCTTTATTGATCGGGTCACTGACCAGGATAGAGTGGTCACTTCCCATCTGCTGAACACACACAAACCACCAACTTCAGGAATTGAATGAGTATGATGAGTATGACATCATTAATGAGTATAATGATGTGGCGGACAATAAAAACACATATACAGTCAGGTCCATAAATATTGGGACATCAACACAATTCTAATCTCTTTGGCTCTATACACCACCACAATGGATTTGAAATGAAACAAACAAGATGTGCTTTAACCGCAGACTTTTAGCTTTAATTTGAGGGTATTTACATCCAAATCAAGCAAATGGTGTAGGAATTACTGTTCCGTGGCCAGGTGTGTGTTATTCCCTCATTATCCCATTTACAAGGAGCAGATACAAGGTTTCAGAGTTAATTTCAAGTGTGCTAGTTGCATTTGGAAACTGTTGCTGTCAACTCTCAATATGAGATCCAAAGAGCTGTCACTATCAGTGAAGCAAGCCATCATTAGGCTGAAAAACAAAACAAACCCATCAGAGAGATTGCAAAAACTTTAGGTGTGGCCAAATCAACTGTTTGGAAGACGCTTAAAAAGAAAGAACGCACCGGTGAGCTCAGCAACACCAAAACACCTGGAAGACCACGGAAAACACCTGTGGTGGATGACCGAAGAATTCCCTGGTGAAGAAAACACCCTTCACAACTGTTGGCCGGATCAAGAACACTCTCCAGGAGGTGTATGTGTGTCAAAGTCAACAATCAAGAGAAGACTTCACCAGAGTGAATACAGAGGGTTCACCACACGATGTAAACAATTGGTGAGCCTCAAAAACAGGAAGGCCTGATTAGAGTTTGCCAAACAACATCTAAAAAAGCCTTTACAGTTCTGGAACAACATCCTATGGACCGATGAAACCAAGATCACCTTATACCAGAGTGATGGGAAGAGAAGAGTATGGAGAAGGAAAGTAACTGCTCATGATCCAAAGCATACCACCTCATCAGTGAAGCATGGTGGTGGTAGTGTCATGGCGTGGGCATGTATGGCTGCCAGTGGAACTGGTTTTCTTGTATTTATTGATGATGTGACTGCTGAAAAAAGCAGCAGGATGAATTCTGACGCGTTTCAGGCAATATTATCTGCTCATATTCAGCCAAATGCTTCAGAACTCATTGGACGGCGCTTCCCAGTGCAGATGGACAATGACCTGAAACATACTGCGAAACCAACCAAAGAGTTTTTTTTCTAAGGGAAAGAAGTGGAATGTCATGCAATGGCCAAATAAATCACCTGACCTGAATCCGTAGACTGAAGGGAAAAGCAGGAACTGAAGACAGTTGCAGTAGAGGCCTGGCAGATTATCACCAGGGATGAAACCCAGCTTCTGCTGATGTCTATGCGTTCCAGACTTCAGGCTGTAATTAACTGCAAAGGATTTGCAACCAAATATTAAAAAGTGAAAGTTTTTAGTACTCAGTACTCCAGGTCATATCCAAACTAGGGGAGCCTGGTTTGGAGGTGCCTGTTATGATGCCCAAGTTTATTTTATGTAAAAAGGACTTAACAGAGCTTTGAAGTTCAATTGAGTTGCGTGTTACTGGCGTTGGGGAGAGTACCAGGTTGATCAGATGGAGGGGTTTGTGTCCGGGGGGTCGGTTGGTTGGGCTCGCTGGCAGCACTGGAGCAGCTCCCTGACCTAGACCATAGTGTATCTCCACAATAATTGTATTGCCTGGTCGTATTAGTATATTACTATCATGATTAATATTACTATTACTATTAATTATTAATGCTACCACTATTTATTACTTATGGTTATTATTATGGTTATTATTACTGTTATTACTGTCATATGTATTATTGCTATTACTACTACCGCCATTACTGTTATCATTGTTATTATTTTTTTGGTATGAATACTACCTCAAGTATAAATGTTTCAGTGATATTATGAACATCTTAAATTACCCTTATCTACATCTTTATATGTAAAATACCCCATTGATTAAACTTAACCTACATCATCACTTAACCTTTATATTACTACATCACTACATTTATATTCAGCGTTTGTTTGTTTGTCTTTTTTTCCCCTCAATTTGTTATTGTCTCTCTACCCACTATACGTGTATGTATGTAACTGATCATTTGTATAAGCTCATATGATTTGTTAATTTGTCTTTCTCTCATAAAAAAAAATAATAATAATAAAAAGTGAAAGTTTGATTTACGGTTGTTAATCTGTCCCATTATTTTTGGTCCCTTAAAAAGTGGGAGGCACATATACAAACTGTTTTAATTCCTACACCGTTCACCTGATTTGGATGTAAATACCCTCAAATTAAAGCTAAAAGTCTGCGGTTAAAGCACATAAAAAGATTAGAATTGTGTCGATGTCCCAATATTTATGGACCTGACTGTATACGTTTAAAGTTTATTTGAAATAAATGAATATTTTTATCCAGCAAGGATGCAATAAATGGATCAAAAGTGACAATAGATTTCTATAGTAAATAAATGCTATTCCCTTGAACTTTCATCAAAGAATACTGCAAACAATTTTTTATTAAGCAGTAGATTTGTTTTCAACTTTTATAATAATCAGAAATTGTTCTGGAGCAGCAAATCATTCTGAATCAGTAGAGCATTGGTGCTTGCAACGTCAAGGTCATGGGTTCAATCCCAGGGAAAGCAAGAGCTGATTCAATGCGTTTCTTGAATGCAATGTAAGTCGCTTTGGAGAAAAGCGTCTGCCAAATGCAGAAATGTAAATGTAAATTTGTGAAGGATCATGTGACACTGAAGACTGGAAGTAATGATGCTGAAAATTCAGCTTTGATCACAGTTGCATTTACTTTATTAAAATCGAACATTTACATTGTGATAATTTATCATAATATGACTTTTACTGAATTAGTGATCAAGTAAGAACAACCTTGTTGAGCATGAGACATTATTTTAAAATTAATGTCTAATTTGGGCCAACTTTTCAGCTTAAAATAAAACCATATATGCTAAAGTTTAAAGTGATTCTGTTTCAGGTCATCATTGAGAGATACAAGGGAGAGAAGCAACTGCCGATTCTTGACAAAACTAAGTTTTTAGTTCCTGACCATGTAAACATGAGTGAGCTTATTAAGATAATAAGGTAATGTCTTTTAACTCTTGTCTTTTATTATACTTTGTGAAAAAAGCAACTTTGCTAACGCATTTCTGGTTTGAATAGGAGACGCCTCCAGCTCAACTCCAACCAGGCTTTCTTCCTGCTCGTCAACGGTCACAGCATGGTATCCGTGTCCACTGCCATCTCTGAGGTCTACGAGCGCGAGAGAGACGAGGACGGCTTCCTCTACATGGTCTACGCGTCCCAGGAGACATTTGGAAACGCGCATCCCCAGTAAAAAAGGGCAAAACGATTGGCTTTCACTCTCGGACAATGATTCAAGCAACCCTGAAGTGTAGACCTTTCCTCTACATTTATCTCTATCCACTATCCAGACAGGAACCATCTGAACTTTTAGTCACTTGGCTCGAATCCCTAACTCGCCACGTCTCGGCCCTTTAACCTCGACTCCCTTTTGTTAGTTTGTGTTTTCGTAATGGATGAGGAGTCGTTTGTGTTTAGGCTGTAGAACAGGTTAAAGTAAGACTAATGCTCCAGGTTTACTCAACCCAAAACTTGATTTCTGGGTGTAGAGATTTAGTGGTTGAACTTCCGATGTGGCAAAATTTGGTCCATTTCGGCTTGGATGGGGTTGTGTTACTGCCAGCGCACTCTGGTGACCTTTAACCCCTCCTGTGGTCTGCCATTTCCTGTTGTCTTGTTGAATTCCACAGCCTTTCCTTACCTGTATGTGTGCTTTCTGCTTTCTGCTGCTCCATTTCCCTGTTAGAAGCAATTCGGTCTTTTCACATTCCCCTCGAGCTTTTTGCCAATTGGGTCATGAGCGTTGAGGCTCTTGGACTTCATAATCTTTGGGTAAGTCGAGGTTCAAAACGACGTCCCCCTCGCCTTGACATTTGAAGTATGATCCAGTGGGACGTATTTCTGAGGAAATAAATGCTTTGAATGTAGTGTGAAGCTTTAAAAGTGCGAGCTTAGGAAGGAAAGTAATTGTAATTAATGGTACGTTGAATGAATGATTGTGGCCTCGATCCACGGACACATCCTTGCTCTTGTAGATGCACGCTTTTAGACTTTCGATTTTATTAGAGGATTATTTACACCTTTATAAATACATAATCGTGAGCTGTTGTACTATTTCCATATGTATGTCTTACGGTAATCTGTACAGATAAGCTTAGATGCCTTTTCTCCTGAGCAATTTACTTGCTCTTATTTAACGAGATTTTTGTTTCGTTTTGTTTGTGTAAAAAAAACATTCATATGTGATACTATTGTGCAATTTACAAAAGTTTGAATGAGAGTTTAACTCCTTATCGAACTAAGCTTATTTCTGTCTTTCTCCTGCTCAGAATTACAGCAATATTACACTTCTACTTCTGTTGATATTTTAAATCCTGAATCCTGAAAAAAGCGAAAAATTATCATATTAGAATGATTTCTGAAGGATCATGTGACGTTGAATACTGTAATAAAGACTGAAAATGCAGCTTTGCATCACAATAAATTACAAAAATTGTAATAAATTACATTTATTATTATTAATATATTTTAATATTCAAATAGAAAAGTTATTTTCAATGTTAAGAATATTTCAGAATGTTGGTATAAAACCATATTGGTTGAAATAATCAGCTTAAACAGGAATTCTCAAAAACATTTTTATTTCACTTTAAAAAGTGATATCAAATTGATACATTATACAAAAGTTCAACAATCTTCAATAAACATTCACCTTTGAATACAAAATGGCTGCGTCAGCATTGTCGTTTTAGGTCAAAAGCTTTCCTGTGATAATGATAATAATACATACAGCACATAGTAATTCATTATCAGGCAACATGCATATCCAGCAACTCCAAGATCGATCATTAAAAACAGAAATGTTCTGTAAAAGGCAGCTAGACACTGAAAAACAGATCATAAATATTAGCATTTGATCTGAAACAGCAACAATGGAATGGCAGCTATTGGCTAAATGGGTCTTATTGTGTATGTCTGACCCTTTTCAACACTGGAAAAATGATATGCTCATGTGATTGAGAAACAACATGGAAAAAAACCCAGTTTGACCTTTTTAGTGTGACGTAGAGTTCAGTTCATAAATCTGGGAAGCAGTTTCATTACAGTTTTAAAAATGATAGTAAGTTAAAAAGCTCGACTTCAACGGTCTCGAGCGCTTTGACTGTATAAATGTCTTTTACTTTAGTTTCATGGCACCTTTACTGCGAAGAGAACGTGGAACATAATAAAAAATATAATTCAAAAGTAGCAAAAGGACATGAACAAATATACCACGATTACAACAAACAGGAACATAACACATGATGATTAAATGGAAAATGACATTTCCACTTCCTCAATTGAGTTTTTTCTTTCCTTTATGAATTTCCAGAAGTAGAAAAAATAGATTGCCAGTATTTTATTCCCAATGGTTGACTCGTCACACCAAGAGCAAAAGGACTTGGCCATCATTGCACGTTATTTGGCGAGCAAAATCTGTTGGTTTAACTGTTTTGCTTCCAAGAATGACGTGTGATGAATGTTGGCTGCTCCGCGGTGACGTGCTCGAGCGAGTCTCCAGTGAAATGAACGTGTTGAAGAACACAGAAAGAGTTCTTCTTTGATCATCCCTTCACAACGATCAACTGTGAATCTTTGGCACACGGCTTTCATCCAAGCCATAGCTGATCAAACCCGCTCGCTCCATCTTCCTGTAAAGAGATGCTGTAATGTGTTTGCTCAGCAGAGGTCTCGCATCGAGTGTCTTTACACACTGAGGAAGGTGCCGGTCCAAACGAGTCCATACTCGTCCTTTAGTCCCCGGAGTCCTGGCTGTCTGACTGCGGAGAATACTTCAGACGAAACGTCCCTGCAAAAACAACGTTTTTATTTTTCCAAAAATAATTATCTTTACATTTCCTGAAGAATATGTGGGCAGTGCTTGTGTGCGCGCGCACACACACACACACACACACACACACACACACACACACACACAGATGCATATGCACACAGAGAAACAAACACACACACACACACACACACACACAGATGCATATGCACACAGAGAAACAAACACACACAGAGAGGCAGAAACAAATACACACACACACAGAGATGCATATGCACACAGAGAAACAAAACACACACACACACACACACACACACACACACACACACACACAGAGAAACAAACACGCGCACACACAGATAGACAGAAACAAACGCACACAGACACACACACACACACACAGATGCATATGCACACAGAGAAACAAACACACACAGAGAGGCAGAAACAAACACACACACACACAGAGATGCATATGCACACAGAGAAACAAACACACACACACACACACACACACAGAGAAACAAACACGCGCACACACAGATAGACAGAAACAAACGCACACAGACACACACATACAGAGATAGAAACAAACACACATGCACACAGAAACAAATACACACACACACAGACAGATATGCATATGCACACAGAGAAACAAACACACACAGACAGAAACAAATACACACACACACACACACAGAGAGATGCATATGCACACATAGAAACAAACACGCGCGCACACACACACACACACACACACACACACACACACACACACACACACACACACACACAGAGAGACAGAAACAAACGCACACAGACACACACATACAGAAACTGACACGCGCACACAGAGAAACAAACACACACAGAGATAGAAACAAAAACACACACACACACACACACACACACACACAGAAAGAAACAAAAACACACACACACACACACACACACAGAAAGAAACAAAAACACACACACACACACAGAAAGAAACAAACAAACACACACACACACACACAGAGACAGAAACAAACAAACAAACACACACACACACACACAGAGACAGAAACAAACACACACAGACACACACATACAGAAACACACAGAAACAAACACACACACACAGAAGCAAAAACACACACACAGAGACAGAAACAAACACAGACAGACACACAGAGAAACAAACACGCGCGCACACACACACACACACACACACACACAGAGAGACAGAAACAAACGCACACAGATACAGAAACTGACACACACACACAGATAAACAAACACACACAGAGAAACAAACACGCACACACACACAGAAACAAACACACACAGAAACAAACACACACAGAAACAAACATGCGCACACACACAGAGAAACAAACACACACAGACAGAAACAAACACAGACAGACACACAGAGAAACAAACACGCGCGCACACACACACACACACACACACACAGAGAGACAGAAACAAACGCACACAGACACACAGATACAGAAACTGACACACACACACAGATAAACAAACACACACAGAGAAACAAACACACACAAACACACAGACACACAGAGAAACAAACACGCACACACACACAGAAACAAACACACACAGAAACAAACACACACAGAAACAAACACACACACACAGACAGAAACAAACGCACACAGACACACACACACAATGAAACAAACATGCGCACACACACAGAGAAACAAACACACACAGACAGAAACAAACGCACACAGACACACACATACAGAAACTCACACGCGTACACACACAGAAACAAATACACACAGAGATAGAAACAAACACACACAGTTGTCAAATCAATCACATCTAATATAAAAGTTAATATATATATATAAATGCAGTGAAGTTCACTTATCTCGACTCACGGTTAACTCGCCAATCCTATTATGTCGACGTTTTTGAAGTGGAATCGCCAAACTCCCTATTTGTCTTAGCATTTTCTCATTGGTTACGTCGATTCTTTAATGTTGCCGAACACTAACATCTCGAGCACAAAAGAGGGACAAATTCGCCACTTCACATGGTTATCTCGAGACTAAGATCGTACCTAGTTCACTGCGCCAGGGGCGTAGCCAGATTTTTTTTTTGAGGGGGCCCAGCTTAAAATGAGGGGGCCAAACTGCGCGCGTTTGTTGACGGAGGTCAACAAAATTTCTAGCATGTTGGTGTCTGAGCATAACGAAGTCCGTCTGGATTTGAACCTGAGCGGGGAAACCCCAATGGATTTCAAATCTATCACCTTAACCACTCGGCCACAACTAGTTATGATGCAGTGCGCAGCGCGCCTTTCTTGACTTTGGGGGTGCGTTGCGATCGTCTTGTGCGGCGGGCAATATGTGCTTTCATTTTCGTTTTCACAGTCGCGATTTTAAACAATTGAAAATCTGAGGGGGCCGGACATGTAAATGAGGGGGCCCAGGCCCCCCCGTGGCTACGCCACTGCACTACGCATGCGCTGAGTTTGCTGCTCAGATTGAAGAAGCCGGTTGTTAAAAGACGTGACGAAGCCGAATTTCATGAGAAAGCACATTAGACAGGCAGAAAAGAAAGTATGCAATCTAGTACAGCGTGATGACCTCACAAATATCTTATGAGCAAATGTGTGTACACGTGTTGTGACTGTGTTTACGCTGTGAGCGAAATTGTGTTTGCAATGTTGGAGAATATAATTAAAGGTTTGTACGGAGAATCTAAGGTGGTTTTTATTGTATACTGGTAAATCTCTGCTGTTAGTTGGTGCACATATGCCTTTTGTTGTTAGCAAACATATACGGTGTATGTACATTTTTATAGTATGCCGATCACTTCATCAAATAAATCGCCATATTGGCTTTTGGTTCTCGATCCTCGGTTATCTCAACGCTTATTTGCAACCCTGAGGCCGTCAACATAAAAGAACTCCACTGTATATGTATATGCTTAAGTATTTTTCCCCTAATATTTAAATATTATTTAAGCTTTATTTGAGTTATTAAAAATAAAAGTAAAAAAGCTAAATTAATTACTTTATTTATTTATTTACTAGGGTGTTCTAGATCATAGCCAGGGTCCTCCTACATGCTTGCTTTGATTTGTTGAGTATTTGTTGGTGCACTGCTCTAGTTTCTGTGCTGTTCTGTGTGGTTGCTCTGCCATTCCAAAGGTTCAGGAAGTGCTTTATGCCGTAAAGGATCCTATGATGTTGCTACGGTGCAAACGTGCTCTGGACTGTTGCTACTATGTGGTTGCTAAGGTGTTCTGAATGGGTTTTCGCAAGTTTCTAGAATGTTATAGAAAGTTTCTAGAATCTAAATTTGTTAGAATGTTCGAGTGGTTTCCGAGTGTTGTTTTGCGAGTGAGTGTTGTCAACGTTGCGCTATAGTTTTAAAGTGTCCTGAGTGGTTGCTAAAGTTAGTCTAGACCAGAGTTCTTTTAATCCGGTCATGGAGGGCCACTGACCTGCAGAGTTAAGCTCAAATCCTGATGCTAATTTGTTGCTAGGGTATTCTGGATGGCTGTTCCGCAGCATTGGTACACTGCTCTATGGTTGCTAGGGTGTTCTATATGGTTGCTAGGTGGTTCCTGAGGTTTGTGGAGTGGTTTTACAGCACATTCCTCAATTTTTGCTAGGCCGATTGTAGGCAGGTACAAAAGGTGTTTTGTTTTTCAACAAGCTCTGTTTGTTGGGATTGGGATGTTCTTGGCCGTATTTCTTTGTTGGTTTCTAGAGTGATTTGGGTGGTTGCTTGAGCATTGCTCATTTGATATAAGGTGTTCAGAGTCAATTAGCGATTACTAATTACTAATAAACAGTGCCGTTACCTTGTTGTGCAGAGTCCATTGCTGGCTGCTTGCAGTCTTGTGCACGATGCCCACTCAGCCCACAGTTATAGCAGGACACATTCCCTGTTTTCTTATGCCCAGAGCTTCCGTTTCCCATGATTCCATGGGGCTGGTACACTCCGCCCCCTCCTCCAAGAAAACCCTGCACTGGCGGAAGCACAAGATTCTGTTGCGAGTCATGTGATAGGCTGTTGTTGTAGATAGGCGGGGCCACCAGGGGATAGGAAAAGGGGGAGGCGGTACCACTTCCTGTGAGGAGCGGGCTGAAATGAAGCAACGGACCTAATGTGAACACTGACGTTCCTGAGAACGGATGTGGAAAGTAGCCGGCGTAGCTAGCCGGAAGAGCCCCGTAGGAGCCACAGTTACGGCTACACCCGCAAGAGCTACAAACGCACAACGAGGAGCTGGAGTTAATGCTGTTTGCTTGCACCGAGGTGTAGCCGCTATTCTCTGTGGACGCTGGGTTAGAACTTGGTGTGACCACGGGTGAACTGTTTACGCAGTAGGTATTGCCCGGTACCGCCGCCATGGGAACACTGCTGGCCGGTGAGAAAGAGGGTCTGGTGGAGGAACATGATGAGGGGCAGGAGGACGGGGTAGAGAAAGGGTATGATCCTGTACGTGGAACAGAAGAAGACACTTGTAAGTGTAAGGGTGGGTGGGAGACGTGGTGGAGCGTGTTAGATGTGGCGGTGAGAGCAGTGCTGGTCTCCACCATGAGGCCTGGAGGGGAACGAAGCACCGTGAGGGGCCCGCGGGGGGCCGACATGTCCTGGTGTGCCGGGGAACAATCAAGACTCAGCCCAGGGAAAATGTTCTCAAGTCGGACACCCATAGCAACCCCGGACCCCATTGGTTTAGGACGTTCCTCTGAACAGAGAGGGGGTGGACGAGGTTTGCGGGGGGAGTTGAGAACTCGGCCTGGTGAGAGAAGGGGCAGAGAGGGAGGGGGCAAACTCATTTGGGAGGGACAGAGGGAGGGATCATTCTGGACTGGGAGGACTTGTGCAGTGGGACGGCTGGATACCGCAGAATTGAGGAGAAAGCATGACCGCTCTTTCTCGCCAGGATCCAAACCAGACTCCAAACCTGACGGAAGATATAGATCAAAAGTTTAATTTAATTTAAAATTTGAATAAATAAATAAATACATTTAAATAAAAATTAAATTTATTTAGGATAATATATGATGATGATGATAATGATAATAATAATAATAATAATACAACTAAAATATTTAATAAACTGTAATAATTATTTAATATCAATATTATAATATTTTATATTATTTAATGTAATAAAATATTTAATATCAATATTTTGTGTTTTTATATATTTATTAATAAATAATAATATTTACTTATTTTAATTAATAATAATTTGATTTAATTTTTCTATTTCATATTATAATATTTCATATTATTTAATTTAATAAAATATTTAATATAAATATTTTGTGTTTTTATATATTTATTAATAAATAATAATATTTAATTATTTTAATTAATAATAATTTAATTTAATTTTTTCAATTTTCACTGGAAGCTAATTTTCTATATACTCAAAAAGTACATTTCCCAAATGTGTAGTATACAGAAGTAATCATACTACTGGGTACTGCATCCCATAATGCAATACACTTGACCTTCCATTTTCAGGTTAATGAATGAACCGGAAGAATTATCAACCGATATAATAATCAATTTATTATACATTTACATAAGCAAATATGTAACATTAAAAAAACAAACACTATTTGTAATGGATTTTGAAACATAGTGTACTTATTGTCCACTTATTGTAGACAATTTAAATGTTATAAAATGTTATAAAAATATGCATGCTAAAAAAACTATTTGTTCTTACGTCTGTGAGGGTCTTTGACCCGGTCGAAGGAAGTGTCACGTGATAAAGGGGTCATTGGACTGGAAGGAGCACTGGAATAGCCTGAGGAGGAACTGCTGTCCCGTGGAATGGGTAACGAGTTGTTTTCAACGTCTACCCGTAGCTCTGAATACACGCATACACAAAAACATATTATAATCTCTTGCAGTGTGTTGCACTTCAAAGAATTAGGTGACAATACTATAAACTTTTGGATATTTTAATTTAATCACAAAAAAGTAAGCATATTTAATTAGTATGATATGAGTGTGTACCAGTTCCACTTCCAGGGAGAATATGTGTCAGGGGTCCGATGTGACTGGAAGGGGTCACTCTGGCAACACCACCACAGGAAACAGGAAACTGAGACACCACATATCTCTTCTCCAGCTTCTCTCTGATAGAAAAACAAAAAATTAAGTTTATTACATTTATATTTGAAATATATAATTTGATTATAAACAATGACTGGATCCTAAGTGTCAAATATTTTTGTAATAAAACGTACAAAAATTTTCCCAGCAATGACATCTAGATGGCGCTGTGTACAAAAACATCCCAGCACTCACTATGTGCATAAATCTGCTAGTGCCTAAGCTTAAATCTGACCATCTATGTAGATACAGACAACTATGGGTCAAGGGGGATTTTAGAAACAAAGTTTTCTGATTTGCAAGACGATACGGATTAGGCTTGTTCAGGACTTTCTTACAGGGCCCTTCAGTTCAGACACTTTACAATGTGGACGCTAAGTTTTAGTTAGTGTCAGAGAGAAACATTTAATTGAGAATGAGACCCGTGAACCAGAATAACCTCGCATTTGCTGTTGTTTCCAAGCCCGGAAAACCTTCTGATGATTATTTCCTGTTATCTGTGCGATATCTTCGCTCCCACAGCTCTACCTGAGCAATGGAAACTTGCTGATGTGAGTGAGATGGTGTTTTACACCAAGGAATAGTGGTTTGCTCCACTTCCGTACTGACGGTGAACTCTCGACACCAAACTCTTATCTGAAGGAAGCGATCTGTTCTGCTTTAGGGTGAGTTGTCCATTTACCTACATGCTCTGTTAACCGCTTAAATTCACAGATTGTTAAAATGCTACAAATACGTGTGAAAAAATGTCATAATTTACTCCCCATCATGTCATTCCAAACCTACATGCTGCTATTTTTCTCACTAGGAAAAGTAAGTATATACATTACCGTTCAAAAGATTTTCATGTTTTTGAAGGAAGTCTCACTAAGGCTGGATTTAAAAATGCAGTAAAAAATAATACTGAGGAATATTATTATAAATTGTTGTTTTGTATTTTAATATGGTTTAAAATGTGAATTCCTGTGATGGCAAAGCTGAATTTTGAGAATCGTACCTTAAAGATCATACCTGATCTTTCAAAAATCCTTCTAATACGCCAATATATACAGTACTGTGCAAAAGTCTTAGGCCACCATTTGATTTTTTGTTTTAGCAATGGTATAATGACCATATATCATTATTTCTCAGTCTCTTAGAATACAACTAGAAAATTCAGGAGATTTGTACGCAGTATTAAAACAAAATTGCATGGTGGTAATAAGACCAACTTTCAATCATATAAAAAATAAAATGCCAAAGATCACAAATAAAATCATCAACAAGGCCACTCTCAAAGGGAAATCAGCAAAGAAACTGGATACTCAAGATATGGTGTTCAAGCTACTATAATGAAATTTGAATAATCAAGATAGGTCAAGGACAAAAAAGCCAGGACTGGAAAGCCAAGAAAACAAGTTTCTCAGAGTTTCTTCTTTGAGAGACCGGAAGAAGTCCATCAAATTCCTGGCTCAGCATCTGGCAGCTTCATCGGGATGCCAAGTTGACCCTTCAACAGTCCGAAGAAGCTTGATCAGGAATGGTCTTTATGGAAGGATAGCAGCCAAGAAACCACTTTTTTTGGAAAAGCAACAGGGTGAACAAGGCTAAGATATGCTAAAGCTCACAAAGATTGGAATGGAGATCCGTGGAAAAGAGCATTATGAAGTGACGAATCCAAACATGACATTTTTGGCTCCAATTGTTGACAATATGTGAGAAGAAGAGTTGGAGACAGATGGAAGAATGAGTGCATGCAGCCTTCAGTGAAACATGGTACAGGGTCTGTCCAGGTTGTTGGCTGCATTTCTGCCAGTGGTGTTGGCAATATTGTCTGAATTGATTGGATCATGAATGCTGAAAAGTACAGTCAGGGTTCAATTCATGCCATTGGTTCTGGAAACTGCCTGATTGGGAATGGTTTTATTTTTCAGCATGATAACGATCTCAAGAACACTGCTAATGCAGTGAAACACTGACAGTCATGGACTGTCCTCCACAGAGTT
This sequence comes from Rhodeus uyekii, assembly GCA_037043235.1. Taxonomy (NCBI): domain Eukaryota; kingdom Metazoa; phylum Chordata; class Actinopteri; order Cypriniformes; family Acheilognathidae; genus Rhodeus; species Rhodeus uyekii. The sequence continues at coordinate 1,056,554 of JAWRVZ010000117.1, forward strand.
CAGACCTGAATATTATAGAGGCAGTATCACTTGGACAGAGAAATAAACAAAAGACAGACTCTATTTAAGGAGGAACTCTGTGAAGTGGTGAAAGAAGCCTGGTATAATATACCAGAAGATTACTTATTAAAACTTCAGGACAGTCTTCTCAAAAGAGATCAAGATGTGCTTTGTGTCAAGGGAAAACACACTAAATACTTTTGCATATACTTGAAAAAGTTTTGTTTTTTTATTTCCTGTACGTTCTACTTATGTCTTAATTAAGAGACTGAAAAATAAATATGCATGATCATTAAAGCTTGGTTAAAACAACAAAAGACTTTTGCATAGCACTGTTTATATACTGAGTTGGATGCTGAAGAAATGGCAAGAATAAAGATCTGAGGGACGTTGACAAGGGCCAAGTTTTTATGGCAAGACGAATCTTATGGGCCAGTGTGGTAAGAACGCTTCAAGACGAAGGAACAAGGTACATGATGTACAGGCTACACACTCGACGCAAGTTAAACGAGAACCGAACAAAGACAGGAGGAAACAGGGAAGATATACACAGGAGAAGATTAGACGATGGGATACAGCTGACGAGACTAACGCGGTGATGATGACAAGACAGGTGGCTGGAAAAACCGGGAGAGCACGTGAAGAACCAGGATATAAACAGAAAACAGGACAGACACGTAACAGCGACCGGGTCAGAGAATATCAAACCACAAACCGGTAAAAGGGTGTTGGGTGCCCAAGATTGATGCATGAGGGCAATGAAGACTATCCCATCTGGTCCGAGCCAACAGAAGGTCTACTGTGGCACAAGTCACATAAAAGTTTAATGACGGTTATGGGAGAAATATGTCACAACTGCTGCGTATGGGGCTGCGTAGCCAGACCTGTTAGTGTCTATGATGACCTGTCCACCGTCGAAAGCGCCTACAATGGGCATGTGAGCGTTGGAAATGGACCGTGGAGCAGAGAAGAAGGTCGACTGGTTTGATGAGTCCTGTTTACTTTTACATCACTTGGACGACCATATACGAGACGGCACCAGGATGCACTGTGGGACAACGACAAGCCGGTGGAGGGAGTGTGATGCTCTTTTACAGTTTTCCACTGGGAAACCCTGGGTTTGACCATTTATGTGGTCGTAAATTTGCAGACTCAAAGTTGCAGACCAGGTAAACCCATTCATGACAATGGTGTCTCCTGGTGGAAGTGGTCTCTTGCAGTCCACACTACACACATTGTTCAGGAATGGTTTGAGGAACATGATGAAGAGTTCAAGGTGTTTTCCTAGCCTCCAAATATCTCAGATCGCAAGCATCTGTGGGATGTGCTGGACCAACAAGTTTGATACATGGCAGCTCAACCTCGCAACCTACTGGACTATCTGCTAGTAACTTCTTAGTGCCACATACCACAGGACACCTTGAGGAGTCTTTTAGAGCCCACAGTTCGGCAGCTTGGCGTTGTTTTGGCAGCACGAGCAGGGCCAACAGCACATTAGGCAGGTAATCATAATATTTTGGCTCATTGAAATATATATACAGTGGAGTTCGGTTATGTCGATGGCGTCGGGGTTGCAAAAAAGCGTCAAGATAACCGATGATCGAGAAAACCCAAAGCCAATATGGTGATTTGTTTGATGAAGCGATCGGCATGCTTTAAAAATTTACATACACTGTATATGTTTGCTAACAACAAAAGGCATATGTGCACCAACTAACAGCAGAGATTGTAACGGCTACTTTGTTTAAGTTGGGAATATACTTTTAAGACGGCGTATGTAGTTCTGTGCGCGCTGTTCTGGTGTGAACGTGCGGGGAGGAGAGTGTTTTTGAGAGAGGAGAGAGATGGCCGCTCTACTGCTGACTGTTATACAGCATAATCTATTGTTTCTATTTTCCTTCTTTTATTTGTGATGTTTGTCAGAGTGTTTTCTTTTTCCTGGTTTGTACTTACGCTCTTTACATGTTTGAGTGTGCTGGTACGAAACCCATCTATAAAGCTTGTGTGACCAGTTTAATCGCCTCGAGTTTTCTTTCATTTCCATTTAACATTTAACACCGCGCATGCGCAGTGAACTCGGTACTATCATTAGCCGCGGGAATTGAGATAACTGATTTTAAGTGGTGACTTTGTCCCTCTTTTGTGCTCGAGATATTTCGGCGACAAAAGAATCGACATAACCGAAAAGAAAATGCTAAGTAAAATAGGGAGTTTGGTGGTTCCACTTCAAAAACGTGGACATAACAGGGTTGGCGAGATAACCAAGCTCGAGATAAGTGAACTCCACTGTATATATTAATATATATATGTTCTAAACGGCTACAGTTTTTACACCCATGGAAAGCCGACTTGCAAGAGGTGTTTGTGTACTTTTTCTATTTCTTATGCAGCAATAATTGTGTTTAAAAAACCTGTGATTGTTTCTAAGGTGGTTTATGGCATGATATAATGTATCAGTGTCATATTATGAGCACAAATTATACTCACTTCTGAAGCTCCAGCTGAGTCTTTAGTTTCTTCTTGGCCCCCTGGGTAAGGTCGTATTTATTGAGATCCTCTTCTGTGAGTGCGAGGAACTTAGGAAGTGAATAAAGAGATCATAATTTAGATAAGTTGTAGTGGGAGAGATACGTTAGGAAGGAAAGATGTATTTCTTGGCTGCAATATCCAAAATCTGTTCTCTAAACATCACTTCCAATAAATTAAATCTCTTATCTGAGATGATTCTCATACCAAGGGAAAGAACCACTTGAAGTCACGTACCTCCTCCATGGTTAGCTGTTTGAAGACAGGGTAATATTTATGCAACCGCAGTTTACGAAGCCAGTCCAGGATGCCGTTCTGCTCTGGGCTGGGCTGCTGGGGTTGGGGTCCGGGGTTTGTGAGGTGCGTCTGTGGTGGACTGCCCTCCCCCATGGGTACAGCAGTGCCCGGGAGGATGGCCACCGCTGTCTGAGGGGGGAGTGGAGGCAGGTGGGCAGGGGAGCTCTGCGGGAGGGGGGCATGAACACTTAGGACAGGCTGGATGCTGGCGACACCACAAATGGGCCTGGGACAGAGTGAGAAGGGATTATGGATGGGGAGAGGGGAGAAGAGAGATGTATTAGTGTTTGGGGTGAGTTTTTTTTAACTCACCTGCTCGCTCCCCTATACTGAAGCAAACAGCCCAGATCTGAAAAACATGGAAGTGACAAAGTCTGATTAAGAAATAGAGAATGATTTGACATGAAAAGATTCAATTGAATCGGTAAATATCACAGAAATGGCACATTATACATGTATATATAGTATATATATATCTTGTAGCGGAACGGCTGCCTCCCTCCCTCCCGAGTCTTTCCCCATGCATGCACGCTGATGTCCTCGTGGGTTCAGAAAGGGAGACGGAGGGTCGAACACTCGGAACGCGGCTGATGGGCCAGGATGCCGGGCCGCTGTTTCCCCGCAGCTTCGGTATAGGAAGAGGATGAGCCGCCGGACGCGAAGCTGCCATCCTCCGTGCCTCGGACGAGAGGGAAGCGCGTGCAACTGCCAGACCCCGCCCCTCTCCTGGACCCATTCTTCTTTCACAACCCCTCCTTCACGACTCCCTTGCACAACGAGGACACCAGGTCCCCCATTTATTTGGACAGTTTGTTTTGTTTTTATTTTGTGTTTGGACATTGTTGTGTTTAATAAACGCCTCTCTGGGGCTTGTCACAACGTCGTTGGCTCCATCCGCCACAATATATATATATACAGTAATCCCTCGCCACTTTGCGGTTCAAGTTTCGTGACCTCAGTGCATCGCGGATTTTCCAAAAATATTTATCGAAAAATAAAAGTTAAAAAATACACACACTTGAGGAAAGCAGCATTGCTTCATCCTGATACGAGAGAAACGGTTTCCCAGGATGCAAGACAAAGAGAAAAACTCTCTCAGAGGCTTTGTACATACACGGCACTCAGACAAGACACGTGATTGGTTCCCGGCACGAGATCGACCAATGAGAGCACGAGTGGATGTATCCCGTGAGCTGATTGGCTGATCCTACTTCGCAGATTTTCACCTATCGCGGGGGATCCGGTCCACATTAACCGCGATAAACGATGGATTACTGTACTGATAAAAATGGAGACTTTTGCATTGTGAAGGGTTTTATTGTGGGTTTTATGTCTGTATATGATTTTGGAAAAATTTAGTTTTTTCCCAAATGAGCCCAAAGGATAAGGCTATAAACAGACGTTTTAAGGCTAGAAAAGTTTTGCACCAAATGGATCATTTGCACTGATATTATTCCATAGGCTACTATTGAGCTATAGTATATACTATAGAGTTTATCGCGCTCACTTATTATATTTGATAGCTAATATAGGTGAAAAATACAATCTGCAATGACTTTTCCACAATACACATCATCAAAAAATAAGAATTTTGCACTTATTTCTATTCAACGGTGTTTCCGTCCCTTCCCCCACCACTAAAAATAACATCTAGGTTTCAGTGGCCTTTCGCCCTATTAATAGTTTCTCCAGATGAGGTCACTTCTGAAGCCTCGCAGCAAAGCAGGTCAAATCAAATTCCATTAGTGCTGAAACAAACTCCAACCCCGTTTCCTGAAGGGATGGTGTGGTTCTGACACAAACATCTTTGGTGAGGGGGAACGTGGGAGGGATGAAACATAGCGAAAGGGGGAATAAGGGGCTTACTTGTGCTAGTAGGGAGCTGCAGTGCGGACGAAGTGCTGAAGAAGAAGCGGACTTTGTCGTGTTTGAGAACATGAGGCGGAATAGAGGTCAAGCATCTGTGGGATTGAGGAAAACATCTTTTATTACCTTTTGATGCAGCAAAAACCAAGGCTTTTACAAAATACGATATCCAAAATCAATTACCGGTATACGTAACAATAAAACCACGCGTGTGTGTGTATATATATATATATATATATAGAGAGAGAGAGCGAGTGAGAGAGAGAAAATGATATCTCAGTATTTATATATTTGCTATAAAAATGTATAATAATATTATGTTTAATATAATAATATTAAATGTATAATAATAATACAGTGGAGTTCACTTATCTCGACTCACGGTTAACTCGCCAATCCTATTATGTCGACGTTTTTGCAGTGGAATCGCCAAACTCCCTATTTGTCTTAGTATTTTCTTATCGGTAATGTCGATTCTTTTATGTCGCCGAACACTAATATCTCGAGCACAAAAGAGGGACAAATTCGCCACTTCACATGGTTATCTTGTGACTGAAGATAGTACCGAGTTCACTGCGCATGCGCATGCGCTCGTTACCGTTCAGGCTTAGATGAACACACACACACACCTGCTTTTGTTCTGACGTGAGCTTTGCTCAGCGCTGTGGATTGAAGAACCCGGTTGTTAAAAGGGGGCTAGTCATCATTACGTTGTTAGTCTCCCAGGTGTTTGTCATTCCCTTGTGTATTTAACCCTCGTGCAATTCCCTTGTCGTTGTCAGTCGTTGACGTTATGTCGTGTGTGGATGCCATCTCCGTGGTTCTCAGTGTTGTCACAAGTGTCTTCCAGGTTTGCACTAATATGTGTCGTTTGGGACGAAGCCGAATTTGTTGAGAAAGCATATTAGACAGCCAGAACGCAAGAAAGTATGCAATCTAGTACAGCGTGATGACCTCACGAATATGTTATGACTGTTTACGCTGTGAGCGATCATTGTGTTTGCAATGTTGGAGAATATAATTAAAGGTTTGTATGGAGAATGGAAGGTGTTTTTATTGTATACTGGTAAATCTCTGCTGTTAGTTGGTGCACATATGCCTTTTGTTGTTAGCAAACATATACAGTGTATGTACATTTTTATAGCATGCCGATCGCTTCATCTAATAAATCGCCATATTGGCTTTTGGTTATCTCGATGCTTTTTTCAACCCCGAGGCCGTCGACATAACCGGATTCCACTGTAATATTATATGCACCAATAAAACAATATAGTTTTAATATAAAACATTTATTTTAATACATTAAAAAAATGCTCAGTATTTTTGCAGCTGAATATGAAAATTATCTTTATGCAAATATATTGTAAATCTATTACCCATCCCTGGTAAAAAACATTGTACAAATGAGAATTAGTGTATCTGTTTGTGCATTTCGTGTTAGAATTCAGAAGTAGAAATACCGAGGATCTAGTTCATGAGTGGAGTCAAGTCCAGGCATCTGAGGCAGAAGTTTCTCCAGACATTCATCAGGAAAGAGCTGGGAGAGCTAAAGAAAGAGAAGAGAGACACAATCACACAGTTTCACTCTGTTCATTGTTGAGCACTGACAGGTTGTAAAGATTCGGCGGCTTTCGACTTTTCACCTCTGATTATTCTTCAAAGTCAAAGCACTTTAAGAAGCAACTTTCTGGAAGTAACGACGAGACACATGACGGTAATGACACACATTACTGTCACTCACCTGGGAGATGAACTCCAACACTTCCTTAGAGGTTTTACTGACAGTCGACAACGTGGAGTCGGACCAAAAGGCCTTCAACCAAGAGACAAGTATGACAAAAATTATTACTAGACTACTTATTCTGTAAAATTAAATATTACATAACAACTGAAGACACAATATAGATAATATGCAGCATATTGTGAATAACGGTTACCAGTACTGTTTTACTAACAGTAAAACTCACCTCCAGGATGTATTCTGTTGGTTTGTCTGATTTGGGTGCAACTCCTCTTAGTTCAATTCTTTCAACATAAACTGAAAATAGACAAGAGGCATGGGTTTAGTTACAGAATAATTGTACACTGTTGCATTAAATGCTGTTTTTTAATTTTAAATTTTTTTTCTATTCATTAAAGAATCCTTTAAAATGGAGCCTAATAATCTGTTTGTAATCAGACAAGCAGCAGTCATTTCATTTACATTTCATGCATTTATCAGACACTTTTATCATTGCATTCAAGAAACACATTGACATTCTAATCGGTTCTTGCGTTCCCTGGGATCGAACCCAAGAGCATGGTGTTGTAAATATCAATGCTCTACTGATTGAGCTACAGGAAAGTACCGTATTCAGAATGAAAAAGTATGAACTGGGCAAATTATAACGGGTGCTTTAAACCTTTTCAAAACCGTCCAATAGGACATGTTTACACATGATTGGATTGAAAACCGAAACTGGAAAGTTCTGTGCATGTGCAATGACGTTATATGCAAGTATCCTAGTATGCCTAGGGTTGCAAACTTTCCAGGATTTGGGGAAATCTAAGGAAAAAAAAATCTGGAAATTTACCGAAAAGTTCAGCCCCTTTGCAACCCAATCTACAATTCTCCTCCACCCAACGTCTATGAAGTGCTGTAAGCGTGGCACTTGCAACACCAAGGTCATGGGTTCGATTCTCAAGGAGAAAAATAAATTATTAGAATGTCAATGTGCTTCTTGAAAGCAATGTAAGTCGCTTTGAATGCAAGCGTCTCATAAATGTAAAAGTAAGACAGTCCATCCTTCAGACTCTTATCCACAGGTGCCTTGTTTTGGGTGCATTTTTAATTATTGATATATATATAAACAGCATGGCACAAATCTTCATATACTCCTCCTTGCCCGATTAGCACCCGAAATAGATTAATATAAAGTCTGCTTTCTAAAACAAAGAAAAGAAGCAATGGTAGGAGGAGGATTATTACACACCAATAGCGGAAAATCCCCATCACTTATTTAGTGTTCATGTAAACACTATGTTTAGATTCATTGATGATTTCATGTCCGTATATCTATAATAATAAACTGTATGAAAATAAGAAATGTTTCAAGAGCACCATATCAGCACATCATGCCGAATATATGAAATCATCTTCACCACAAGTGCTGGATTGTTGCACTCTTGCATTCCAACAACAAAATATAGTTACATGTACCCCAAATAACTGAATCAGTTATTCACTCCCCAAGCCATGAGTAAGAATTAGACACACTCTCTAAAATGAATTATGGTAGTATTATCGCAGACTGTTTGGATTATATTTGAGGAGAAGATTATATGAAAAAATCCTAGAGAATTTAATAACTTCTCAGACGATTTCTGGCAGGTTAGAACAGAAACACATTCAAGCATATTTAGCCAAGAAAGAACCTGAGAGGTGAGAATTCAAGCCTCCAGGCAATTCATTTCATAATATATTTTGATGTCAAACCAGTGAAGTTCAAAACAGACACTGAGGTTAAATTTGTGCTAGCGCATCAGAGACAGGGTATATTGTTTCATAACTTTGCCATGGTTTGATTTTTGCTATACACCACTGTTTAAGTTTCGGGTCAGTAAGACTTCTTTGAAAGAACGTTAATACTTTTATTCTGCGAGGATGCTTTGAATTGATTAAAAGTGACAGTAAATACATTGAAAATATTACAAAAGACTTATATTTCTAACAAATGCTGTTCTTTTGAACTTTCTATTAATCAAAGTTTGAAATTAATCTGTTTCAAAAATATATATAACTGATTTCAACATAAATAATAAGAAAATAAGAAAAGCACCAATTCATATCTAATAGCATATTAGAATGATTTCTGAAGAACTACTGGTATATGACACTGAAGACTGGAGCGATGATGCTGAAAATTCAGCTTTGCATCACAAGAATAAATTACATTTTGAAATATATTCAAATGCAAAAGAGCTAATTTAAATTGTAATAATATTTCACAATATTGCTGTAATAATACAGTTTTATTGGTGAGCATAAGAGACTTCAACAACGTGAAAAACTCATACCAATTCCAAGCATTGTAATGGTACTGTATGTGATATTCATATATTATAAGTGTGACTTAAGTGTTTAAATATTTTTTAAATATTCTTAAGACTTAAGTGTGTACACATGCACACACACACACACAGTCACACACAAGCGAGCAGGAACATATCCGGAGTCTGATCACCGTAAACATGGGCGAGAGTGTTAAATATACCGAGTCAGCACTTCCTGTAGAGAGAGAGAGAGAGTGTGTATGTGTGAGAGAGAGAGAGTGAGTGTGTGTGTGTGTGTGTGTGTGTGTGTGTGTGTGTGTGTGTGAGAGAGAGTGAGTGAGTGAGTGTGTGTGTGTTTGTGTGAGTGAGAGAGAGTGAGTGTGTGAGAGTGAGTGAGTGAGTGTGTGTTTGTGTGAGTGAGAGAGAGAGAGAGAGTGAGTGAGTGTGAGAGAGAGAGAGTGAGTGAGTGTGTGAGAGAGAGAGAGAGTGAGTGAGTGTGTGTGAGAGAGAGTGAGTGTGTGAGAGTGAGTGAGTGTGTGTTTGTGTGAGTGAGAGAGAGAGTGAGTGAGTGTGAGAGAGAGAGAGTGAGTGAGTGTGAGAGAGTGAGTGAGTGTGTGTTTGTGTGAGTGAGAGAGAGAGTGAGTGAGTGTGAGAGAGAGTGAGTGAGTGTGTGAGAGTGAGTGAGTGAGTGTGAGAGAGAGTGAGTGAGTGTGAGAGAGAGAGAGTGAGTGAGTGTGAGAGAGTGAGTGAGTGTGAGAGAGAGTGAGTGAGTGTGAGAGAGAGAGAGTGAGTGAGTGTGAGAGAGTGAGTGAGTGTGTGTTTGTGTGAGTGAGAGAGAGAGTGAGTGAGTGTGAGTGTGTGTGAGAGAGAGAGAGTGAGTGAGGAGTGTGTGAGAGTGAGTGAGTGTGTGTTTGTGTGAGTGAGAGAGAGTGAGTGAGTGTGTGTGAGAGTGAGTGAGTGTGTGTTTGTGTGAGTGAGAGAGAGAGTGAGTGAGTGTGAGTGTGTGTGAGAGAGAGAGAGTGAGTGAGGAGTGTGTGAGAGTGAGTGAGTGTGTGTTTGTGTGAGTGAGAGAGAGTGAGTGTGTGAGTATGTGTGTGGCCAGAGAGAGCTGAAAGTAATTCTGTGAGTTCTACACATGCGAGAAGAAGATCGCCTTTGATTCTCTCATTCACTGAGATAAATATTTTAGCCATTTCAAGCAAAACTACAAACAACAAAAAAGTGGACCTGAAAAAAGAGAGTCAGTCACACAGATTTGCAACAACATGAGGGTTGGTAATATATCGCAGAACTTTCTTTGTTGCTGCAGCGACACACCGACTTTAGAGCTTTTCCACGGTCTCGTCTCTTTCTGCGTCTCCAGCAGGCGAGTGTGAGCTCATCTGGAATGTTCCAGAGAGTAGGAGGCTTTTCCCTTCGGCAAAGAGAGATGCCTGTCTGCTCCTCCCAAACCACCCACCAAACCCCATCATTACACTGTGTGTGTGTGTGTGTGTGTGTGCACATCGTGGAGTGAAAGTGAACCACAAACCCAGAGAGAGGTCACCGCCAGAGGAGGAAGAGATTTGTGAAGTGGTTTGTGATGACAGTCACACAGTGCAGACGGATAAACAGTACAAACAGGACGAGACGCAAAACATTTTTCATCTGGAAGAAAATAATGATCATTTTAGAGCATTTGCTCAGCTGCGATATCACCAAAACACTCCATGCCGGATATTACAATTACATTCAGGTGTTTTTGTGATGTGTACAATTAACACCGCAAAAGGAATCAAACATTTATACACAAATATGATGCTTAAAAGAGATTTGGGATTTTTTTCCTTGGTGCATTTTCATTTAGAAGATGTAACTTTACACTCTTCAATCACACTAAAACACTTAACCACATCAGTTCTCCTGTAGGCTATGCATTTTTACACTAATGTTGTAACAAAACAGACTTTAAACTTTAAGTTTAAATAATTCATGAATCACAAAGAGTCCAAAATAACATAAAACATGAAATACTAAATATTATACATTACTGTTGTATTTTATATTAAAATAATGATACAAAATTGTTATTTTATAATATATTTAATATTATAAAGTTATATATAGTATATTTTATATTATATATATATTATATATATTTATATATATAATATATTTAATATTTTAATATTATTTAATAGCAATATGTAGAAAAAGCATATATTATAAAAATACATGTTATAAATGTTAATTATATTTATATAAAATATATGTAATATATAGTACCAATATATTTATATATTATATTTTTATTATTATCTACAGCCGTAATAGTGGAGGACACGGCACACATCCATCCTTCATGATCTCCCTCTGACCTTTCACTGCGGGCATCACTGCACTTTTCAAGCTTCGCTCAGTGCGCAGGAGCATTATGGGTACGCACCTGCCATCCCTCCTGTCCTCCAACATGAGCTTTCAGCACCGGACTCTAATAATTCATGCATATGCACAGGTGCAGCTGACCAGAACAAATTACTACTTTACTTTATACTTGATTTATTTATACTTTATTTCTTCACCTCTCCTCTCTGAACCTCCTGAATGACAGAGGTTGATTTTCTATACGGCAATGTCAAAAGTGACTTTTATTATTATTAAAATTTAATATTATTATTATTTATTATTTAATTGTTATAAAAAAATGCTGTTGTTATAAAAAGCTTGCTTTATCAAAAAAATCTGGCGAAAATACAACATTAAAAATAATAATAATAAATGTTTCCTGATCATCAAATCAGCGTATTATTAAGATTTTTGATGGATCATGTGACACTGAAGACTATTGTCGACTACTGAAGAGTATTGATGCTGAAAATTCAACAATTATTTTAAAGCAGAAAACAGCTATGTTAAACTGTTGTAATATTTCACAATTTTTGCACTTCTGATCAAATAAATGCAGCTTTGGTAAGAAGAAGAAACTAATTTCAAAATCATAAAAAATCTTACTGACTCAAAATGATTATGAATTTTACTAGGTTTATTCAATTAAAACCAGCCACACCAATAAAAAATCTTCATGTAGTTTCTTTTAATTATATATTTCAGTATGAATTAAACGTTATCATAGAAAAAACACACTAATGATTATATACATATTAGGCGATGATAATTATCAATGTTTGAAATTCCACCTATAAACAGATTTTATCTTATACAGTTCATTATATTTAAAATAATTACATTTAATTTTATGAGGAGACAAAGTTTCTTTGTCAATATTGATTTTAATAAAGTTTGAAAACAATCTGATCAACTGTTTTGAACTTATATTAGAGAGAAATATGTATAATTTGTAGAGAGAATTTTTTTTATATTAAACAAAAAATATAAGAATAATTAGTTAAAATGAATTAATTCCATCACCTGCTGGAGTTTTGGGTTTTGGGGACACGTAACACTTAATCCTCTTCAATTTCATTGATTTTATTGATTATTGAAACAAACTTTGTTTATATTGTTTTCCTGTGACCACTGTAAAGCTGCTTTGAAACAATCTGTGTCATAAAAAGCGCTATATAAATAAAGGTGACTTGACTAATGATGTGATGATCGTTTGAGTTTCATCACAAAACATTTGAGTGACTGTGTTGAATTTCTTTGAAATCCAATTCAGTAATTTCCTTTTCCTTTCATTCCAATTCAAAGTCAACATCCTGTCTGGCCAATTCAGTCACTCATAAAAAGTCTGTTCGTGACTCAGAAGAGGAGCTTTAAGTTCTTAGAAAGCTGCAGGATGGGATTCTGTAACACTTCCTCACTCAATCATACCACTCAAAATAACTAAATCACTTTTTAGATATTAGATTGGGAATTCTTTTTATAAGCACAATATGCCTGCAGTACTTCAACCTGTTCTAATCTATAAAGTCTATGTCCATAAAGCAGGAGTACCAGATTCAACAAATTTAGCTTTAGTTTCTGTTCCACAAATGTCAAAATAAATAAAGAGAAGCAGCATGAAAACAAATCTTAAAGACTCTTAAGGTACATTCGTAACTGTTCTTTTGAGTTCCTGTTAACAACCCACCACATCTGAACACACACTTTGTCACGGTACCAAAATAGCAGAATTTAGTACCATTACCAAATACAATTTTGTCCCGTTTGTTTTGTCCTTTGGTTTTCACCATCAGTTATCGCAGTTTCTGATTCGATCCATACACCTGACAACCCAGAAACTTTGCAGTGCACGATCCTTTTCCTATTTAGCTCCTAAACTATTACAGTTCGGGAAGCAGACACACTCTGTCAGTTTAAATCTAGACTAAAAACACATCTCTTCAACCTGGTATACACATAACACATTATACATACATTTTTAATCCAAATCATGTAAAATGATTGTTAGGCTGCATAATTTAGATAAGCCGGAACCGGGAACATTCCCATAACACCTGATGTACTCGATACATCAGAAGAAGAATGGCATCTACGCTGATATTGTTCTCTGTTTATTCCGAGGTTACCGTGGTCTAAACCCTCCCCGGTGTAGATTATGACTCATCTCCAAATTAGACTTAATATTAGACTTGAATTATCAATATAATAATCAAACTATCAATCAAATCAATCAATAATCAAAACTTAGCACTTAATATTCATCAATTATATTAATTCGCCTGATCTTTTAAGGCTGCCGTTCAGCCAAACAAACTTTGTTTATAATGTTTTCATGTGACCACTGTAAAGCTGCTTTGAAACAATCTATATTGTAAAAGCGCTATATAAGTAAAGGTGACTTGACTTGACTTGCACTTAACAGCCTGAAAAACTAAACTGGTATTCAGATTGTGAATGCGTAATAAACAGAAAGTAAGAGAAGAACTGAAGCTTTATATTCCCTAAGGTTGTCAATCTCTAAAACGCAAGATCACGATCGTAAAAACACACAGTAAATAGAAACCTTTGATGCTCAGAGAGCGCTCAGACGAACGAGTATGGAAAATATACCCAGTACTCTGTACTTTCAGTAGACAACTGAGGGAATGCTGGTGCCGTCAACTTTTTGTTTCTTAATACTGACTATACTAATATGATATGTTTGACAACCCTAAAAACAGCCGACGGTCAGACTTTTTTTTTTTTTGATCCTGGAACAACATTCCTGCGAATCAAAACTGTATCCCTACCCCTAAACCTAACCCTACCCATAACTTATCCCAAAATGATAGGTGTATAAATATGGTGCAGAAGCCCCCAAACGTGGGCTTATCCCTCAAATCTGATTGGTTGATTGGTGCCGTTTCACCAAATATTGATGCCGTTTCACCAAGGGCAGGAATAAGTGAGTGGAGCAGAGCGATGGTTTTCAGTTCATTCCCATGCTAGTTGAGCTTCACGCTCACGTGTGAAGGAACAGGAATGAACTGAAAACGCTTGCTCCGCACCAGTGGGCACACACCATGAGCGACAGAGAGAGACAGAGCGAGCACAGGTTTATTTGGAGGTTATGTTTTGCTATTGGCCCTCAGCGCATACATATTTTGATCAGCTTTCTTAAGTTCAAAATTACTCTCACTAGTTGGTGCTTACTACTGTTTTACAGGCAGTAAAGTGCAAAGTTTGGAGAGAGTGTATATGCCTGATGAAGCATGTTTCACAGTTGTGTCCTAACACAAAAAAACTTTCGGCATTATCAAAAAACGTATGATTCATAAGCTGTCTTTCTCTTGGGGACCAGAAACAAAAATGTCCACACAAGGATTTTGGATATTGCTATCCTTGTGGGGACATTCTGTCCGCCATACCATAAGGTTTACCCGGACCAAACATAGAAACAGGCATAGATTTCTATACTTTTTTTAACACACTCCCACACACACAACTTACTCTTTATGCTCTGTATACTTTGGATGCCCTGGGGCTTGCAGTTGCCGCATACCTGATGCCAGGCTGGCTAATCCGAGGCATTCTCCCATTCTTACAGCTCTAGTTACCCAGCGAGCATTATAATACACTCGATGATACGGACACAATGATAACTTAGACACACACAGACAAACGTCCATGAACAGACTAGCAGAAATAGAGTAATGGATGCATGCAAATCCAATCCGACATTAACTCGACAAACTGCAGAACTCTGAACTTCTGGGAAATGTCAAAGGATCCCGAAAATGTTCTTTGTTATCATTGTGGGATCCTATGAAGAACAGCTGTTTTGACCATCTTTGATCTGACTCATGTACAAGATATAAAGTTTTAACAAACTTGGAGTAGTATGTTCGATGAAACCCAGTAAATATTTATTACATTAGCATGGGTGTAAATGAAGCCTTGTGAAACAGCAGTGATTGGTTTTGTTAATGAATGTGTGTGTGAGTGTGTTGATGGATGGCTACGGCTCGTGCTGAAGGCATGCGGTGAAGCCATGAGGTAATGTAGCAGAGAAGCATTAAATTACCAGCAGACAAAACAACAGTCTGTCTCTGCTCGGTTCGATTTAAATGACCAGTGCCTCCAGGACACCCGCTGAGCACGAAAAGCCTTCCTGAACTGACATTTCCATTATGTTATGGTATAGCTATGCAACGAATGGTGATCCCAGGTCATAAGAATATATTCACAACTGACCAGTTCTTTTAGCTTCAGGCATCTTAGTTTTATACACACACACACACACACACACACACAGGGTTCACGGGTAGAAAGAAAGAAAATAGAAGAGAAAGAAAATAACACAATAAAATGATGCAAACATTTACTTTTCAAATTCCTTTAAATACCGCATTTTCCGCACCATAAGACGCACCCAACTATAAGACGCAGTCTCAATTATGGGTCTATTTTTGTACTTAACCCACACATAAGGTGCACCGCATTATAAGGCGCACGCTCAACTACGAGCCTAGCTTTGTACTTAACCCAGACATAAGGCGCACCGCAGCATAAGACGCAGGCTCAATCACGGGCCAAATGTGACGCGTAATTCACACATAAGGCGCACCGTATTATAAGGCGCACAATCGGTTTTTGAGAAAATGTAAGTCTTTTAGGTGGATAATCCAGATTTTTTGGATCAAAGTTATCTCAATCCTAAAATGTTTTGAGCAACACATACTGAGGGTTCGATCCAGATCAAGACTAAGATTGGATTCTGTGACCTTTTTCTTTTTTTTGAACAACCCATTTTCAAGATTTGAACCAATATGATAGCCAAAATCCGATCAGATTACTTTTGAACAACTGGTCCCCGCTTGTGTTCCTGCTGCCTGAGCCAACAGTGACACAAAATAGGACCAAAAATACACACAACAGAGAGTAATTCAAGAAATGACAGCACACATCCCAGCAAAACTTGTGTGGACACGTGTGTCTATGTAAGATATAGCAGGCTTTGTCTCTAATATCCTCCTCAGAATTAAAACCGAAAACTAAACAGTCAATAACACACAAACTAGTCTTGAAAAGTGCCAGGTCAAGATATTCCATCAAACATGAGGCAAACTCTCTCATATTCCCCTAGTTAAGAATACAAACTCTGGAGACTTGTGTATTTGCCATGTATCATATATGTACAGTCAGTCCATGATTAGACCCAGAAGTTCACACAGAGTGCAGAGTCCACCAGAACAACTGATAAAAAAATCTCATAACTAAAAGCTAAAGAACCATTAAACCTGATAAAACACCATTATGAGCAAGGCTCAATCTTCAACCAGATAAGAAATTCATAATAAGTGGATTTCATTTAGCATGCATTTAGGTTTTAATAAAAACAGAAAAACATTGCATTCCGAACATCAAAATGCGATGTTGAAACTCTGGAAATGAATAAACTGTTGAGCTGTTGAGTGGAAACCTTGTATCTCCAAAACCTTGAGAAATGGAGAACACAGATTTTTTGCACTGTGTTGTCAAAGGAGATAATGTGGCTTTGTTTATGTTCAGACCACTTGCATGTGTCATAATATTATTAAAATTTAACCAAAATCAAGCACAAATAGAGCTTTCTGACCAAGAAAATTGGAGTAGACGTACAATTAGGAGTAGACATACATGTTGTGTCCTTAAACAAAACAGCCACATCTGAGGCAGTAAGTGCATCGTATTACTTTTTCGTCAACTTACAGTTTATAAAGTTTACTGTAGCCATGTGGTGTCAGGTATGGGGGTAAGGGAAGAGCGAGGACTCAATATGCAGGGTCTAGGGCTTTTATTAAACAAAAACAAAAACAAAAATCCAAACAGAAACTACCCCGAGGGGGAAAAAACAAGACTGACTGAAAAACAAAACAGACTGAACAAGACTAGGCAGGACAAGACTACTCAAGACTAGGATCATCACGAAAACCGACAAAGTATAGACAATGACGCGACACAGGACAGCAAACACGAGGGGATTAAATAAACACAGTAGGAAGGGTGATTGATCGGGAAACAGCTGGGACAAATCAAAGTTAACCAGGAGAACAAGGTGGCGACAACATGCAGACAGCGCGCAGTTGGAGAAAACCAAACTGCGTGCGACACGAAGACACAACATGAAAGCACAGACACAAGAGAACGTGGTTCAACATAGCCGAGTGGTTCCTCATTCTCGCGCGCTCACGACAAGGACAAACACACGAGTTATGAATGCCTGAATCCCGACACAAAACCGAAACTGAACCAGACCAAAGTATCGGGACCGGACATCATAACCTGCACACAAGACGCTACACAGTCCAACACTCGAATCCGCGCGCACACACAAAACACGAGACATTACGGTAGTGTCAGAGCTCTGCCACAAAAACAACAAATTACAAAACCGAATGTGGCAGAACCCTGACATGTGTGTGCTCAGTGTTTTCTGTCATTTGGCACAGGCTATTTAAGACAATATTAGCAATGTCTCAATGACAAATGCTAGACTAAGACATTCTTATTCACACCTAAAATACAAAAATATATTATAATACCTCTATTTCTTCAGTAAAACCATTCTTATTCAAAGAGCCAGTTCTTTATTTAGTTTTGCAACGCAAACAAGCAGAGAAGGTCCAAACTATGTGCAGCACTTAATTCAAGATTGAGGCAAAGTGGAGTTATGAGGTTTTACCGACAGTTTGAGTATCCAACTGATTTAGTCATAAGCTCTTTTTAATTCACAGCGAGGCAGGAAGGATCGAGGGACTGTGAGAGCATCACGAGAGCCAGTGGCGTGATTGGTAATGAGTGCCACCTGTGAGCCACCAGTCTTGTATCTCACGGAGGAGCGGAGGCATAAAAGGAGAAGCGATGACAATGAAGGACGAGAGAGGACCAGGCCTGGATTTATGTTTGTATACTGAGTTTGTGTGGGTACGTTTATTTTGTATTTATGTTTTATTCCATATTAAAGTTTGTTGAATGTTCGCCGGTTCCCACTTCCTTCCTCCCTGAACGAAGAACTGCGTTACACTTTTCATTGGTTAAATATCAGAAAAAACAGACAGATGTAAAGGGTGACCAAAAATAAATACAACAGCTGCAACAGAAATGCAAGTTATTCAATGTTATTTAAAATAAACTTCTATATTGAGTACAACAGAACTCTTGCTTGTGAGATACTGCTTATTTAGTCTTTGTAGATCTGTGTGTGTGGGTATTAACCTAATTCTGTTTGTGCAGCTGATACAATCTGAGACCCGCTGTTTCATGTGAAGGGTGCTGAGCTAGACAAAACAATCCTACGCTTGACTTCTGCCGAAAGCCTCACCCATCTAATTACGTAATATTGTAAGTAAATAAATGTCAATTGTATTTTGTAGGGATTCCCTAAAGTCAGGGACCCAAGTATTTGAGATTTGTGAACTGAATACAAATGCTAAAGACCAAACATTTAGTTACACTTTGCTCATGTGTTCTGTTTATGGTTTTAAAATGAATGCTTTTCAAAATGTTGAATTTTTCGTACGTAGAGCGTTTCGTAAGTCGGGGTTCTACTGTATTTCAAGCAATTCTTATTTACTCATGTTCAATTGGTTAAAACAAATTAACCGTACCGACAGACAGAGTTCTGCTAATATACGTTTCTTTCAAGGAATACACTTTACATGTGTGTCAAGTGACATAAGTCTATTGCTGGCATCTGTCAGTCCTGACGTGTCGCTTCACACTTCTTTACTTCTATACTTCTTTGTTAGTCTCGTCACCTGTTCCCAATCTCCTCTTGTATATAAACCCTCATGTTTTCCCTAGTCTTTGTCGGTTGTTGAAATGTTTTCGTTGTGTGTGAGTGTTCCTCGAGCTCCTTGTTCTCCAGGCTCTCCTTGTTACCCTTTTTCCAAGTTTTGCACAAGTGTGTGCCTTTTGTTTATATTTAAAGTGTAGATGTTTTTTTTAGTTTGCAATAAAGCCTGTTGCTGCTTATTCTGGAATTGCACCACAACTACAGCATGACAGCCTCACAGTTCCTCACATGTTGGTGTGTTGCAGTTCAGCATGGCAAGCGAAGGAGATAAGCCGCTGATAGAGCCGCTGCCTGATAAATCTCCTGTCTGGGAACATTCTGCCATCCCAAAACAGCGATGGTTAAAAAAAACATGGAGCAAACATTCACTCGATGTGAGTGCAGTACCCATTTATACCATCAATCATCACCTGGGTGTTGATAGCTCGCGAGCGCAGGTGAGGCCAAAACAGCACACATTGCCTTCTGTGTTTGAACAGGCCTCAGTGTTAATTCGAACAGGCACAAAACATTAATGAAAACTCTGGGCAGGGCTCAACAATAAGGACGTGAATGACGCTCGGGACAGCTGACAGAGCTCTCACTGCACGAGTTATCTAAAACAAGGGAACAAATTAGTAAAACATGCTGACGTATTAGTAAGTAATGGGAACAAATTGTTAATTTGTTTCCAGGATACACATATTCTTTCCTGCATGTCTTGTTCCATTTGATAGTACAAAGCGTTCAAAAAATAAACTTCTACTACATTTAGACATCGCAAGAGGTCCATTCATAGAAGAGGTCTACTCTTAATTGGTCAAATAAAAATACTTACAACTTCCAATTGAAATGGTTCAGGTCAAAAACAGGCTACTGGTTAGTTATATAAGATCCTGGATTACCACCTAAATCTTATCTCTTTCTGCAAACTAACTAACTCTGATAAATTTATAATTTTCTGCTGGAAGGGGTCTGGAGAAAATATTGTCCACCAGCTGTCTCACACGAATGAAACTTTGGTTTAAAAGATTTCAGCCTGTGCATTCTTGTTGCAGGTTCTGTATTAGCACGTCTTGCATAAAACATTGTGGAGTGCATTTGTGGATCTGATTGCATCTAAAGTTGTGGAACTCACCTTTGCTGGGTTTTCGGACATGCACTTTGAGTGGCATTTCCTGGCACAAGAGTGATGGACTTGGCAACACGATCTCAGGACTCAAGCCTTCATCTGTCTGACCTCCTGTGACCTCCCGTTGCACAGTCTGGAAAAGAAGTCAAAGGTTAAACATAGGTCCGAATTAAACTTGGACAGGCGTGTTGTCCCATCAGAGCTGTCACACTTGGGTGGTTGGGTCTTATTTAATTCACTCAGCACTCAGCCTGCTTCTTTAATTCACTCCACTATGGATTTACAATTGATTAATTCTGTATTTACATGAAAAGCCATTACTTGGACAGAGGACAGAGGTGGTTTGTGCCAACCACAATGTGCTGTGAATTATCAGCTGAAGAGACCATGAAACCATTTAACATCAAGAGGTCCCTTTTACACCTGGTATTAAAAAACATTTTAGAAAATTGCAGTGGACAACTCTAAATACAGTAAATCGGGTCGAAAACATTTTGACCTTGTCCACTTTTGACTTCCAGAGGTATTCGAATACAAATTTGACCGGATTGCTTTTGCAGTGTAGACACTGTCAAATGCATTCGAACAGGCATAAAAGACTTTCTGCCTAATGGGAAGAATAAATGGGAAGAAGTTTGTCAGCTAAAAAAAAAAGACGGAAAGGTCTGAAATATGTAAAGTCACTTTAAAATAAAAATCACAATAAACAGTAATAATTGCAAGATTCACAATTAAGAGAATTATAAGGAATAAAGTTGTAAACTAAAAGTTGTCACTAAACAGTGTTGTTACTGTGTTGTTGGCTAACGTCTTCCTGTTCAATAAAACAACATCCAATTAAAATGACTAAAAAGTGAGTCATGGTAGACTTCCTGGTAGTACATGACTTCTATAAATAGTTATCCCGGTAATCGAGCCAACTCAATGCACATGTGCCGTTATGTCATTACTTCTGAGCAGCACAACAGAGAAGCAAAATTAAAACATATAGGCCTGGTTTCATAGACATTTAAATACCTTTTATAAATGTCCCTTTGGTGTACATCTTGAGACGAAGCAGTGGCACTGACATATTTTAAGTTCAAGTCCCCCTGAAGTCATTTAATCCCTTAAAACTCATTGGTGATCCCCAAAATGACATATTTAAATGTGTTTTCCTGTGAAAAAAATTCACACCTAAAAATAGCCTGAATGTAACTACACCCTTGCTTCATTTAGTATACGTGGAACCATGAATATGAGCCCCACTTCCACTCACTCATAGACTCGTCTACATGTCAATGTATTAGAATGGCAATGTGTTTTATGTATCAACATCAAACATATAACAGTAATTAATACGATTAGCCTTTTGCTTGACTACGCTGTCAAACAGCTAATAATCAATTGCTAATGTTACACAAACTGCGTTCCCGTTCACCAAGAATCAGACAGCTGCCTTCTGAAAATGTGTATTCTTAGTTCATCATTACTAGAGTTGAGCCGGATACTCGAGTATCCGGTACGGATAAAACACTTTTGCCGAGTACGAGTATCATACGACTAAAACGAGTCAATATCTGTGCTCGGATTGAATAAAAATCCTCATTGGGTCGCTGACGGTGTCTGCGTTCTGTGATAGGCTAGTCACAGCGCCCCTCCCCTACACATGCAGATTTGCTGTGTCCCGCTCTGTGTCTCTCTCTCTCTCCCTCTCTCTCTGTCTCTCGCTCAGTCACTCAGGTTTGCGGGTCTTTTCCGTTAACGCTTGCTATCAACAGAAAAATATACTGGAATAACCTGGCTTCTCTTGAGACTCCACTGCTTCAGAGCGGTTACAGTTAATGACATGCCGAATCCCACCTGCACTGTGACGGTTGGCGGTTTTGAGACTTTTTTTTCTTGTGTTCAGGAGAAAATACTCAGCACTGGTTTTGATTTATGAATTTCCACTTGGTTTGTCTAAAAGCAAATTAAAAACACCAGAGAGACTTATAAAAAACATTAAAAGCTTGTTTTTCACCACAGGGGGTCTTTAATGTAGCTTAAACATGCATTTTAGTCTGGGACAAGGGTTAGCCTGGTCTGTGAAACTGGGGATACATGCAAATGTTTCCCATTTTGGCTTTGCTTTATCAGATAATCAAATTACAAATTCCACACCCATTCTGATTGTCAGAGTCAATAGTTCAGTATTTCAACACCTCCCCCTTTCTGCTCTGAGGTTACATCTTCCAGCTTGCTAAAGCAGAGTTAGGAGCAAGAAGGAGGCCGGTACCACATATGCTAAGCACAGCAGCTAGTAAAAGCCAGCTCTGAAACCAATTAGGACTGCCGTACAGTCCACTGCTGCCACATCCACATCCCACGCTGCCAAATCTCCGTTCCTCTCTTCCTCTGAAAAACATGCCCTTCTGTTGAAGACGCAGCTGAAGTGTGGATCTTTACACAAAGGAAATAAATCCTTGGAAAAGTACAGCTGAATAAATCTGTTCGTAGCAGACAAAGAAGAGCAGGGCGATCGGCAAAAAGTGAATCAGCCTTATTTTTAAGGATTACTTGAATAGCTGTGTTTGATGGTTTTTGCGTCAATGTAAAGTCAACATGATATGGCCTTCACTATACAGTAATTTAGAGTGAAATACAACAGCCAAATAAAACATTTAAGAAGGAACAAGGACGTTTCATTTAAGAATGCATGTTAATTAATAATAAAAATAACATGAAGATAAATGTTCATTTATAACAGATTATGACCATTTTGGCAATGTTATATTATTTTAATTGTTGGATACAATCGAGAAGTTCAGGATCTCTGAGATGGGACAAGCCGGATTCAGACACTAGATGCGTTTAAACCCAGTATATACTACCATTCAAAGGTTTGGGTCAGTAAGACTTTCAAATATGGGCTTTAACATTGTATTTGGCGCTACTTGTAATATAAAACATAATATATTTGGGTGCCATGGCATCTTTAAACAGTGCTCTCAGAAATGTAATTCAAATAAATGTAGGCGATTACAAAGTAAAGATCACAAAAAGATGTTGGAGACAAAAGAGCATGTGTTTTTGTTGATGTTTAGACTAGTATAAAGGCCTCTTGAACAAGCGAGCAGTCGGTGCTTCCTGATGAATCACAGGAGAGTTACACAGAGGGCTGATTTAAGCATGGAGAAATGTGCTGAGCTTCAGTTCATGAAAGCCAAAACCAACAAATCACTAAATAGAACCGTCTTCTCTGCCTTCACAGGGTACTTTCCCACTACACCCGCTGAAGCACAGGTTTCGGCAGCATGTGTGTCTACAAAGCCCATGTCAGTGCAGACAACTCTCCAACAGAGATATTTAGATTTGACAACACAATAAAAGACTCAACAAACATAAGGTAGTATTTTATCACATTTTTCCAACATGCACTGTTTATCTCCACAATGATCCTTCAATCTAGGAAGTAAAGAAAACAATATCACATAACCACAACGTTTGTATTTCAATCACAAAATCAAAATGAAAACAAAACACACACTAACTGATTTCTGACACTGAAAACTGAGAAAATGGCTGCGGAAAATTCAGCTTTGCCAACCCAGTAGTAAATTACCCTTTAAAATGTATTTAAATGCATTCAAATAGAAAACAGCTATTTTAAATTGCAATAATACGTGTATTATTGGTCAAATAAATACAGTCTTGTTGAGCATAAGAGACTTCTTTCAAAAAACATTATAAAATCTTAATTATACCAAACGTTTGCACGTGATTTTATACTCCTGGGGCCAAGCCTAAAACAGCTAAACACTTCTTAAACACAATTTATTGGTCAGGAAATTATCTAAATATAAGCGAATGCACTACTTAAAAAGCCATTGCTGTCTCAAAAAAACATCACAGACTGAATTATGTTTTGTTTTTTTCTTTTGTAGAATATGGGAATTTTTGAGTGGAGTGATGAATCGCAATGAATCACAAGTTGGATAGTGATGGTCTACCGTGGTGTTTTCGAAAATCTGCTAAGAAATATGATTATAAATGCATCTCTACCACAGACTGTGTCATTGTGTGCGGAGCCTTTTTAGCGACCTCACTGTGAAAAGTCGTTTAATGCTTCGGGGTGCAGGAGAAGATTGCAGATCCACAAATGAAAAGTTATCTTAAGAGGAACTAGAGGATAAAGTTTGTCGAGACAAACTTTAGAAGTTGGCTGAGAACGTCGCACCAGAAACTTTAATTTTGCATGTTGGTAGCACAATTTAACATTACTGGTAACTACAAAGTTGCTACTATGAATGATCAGAAAATATCATGTTGCTAGGGTGTTGTTAGGGTATTCAGGGTGGTTGCTAGAGTGTTGCTAAGCAGTTGCTAGGGTATCCTGGGTGGTTGCTAGGGCATCCGGCCTGTTCTGAATTTGGGGTTTGTGGCACTAAAGCTGTAGGAGGAGATACGGCTTAAAGTTTTGTACAGAAGAATAATAATAATAAGTTTAAGTAGCATCAGATGTTATCTTTCTAAAAGACAATGCTCCAGTCCAAATTGCAAAGACAACCAAGAAAAGGCTTGAGAAGAGACTGATGTTTTTGCCTGATCAGAGCCGAGATTTTAACAGTATAGTGAATATTTTGTATTACACTAAACTCAAACTGGGAGACATTTTTCAATTACTATGAACTGTTTGAATCCTATAACTCTGAGTGTAAAAAGCTATCTGCAAGTTGGAGAAGGCGACTGCATGCTTTATCTACAGTATTTGTGCAATTCTTGCTCATTTCCTGACCAGTGATTTGAGATTAAAATGGTTAAGACCATTAAAACCCACTATACACCCTGCCATATTTGTCTTGGCCCATTGCTTTCTTTTGTTCAGGAGTGTTGTAGGTCTACATGCATTTCCACAGGCTAACATGTTTGGACAAGGGCTTCAGGATTCCCAATCAGGTTTCATACCTAAAGTGATACGTTTTGTATCGAACCTCAATACAAAATAAAAGGTGGTGTGTTTGCTTTCTTTGCTGTGTTATCTCAGTCTCACAGAGACAGTGCTATTGAGGCGTTTCAGTCTCTGCTTAAACATGTCAAGAACAAGAAGACACAAATACAACAAGATGTCATGAAAACAGACAGTCTTGTGGAGTGGATTTAATAACACCGGCTAAGAGCAAACAGAAATGCAGATGTTATGCGATGTTCCTCAGAGCTGTGTGTGCACATGTCAGCGCACATGATGTCAGTTTACATCTATTTGTTCTGGAACTGCTGCATAATATCATATTCTATAATGAAAGGGTTTCGCTGCTTCTGTCACGGTTTTCAAAGCCTGCTTGTTGACTCATCAAGCTAACATTTTTGAGTTACAACATAATTATACATTTGCAATATTACATTACACGCGGAGTTTAAGAAAGCGTAAGTGTGAGTCGTACGTCATCGTAAAGGCATTGATTTGTTGAGATCCCATAGGAGAGGGAGCACGGGTTTAAGACAGTAAACACTCGAAGGTTTTGAGATCTCATGGCTGAATTGTTCGTCTTTGCCAGATGACCGCAGTTCATTAGGGTTGCTCTTGGTTTTCCCCATAGATAGTGCTGAATAAATCAGGTCTGATCTGTATATCTGGGGCGTATGGCCTAGTGCTTAAAATTGAGGCTAGTAAACAAAAGGTTGCGGGTTCAAACCCTAGAAGGGGTCTATGAACCATCAGCATCGTTGAACTGAGACACTTAACCCTGCTTTAAGGGGACAGTCCATGCTGCTTTGGATAAAATATAAGAAGTTGGTTATATGCTAAATTAACTACACTAACGTTATTCAGCATACATTCACAAACTCTTTGACAACGGATAAAGAGTTTATCCAAAAACGAAATATTTGACAGTATTTAGTGGTGTCGTTCATCACCTTATGACTTTCTCTGATTTACTGAAAACTAAAAGATTATTCTTGCACATCCATTGCCTTCCATACAAAGAAAGTGTGTGGACATTGTTTGTGTGTGTGTGTGTGTGTGTGTGTGTGTGTGTCTGTGTGTGTTTACAATATTCTAAGTCTAAGTTTTATGTATAAAAAAAGCAAAGGAAAAAAAGAACAACATAAGCCATTATTTAATGATTTTGGATCCTAAAGTTAAAGTTAAAAATGCTACCAATTACTTACTAATAATACTAATTTTGTAATAATAAATAAGTCAACCATGTGACCCACTTTCTTTGACATTCAGCGAAATATCTCCTTTCAGTCACATAAGTTTGGAAGTTGCAATGAAACGGAAGTAGTGGCAGATCTTTTCTTCCGTATTGTGACGTACGCCAAGGAGTAACAGAAAATCAAAATATCGGGCGGTGAATTGGTTCAATGCATCGGTTATTGGATGGATTTTGAAATGTAATGCTTTACGCACCAAAGTGGGGGTAGAGGAAATGATAAGAGACTAAATGATTGGAGAAGTCCTGCATACATCACCAGACACAAGTCTGTTGTTTTCGCTGGAGGATGCAGTTGACATTTTGATTAAACTTCTTTATTTTAACTAAAATTACACATTTGCATGGATGACCGATTCACAATAAGATCAATGAAGTGCATTTGAGAGAATATGCAGGGCGAACTTCTTTACATGCAGACATTAAATGCTTCCCACCTTGCAGCAAGGACATCCGGCCTGGCAGGAGTTGAAGGTGGTTGAGGTGATGTAGGAAGAGAAGGTCGGGGTCGCGCTCGCGCTCGGGAGCGCGCAAGCCCCGCCCCCGTGTGAAGCCGACGACGCCTCGCCAACCGTCACCTGTAGGATCTCCTGGATCTGTGTCAACTTTTGCCTCAGCACCTGCTTTTGATGAAAACTAAAAGCGGGATGGTTCGACGCCATGGTGAAGAGGAGCAAGAACTGCTCTCCCGTCTGGCCATCGTTGAGCTGAAGCCCGTAGTTATTAATGATGGTGTCGATGTGAGTGAGGGTGCGAAACAAAACTCCCGCCGCTGCGCGGTTATCTGAGCTGAGGAGCGCGAGCGAGATGAGCAACTTGCTCCTCACGACCTCATCCGTGATGTTGGTCAGGTTGGCGAGGTCAGCCGGGTTGTTGGCTTTGATTTCCGCGTCCCTCAAAGAGTGGTAGTCTTTTCGGGCTAGGTCTTCCAAACACGACCCGAGGAAGCGCAGCTCAATGGGAACGCACAGGTCCAAAAGGCCGCAGAAGAACTCAGCCCTCTGCGCCGAACTCAACGCGGAGAACCAGCGGTAAACCTCCTCTCTCTGAACAAAGCATCTGTTCTCAACCATCTTAGACAGCACTCATAAAATGCATCAGACATTAAAAACAAAGTTCATACAGCAGTGGTCGATGCCCTTAACGAACTTTACAAACTTCCAAACCATTCACTGACGTAAACATCCATGAACTTATAGGCAGCGGTCAGTCTGAGAGTCCCAGAACCCCAACAACAAGACGTGCTGCACGGTTTCCTTCGTGTTTTACATGCCATTATCTCGTGAAAGCCTATCAAGTAAATGAAGAAACAAACAGTGTTTACTGTAATCCCAGACGCGCGTCGGCGCAGCCCCTCTTTCTGCCTGGCCGTGTCTCCTTTTTCGGCAAGCCCCCCTACGTGATCCCCACGTCAGCCAGTTATTCAATAGACTCCGGGACACATTATAAAACAAACACCTTTCTTTCGCACCTTATAGTATCCGTTAGAACGGTTTGTCCCGATGAAATTACCAGCGTTGACGTGCACGCGCAAAAAAACCGTCGTCGGGCAGTAAACATTTTGTGTGGGAAAACTCCCCAATTTTAACAGATTTGACTGGTCGAATGGACGTCAATATATCCGTATATTCCTTCTTCGGACGAGTTGAAGTTGGGTTTTTAAATATTTTATTTAAAAAACAACAACCACGTGACACTAACCGTTGCTTTTATTTGCACTTCACGCGAGCGAATTAATCAACGGTTCCGTTGCCCATCATTATCCTGTCTTGAAGTCGAGTAAGGAAAACTGAGTGTAGTTCACTATCCCGAACTTCACGCAAACCCCGCCCACGGCTGATTTTTATTGGCTGAGCAGCTTGTCAGTAATCTCATTCTGCGCCGTGATTGGCCCAAACCGCCATTATCGTATATCTCTCAGGCGCCTGCATTCATATATGATGTGGACTGTAAAAATACTGTAATATTTAAAGAGATAGGATATATTCACTTAACATACATTCCTACCAGAATTTTAGACATAAGGTAAATGTTATAAAATACTTTGAATTATTCCTGTGGTTGTTTTAGTACAGGAAAGCTCCTTTTTCTGAAGAATACCTTTCGCTCAAGTCTTGCCACTAGGCAAATATTGGAAATCTCTGGATTTGTCATTTAATGATGTCAACTTTCCCGAAGATGGCGCCAATTGTCCCAGGGCTCCATCAAACACAAAGTCGTAAAAATATCCTCACCCAGTCTAGCGGATTCTGTACTTTCTTAAATACTTACCACTCTGTACTATTTATCTTTGTATACAACCTTGTAAAATAGCAATGGTTATAATACTTTATACCGTGGTTAGTCACAATTAGTCATTTTTCAATGCTCTATGTAAATTGATTGCGGTTTAATACTCAGACAGTTAAATATTCTCAATATAACATAATTTTGAGTGTGCCGTGTCTCTGTATACTCTAATGATTCGATATAGATCATTATTTTCAAAGGTTAGTAAAAATAAATGATTTTGTATTTAAATTATTTAATAAGATGCAAAATCTTCTTAAAATATGCGTCATAATTCTTACTCTAGAGAAAAAGTTTAAACGCAGGGTTGCAACTCTGGCCTGACAAGTGGAGTGGCCAAAAATGAGTGGTGTTTTGCATTTAGAAAACACATTTTCAGTCCAGATGTTGTCATTTTTATTTTAATTATACAACATTGTCATAACACGTCATCATAGGACAAATCATCGCAAATCTAAGTAACGTAATGGTGTAAATCAAGGGAAAACCCAAAATGTCTATTTGTTGTCGGGTCTCCAAGAAAAGGTTACATTTTTGTTGGATTTTGAGCAGAAACAACATAAAGTTAAAAATATATTATGGGGAAACTAATTGTTTGTCTTACAAAACTCTGGACAAGTTACTCATTGTTTCTGAGGAAATAGCTAATTGCGCTACAAGCTACATGACATACATTTTCTACAGTTATGCTAAAAAATTAACCTCATAAAAGACATTAACATGACAAAATATCTCAAAATGGCCAGTCAATCATAAATTGCACGTTAAGTTATTGATCTTAAAAGATCTCCATTGCTGGCAAACAATACGATGCATTTCAGAATAGTTTTTGATGATAAATATTCCACGTTATCTAGTGTTTTTGTACTTAAGTGTTGCGTTCATATCGTGTTACAGTTTTACTGCTCTGAAATGATTTAGTGTGTGCATGAATGAACTGTAAACAGTGCCACTGTTTATTCACCAGGTAACATTTTATCTACGTCATACATTCACAGCAAAAAAAAAATGTTTTTTTTAAATATATATACACATACATTTGTCTACTCAGCAATTTTCGTTGGATCTAAAACATTTATTTTAGCAATTGTTTTATATTACAGAGATATTTAAACTTTATATTTTACTATGTTAGTTGAGCAGAGGGAGTATTAATTTAAGTTATAAAGAACGTCCACAGTAACCAATTCTGGATTTGGATGAACATTTATATTTTCAACAAATGCTTTGTTACATTTTAACATTAGTTAATGCGTAAATTAAAAATAAACTAAATTAATGATACTTTTGCAGCAGTTATTATTAATTTAGGTATACGTTAACTTCCACTGATTACATTTTTAACATCGGTTCTTTGTATGTATTACAATAAGACAAAACAAATTAACAATGAATAATAGTATTTTTATAAATTAACATTAACATGGATGAATAAATGCTGTAAAAACTGTTCAGTTTTAATTTATCACATCTAATGTATAACCACTGACAGAAGACCCTACTGGTACATTCTCACAATCAAATACAAATGTAGAAGATGACCTATATTTGCATATAATATTTGTATATTTGGCTTGTGTATAACCTAGTAAATGTACAGTGCTGGCGAATGAAAGTGTTGCTGATCATAAATGAACACTAGAGGGAGCGGTTGACTCTCACTTTATGATTTGACATTTTAAAGCTTTTTCTGTGCTCAAGCAAAGGTGACAGGTGGTCGTATTGAAAGCGTTGGAAATACAGTATATGAATCCACTACTAGTCCAACTGGATGGGTGCAATAAATAAATAAAACAGTCTACATATCCGGTCAGTTTTCTTTTATGTAAAAACGAACCTGATACAAATTAAGGATGCACACGAGTAATAAAGTAAAGTAATAAAGTAGTCAAGCAAACCATGATTGATCATGAAAATAAAGATCGGTCATGACTTATCATGCAAAATTGAATGAATTCAACTAATTCAAATTCAAATAGGGGTGTCATTTAAAATTTAGTCATGGTATCATTATCAGTTATACTTTGTAGATCAATTCGTCAGACATTAATTTGCTCCAAAACGACATAAGGTCAAGCTGTGACGAAAATACTCTAAAGATAATTACAGTAATCTGCAGAAAAAGCAGAGTAAACCATTGAGTTGGCCAGTGAATGGGATGCCAAAAATGTTTTGCGTAGATTCACATTCAAATCATTGCCCCGTGTACTCAAGACTCAAGAATTTGAGTTGATTTAACATGCTCTTTCCGATTACAAACCCCAAGAAATCTGAGTTAGCAAATGTCCCTGTTTCTGCTATTGCTGCCCTGTGGTTAAACAAGTAAGGGAAGCTAATTTAATAACTCTCCAAATTTTCAATAACAGCCTTGATTTTTTCCCCAGTTGTGCTGCAGGGGTGCGTGAGTCATCGTGGCCTGTTTTGCTAACAAGTCTGAGAGATGTTGTGTCTCTGGGCTTAAACTCATGGTAATGCTCCTCAGGCCTCAGCCAGCCATAGCCATTGTGTGTTTGCATCAAATCCTCTATGGTAAATCAGAAACTACACACAATTACATTTTCAAAATGTAAGATTTGTGGATCAGAACAGGATAAAACAGGATGAATTATAAGTCATATCCATGTTTGGTTTTTGATCAAGACTATTACTTTAATGGTTAACGTGGCAAAATTGATTGGCTGTTGACGTCTAATTGTCAAATGATTTCTACAGTGTAGGTTCTTCAAGAAAGGGTGTCGTTTGTAAGAACAATCTTGAAAAAAATCATAAATCTGAGAAGAATGCATGCACTTCCCCTGCAAGCTCACACACACACACACACACACACACACTCCCACACTCCACCTGCTGATCCCACTTCATAAAATCTCCCTCTCATTCTCTAATGCTAATCAAGCCAACAGCAGGCTATCACTAAAAAAGCCTCATAAGCTAAACCACCAGAAGCAATGAGTTAGCATTGCTCAGTCAAACACATGTAGTGTAATAAGTCAAATACATGAATCTTCTTGATTCAAACTGTGGGTGACCTGTTTACCGCATGAAACCTGGTTCTCAGCGTCTGCTGAGCCAAAGCAGCACGTCAGAGTATTTTTACCCAGCTCTGTCAGAGTTGATCCCCTGTAATTGAGAGGATAAATATACCTCCTCCTCTTTACAAACAGACTGTTACACACAATCGTTATTTAAATCTATTGATACGATAACATGTATGCAAGTGTATGTAAACAAATCTACATACTGTATTTTGAATTGTCTCATGAGGTTTTTTCATTACAGGATACTACTAAGGAAAAGTTGTCTAGGAAAGGACGATGAAATTCTGTAATGTATGGTGTTCTCAGCAATCTGAAACTGTGGCGTATGAACAAGTGATATGTCTTCAATTATAACATACTTTGTCTATAAATCATATGAGTCTCTTTAGTAAAGGAAACACTTGTGCCTTACAGATACAATGGGATCCAGTGAAGCCAGTCAGGATGATCAAGAGCCAAGGTCAACAGAGCAGACTTTATATTATCCCACCTGCAACAAAGAGATTTAATGCTCCATCTTAAGCCATATCATTAACTGACAAATGCTCTAATTATTCTATGAGGGCAGAGCAATGGAGATTCAGTGGGAGGGTAGGGGAAGGACTAAGCCGGGCAATTAGGAAAAGCAATCTTTGCTCCCTGAGGTGGATAGAGAGGTGGGGGGGAGAGAGAGAGAGATGGAGAGAGAGTGGTGAGTATTAACGCAGAACATGTCTCTTTAAATGAAGGGAGAGCGATGGAGAGAGAGAGCGAGGGGGAGGGGGAGTTGGCTGCGTTGGAACAGTCCGCCTCTAATGAGCAGATTTGAGAGACACCAGTGTAAGAGAGAGAGAGACATCCAAGCATATGAGGGAATAAGATGACGACGGAGAAAAAGACCATCAGCGTCACATGAAAATCATTCCAACAGCGTAATTGAGTGAGGGAAGAACAGAAGAAGAGAAAGCAGGAACAATGAATCTGGTTTTCCCACCTGGAAGCAAACCGGAGCACAGGATTTTTATACAGACCTGAAAAGAGAGCAGAGACAACGACAAAACAGTTCCCAGATAAGGAATTAATCACATCAGTTTGTTTATGATCAAGCTGTTTGCTCATCCAGTGCTGGTGAGAGCGTGCGTATATATGCATGCGATTGTGTGTGGATAGAGACTGCATTGCTGCTAGCTGACAGACTGAAGCTTGCAAAATCTATCGCTTTTTTCTTGTTTTTCTTGCACTGTCTCCCTGTGTGGCATCAGCATGTCGGGTGGATTTGGTACAACAGTAAGTGTGCTCCTGGAAGACGGGATGCATTTATAAATGCTACCTGCTTGCTTCATCTATCGGCCGTCACTCTGAAGACTCACAGGTTTCTAGGTGGAGCCTGGTGGTCTCAGCGACTGGGAGGGGAAGTGAAACCGCTCAAAGCCCCAGAGAGGGAGAGCGGGAGTGCGGGTAGGTGTGTGTTGGCACAGGGGCCCTCTGTGGAGGCAGGAACGAAGAGGGGGCCAGAGCACCAGAACCGAGAGAATTGTTGCTGCGCTGGTAACAGTAGAACGAGGCGCATGGCTGGCGTGGGCCCACTTTCATCACTAAGAAGCAACTGCAGAAAAGTAGCAACTTGTGAATAAATAGCTCTACTCCTGAAGGAGGATGGTCTGAGAGGGCTTAAGCTGCTCCTGCCTAGTTTGACAGGAGGGGACTACTGCCCAGGAGGGCTCCTCTTTCTTTCTTTTTACTTTTTGCATTGTTTTTTAAGGCCAATCAAGGGAGCGCTTACAGGTTTTTTCATTCGCAAGCTTTCCACCAACATCCAGGCCCCATTTCCAAGTCTGATTTTGTTTGGGTCTTACTTCTTTTTCTTTTCTTTTTGAGATTTGGGGTATTTGCCAAAACCTATTTCATGCATGTCCACTGGGGGCAGGTTCAACTTTGATGATGGGGGATCATACTGTGGAGGGTGGGAAGAGGGCAAGGCCCATGGCCATGGCATCTGCACAGGACCCAAGGGCCAAGGCGAGTATGCAGGCTCCTGGAGCCACGGCTTTGAGGTGGTGGGCATCTATACATGGCCCAGTGGCAACACCTATCAGGGGACATGGGCGCAAGGTAAGCGCCATGGCATTGGTGTTGAAAATAAGGGCAAGTGGGTTTACAAAGGTGAATGGACACATGGATTTAAGGGACGCTACGGTGTGCGGGAAAGCACAGGAACCAGTGGCAAGTACGAGGGTACATGGAACAACGGCCTACAGGATGGATATGGAACAGAGACATACTCTGATGGAGGTAAGAGTCTAATGAAAGAGGTTGTGTTACAAGTCATCTTCAAGGGATAGGTCACTTAAAATTGAATCCCACTTGTCATTACAAATCCATATAACTGTTTTCTGTGGAACACACTAACGTCGGACCCCAGTGTTCAAAGTATTTACTTGTGTACTCAACCGAAGAAAGTCATACTGGTTTGAAACAACATGAGGGTGAGTAAATGTTGATGGGATTTTAGTGGTAACTGTCCCTTTAATGGACAACACAAACGCACTGTTACAGCAGAGAGAGATTTATAGAATACCTTGTAATTTCCATTTTTGCACCACTCATCACTTTTTTACTTGTAGTCAGAATTTTTTATTCTTCCTCTACTCATCATTTGGACAAGCAAATTCCTCTATCCTCAACAAGCTGCTGAGGATATCAATTTGGAGGCTCAAATTAAGGCCAATGGGACATTTAGAGAAAGAAAGACAGGCAGAGAGAGAAAAAGGAAGAATGAGCGATTCCAGTCAACCTACAAGTTGTGCAAGAGCCCTTGACAAAATACCAGAACATTGTATTTGAGCTAGAATAAGGTTTTCGTTGCACTGTTCTGGAGACGGTACAAACTAAGATTGAAAACTCATAATGATATGAAGACCAAATAAGTGACAAATACCAACAGCCATGAAAGTAACATTTAAATGGTAGGCTCATTGTCATGTCGCCGGTCTAGGGGAAATAAGGAGTAACATAAATGAGAATCAAGTACGAGTTTAGTGAGTTTGTGTCCTTTATTTCGGAGCTTTCTTCGTTCGAATAACCTCAAAGTGCCAAAACAACAAACAACCTGAACTTGGACTTTGTTTGCATTTATGTTATTCCTCGTTTCCCCTAGACTGGGGACGTAACGTAAATTGGAGGCTAATCTCAAAAGATTTTCAGCCTGGGTTGTTTGTCGCCTGCTTTCGTTTAAAGGTGGAAGGAATTCCTAGTAAAAATGGTGTTCGAATTGAACGCGTTTACTCTGTCTCCTGTTGAGGAGCTTGATCGCTGTAGGAAAGACGATTTGATCAGAATAGCAGATTTCTTTGAAATATCATTCCCTTGTTACGTTAATAAGAGGGAAAATAAAACCAAACCATACTTTAAATGAACAAAACAACCATTTTAGCATAACTTGACATAATACTTGTGCAATGGCCTATCTTTAACTTGCCATCTTTAAAAAAAAAGTTCTGTTAGTGATTATTCAAGAAGAATGCACATACATGAGCTGAACCCTTCTGTGCCTTTTTGTAAATGAAATCTCCTATTTCCTCATCCTTAGTGTCTTTGTTAGTAGAGGTGCAATATTAATGCATAATAGTAATGCCAACTATTAAAGAGATAGTTCACCCAAAAACTAAAATTATCTTTATTTAGTCACTCTCATTTCATTCCAAACCGATTATAATTTATTTCCTCTGTAAAAGACATAAAAATTTATATTTTGAAATTTGTTTTAAATGTTTTTCTACATAAATTGAAAGTCAGTGGGAGTCCAATACTTTATTGGACCACACAGACTTTCATTGTATGGACAAAAAAAGAAAGAATGACATCAGGGTGAGTAAATAATGAAAGAATTTTCAATTTTTGGTGAACTGGCCCTTTAAGTGAACAGGTTGAGACGGAGTGTGTATAAAGACTCAGGTGGCTATGATATACTCAAATATTGATTTTGTCTGATAGATCTAAAGGTAGCTGAATGTTTAGATGTGGAAAGACATATCCAAGTATGCATCTTCACAGTCTGAAGATATTGTTTCAGTGTGTGTGAAAAGTAAATTCAGCACCCCTTTGGCTGTTTCGACAGTATATCAACAGTCTATCTATTTTCAGAGCGGCATAACCTCTCTCTTTGTTTCATTCTCTCATTCTACTTGTATTATGGAAGTATTGCTTATGAGTCTTATACACCAAGTTGCTGTGGAAACGCACACAGACTCTGGCAGCAGGTCAGCGTGTCACTGGAGACTCGCCACTCGCCGCTCTGATTGGCTGGCTGACTCGTTAATTGTGTTTACTTACTTTGGTACTAATCTGGGCCACTTAATCACAACCACAATAAGCAATCAGAGAAGACAAGAGATTGAGAAAGAAGAAAAAATAAAAAAATTGAGCCAAAGAAGGGAGTGACAATACAGGAGAAGGTTAATAGGGCCACAAAGAGGTTACAGTGGCATTATCAGCTCTCAGTGATGTCTGAGTATAATACAGCTGCCACGCACGAAAGCATCTGCTCACATTGTGACCTGAATTCCCCAATCACACTAAAGAGGACAGGTTTGAAGAGGGCAGGTTCGTATCCATTGGCTTCTGCTGCAGAAGAAGAGACTCTCATAGCATGCAATACTATAAACGCGTCTTTGCTATAAATATAAACTGACATTTCTAGGCTTGCTGTGAATATATCCTTTTATGTGATATTTCAAAACTATTAACGTTACATCACATGCATTAATCTTTGATTCAATAACATGTCTTGTCATGTTTTATCCCTTAGTCAGCCCCTTAGGGATTACTTGTCTACAGAGAATGGCATTGTACAGGATATGGACAATATTTGCTTTTACCGCTGCTCTGATTTCCGTTTCTGATGTAACCCTAATGATTATTCAGAAGTCAGGGAGTAAAGTACTTACATGCATCAATGTGGAACTCAGTGTTGCTCGAGGCCAACAGTATCATCACGTCCACTATGTGGCTTATACACAGCAATTCCCAGCACTCTTGCATGACTAAAACTCATGCTGATCAATTTGGCCTCTGAACAGTGCCTTCTCAAAAGCAAATCGAAATACCTACAGCTGACTTGACAACGGACGGAAGCATACATATCAGTATGTGGTTCAAATACATTCAGGATTATTTTATATTGTTCATAATCCTAAAAGGGAGACTTCTCAAAACATCACCTACATAACATTGGGGAAAAAAGTCAAACTGAAATCCCCTTAAACGGATAACAGCCTGCTAGTCTATGTAGGCTTACAGAGAGATTTGGTTTTAAGTGTGGCTTTATTTTGTATTGTGGAGCGTTGTTGCAATACCATTGCCCCATATACAGAACACATTGCCTGAATAAACAACACTTTTATGGCATTGTTTATATAAGATTGACAATTCTATAAAACTGTATGGTTCTCGTCAGGGTAAAGTCGCTTTTGGCCTACCATGTGAAGCACCTATTATTTCCAAAGCTCTGATAAAAGCCCGATGGACGGTTTATCTTAGAGTAGGTTACGGATAAGAGATCATCTCTTTATTCCGTCTATGGATACAAACACCTGTTTCATTCTAAGAAGTGCACTGTCCTGGATTTAAGGCCACTAGAGATGAGCATGGCCGACAGATGTGTACTCTGCGAGAGTCTGGCCCACAACCACACACACGCAACAATTACATTGAGGTGCAATTACATTGAGGTGCTGACTTTGTGAAAAAGACAAGAGATTAATAATTCATGGAAGAGCCGATCCAAACTGACTTTCTTCCTGCTTTGCGGGAGTCTGCCTTTCCTGGTATGAATTCTAATAAGTATTGTATGTGAGTTTTTTAGGCCAAGTGAGCCACAATGCCATTATTTCGTTAGACGAACACGCCCCTGATCACGACGTAAGGAAAAAAACAAGAAGAATTCAACCTCGAAACAGAACAGTGTGCATTGTTAAAGAAACGATTATAAATTCAACCCGGGGGAAGGCGCGTGATTAAATCTGTCCTGTGATGTTTCCACGTCTTTGATCTTTCCGCATTAACCGTTTCTGTTCTGTGTGCCCCGCGCTGTTGCACAATACATCTCATAGGCCTCCGGCACAAACGCAAGCGAATTAGTTTTGACATGTGGGTTGCAGGACTCATAGAAAGCCAATACAGGACCACTAATCACATAACCACGTGACCCATGTGGGACGTCCCATGCTCATACAAGGCTACCGTTATCTGCGTACACCGTATACATAATGACAGATCCAAGACAACATTTTCTTTTTTTGTTACTGCATTTTCATTTGTATTGCTGTTTTCACAGATGTGCAGTGATTCAGTTAGATGTTCCTCTGATTAATACTAACGTCTGCATCCTCAGAGAGCGCCTGCTCTCTATATTACATATTCACACTTGGTTTGTTCAAACAGACTTGCTAGATCTCACAAAGCAAGAGCTCTTGCGTCTACTTCATGGAAGGAACGCACATTGTATTGGATATCTGAACATATAAACCTCCTGAGACCCAGCAAACAAACAAACACAAGTTTTGTCATTTAGATTATTTCTTCTTACAATTGACAGGTACATTTGTTATAAAATACCAGATGTACGGTTGAAATACCAAGCCGTTTGATAACATCTGCGGCCTTTAACAGCAAAAACAAAGGATACGGGAATAATTTAACTATATTATATTGTTGCAATAAATAATGAAGCGGCAGTAGATTCCACAATCCACTCCTTTATGAAATTATATCATATCATTATAATATTGACTATGAAAGCCCAGGATGTCCTTCTCATGATATATATATGAAACACTTCAAGCTGTGATATATATATGATCGAAGCGAAATTAGCAAACAACTTATGTCCACTACAGTGAACAAAAATGAATTGCTAAATCTCAGGAGGAAATAAAACTCAACTGAAACAGGCAGGCTGTACACCCACTCTTATCTTCAGAACCACGGAGAGCGCCAGCAGCGCGCCAGTGTCGTGACTATTTTCCCTCTATCTCTCTCTTTCTCTCCCTGAGTGGAGCTTTCCCACGATATCATAGTAATACAAGAGAAGAGTACAATTATCTAACAGATTTTCTTCATTAGGCCTACCTGTCATGCTGTTTACTTATAACACCTCTTTAGCTGCCTCTTTTAATGAGAAGTTCCTATGACTACCAGCAGAATTATCAAAGGGCTGGTAGATTGCGTGTGTTTGTGCCGCAAGAGATCTCACTTTCTCTCCCCTGCATGACCTCACTGGGAAAACATACATAAGGGACCCTTTAGCAACTCGTTTTGACCGACAATAACATTTTCTGAACGTCAAAGTGTGAAATCGAAAGAGTTGCATTTGAGTAACAAATACCTTATGTTTTATTCTGATTCCTGTTTTATAATGGGATGGGATGGGGGGATTCTGTTATGGGTCAGTTCAAGAGAAATAATATTATCAAACACTTTGATATATTATTTAGATATATTACATTTATGCATTTGGCGACTTGCATTGCATTCAAGAAACACATTGCCATTCTAATCAGTTCTTGCTTTCTCTGGGATCGAACCCATGACCTAGGCGTTGTAAACACCAATGCTCTACTGGTTGAGCTACAGGAAAGTTCCACAAGACAAAACAATACCTGAATTTAAGAAAATTATCCTATCCAAAATTTACATATCCTTGGTTTTCTATATTGCATCCTTGAATGAGTCTCTAGTTTGTTCTGAACAGTGAAGCTGTCCACTTTTTTGACAAAAATCCTTTTACAGTCCTCCGTATTGTAAGTTTCCCAGCATGCTCAGAATGGCTGCAGTGACTCTATGATGCGGAGATCCATATTTGCAACTCATAACTACATATAAAAGGCTACAAAAAAGTAGTTAAAGATGATGAATCAACACATGAAGTTAAAAAGCAATCTTGAACGTGATAACTATACTAAATTCTGTCTATATAAATATTTGATGTAGCTACTTCATCTTGTAAACATACTGTGATATACTTTTGTGATTAATTAAATTAACATTAGAGTCCATAAACATCATCTGATGTAAAGTGTCACTAATCTTTTGCACTTCTTGCACATCCTGTTAAAAAAAGTGAAGATTGCATCTTAATTTCAGTTACTGTGACTTGGGTGTTAGCCTGGGGTCTTCAAGGAACACAGAGCAGTTCAAAGGCTAATCAAGGACAAGTTCCTCCTCCACATAGCTCAAATGGGAAGACGTAATGTATAAAACCATTTCAGCCGGTGGGCGGATCTTGTCCCCAGACCGCCAGACTCGGAGTCGGATGCTTAGTTTCGTGTCTGGGCTAACGCTGTGCCCATCAATCAGAGCACTACGGACGTCAGCAGTTTTACATCACTGTCAGCCAGCCTTTATTCTGGAAGGC
This sequence comes from Rhodeus uyekii, assembly GCA_037043235.1. Lineage (NCBI taxonomy): Eukaryota > Metazoa > Chordata > Actinopteri > Cypriniformes > Acheilognathidae > Rhodeus > Rhodeus uyekii. The sequence continues at coordinate 1,096,485 of JAWRVZ010000117.1, forward strand.
CTGCCAATGCATCATAATCAAAAATCCTCTCTCGTCTATAATCCATTGAACTATCTATTCGATTTGCTTCTGTTTCACGGATGCTAATGATGTTTCTGATTATCCACAAAATTTGTTTGCTATACAGGTCTGCAGAGATTTATCATTGTGAAAAATTAGAGCAGAAATTAGATTCTTTCATTTATGGCTTGTAGAAGTTAAAATAATGTTGGTATGATGAAGATATTTAGCTATTGTCTAAAAATCATGATTTATTTGAGTTGTTTCGGTTAAATCTAAAGCAAGCAAACGCGTGCAGTAGATAATGAATGAAAGGTGTGTGTGTGTGTGTGTGTGTTTGTGCGAAAGAACTACACTGCGATTGTTTGGGAGGTGTGAACTGATGCCTCCTCTCTTTCAATGTGTCGGTGTGTGTGGGAACTTTCTGAGCTAATCCCATCACTTTAGGTCTGTGTTTGATCTACATATCACACGGCACGCAGCTGCTGGCCGACAATATGAAGAAAGCATCAGCCAGATGTTGGCCAACTGTCAGCCACTCCATAACAACAGTTCAGGCCTGTCACAATGTGTCAGTTTCCTGTTCTCACTTCAATTGCGGTTCTTGCATTCACACTTTCACACACGCTCTCTGCCTGCAAGTATCTCTTCTCATGTAGTTATCAAATCTTTGAAGGGTTCGCCACCCTGATCTCATGAGAAAAATCTACTATTTTAAGGGTTGGATGAACTGCTGATGAACATGTTTCACATGAAGGTCTATCCCAAACCCTAGAGAAAACCTGATCCTTGTTGGGGTATGAACAAATAGTTAAAAAAATACACATACAAAAAAGGAGTATGAGTTCATGCATATTCACCGCCAATTTGTAAATGTAAAAAAGTTACAAATTGGCTTTAGAGAGTGTTGGGTTTACTGATTTGAATGTTTTCAAAAAAAAAAAAAAAAAAAAAAGATAGATAGAATTATACTCACTACTGATTAATATTCTTAAATAAGCTGCTCTTTTACACTTACTCAAGTAGTTTTGTTGGAAAAGTTATTTACTCAGTACATTTTTTGGAAAGTAATGGTACTTTTACTTGAGTATAATTTCCAGTACTCTTTCCACTCCTACAAATGGGTAGACAGAATGATGTATAAATAGAATGATAGAACGATAGATAGATTAACTGATAGATAGATAGATAGATATTAGGAAGCTCTGTGGCAGAGCTGTTTGTGAGCCACAAAAGTATGTACAGTATATTGAAGTGGGGGGCTGGGAAAATCCACCAAGCACAGCTCCAGCCCCATTGAGCCATCCAGCAGCCCTCGCTGACATGCCAACCCACAGAGATCAATACAGGCAGAGGGAATGGGGGCGTTCATACGGCTGAATGTGTATGCACGTAGCTAACTGGATGAGAAAGCTTATAATGTAAAGACAAAAGGGATGGGAGAGAAGAAAAAATGGTGAGAACGAATAAGAGGTGGGAGAGATGGTGAGATAACGGAAGTAGCACAGTGAGCTGTGTGTGTGTGTGTGACTGCCACAGTAATAGTGCCAGCATGTTCTAGAATGTTGGCCAGGATGAATCATCAGCATGTAGGGATAGTGGTTACATCAGAGGTGATCTCATAGATTGCGAAAAAGTACAGGTCAGATCAGGTGGATCAGGAATATACACGTTCTGGGATAAAAGATCAATGCTAGCTGTGTGCGAACTATTAAAGGGATTGTTCACCAAAAAATAGTGTCATCATTTACTCACCCTTGTTCATGTTGTTCAAAAGTCCCACAACTTTATGTATTAGTTGTATGAACCATTTTTTTTGTGAACTTTTAGAGTCTGGCAGTCCCAGTTCTTATTCTCTAATATTATAAGGCCAAGATATTCTGTTAAAAATCCTATTTTGTGGGAGAAAATGATTTTGGTGTGAACTTTCCCTTTAAGCATGTGTGTGTGAAAAAGTGTTATCCCAGATTTCACCACCAAGGAGAGAGAAACTCTGGAACTAGGGTTGGTTTTAAGTGTGAAATCAGAAAACCTAGAGAGAGACAAATGGAAAGTATTTCAAGCAATGTCTATTTGCTTCATTTGTTGAGTTTGCTATCTTAAAGTAAAACAGACAACAAATAAAAAAATCGGTTATCTTAGAAACCATATTGAGTAGGGCTGTCAAATTTAATTAGTGTAATTTACTATTAAGAAATTAACAATTAATCATGCCTGAAAAGCTTCTCTTTTTTATTTATTGATTGACGTTTTGACATCTTCTAACATGACATGGCATAATCTGACATTTTATGATCTGTCGGTGCAAGTGGCTTTCAGTTAAAACAGCTCAAACATGCATTTTAGTCTGGGACTAGGTTTAAACCTTTTCTGTGAAACTAGGGAATAACATCTTAATTTACCTTAGGTTTACCTACCTACAATTTACCTTACCTAAGGATTTTCCCAGCAGATACTGATATATGGCATGCATTGCAATTAATTAAGTACCAGCCCTAGTAATGAAACAACAACTATAGAGATTACAATCTCTTTTTCTTCTTCCAGTGACAACATTTTCAGATTAAGGCCCATCAGCGCTGTTCTTATGAACAGAGAGAACTTTAGTGTTACTTGTTACCCATGTTACCTATTGAAATTTTCAAGATGGTCATCCATCAAGACTCCCGACAGAAAGATCTGGCTGCCAGCGCCATAAAGGACATTTAACAGAATGCAACATTCCATTATTTTGTTGGCACATACACCAATAAATAACACTGCTGGCGGCTAAATTGATGGACATTGTGATACCTTGTGGAGATTAAGATGGATGAGATGAACACTTCATCCTCTGGGGCACATCACAATAAAAATTAAGTCATGGAGCCAGGTCTGGAGATCATGGCTGCCAAAAACACTCTTCCACCACTGCCATTATGGTATTTTTATTGTGCGTGCCATTGATGAGTTTGGTCACGATAATGACGGTGTCATGGTGTGCGTCAGTGCCCCAGATGAAATGAGACCATTGTAATTGTTTACATAAGTACAGTATAATATGTGTTAAAAGCAGAATCAATACAAATCAACTGATGAACTTCTTGGTCTAACTCTTCAGGTGGTACACAATACTGTATATTGAAGTACGAGGCATCCTTTTACACGTTATTTTATGCACTGCCCTGCTAGATTTCATTCTCTTTTCATTAAGTTGTTACTCGCCCTCATTGCGTGGCACAAAAGCATTTTATTGAGCTCACAAGGATTATTACTGTTTGTGCCTGGAGTAATACGCACTACAATCCTCTCCCAACTGTATTGAATTACTCAAAAGGCACAAACATATTACAGAGACGTGAACAGCAGTGTCATCTCAGTCACCATGATTTTACCAAGTAAGACTTGTTCCTGGATCAACATATTTTGTTGATCCTGGAACAACATTCCTGTCCAAAGATTCTGTCCACATTCCCACCCCTAAACATAACCCTACCCATAAGTTATCCCTAACATCAGAGGGAAATGATACGTGAAATACGCTGATGTAGAAGCACCTAACCCTGGATGTAAGCATAAACTTGACATAAACTTGTCCTTCAAATCTAACTGGTTGATTAGAATGTCGTTCCAGGATCCACAAAGACGTTGATCTTGGCGAACAAGAACATGTTGCACTTGTGAAAAAAAATCACGTTCACCGTATGATCTCACAGGTGATTAAGTTTATAGTACCAAGACTGGTAAAAGGGCAGTGCCTGCAGCTAAATTGTTAAATGTTAAAAATGACTGAAATGCAAAGCATCTTGTTTGCCAGTACAAACTGATGTCAAATAAGGTCACTGGGAGGTGACAAGTCCACAAAACCTTCCATTGTCATCAGGAATTTAAGTTAAGTTATGACAGGCATATTTTTTGGGGAATATATTTTTTCCTTTCCCAACAAATGGTCAGTGGAGGTAGAAAATGCTGATGACAATTTGGGATGTCTACATATACTGGCAATAAATAATGTATATGATTTTGTAATGTTCTAGCATAAAGACAATAGATATAAAATAACATTTTGAATATAAGTGGGTAACAGGGTTGAATGGTTGAGTTTGACAAAAACATGACACTATTGTGCAACTAACACCCAAAACCATTAGAGAAGACTGATTTCTTTGAGCAGAATTCATCCCTGTTACCACTGCTGCTAAAAGGCAGCCTTTTTAGTCTATTTTCTTTATGCTTTTCTCAGCATAGTCACAGGGCAATTGTGAAGACTACCAGAGCTGAAAACATGAGGCAACTCTCCAAACTGGAGAAACCTAAGGGTAGCAGACTCAGCAGGGGAATCCTGGGTTTCACATCTGCTGCAATTCTGCAAAATCCTGCACCAGACAGCGATCGACATTCTGACTTAAATTGTTGATTCATTGTGTACTTATCTAGAGTTGTCCCTTACCTCCTGTCTTGTCGTGCAGGTACATACCAGGGCCAATGGGTGGGCGGCATGCGGCACGGATATGGTGTACGGCAGAGCGTTCCGTACGGCATGGCGGCCGTCATCCGTTCACCTCTGCGTACCTCCATAAACTCTCTACGCTCCGAGCACAGCAATGGCACAGCTCTGCTGACCGGCGATCGGGCGCCTGTGGCTGGAGTTGGGGGTGGCGGCGTCCTAACAGCGGGCAGCCCGGCCGTGTCCCGTGGAGGCTTTGTTCTGACGGCCCACAGTGAGGCAGAGCTGTTGAAGAACAAAAAGAAGGGCCTGTTCCGTCGCTCACTCCTTAGTGGCCTCAAGCTGCGAAAATCAGAATCCAAGAGCTCATTAGCCAGCCAGCGAAGCAAACAGAGTTCCTTCCGCAGTGAGGCCGGAATGAGTACGGTGAGCTCCGCTGCATCTGACATCAACTCAACCATCAGCCTTGGGGAAGGGGAAGGCGAGCTGCCGGTGGGCGAGGACGACGTAGATGCCACTACCACCGAGAGTTATGCCGGCGAATGGAAAAATGACAAGAGGACGGGCTGTGGGGTAAGCCGGCGTTCGGACGGACTGCACTACCAGGGTGAGTGGATGGGCAACAAGAGGCATGGCTACGGATGCACCACCTTTCCCGACGGCACCAAAGAGGAGGGCAAATACAAACAGAACATGCTTGTCAGTGGCAAACGCAAGAACCTCATCCCACTACGTGCCAGCAAGATCCGTGAGAAAGTGGACAGAGCGGTTGAAGCGGCAGACAAGGCTGCTGACATTGCGAAGCAGAAGGAAGAGATTGCGCTCTCAAGGTAAGATGCAGGGTCTCACGTTAAGTATATTTGCTTGCTGCTTTTCCTCAAAAAGCTCTAGACCGACCTAATGCTAACATACATTCTCAATGCAATGTCCTAATTTTTGGGTGAAAATAATGCTTTAAATCATTTTAATAGACTGTCTCCTTAATGGTTCAACAACCAACTTGTCAAGCACAGTTTGCGTTACACGAATGCTTGTGCAATCATATGTTAAAGCATTCCTAATAGCGCACATACATTTTTCAAATGGACCAAAAATTTTGACAACCCATTTTGCACTACACAGATTTATGTTCAATCAGATGCTTTATAATAAGCATGTTCTGCCCCTTTAATACCAAACCGATTAGCAAGTACATGGGTCCATGGTCATGGTAACAATCATATACACTGACATATTTATTGAAACAAAGTTTGGGCAGGGCATCCTAAAGGGCTCTTCAAAATAAAAAGGGGAAAAAAGCCGGTTAGCTTTAGTTAGTCATTCCCAATGTAGAAAGTATTTGATTGTTCAAAATCTGTGTAGGGCAGGGTGAGTCATCAATATTTTTGGCAAAATATTGAAACATGAAACGAGTATATATATAAATTTTGTCAAATTGTTTTGGATTACACTAGCATATATATGGCTTAAGAGCTAACAAACATGGACGAAAAGCAAGCAAAACTCTTCCCGAATTAATGGCGTTTTAAAGTGCATAGAGTGAACAAACATATGGTTGGACTCCCCAAGTGTTTATTGACATTAGTCAATCGTTCTACAACATGTAGCCTCTCGCTTTCTTTACATAGCATCCAAATGAAGGCCATATTTCTAGCGGTTGCTTGGGACCTGTTAAATAGGCCTTGCTGGTGCCGCTATGTGGTGTGGTTGCTAAGGAAACGTGAATGATTTGAGTCTGTGTCAGCGTGGAGAGAGAATACATAAGTCTGGGTTCACTTAATGAGAGTCATGTAGATTCTGGGTGTATCAGCAGACTGACTGATGTCTTTATTGATGCAGAGCAACAGCGGCACAATCAATAACATGGACATGTGGAATGCCATAGTCATAAATTGCCTGATGCTGTTAAGGCGTGTCTCTGTGCGTGTGTGTCTCTGTGCGTGTGTGTGTGTGGGCTGGTAAACCCTACATTATGGGGATAAAGATGTCCCCTCAAAAAATGACAATATTGTTTGGACTCCATGAGGAAAACGGCTTATAAATCATAGTAAGGGATGTTTTTTGATAATGTTAAATCCAGAAAGTTTTCTGTGATGGGTATGGTTAGGTTTGTGGTTATATAAAATCATTATGTCTGTGGAAAGACTCCATAAAACATGAAAACACAACTGTGTGTGGGTTAACCGTATCGTTTGGTTGAATACAGAATGCTAATTGAAAAATGGAAGCATTTTTCATCTTGTTGTCTGCCATGTCTGTTTGTTGATGTTGTCTAGAAAATCGGACGAACGGTCTGGGAGGAGTTTAGGCTGATTATGTCAAATTTGGTATCTGTGTTCTCGGCATGACCCAAGGAAGATATTAAGACAATTTGTTTTAAAATAGGTTAATGCAATCAAAAGTTATTTGCATATTTGTACATTTTGTTATAACGTTTGACCACAAGATGGCGCTGCCCCAAAACTTTTTGTGTAGAGTCAAATTGAGATCCCAAAGACACATACGAAGTTTCGTAACAATACGCCAATCCGTTTAATAAATATAGCATTTTACGACAAAATTAAAAATGGCCGACACTCAAAATGGCCGATATGAGAAAATGTGGTATCGCACGACTCAGTATGATGCATTGAATCTAAAGAGACCAGTTTTATGATTTTTGACCAAAGTGTTCAGAAGTTATGAGCAAAAAAGTCACTTTTTTACATCTCCTGACCAGTAGGGGGCAGTGTGCAAAAACTCTGCATGTAGCCTCAGAACATGACTACTATGACACACACCAAGTTTGGTCAGAATACGCAAATGCGTTGCAGAGATTTCATTTTTGCTGCCATTTTGTTGAATTAATTCACAAGTTATTCGTAAACGGTTTAACGAATCAGCTTGATTTCCATTACTTTTGGTCAACATTGTCTGGAGATTTTTCGTTTTTTCGTAGAATTCAAAATGGCGGAAAATTTTTCATGACGGAAAATGACGTCATAGGGGGCAATCGAATCGGCTTAAGCCAAGGATTCAGTCGACAAAGGAATTTTGTTTCTAGCCCTTATGGTTCAAGAGTTATTAGGATAAACGTGAGTGTAACTTCGGACATGTGGTGGCGCTAGAGAGCTTGAGTTAGAGACTTCAATTTTGCTATGGACAATGATTGGACTGTCCTTTATGTGTGTGCCAAATTTCATCATTTTCCCGCAAACGATTCTATGGCCTGCCATAGACCTCCATGGCGGAAGAAGAAGAATATTAGTGAAGAATAAAAAGAACCGGAACAAACACAATAGGTGCCTCTGCACTTTCAGTGCTCGGCCCCTAATAACAGATGTTTCTATTCTTGGTAAACTGTCACTTTATGTAATAAAATGTGTAGGTAAAAAAGCTTAAATCAAATTCTTTCGCAGAACCCTGTGAAGTAAGCTGTGTCCCCTGCATGAGAATCACTGACTCATAGTTCAGCAGAAGAAAAAGGATCTAGAACCAGAGTAACCAGGAAAAAAACGAGTGACAAAGAGAATCTGAGATTTCCGCATAATGCCAAGAGTGCTGGAGACTTGCCGGAACTAAGAACTAAATCAGTTTGCCTATTTTATTGTATCGCTCTCTCCATTTCAAACACTCCCAACCCCTCACAAACTCACAGTAGCTTATTGCCTCACACATGTTACGGACACCTGTGTGCATCCATGTGACCTGCACATACATGTTGGGAAATGTGTGTGCGTGTAAGCACATATGTGAGTTTATATGCTCACGCCTGCCCATTGACGGTGCTACATATGTTTGCGTACATACAGACATGCATAGGTATGCATGTGCTATATTAAGAGCGTCACTCACCAGATAAATCCCACTGACCTCATTATATTCTCAGCAATGCTATCACTACAGCTTAGCACTGCCCCTGCCCAAACACATATACAAGCATACACACACACACACACACACACACACACACACACAGCAACCAATGAAATACGGCTGAATTAGAAATGTCAAATAAACTATTAAATGATTTTAAAAAAATTCTAAAGGGATTTATTATTACCTCATTTGCAGATTCTTAAGGGAAAATAAATACATTTAGCATGTTAAATTGGAAATAAATAAATACATTTAGCATGTTAAATTGGAAATAAATCAGCGTAGTTTTATTTTGTTATATCACAAATTTTTTTACACATAATAATATTTCAATATATTTGTTACGTCCCGAAGGACGTAGGTTTTTTTGCAGTATTTTCTTTCTGTTTTTCGTTCTTGCGAGGGTTGTTGTCTCTGGCTTGTACTGTCACTCTGATAGCTGGTGCTGATTGGCTGTCTGACCTGTCAATCATGCAAGAAGACGTGATTGGCTGTGCTGCATGAGGGCGGGCTCTTCTCATCTCATCCGATGATCAACACCTGTAGAATCGCTTCTTAAGGGACGAGCTGCTGCACAGCGGGAGAGACTGCTTTTTCTTTTTGTTCTGATTCTGACTTTTTTTTTTTTTTTTCTTATTGTTTGAATTTCGCGCACAAGCACTGTGTACCGAGCCTGAACAGTTATGATAATTGGCATCATGCGAGCAACATTCGAAATTCGAAATGTGAACTTACACAAAAAAGTTCATAAATGTAAGGGTGCGGGTTATGCCAACGATTTTACGCTAAACCCGCTGGCTATATGAGGGTGCGGATTATATGCGGGAAAATACGGTAAACCTCTCGCAAATGTTTTGCCTCCCCTGAAAAACTTTGCATTCGCTCACAAAAAAAACGTTTCAGCTCTGCGAGCGAACGCACAGTTCCTCAACAGAACGCAATTATTTTTGCGATGAGCACAAAGTTTCTTGGGGAATGCAAAACATTTGCAGGAGAACGCAAAAAATGTCCCCGCCATCTAATTTTTTTTTTCAGCGTTCACTCACCAGTCAACAAATAGCTACACAATAAAAAAATTACTTTAAATTAATGTTTTTTTTTGGGGGGGGGGGGGGGGGGGTTGTTTAATATACATTACTATTTAACCCATTTGAAACTTGAAATGTACACATATGAAACCCATGTAATGTAATGTGAAATTTTTTTAGGAAACCGTGAAATTTATGTTTTTTCGTAAGATGAATTGGGGAAAAAATGACATTCGTATTAAACTTGTACTATAGTGTATGCTGATCTACAGAGTGGATTCTATATTTTTAACCATACCTGAAAAACAACCCTGAATGGATCATTCCTTGGGGTTCGCTGCATGACCTAAAGAGAAGAAAACAAGAAAAGATCATTTCGAGGAAAGCCTAATTGCTCTAAAGGGAGTAATAGTTTGAGAAGAAAGGATTGCTAATGGATTCTTAACCATCAAGCTTACTTTAATACATTGTTTTTCTAAAAAAAAAACTCTCAAACCACGATTCGTCCAAAGCAAGGAGTCATATCGTGCATTTTTTATATTATTTCCCCCCATAAGATCCATTTATAATCAAGTAAAAACAGTCATGATTTAGCTTTTCTTGGCAATTTTCCACCCTCTCTTTGACCCTACAAACCAGCTGTTTTTTTCTTTCTGTCTACGCACAGTAAATTCCCTCTTTGCATGTTAAATGTGAAGCAGCGCTTTGCTGAGCTTACTGTGGGTTTCATGGCTATGAGTCAAGTTTCTTAACACTGAATAGGCGTTTATGGCTGTGTATCCGCTTTTAGTTCAGAGCTGTTTTTGCAACTTTATTTCAGGGAGGAACTTTTCAAGAAGTAAACTGATTCTTTTAGTTCAAAATATTTTGATTTAAACAACACTTTTATCAATTGTAAGAGGGTAGTCTACTAAAACCATAAAATATACAGTCAAACACTTCCGGAGAAACGTAGGCAGACACAACACGCAAACAGGATGCAGGAGAGACTAGTGGAGATCTAAACAACACAACGGTTAATCGGATTAGCTTGCTAGGGTCAACATGGTCAAAGTAGCTACTACCGTAGACCTGCGCTGAGGCACTAACACCGGAAGCAACCGTGACTCATCTGCAACTTAAAAAGCTTTGTTCTAGTGGTCACAAGTCGGCTTATTTGGGCCGTCCATATAGATTAGTGCTTTGTGGTCACGAGACGTCCATCTTTGGACTTCATATTTAATGCAAAGAGGCTTGTTCCCATTCCTTTTCACAAAAGAAAAACTACAAATCCACAAATTATCTAAATATACTGAATCCATGCAATCAGTTCTGGATCACAACATTTAACTCTAAATAAAACGAATCAATATTTGCTTCTGAGCGACATGGCATATGAACGAAAATGTGCATTTTTCGAGAAAGAAAATACACAAAAACGCTGACAAAATCAATATAAACAAATTAACTAACCCTATGAATCTGTTGTTATGAATCTAATTATGTGATAGAATTAACAAAATAAGATAAGTCCTCTCAAATAACAAAATAAAAACATAACAAAATTGGGAAGACAGCAAGCAAGCTTTGAAGTTTGCAAGTTTGAAATGAAGTCACAGCAGCTCATTCCTGGCTTTTGCTTTAAGTATATCGTGGTATTTTTGAAACTGCTTGCCAAAACCTTCCAGAAAAATGTGCTATGGCTTATTAACAAATTTGTTCTACCATTGGTCAGACGTCCTCGAGTGAAAACATGAACACACTGGAGCTGCTTTATAGTAGAAAAGTTTTTATGTTTAATACGGTAAAGGAGCTTGAATTTAAGCAATCTATTGTATAAACTGCTATATAAAAATACTTGATGGGACTTTTACTAGAGTGCCGAATTGCAGAGCTCGTGCAAACATATCCATGTTGCTATGATCAGATGCTTTTTTTGTGCTTTATTTTAAAATTATGTGTAAAAGTTGTGTTTTTTTTTTTGTTATTGAGAGGAAAGCACGGCGCACGTATTTACATATTCTAAAGCATATCCGGGCCTGAACTTCGTTCCGACCTGATTTTGTTCGAAATGACATCACATCAGTTCGTTCTTCAATTTCACTTGAAGTATATCGGAGCCGTGGGTCATTATGAACAAATAAACTACTCATCCTATTCATTCATTTTGAATGATGTAATAGAATCAACAAAAATGCTAACCTATAAAACAATTGAACTGCAAATCACTGCCTAAAGTTATTTAAAACAAAATATTTTAGAAAAGTTCTACAAAATTTTCGAAGAAATGCAAATATAAAAGTGAATTGAGAGTGTAGAGAGACTGATTTGGTTCGCTTATTCACAGAAGTCAGAATGCCGTGATTCAAAAGTAACAGTGCCTTCACTAATTGATGGATTTTGACAATAAACACAATTTTAAAACATATTGACTACAGAAGCATATCATCATTGCCTGATCCTGGAGATCATGGTAGGCCTGACTTATGTACTGTTAAAAATGGCTTTTGTATGGAGAAAATTAACTTGCTTTTTTTGTTTAGCTGTATTGGCATTTATGGATGGTCATACATGTGCTTTTGGTTTTGTCGTCATAAACACTGTTTCTAAATGACCCACACCATTATCTCTGGGTGGACTGGGGCAGGAGCTTTGCATTGTGATTAATTAGCATATATTAGCTCTTTCTATGTCAAAAGTGCATGAAAAAAATCCTATTTACCATTAAAATGACCTTTAAGTTGACTGGAAGATCCATCTTTTCAAATGGATGGCGTAGTTGCACTGGAGGTTGTGGATGTGTGAACGTGATGCTAAAAAAGAAGACAGGCTGCTCAGATCATTTAGTAAAGTCACACAAGCAGGAGAATGTGAATGAGAGGCAGGGCTTTAGAAAAAAAGCCTGTGTGTATGAAAGAAGCGATGGGAGGTGCCTGCACGTGTCTGAGTGTTGAGAGGAAGGACGGAAGAAAAAAAGAGAGTGAGAATCTGTGTTAGCGTCAGAGATGGGTGAGAGTTTACACGTGTATGGGTGTTAAATTAATGTTTAAAGGGATAGTTCACCCAAAAATGAAAACTCATTTTATTCAAAATGTTGGTTCAAAGCTATACGATTTACTCTCTTTAGTGGAACACAAAGAGAATTAATTAATTAATTTAATATAATGAAAGTGAATGGAGATTTTTTTTTAAAGCCAAGCATAAAAAAAGCCACAATGAAGTGGATTTAAAAAAACAAAACAAATTGGTAATCTAATAATTGACAATTCAATAAATAATATAAATGATATAAGGACAAATGATGTATGAAAAAGTAACTTTATTGAAGATAAATACACTACAGACCGAAATATGTTTAAAAAGAACTCTGAAATATTATTACAATTTAAAATAGTTAAATACATTTCAAAATGTAATTTATTCCTGTGATGCAAATCTGAATTTTCAGTGTCATTCCTTCTGTCTTCAGTGTCTAAACCTTCACTAATCATTCTGATTTTATGATTTATGTTGCTCAAGAAACATTTCTGATTATTATCAATGTTGAAAACAGTTGTGCTGATTAATACCTTTGTGAAAGCAATGATTTTTTTTTTCAGGCTTCTTTGATGAACGTAAAGTTCAAAAGAACAGCATTTATTTGAAATAGAAATCTTTTATAATAATGATCAATCATTTTTGATCAATTTAAAGCATCCTTGCTTAATACAAGTATTATTTTCTTTCTTTTTTAATAGACAATTCTCTGAAAACAAGACTTTTTTTGCTATTTAAGTTAATGTTAAACCACGTTTTAAGATATATTTGAAAAGAAGATATCAACAACAACAACAACAGCAGAAAACACAAGCTTCACAGCTCCATTCACTTTCAATCTACGGAAAACAGTGGCCAGGTTATTCTTCAAAATGTTTACCTGCGGTGTTCAATGGGATAGAGTAAGTCATTGAGGTTTGGAAGAACACGAGGGTGAAAAATTTAACATTAAAAAAGCTAGAGTATTATATTTGAATATTTATTCAATAGCATACAATAATATTTGAACAATTTATTAATTGTCTAATAATATTTGTATTAATTAAATTAATACTTATAGTGGTTTTTTTGATACAATTTACATTGTTATTTAATATATAGTATTTTTTATTATTAATAATAAGATTTTTAAATCATTTTAGTTACAATTTCTGTTATTTCTTGTGTCATTTTTTTAACTTTTTAAAAAATAAATAACAGAATTTTCTTTTTTTGCTGAACTATCCCTTTAATTGTGTGAGAGTTAGCGGGACTTGCTGTGAAACAACGCTTAGTCTCTGTTTCCATTAGAAAGTGTGTAGAAACATTGCTACTGTTCAGCAGTATATAAATAGATCGGCAACCAGCACAGCTCGACCCAGACTCACAGCGCCTATGGATCAGGATCCAGCGTGTGTGTGTGTGTGTGTGTGAGAGAGAGAGAGACCATACACACACCATTTAGAAGCCCTCTATTAGTGAATGGACGTTTCTCACATCCAGCCCTCACTCTCTGACTGTACTCTCAACACCTCCAGAAGCATCCCACAATCCTCCTCTCATTCTCCTCTGTTATCTAATTGTTTGTCCTTTTTATACCCCACGCCATCTTATCCTCTCCCTCACTTTCTCTCCTCTGCCGTTGCCAGGACAACCGGCAAGGCACGGGGTGAATGCAATCCTAAGATCTCTTCATCCGACCTACCTCTTCGTAGCTCACGGTCACACACTCCAATGCTCTCGTGGACACATGTTCTGACCACACCACATGCTATATAACCCCATTTAAACACACACACACACACACACTTTCTTGCACAAACATGCACTTGGTTTGGCTGGCTGGCTGAAGACAGCCTAGAGCAGAGAGGAAGAGGGTGCAATCGATGAGCATCGACATGCAATACTGCACCAAGACAGCCACTGCACAAACAAATAGAGAATGAGACGGAGGAAAAAGTTTCATGAGAAACGGAGAGCATCTTCATACGTGTGGGCTTTAAGTCTGTTGAAACAACAAATGTTCATTAAAAAAGCTAGAGTATTATATTTGAATATTTATTCAATAGCATATAATAATATTTGAACAGTTTATTAATTGTCTAATAATATTTGTATTAATTAAATTAATACTTAGTGTTTTTTTATAAAATGTACATTGTAATTTAATATATAGTATTTATTATTATTAATAATAATATTTTAAATCAGTTTTTAAATCATTTTAGTTAAAATTTCTGTTATTTCTTGTGTCATATTTCTATTTTTTGGTATTTTTAGTAATATGTCTGTAGGTTTTTAATGCATTTTTATTTCAGTTTTAGTTATTTTAGTTGAATTCAATTGAAATGGGAAATAAGTGTAAGCTTTACAGATCTTATTTGATCTTAGTTGTTTTATTTCAATTTTATTTATTTTTATTTGTTTTATTTCATGTTTTTATGGTTTTAGTTTCAGTTAACTTTAATAACTCTGATTAATACAACTTTAATTAAATGATCAAATTAACTACTACTACTAACTATTTCAAACTAGCTAAAATTTCATTATTAAATTTACTCAAATGTCATATTTTAATTGTAATTTAATTATATTTAAATAACTAACTAAAGCTATATTTCTAATAAACTATTTAAAATAACGTATTAATACATTCAAATATTTTATATTTTAGTAATTTTTGTGCACAATGTTTCCACTCAAATAACTTTATTTCATTTTATATTTACTGTATTATATTGTTTTATATTTATACTGATCAAGAAATTATTTGTTTTGCAGTTCTCAATCCAATAAAATATTTTAGTAATTTTTGAGCGCAATGTTTCCACTCAAATAAGTTTATCTCATTTTATATTTACTGTATTATATTGTTTTATATTTATACTGATTAAGAAATTATTTGTTTTGCAGTTCTCAATCCATTAAAATATTTAATATTTTAGTAATTTTTGAGCTCAATGTTTCCACTCAAATAAGTTTATCTCATTTTATATTTACTATATTATATTGTTTTATATTTATACTGATTAAGAAATTTTGCAGTTCTCAATCCGTGTCAGCATGATAAAGTCAAAGTCTCAATCGCACACAGGTAAAACAGATGGCTGTGATGAACGGGGAATCACACATTAAAAGGCGAGGTTGTGAACGCTAGCTCTCTTTTATTCTCTTCGACACAGAGCACATTGATTTCCTCAGTGAATTATTTAGCAGCCGAAGCAAGCACTGTTGCCATTTCTTAGAGATCCAGATGGGAATTAGTGAACAGTACTTGTGTATTGTAGAGGATAATTGTAACATTTTGGGGGTAACGCTTATTTGTTCAGAAAATGCTTAGCCTAAAGCTTTCCTTGAACATTATTGAAAAAGTTCCTGAAGTATTCTGCAAACCATTTGGCAGCATGTGATATTTACATTTGAACATGGTTCTTTAAACTCCAGTAAAGTTGGTTTTACAGATCATGAAGTCTTGGCAAGTTCGAGGAGTTAAAGCAAGTTAGAATTACAGTGTCAGAAAGGCCTGACTCTGTAGAGTCCCGAGAGTGTCTCAGAGCGAGAGTGTGTGACTGCTGTGTAATTGTTTGCCTTCAGCCTGTATTTATCGTCAACCCTTGGATAATCGGAGCGTCAAGATACTGCTAGGCGCTGAAGCATGTGACTTCTAAACTTAATGACCGGTTCATTGATCGTTCATTGGCTAAACCATGGATTTATGGGTATTTTTCTGTGGTCATGGGTCAAGGATTTCCCCAATAAAACCCAAACAACAAAAACACCATCCATAAAACATGATAGATAATAATGTAATGGGGGGCCTATAATAATGTATACTTTTGTTATATACTATTAGATAGATATATATTTGTATCACAGTACCATTATAGTAGTGCGAGTGTGTGTGCGTGTGCATATATGGGTGATTCTCACGAAACCATTAAAACACCACGGCATTAAGGATTTAAAATATATAACGTCATTTAGTGAAATAAAAAAGCATCACAATAAAGACCATACTGTTCTCTACCTTGAACAATGTATAATTTTAACATGGAAATTAATTATTTTTCTATTTTACAGCATTTTTACTGAAATTCTCATTACCGCAACGCGTTCGACTTTGACTGAACATATGTTATGTTGTAATTTAAACAAATTAAACAAAAAATATTCAGAAAAACTTTAATGGATGCTTTACTTGAATATTTCAGATAATAGACAAATTATTTACTGAATATTCATATATAATACTAATAATGAAAAAAGTAGGAAAATTATGTGTCCATGACTGATGTTCTCATTCTGATGTTCAACATTTTTTAAGGACTGTTAAAAGACACATATAGAATTTAAATAAAGTTATTATTAATTATTAATGTTATTATAATGTTATTATATATAATATACGTATGTGATATCAGAACTTGATTGATGAAAAATGTATAAAACTGTGTCAGTGTGTTACGCACCAAGAATGGACTCCAGAATGGGAGTTTGGAAAATCAATCCTTAAATATTTAGAAAAGGAAAGACTTTTCAGAGATTACAAAGGCATTGTTTTTATTTGTAATAATGTCCCTGGTTTAATTGTTTAAAATAAAAATGTGCAATATTTTATTACAATTTGTCACGAGTAGGGAGGGTGCGTGATGCAGAATCAAGGCACTGAGCACGAGGGTCTCAACGAAAATATGCTTTAATAATAAACGAGAAACAAAAGACAAACAGAAAAGGCACTCAATGGTGCAAACCTGAACGCATGGCTCGGCTCGGCTCGACTCGACTCGACTCGACACAAGGCTTGGGGCAAACATGAACTGACATCCACACACCAACAAGCAACTTCACATAACTTTAAAGACTCGCAAAACACAAGGGAACATAGGCAGGTATATATAGGCAAACACGATTAACACAGCTGACAGGACTTGGGTAATGATTAGACACTAACGAGGTGTGAATGACCTGGAAGAGAAACAATGGGGAAACAGACATGACAAATGCCACAAGACAAGACCATTACAAAATTGTTAAACTGAAGAAAGTTTTCTGCGATGGTAGGGTTAGTGTAAATGTGCATATGTCTTTATAATGATAGGTGCACCAATGTGTGTGTGTGTAAAGTTGTCAGATATTGGAGTTTAAAGCTGAAGCGTGTAAAAAGTCACGCTTTTCACTTCCTTTTGTTGACCCTAGAGGCTCACAAATGACAAACTTCATCTTACATTTACATTTATGCATTTGGCAGATGCTTTTATCCAACGCGACTTACATTGCATTCAAGAAACAGATTGAATCAGCTCTTGCTTTCCCTGGGATCGAACCCATGACCTTGGCGCTGTAAACACCAATGCTCTACTGATTGAGCTTCATCTTAAATGTAAGACCACCAGCCCTGTTCTTCTTTAACCCTGTCTTTCTCTCTACTTCTCAACCGCCACATCCACAGGACAGCTCACGCCAGAGGGAAAGCTGATGCCGCGTCAACGACAGCGCAGAAAGCCCAGGAAGAGTGCAGGCTCGCCCGGATCACCGCCAAAGAGTTTTCCCCTTCGTTCCAGCACAGAGGAAACAGTGAGTGCAACCAGCCGAATCTGGAGACTAAAAATAACCAGGCCTTCAAACTGTTTGACAGTACAACTAAGCTTTCCGGTTTTCTGCAAATGCCAAATATGCCAATAAGTAAACTTTGAAAACACTCTCCCACTGTGATTTGAAATCTGCAAATATCATTCACTGATTCAGGGGATGACTTCATATTTAGTGCTGAGCATTGTTTCCTAGCAAAAGCTTGCAGCCAGAGGTAGATTTTTAAGAGATACGTTTTAGTAATAGCACAGGAGAACAACGGTGAAAAGCATCCGTATGTGTGTGTGTGTGTGTGTAGGTGCCGGATGGGTTCAGGGCTGTAGGGGTCAATGCCCCTACCGTGCCGTGCGGGGGTAATGAGTGATAGAAGAGGCAATAAGAAGATAAGGGGAGGTCAGCACTGACCTTTCCGACAAGCCCACGCGAAGCTAGCCGACATACACAATGAAATTTATGCATGCACACACAATACCCACACACACATATTCACACCACCCACATGCATAAACACACATACTGTATACGCAGTCACACTTTCAGTCACTGTCACACCCCCACACATTGGCAGGATTTATACACTCTCAGATCCCATCCTGTCACAAAACACCCTTTACACATGCTGTGCAGGATCAGTGTATGCGACCTCCTGGAACGGTTGATATTTCTAAATGATAAAGTTACGTCATGTGATGACCTTAGAAATGTTAGGACAAACTTGGCAGAGATGTGCTGACTTGCAGCAGATTTGTAAATGATGTTTACAGTTGGAATACAAGCCTTTATGAGGTTAAGTTGAAAGTTATGTACTTACGCAAACCTACTTGAAAGTCTTTGTTTTTATTAGTCGAGCTGATGGTGCCGACCCTGGAAAGCTTTGATAAGTTACGCTGGAAAGGTCCATGTTCTTCAAGCAATCAAATGTGGTACAGGAATAATTCACCCCAAAATAAATTAAAAAAATTAAAATCACCCCGAATGTTGTTCCAAACCCAACGATTAAGCTGTTCTTTTTTCTGCGGAACACAAAAGAAGAATTACTCAAGAATCTTCTCAGTTCTTTTTCCCGCATCTACAGTTTATATAGTGGCCAAAACACCAAAAAGGACCATAAAAAACAAAGGATGCAACAATATTAAAATTCTGGCTCATATGATAAGCTGACAGTTGTTTTTTATGTTATAGCTGTTAAGTGATAAATGATACATTTTAAAATTCAAACCATTTTGTCTAATTTAATGTTTTATAAAATAAAAAATTAGATGCTAAAAGTGAATTAAGGAATTACAACATTACAAATGACAGTATGAAAAATGGTTATTACATTTACCAACGTTATTAAATTACTAGGTTTTTAAATTACAGTAATCCCTCGCCACTTTGCGGTTCAAGTTTCGCGGTCTCAGTGCATCACGGATTTTTCAGAAATATTCATCGAAAAATAAAAAATACCGCCATATCGGCAGCCGTATTGCAGAAAGCAGCGTTGCTTCATCGTGATGCGCGAGAGAAACGGTTTCCCAGGACGCCAGACAAAGAGAGAAACTCTCTCAGAGGCTTTGTACACACACACGGCACTCAGACAAGACACGTGATTGGTTCCCGACGCGAGATCGACCAATGAGAGCACGAGTGGAGTGGAGCCTCTTCTCCTCTCTCAGAAGCAAATGCTGACGATCCAGCGCCGATATCTGACGATCCAGAACTTCCCGAACTGATTTAAAGGCCTCATTATACCAGTGCAGTAACACCATCATCATCATCATCATCACATTCATCGAACCGCACAGCTCTGTCATCGTCGTCATTACTGAGTGTAGAGCACCATAATACGTATCGTATGAGAGAAAGAGAGTAAATGTACAATATTAAGGTTTTATAATTAAATAGATTTAATTAAAATATTTAAAGTATAAATATACATATTTTAAACATTCTGGTACCTATACACACACATACGAAAATTCCTAGGGGGGGCAAATCCTACTTCATGAATTTTCACCTATCGCGGGGGGATCCGGTCCACATTAACCGCGATAAATGAGGGATCACTGTATTCACTTTAAATGGGCTTTACAAAGCAACGCCCCATTTTTTATTTTGAATGTAAACCCACATATTACAGACTTCACACAATTATGACTATCCTATAGCTTCAGAAAACTTCATGCATGAGTCTTTAAATATGTAGCACTGAAAAGTGCAAGTAAACATTTTGAATTCAGAAATTATATTATATTATACACATTTATTTATTTATTTTGCTTAAGACAGATGGAATCTTCTACAAGGGCATGTTCCTAATCCCATACACTCCCTTTTCAGTACATTTCAAGCATGTGGCATGACTACATGTTTTAAAATTAAAACTTAGACTTGTCTCTATGTCTCTGAGTAGGAGTGGAGTGCCAGCGACCCAAACAGCAGAACTCGAGCGAGAACGACGTGGAAGTGATCTCCAGTGGGACTGCGGACAGCACTGAGCTCTACATGAAAGGCTCCACACCCCCGGACCTGACCCCAGAGGTGAGCCCTACTCCCAGCCGGCACTCTACACCCACCCGAAGCCCGACCACCAAATCTTCCCACCGCACCAAAAATGCCCGCTTCCTGCGACAGACTGCAGTGGACGAGGAGCGCGGGGGAACGCAAGAGATCCAGGTGATGATGGAGGGGAGAGGTGGTGGTGGTTCGGGTGGCGGTGGAGAGTACCTGAGGGCTAACAGCTGGAGTGAGGACAAACGTGCCTCTCGTGGGGGGAGTAGTAGAGGCGGTAGTCATGGCAGTAGCCGCTCTACAACTCCTTCAGTACAGGACGAGGCGAGGGTTGGGGCGGCACGGGCCAATGGCCACAAGCACGGCTCCAATCATAAGCCCCGAGACCACAGCTCCTCCAATCACAAAACGCCACGGGAAAGAAGGCCAGACGGACCCTCGGCATCCTGGACATCTCAGCGGGTACACGGAGACAGTTTGGCTCAATCTCGCCTCCTAGAGCAGGACGAGGAAAAACTGAGCAATTACGAAATGGAGATGCGGCCGTTACAGCCAATGGACTCCCATAACTCACAGAAGCCCTATGGGCATGGGGAGGAGTGGCATGGTCACTCAGAGTCCCGTGCACATACACTACAGCGACGGGGGAAAAACCGGGAACGGGACGTCCGGGATGCTGCCTCAGGGCCCAGGGATGCCCGGGAGGGGCCGGCTCCAGACTCAGTGCAAAAGTTGGACAGTCTACGAGTGGGGGAAAAGTTAGAGGCACGGCCCCTCCGCAGGGACCTCACACTTTCACCCCCACAGAAATCCCCACCTATTGCACTAGAGCATGACGATGAGAATCAGTCTCAGCTCAAAGTGAACTCGGTAAGTGAAGAAGCACTACACTGGACACAAAAAGAGGGACTTTAATGTATAGCTCAAGTTCGGATATCATTTACTCACCCTCATGTTGGTCCAAATCAGTATGACTTTCTTGTTTTTAGCACAAAAGGAGAAATTGTTAAAGACTAATTTACAGTAAATTGGGACAGTATCTTTCAAACTTTAAACAGGGAACTAAACATCATTAAACTATGGTTAAAAAAAGTGCTGCTTGTGAGCTCCAAGTGAGAAAGGCCAATATCCTGCAGTGTTTAGTTCAAACCTGGCTGGACATTTCTAGTATCTCCGAAGACCTTGATTAGTTCAGGACTGCTTCATTATGACTGTCTCTAAGGCCCCGTTGATTGCTGGTATTAAGAACTGTTTTCATCAATCAGGTCACAAGTGGACAATGTTAAATAGAGGTGCAAAAGGGGTCTAAAATGTTCCATTTCCAGAGGTAGTCGAAAACGCATTCAACCAGATTCCTTTTGTAGTGTAGAATCTCATATAGTTGAAGGCATTCGAACAGTCATGAAAGACCACCTACTCTCCGCCCACTGACCCAATGCGTAAACATTATGGGAAGCTCACTAGCCAGACGGCATTTAAACTTTATTGGCTAAAGAGCCAAGTTTAGTTTGAAGATGAAAAACTAACCAAACACAATGTTCTCTCACCACTCCTGATTTTTAACACACTCGCAGCATTTGGTGTGGTCTTTCAGCTGTCAGAGCAGAAAGAAAAGCTGCTGCTTTCCGTATGTTTTTCCATCGTCTCCGGTTGTGTTCATATGTAAATTGCGCAAGCTTATTTCATCCATTAAATCGAAAGATCTGAAAAGGCCCATTCATTCACCCACCCGTAGACCCTCCCCTCGAGGAAGGGCTGAAATGGGAAGTGGCTGAAAGTGGACAAAAGAGACACCAAGTGTAAACGGGAATGTGTCTCGATCAAAACGCATCTTAATAAACGCAGGCTTTAACCTGGCCTAAGATCTGTAGGATTGTTGCCCTCCAGGACCAGGATTGGACGTCTCTTTTTGTATTTCATGGAAGAAAGAAAGTCATACAGGTTTTGGAACAATATAAGGATGAGTAAATAACAGAATCTTAATAAATTGTCCAATAAAACGTTTGAATATTGAATCATAACATACAATCAACTCAAGATGTTTTAGTATGCGTTGGTGCCTGAGAATGCATGGGTAGGAAAATAGCCTCCACAAACATGGTGTAGGTGTTTGGAGTCCCAAGGGAACGTAGAAGCCGACTACAGCCCAAGACACCTATCCAAACTTCAAACTGTCCCCTTCCACTGCCTAGCGGCCCTTCGATCTCTTGCTGCACTAAGAACACCTTGGTAACAGCAAACTGGCAAAGTGGCTCCTTCCACAACGCAGCCCTACATTGGCTGTCCCACACTCTGTTGCTAGGGAACAGCTTATGCCTTGCTCGTGTTGTAGCCAATCAAATGACGAGAGTGAGTTCTAGTAAGGAGGGGGATTATGTTTGTAGCTGCAGAGAGGCAAGCAATGCAGCAGACTTGTGTAAGACAGGTTAACATGAAACAGAAACACATCGGCACAACAGCTAGCCCCGATTCAGGAATTAACAAACACTGTCAATGCTTTTAACAACATTTATACATTCACGAAATATCTAAACAACTGATTAGCTTAGCATAGCAGGAGGAAGAACAGCTCCTAAACAGGGCACAACTGTCTGACTGTGCAATAAAACAACCGTGGAGGGCAAAATGTGGTTGCTCAACAGGAAGATGAGCTAAATGTGAGATACGCTTGTCTTAATTCATTGTGCGTAATCAGTGCTCAAGGCGTCTTCTTAACAGTGCTGTGTCCGGTTCGCTTGTCACAGCCTAATTTCATGCCTCACATGTGTCTTGCATGCGCAGCACGCGTGTCCCTCCGCTCAATGGTTGTAAACATTGTCCACGGTACGCTTACATGAGCCCATCAATTAAAAAGCGCTCTCGACAAACCCGGCTCTTTGCAAATACGTTCTTCCTTACGAGGGCTGGCACAATGCAGCACAGACTCTCATTTCCATTGAGATAATACCGTATCTCTCCGGTGAGCCGAGGGGAATAGAATAATCATGCGGCTTTCTTTAAACATGCGCTGTAGTGTGCAAATGTGTTTTGTAGTGAATCTAGGACTCTAGTATGTTAATACACTGTAGAGAAAATTCACTTAAACAGTTGCACAACTTTTGTTTCGGTGCAATGTGACTGCGATACTCATGCAAAAGCTTTATCAGCGCAAACATGCTTCCTTTCTTTGTAAATTAGTGCAGTGTATTCACAAAAGTGAGCGCTTTTTGCACTAATGTTAACTATTTGCAGCACTCTCACAGCAACTAAGATTAAGAGCGCTATAAAGATCTAATATCAAGTCAAGAGCACTTTTGGCATTTTAAACTTGTTTAGGGGCTTAGACTGTAGTGGTAAAACATGGCTGTAATGTCCCAAGAAAGTGCACAACACAACAGTTTGGCACATACAATTCTGACTATAGACTTTCATAAAAATCTGTAAGGTTTGCTGTGATTATGTGTAGGCTAAAACCCATAGTATACTTCGATTTTTATGCATACACTATGTAAATTTTAACATCAACATAGTACGTGCATACTGTATAGAACATGCAATGATTTTTCTAATCAAGATTTTGATTTTTTTTGCACTAATTTGTTTGTCCACAAGGTGCCAACACTGTGCCAGCCCGTTGTTTCAAGGTTGAAAAAGAAAAGGATGAGACAGAATGACAACAAACTACTGGAAAACAGCAACAACAATAGTTAGCCGCATTGACTAGCGCTTATGTGAGGTGGTTAAGAGAGACCTGCAACTAGTTTAGAAGAGCGCAAAGAATAACGATAACGTTTGCTAATGTTCGGCTGTATGCATACGTTAAGCGTTCTCATCAAAACTAAAGTATACTTTGAGCTTAATTGACTTGCATAGGGTATAGGCTATGCTTGCTAAATGCTAAGCTAATACACAGAGTGATTAACTCTGCTATTACATTTACATTCATGCATTTAGCAGATGCTTTTATCCAAAGCGACTTGCATTGCATTCAAGAAACGCACTGACATTATAATCAGTTCTTGCTTTGCCTGGGAATCGAACCCATGACCTTGTTGTTGCAAGCGCCATACTCAGTTTGAACTGTTCGAAAGCCTACTAGTACTAAAACTTGAAATGTTTAATTTTTACTATCCATTGCTTCAGACATTAATTGTCCTAATAATTTAGTTTAGAATAAATAAATCAAAATTATTTTGTCAAAATCAAAGGCACTAAAATCGCAGCCAATGAAATCGCTCTGGGCTGTTGTTGTGTTACCCGATTCGTATATATTTCTTTGGTGAATCGAGTTAGACGGCAGGCAAACAAACACTATCTGTTTTCAGTGAAATCCACACAATTTGTAAACAAATTCTGACCTTTCTCTCTTTCTCTCTCTCGTTCAACAGGGCTCCAACTCTATTCTGGTAGTCATGGTGATTTTGCTCAACATTGGAGTCGCCATTTTGTTTGTCCATTTTTTTATTTAAACTCTGCATTGCCTATCCATTCCTCTTTTCCAGCAACACTATTATCAAATCAATACTAGTATCATCACGACTGATCTGGTCCCGGCCCGTTTTTTTTAACAAACGA
This sequence comes from Rhodeus uyekii, assembly GCA_037043235.1. Taxonomy (NCBI): domain Eukaryota; kingdom Metazoa; phylum Chordata; class Actinopteri; order Cypriniformes; family Acheilognathidae; genus Rhodeus; species Rhodeus uyekii. The sequence goes on from JAWRVZ010000117.1 coordinate 1,121,427, forward strand.
CCAATGTGCTTCTATTGAAGCTACAGCGCGTCTGTACGAGGACTGAGGAAGGCAACAACGCAAAACTGGGCTCAGCGGTTCTGTCTGCTTTTCTGTCTCCAAAGAGCTCGTTTCGATTTCTTAATTTCGTTTTTTTTTCTGAAATAGTTACAAGCATCCTTTTGAACTTCTGGTTTTATCCTGTGTATTCACTCACTCATTAATGCTGATATAAATTGATATACTTCTTTCTCTTTTTTTTATTTCATATTCTTACTTGCCTTTTTCTTGACAATGCTGGTGGCTTTTTCCGGTTTTGGTTTGTATTTGGGTGTTGGACTCATTTGAACGGTGGCTTTGGTGAGGGAGGGTGTGCAAGGTGGCGTAAGGGTGAAGGGCGATCATCATCAACATCTTTTCGGGTGATGGCAGCGTTACACAGCTATGATGTCAACAGGTTCAAAGTGATGGGAAACGGCCCCTGTCTAACACCACCCGCCTCCCTCGCGCACCACTCCCAAGCATTGCTTATGTTTCGCCATGTCTTCGTTTTCGTCACTCATTGAAATAACATGCCAGCCGCTCCTCTCATTTCCCGTACACCTTCATTTTCCTTCTGTGTGGAACATCACCTACCAATGGACCCAAGAATGTCATGGTTGGCCTGAAATGAGAATTAAAGACACTTTTTAATTATAAAACAGACCTAAACTGAGGCTACAAAGATTGTGGATGTCTTAAACACCTTTAAATTTTCCTAAAAATGTTGCATACGAAAGAAATCGGCTAAACAAGCACAACCACAAAAGTGGGTTAGTAAAAGTTCAAGTCTGGTAATCACAGAGACACAGTGCCACTAGCGTTTCTGCATTTGCAACATTTGCACTCGGGCGAATCTGACCCATATGCATTTGGAAAAATTCCCAGATCCAAAAGTTCTACGATCTAAAAGAGCTTCATCATTAATCTTGCTCCAAATGAAACCTTTTTTTTTCTTCAGCAGAATGAATCATAACAGAGTTCGACTCATTTATCTTTTCATAAACAGGTCCTGCATGTTAGATTACACACCGTACATTCAACACAACGTAGCATGGGTTTGATCTTCTGGAAGCACTTCCCCAAGTTTGATCTTTTCCGCAGCATTATACGTTATTTAAACATTGTCTGAATGTTGTATGAGGGCTAGCACATGACATTCTGTGAGGTCAGGTCGTCATTATAAACCTCTGAGTGACGCCCCACCCCCCCCCCCACCCCCACCCCCACACTCTCTTTGATGAAACCACAAGAACGTGCGAGCACCTGCCAACCTCACCATGCACACCTGAAAGCCATGCTGCGCGAGATGCTGGTATTCCCGACCAGACATTCAAGAGACTGTTAATGTTTTTTCCCAACTGCTGCTTTCAAAAAACAAATATTTATTGATAAAAGAAAAAAAAAACTTTTTTAGCTATTTGCAAGACGTCTGAAAAATACCGACTGCCTTGTTTTTCTAAAAGTAAAAGAAAAAAAACAAAGTTGCATGCTAATGTATGTTTTAGTTTTGTATAGACAACCTTATGGGCGGGGGGGGGGAAACGTACAGAAAAGTGTGATAACAGTTTTGGACATGGTGTTAAAAAAAACAAGTTCATTTGGACTTGCATCAAAATGTTCGTAAATTCGTGAGTGTTGATTTTGTATGTATTCGTACGACCTGACGCGTGATTTGTTGGATAAACTTCACCGTAAAGGTTTACCCCTCAAACTAACACTAAAATGGATAGTTCACCCAAAAATTGAAACGCACTCTCAACTTGTTCCAAACGGGTACGAGTTTCGTTCTTCTGTTGAACACAAAAGACGATATTTTAAAGCAGTGGTCCCCAACCCCCGGTCCGCGGACAAACTGGTACCGGGCCGCGGAACAATTTCGCGTACCGGTAGCTTTGTGGAGGTGTGTTTAAACCCCCCCGTCAACAAACTTGAGCGGACCCATCATCCATCTCGCCCCCCCCACAAAAAAGGTTGGGGACCACTGTTTTAAAGAATGTCAGTAACTAGACAATTGACGACACCTGTTGATTTTCCTACCGTTACCGTCAACTGTCTGGCTAACGATATTCTTTAAAATATCGTCTTTTGTGTTCAACAGAAGAACGAAACTCATACCCGTTTGAAACAAGTAGAGGAACAAAATTTTAATTTTCGAGTGAACCATTGCTCTAAAAGGAACGCAAGGACACCCTATGAAAATTGTCACCAATTCTCCTGCAAACTGTCATAAGAGTGTGTTGAAATCTTTTACCTTATCGACCAACGGCATGACACACAGTGGAACAGGTCTGATCGGGCACGCCAATGATGAAACCGAGGTCCAAGTGCTGGTCTCGGCATCCAGAGGCCTTTCAGCCCCAAAATCAGAGTCCCTAAAACGGAAACAAACAATCAAAGAGAGGTGTTTTGTTTATTTTTTTATTGCCAGCTAACAGAACGCAAAGACTGAGATGTTTTTATAGCATGTGTGTATGGGCTTGTACTTTCCCCCCTTGAGTCTGTCCTCCTGGCAATGATTCATTCACAGTTTGTGTACTCTTTCTCTATCCCTCTTTCTCGCCCACCTCCCTCCCTTGCCCATATTTCTCCGTTTCTCTATCCAGCCGAAAAAAAGAAAAAAAAAACTTGAAATGTACAAATGACAACTATGCTGAACGCAAGCTGGGGGCCCAAATGTATGGAGTCGTGCATTTGCTCTCCTCGAGTCCTTGGGTTGGTCCAGGAAGTTTGCGAATCGCTGACTGGCTCACTTTGATACCGTAACGGCTGTATGTGACAGGGATGGTGGGTTTCCAAAGGGTCTTTGAAGCAGGAAGTTGCTGCAGTTGACCCGCACCACCGGCTCTTGTACCGTTTGACCTGGATGTATCCGTCACCCTATGCGCCTATAGCATGCCCAAGCATGCCCAGTTCTGTTATCTCTCTCTCTCTCTCTTCCTCTATCATTCAGTTCTTTACTTTTCCTGGGGGTCTGTTTCTTTTTGAGTTATATGGAGAAAATAATGAAAGTGTTTGAAAGTAAGCACTTGTGTTGTGGTTATTGAGTCTGGGGTTTTCTTTCTACGTATCCGTTACAAGCTGATGCATTTACAGAAGATGGGAATGATATTGTGGAACAACAACAAATCAGGTCGTCAAGATGACAGAATCTTTCCAAGACATGTTTCACCCCAAAATCAAAAAAAGAAAACAAAGTAAGACAATTTGGATACAGAAAATAAAAACTACTTTAAAATTAAGATATTTTTTAACTGTGAGATTATTTATGGCAATTAAAATATCAATTTACAAAAACAACATACACACTTTACACCATTATTGTGATGTGAAACAAAATGAAATTGAACTACAGTAACTAGTAATGCTACAGTTTAGTATGTCATTACTAGCTATGAAAACAAAGACTACTACAGCAATGAAGATTATTCAATTACTGTAAGAATTACAACAGCAACTAAATAAAAAGCAAAACATTTGGAAGCATTATTATACTGAGAAAAGTGCTTAAATATCATGAAAACAATGATGGTCATAAAATAGCCTTCATTGTCTCAACATTTAATTACTTATTTTTCTTATGTTATTTGAGCTGTATGGCCTATAAACATTATTGTATTATGCTTTCATAAAAAACATTGTATTACAGTAATAAAGTAAACTGAATACTAGAGTTGAGCCGGATACTCGGCTGAAACGAGTATCTGGTACAGATAAAGCACTTTTGCCGAGTACGGGTATTATACGAGTAATACGAGTCAATATCTGTGCTCGGATTGAATAAAAATCCTCATTGGGTAGCTGACTGTGTCTGCGTTCTGTGATGTGCTAGTCACAGCGCCCCTCCCCTACACATGCAGATTTGCTGTGTCCCGCTCTGATCACTCACACACACACAGAACACTGAGAAGAGAACAGCTCTCTGTCACTCAGGTTCGCGGGTCTTTTCCGTTAACATTTAGAGTTTCTCCATCTTCAGGTTTGTTTTTTATTCCGGTTTGTTTGTAGTACTTACTTATTAACCAGTAGAGTTCTGGTAAATGAGGGGTTTATTCAGACGTGGTGCTTGGTAGAATGCGACTAGAGATGCCTGACAGAGTTTTTTTTTTTTACCATCTGCTGGCTCTAACCAGTGTTTTTGACTTCACACAAAAAATAATGATTAAAAATAATGATTTCTTCATAATTGCAACTGCATGTGTTGTATTCATTGTTGCAAAACTTGTTCTGTATATAGTTTGTTTGTTATCGTGATCAAAACCATTGATCTGAAGCTCAATGCTGATGCTGTCATGTAAATAGTTTTCTAATCAGCAATAAATATAACAATTTCTGATCAACCCATATCAATTGCATGATTAAAAAATAATATACCGGTTAAAGCCCGCCTATTTCAAGAAAACCCGCCCACTTCAGGGTTAGGCCCCACCCAGTCCGAGTACAGATACAGATAATTCATTTGGTTAACAGATACAGATAATGCTGTACTCGCTCATCCCTACTGAATACTGTAGTAATGAGAATCATCAATACAATTAACAAAAAACAGTAATAAGAGGAAAATGTGCTTGAAAGTGTCGTACTGCGTAAAAATAAAAGTAATAATCCTTCATTGTCTTTCAAAATATAATACTTATGTTTTTTGTATTGTGGGGTAAAATACAACTCTTGACAGGTAAAGACGTTTTAATTTCAAGCAAGTTTCAGTGAAAGTGATGCAATATTCTCAGAGCAGACGACTGTGAATGAAAACCTACAAGCCGGTGATGCATTCAGAGCTCCCCGTCGAGAACGTGTCATCACTATATAGAAACCTTAATATTGTTTTCCGGTAAGCCGGAGATGTGGCCACAAATGATGGGCATGGACACATCACACAAATAAGAAGATTATCTTATTTTGAAAAAAGCATTGTTCGTACCTGTCAGGACGTCCTCTATAAAAACTGTCGCGAATGCAAATTAACTTGATGGATTGCAAGTAAAAAAATTGAAATGCACAGAAAATATGAAATACAGTCTGCAGTGGCACAAGGTCAATTCATTTTATCTTCAAAGTCTCTCTCATGTCCTTGTTTTGTCTCTTTCTCTCACTTTCATCTTTGTCCTCTTCTGCAGAAACGAATCTAATCCCACGTCATCTCTCCTATTCCCACATCACTGAATCATGGAAGCGTACAAATCCACCCTATAACCCACTTGTGACAGCAACAGTGGCACCTGTGCAAAATCTTGATCTAAAAGGAATAGTTTACATGAAAATGAACATTTTGTCATCATTTACTCACCCTCATGTCATTCTAACCTTGTCTGAATTTCTTTCTTCGATGAAACCTAAAAGAAGATATTTTGATGACTGTTCTGGCTGCTCTTTTCCATACAATGAAAGCGGGTGAAAACTGGGTCTGTCAAACTCCAAAAAGTACCATAACAGTATCATAAAAGTGGTTCATAACCTTATTTGCTACAAGAAAATACAATTTAAGACACTTTTGGATTTTAATGTGAACTAGGCCCGTTCACGCCAAGGATGAACTATAGCGATAAAGATATACAGTAATCCCTCGCCACTTCGTGGTTCAAGCTTCGTGGTCTCAGTGCATCGAGGATTTTTTTTAATATTCATCGAAAAATAAACAATCCATCTTGCTTTAAAGAGCGGGAAACATTTAAAGTGGCAGACGACAAATGCAGCACGATTATAATAAACAGAAGGATATCATGAGTTATAGTCATCATTCTTGGTGTGAATAGGCCTTTACACCACAGGAAACCAATTAACCATAAACATTTGGTTGTATGCTTTTATCCAAAGCAACTTAAATCGCATTCAAGAAACATATTGAATCAGTTTGTGCTTTCCCTGGGATCGAACCCATGACCTTAGTGTTGTAAACACAAATGCTCTAGTTTGAGCTACAGGAAAGCTTCATATGGTGAACACAACACCAACATTTCGGTAAGGGTGTAAGTATGGGTTAGTAAGAACCTGTGTGGTTTTCTGATGACAGTACACCAGTGTACTTCCATTAACCCTACGGGGCATCGGTGGCATTTTTACACGGCTGCCTCCGTCTCTCCTCCTCCATTACTGCGTGTCTGACCGGCTGCCTGTCTGTTAGGAAGTTAAGCCAATTTTGTCTGAGATTACTGTAACAGAATCAGTGTAGAGTTCAGGCTTGTCCCAGCACTAGAAGAGGATTATGGGTGATTTCTTTAAATCTATTGGTAAGACGGAGTCAAGAAGGAGAGAGAGAGCAAGAGAAAGAGAGATGGATGACGTGTTCTCAAATCAACCCTTCCAGGGCATCGGCACATCTCACAGAAACACTTACAGGTCAACTCAAAATTAAAGAGAGAAACTAAATATTATTTGCATAAAGACAGTTAAGTCAATCATTACGATTTTTTCTCGTCATCGTAATGCGTTTTTTTTTTTACTCTCATTATTCTTAAATATATTACGATTTTTCTAAGTGTATAGAATATATTCTAAGTATAGTTTTTTTTACCTGTATTACAGTAAAACATATACTGTAATACAAATAATTTACAAACAAAGTAAAATATTGTTTGATTACATAAAATTGTATTGTAATGCAATTATTTTAAATCAGAATAAAGACAGTACAACAAATATGATGTTGTAGAAATTTAAATACAGATTATTTTGCATTATGGTAATGAGAATGTTTTTATGAATGAATTCATTGCAATGCAATGCAGTGCAAAAAAAGAAAGAAAACAATGACAAAAGTCTTAAAAATAGGATTATATATACATGTTTAGGGGTCATTAGGACTTTGCATTTAATAAAAAAAATACAATAAAAATAATATTTCTTATTATTAAATGTAAAAAAAACAGTTGTGCTACTTAATATTTTTGTGGAAAGTGTGATTTCTTTCAGGATTCTTTAAAGAATAGAAAGTTCAAAAGAACAGCGTTTATCTGAAATGGAAAAATCTATCTTATTATCTATTAGATCTAATCTATCTAATCATGCTTAATCCTTCTGAAACAAGTATTAATTAAATCTAATAATAAATCTTACAGACTCCTTATTTTTCTTATTTGAAGCCAAAAGCCAGGAATATTTTGCTAGGGTTTTGTGAGATTCTACGGTGCAAACATGAGATAATGCGAGGAAAGTGTCCGCAAGCGATAGAATTAGTCAAGCCTCAATTCTGAATCATTATCTTTTATCATTCTCTCCGTCTGATTGGTTCAGCAGACTAATGAGGTCATAAGGACAGCCGCTAAGTAAATAAATGGAAATAATCAACTAATGTGACCTACAAACATCTTAATAAATCTTGAAGAACTGGCAATTCTGTCCCCGTTCCTCCTTATTTAAATGTCTTTCTCTCTCTCACACACACACACACTGACGTGTCTCTGACGACAGCGGTTTTATGCGCTTCAGGACGTCAGAGCAGCGTTTTAAAAATGGTGACTTTTTAGTTATTTATAAACTCTGTCTTTTTAAAAAAAGAAATACAGAATTTTTAAAAAAAGATGGAGAAAGAGGGGAGATCAGAGGAGACAGTTGGCTGTGTAATCGTAACCTCATCCATCTCTCTATCCTCCATTTATTATTCATTAGCTTCTCATTCTACACTGCTCATTCTTCACAGCCAACAAAAAAATAGGTCACTGTGGGAAGAGCCTTTCATTTGGAAACTGTGATTGCCGTTTGGCCGTCCTCTCTCGCTTCCTTCAGCTGCAAGTCTTGAGGAAACTTCTCTTTTGTTTCGGTCTTTCACTAACTCATCTCTTACTACAATTAGTTTCCATGATTTCCTTTCGTCCAGTGTTGTTACCGTCAACTAAAACTGTTAAAATAGGTTTGATTGAATAAAATGAATTAATAAAACACTAAAATGAAAATGAGAAATCTTGCCTTGGCAACTAACTGAAGTAAAATAAGTTGAAGTGGTAAAATGTAAAAAAAATAAAGCTAAACCGAAAAATGAAAACGCACATTATAAAATGACTAAGACGCTCAAATTAAAGCAAAAACTGAAAATGTTAATAAATAAAAGCTAACATAAAATATGAATATATATTATAGCAGTATATTAATAACAACATAGTTTTTATCCTCATGAGAAATATTTATTTAGCTTTTTTCCTTGTGATTTCATACCTATTTGTTGTTTAGAGCACACAAAAAAAGTGTTTCTAGTCAAACTACTGATGATAAAGAGTAAAAAGTTGAGGTGAAAGTTGTTCAAAGAGAGTAACATTCATTAAGCTTATATCATAATTAAAAAAAACTCCCTTTTTGGCTATTTTGGCATTATTTCACAATAATGGACTTAAATTTTCTCGATGACTTGAAACTTTGATGGAGAAATAATAATAATTAAAAACAAATACAAGGACAAAAAGAGCATTAAATCATTAAATCTCCAACACACATCCATTCGTTCTCTTTTGTTCACTTTCTTACACATTTGATAACACACACATTCTCCTTCTCACAAACAATCCCTTTAATTATCTTAGTGCACACACACGCACACACTCTTACACATGTTTAATCTCATTCCTGATCCTCAAAGAACACCTTAGCCATTGCATGGCCGACCTTTTGTACTCTCTTCTCTTTGGCATCAGGACCCATGTTTGCGCGGGCCAGACCGATCCAGTACTTCTCAGTCCGCGTCTGATAATCCGCGAGCGCTTCTTCAGGCTCTACTGGGGGATGGTCCGCATCTAATAGAGGGACACAAAGAAAATGTCAACACCTGTCCGGATTAATGCTTTCAGCCGTCTTTAAAAAACCCTATAAAGTTCCTTTTCATTCTCCTAAACATCCTTGGTTTTGCCACTTGACGTTCAATGTAAAATCTGGGGCTTGAAGTCCTGAAACGGAGTTACTTTGAGCACGAAATACCCCTGATAAGGATGATGAAGCAACAAAGTCTCTTTGTTTAGCATGCTACCCAACCATGAGGAAGCCACAAGCTAACAATCAGTGACGTTATTACAACTGACAAGCGAAACAGGCATCTAACAATAATGAATTTAAGCGAGAAGAACCCCAAAGCAAAACACACAGCTCTGGTTGTCAAAGAGGATCAGTGGATGTTGACCTGGGTCTTGGCAGCTAAACCCTTGGTCATGTCTACCTCATGGACCTGACCCAAATCAATCACGGCTTTGATCATTAAAGGGAAATGTATGCGTCCGCCCACAGGGACGGGCTTTGAATAGGTACGAAACAGTTGCTATTTTTGATCAATCTGAAAGTAAAACTTACTATTAGAAAAACTTTTCCCTGTCTTAAATGTAGGGATGAGCGAGTACAGCATTATCTGTATCTGTTAACCATATGAATGATCTGTATCTGTACTGGGTGGGATTTAACCCGGAAGTGGGTGGTTGTCTTGAAATGGGTAGGGCTTTAACCAGCATCTTATTTTTAATCATGCAATTGATATGGGTTGATCAGAAATTGTTATATTTATTGCTGATTAGAAAACTATTTACATGACAGCATCAGCATTGAGCTTCAGATCAATGGTTTTGATCACGATAACAAATGAACTATATACAGAACAAGTTTCGCAACAATGAATACAACACATGCAGTTGCAAATATGAAGAAATCATTATTTTTAATCTTTTTTTTTTTTGCGTAAAGTCAAAAAACTGGTTAGAGCCAGCAGACAGGCAGAGACGCAACGCTAGTCGCATTCTACCAAGCACCACGTCTGAACAAACCCCACGTTTACTAGAACTCTACTGGTTAATAAGGACTACAAACAAACCGAAATAAAAAACAAACTTGAAGCTGAAGAAACCCTAAATGTTAACGGAAAAGACTCGCAAACCTGAGTGACTGAGGAAGAGACAGAGAGAGAAAGAAAGCTGTTCTCTTCTCAGTGCTCTGTGTGTGAGTGAGCAGAGCGGGACACAGCAAATCTGCATGTGTAGGGGAGGGGCGCTGTGACTTGCCTATCACAGAACGCAGACACAGTCAGCGACCCAATGAGGATTTTTATTCAATCTGAGCACAGATATTGACTCGTTTTACTCATATGATACTCGTACTCTGCAAACGTGCTTTATCCGTACCAGATACTCGTTTCAGCCGAGTATCCGGCTCAACTCTATTAAATGTGTATGAACTTTAAAATTAAGACAGTGGCAAAATAAATACCTTCTTCTCCCTCCTCTTCAGATTCCTCCTCTTCCTCATCATCTTCCTCATCATCTTCCTCATCATCACCTCCCTTTGCTTCCTCTTCTTCATCTTCAGATTCTTCCAGCCACTCCTGCGTCTCTAAAATAAGAAATCAGTGCTCAAGTGTGGCAATATCAAAATCCTGTTGCTACTGAACGTTTATAGTTTGAACAGCAGAGGAATTTTAGCAATCTCTGAAACAGAACAATTAAAAGAACAACTGAAAAAACCTTGAAACATTCAAAACCTTTCAATCTATATAGACAGATAAACACATAGAAAGAACCTGAATGGATGGACAGACAGATAGACTTTATATTTTCCTTCTGAAGTTAAAGGCATTCTTACTGGGGTCCATTTCCACTAGAACATCCCACTGGTCCATCTTATGCAGGTCCAGGCTGTAGAGATCGCTGAGGGTGAATTGTCGATCTCCCACCTCAAACATCCCACCGTACAAGTACAACTTGCCATGCTTTACTGTTGCCATGGCGCTAGAGCGAGGACAGGGCTCCACCAGGGAAGTCATTGCAGCTGCCTCCATCTCTTCGTCATCCTCCTCGTCCTCCTCCTCGTCCTCAATGTCCTCCTCTGCTTGCGTGGCTGGAATCACTTCCTTGATGGTCATAACCGTTCCGTCCTCAGCGACAATCTCTTTAACAATCTCAGTGGGACCCTGTGCCTTCTCTTTCTCCTCTTCAGTTTCATTCGCCCGCTCTCCCTTCGTCCCACGGCGCCTCTTCTTCTTCTTTTCTGACTTGTTGCCCTGCCAAGAAATATACATACAGTAAGACCTCGGTTTACGAGTGACTTTGTATACGAGCAAATCGGCGTACGAGCATTATATCGTAGTGCGAGAAAAATATTCCCTCCCCCACGCACATTTTTGTGTGGAAAAGTCCTAACGCTCAGCATCATCACGCGCATTTTTACTGGAAATATCCTAACGACAGCCTCTCACAAAGCCCATCACTCCTTCACTCGTTCATTCTCTCAGCGTCACTCGGTTTGGTTCATCATTCACCACAGTGATACTTTTATAAGTGATTTACAGCGGTTTTACCTCGTGTTGTTAACATTAACTGTGATCGCTATTGTTCACGTAGTGAAATATATACGTACAGTACAGCATATAGACAATGACCTCAAGATGAGTAAGAAAGAAGGGATGAAACTCTCCCTGTAAGCAGTAAAACCCTCCTCTCGTCTCCTTCAGCGACGCCACTCAAAGCTGAAGTGCGTTACAGTAAATTGTCAAGTATTTTTAGAGTTTAATTGTCAATTATTAATTTGTATTTATATGAGATCTTAATGGTTATAATTTTAACTGTAATTAATAGGGTAAAACCAAAAAGATATTTAAAATGGGCATTTATGGTCATGCGGAACGAAGTGATTTTTTGTGCATTCTTATGGGGAAAATTGTTTTGGTGTACGAGCATTTTGGGTTACGAGCTCTTGGAACGAATTAAACTCATAAACCGAGGTATTACTGTATTTTAAATATTCAGAGGGCTTTACTAAAGCAAAACGTCCAACCAACCTTTAGCTGGGCAGGAAACCACCGGTTTTTGTTGATATCATAAAAGTAAAGGTCATTAAAGAAGTCTCCTTCCAAAGACTCCTCATCTTCCTCATCGCAGACGCCACCGAAGAGAAGCGCTCGGCCCCCGGGGCCCACGGCCAGCGAGAAGCCAGAGCGAGGAGGGGGCTTCACTCCTGCAGGGTTCACTCGCGTCCACGTCCACTTTTCTGCAGGACAGGGGCCGAAAAAACATTTTTTTTTTTACAAAAGGGAAAGTGTATCTTCAAAACACAACACGAAACAGAGAGAAAAGCTGCCGGTGTTAAACAAGTGACCGCTGTGGAGGCTCTAATGATGGTACCTTGCTCCTCGCTGCCTTCTCTCCTCAGCAGGAACATGTCAGAATGGATGGTTCCTTTATCCACATCCTTCTTTGCTCTCTGGAAGAGAAAAGCAGCCATTACCACCTACGTCTGTTTACTCTCATGGGTTTACTCAAGGACAAGCTCCTGGAAATGACACAATGCTTTGCTTTCTGTGTAGAGCAGTTGCGGTTGCCATCGACATACTCGCGCAAAATGAGGTTAAACATTACATATCTTACCTAATGATGGACAAATAAGGCAAAAACATACTAATTAACCTGAAAAGTCGCAAGTGCATAGATGGAGGCGTTGAATATCGACATTTTAAGCCCTTAAAATGAACCGTCTTCAATTCGATTGTCATATTCACATTTTGTTACATAATTTGTAACAGTTGTTTATACAAATTAAGGCACTTTAAAATAGCTCATGTGACTGGACATCAATACAAATCTATAATAATGTGTGGAGTTGCTTAGCAACTATTTCCAATCATTTATAAGACTATGTACAAAAAAAACACGGTACTGCCAGAGCACAAATACTAGAGTAATACCACTATAGCAGAAAGCAAACATTGCATCCATTAGCGTACTATGATGTTACGATACCTTCACAAACTACTTTCCTGAAAAAGGTGTAATTGTTTATCTATTTAAGTTGATTATTTATTGAACATTACAGTCAGTTAATCATATTGCTTTTGCCACCATTTTCCAGTTCAACTTTCCATATCAAGCCAAACAACAACTTTTGATTGAAAAAGCCTCTTATGCTCATCAAGGCAGCAATTATTTGATGATAAATTCTGAAATATTATTACAATTTAAAATAACTATTTTCTATTGTAATATATTTAGGAATGTAATTTATTCCTGTTATGGTAAACCTGAATTTTCAGCATCATTAGTCTTCAGTCTCACATTATCCATCACAAATAATATAACAATAATAACTTCTTACCGTTATCAATGACCAAAACAGTTATTGTGGAGCAAATGTTATTGTGGATTCTTCATACACGTTTATTAGTCAGCTAAAACTTTGCATCATCTGGCGGTCTTTTGACAGTTCTCAGAGCTTCGATTACCCACCCATGGAAATGTGGATGACTCGGATAGACAGAGCTTTTCCCCTGGATTTTTACACCCGGGAACAATACAAGAATACACCATTATGACTAAAAGTTTGCTAAGTAGTATTTTATACTAAAGCAAGGCAGTATTTGACTCTGGTAAACAGATGCATAGCAGACTGGTGCAATTGGCCTTAGAAAGCAACATGCCCAGTGCATTGTGGGTGTTGAAGTGTTCTTCCCTGTCTGGCAAAAGACAAAACAACAGGCTTTGTTCTGTTTTCTCTAGTCAGATTGCACCGAGATATACTGTATATATGTAAATGTTTTGCCTTTCTACTGTATATGGAGCTTAGTTTTATAGAAAGCCATTAAGTGTAAAATCTCAAAGTAATAACCAAAACACATACAGATTTGGAGTATCCGCCGTAGATGATGAGGCCGTTGCCGTCGGGAGTGGGGGTCATCTGACAGGCTGAACGGGGACAGGGGCCGGTTCCTGTGGGCTGGAGGCGGCTCCATGTGAACGTGTCCAGGTTAAACGCATGAATATCATTGTAATAGATGTAATCCCTGTTGAGCGGAAAACATATGCATCACAAAAAATGTAATATTCAAAGTTAGATTAACGTTTATTTAAAAATGTTATGTGTGTAAAATATAAGGATATACACACAAACATAAAAAAATTATGTGTGTTTAGGGGGTGTATTTCTAAATATAAAAAATTAATTAATATATGAGATACGAGCAAGCCTTTGATGCAATTTTTGGATCATTATGGGGTAATTGTATATGATCTCCACTCTTCTCAATTCTCAGATGCGATTATGCTCATATCTCAAGGTATTACTGTAATTAAAATTCTTATTTAAATAAATTCACAATATTCCAAGTTCATGTCATCTGATAAATACTTCCACTGAATATATTCATTCATATTCTTAAGCACATTTTCTGGAGCCAGAGCTGCAGATCTCATTCCCACTTCAGGATACAACAAAAAGTTACAATTTTCCTTACAAAGCTTCTCTGCATCTGCCTGTACCTGGTGCTCTCATGGAAACCCCCAAACACAAGCAGCTGCCGCTTGCTCAGGACCATGCGATGTCCACTCCTGCCAGACGGAGCGCCGGGAGCTCTGAGAGGACGAAGCGGACATATTTCAACAGGTGGTCAGGAGGTCACGTCAAGAGTCAATCCTGTTAGTTTAGGGATAACCTCTATAACGCAGCATGACGACAAAACAAACAACAGACGTCTTAAAGTCCTGCTGAGCTTCCCATAAAGAGCAAATACAATTAAGACTTCCGGTTCAGCTTAATGAATATGATCTCTGTGACTGACCCGTGTCCTTTTCACTGTTATTTTACTATCGAGAAACTATAGTTTTCGTTAATATTTTGAATGAGTTTTTAATTTATCTTTATTTTCTTATTTTTTCAAGTTTTAGTTTTATTTCTTTTATAAAAATGTCTAGCTATTTCGTTTTTATTTTAAGTACTTTAGTACATCAAGTAAAGTTAATTTATTTAGTTAGTTAACATTTGTTACTTGAAATAAATGTTTTATAGTCTTAAATTTAGTTTTAGTTGAAGTTACCATAAAATCAAAACTTCATTTCTTATTTTTTTATCGAATATTGCATATTTAATATACATTTGTAATATATTTTAGGAGCCCTAGTGTGGCTTTTAAACATGTCAAAAAGAAAAGACTGGAGCTATTTCTTAATATTATGCTATTATATACATTATGCAAGTATGCATGTATGCATGGTATTATATATATATATATATATATATATATATATATATATATATATATATATATATATATATAAAATATACCTCTCTATATATGTAATATTATATATATATATATATATATATATATATATATATATATATAAACAATATTACACATATATATAAAATATTACATATATATATAGAGATATTTTATATATATAGAGATATTTTATATATAAATATATAATATTACACACATATATATTTATATAAAATATATCTCTCTATATATGTAATATTATATATAGAGATATTTTATATATATATATTACATATATAGAGAGAGATATTTTATATATATATATATATATATATATAAATAATATTACATATATATAGATATTTTATATATATATATATAGATATTTCATATATAAATATATAATATTACACACACATATATATATATATATATATATATATATATATATATATAGATAATTAATTAAATTAATTTATAGATAGATAACGATAATTAAAAAAATACTTGTTTTACACTAAATATGTTTTACACTAAATATATATATATATAAATAATATTACATATATAGATATTTTATTTATATATATATATATATATATATATATATATATATATATATATATATATAAAATATTACATATATAGAGATATTTTATTTATATATATATATATATATATATATAAAAATCTCTCTCTCTATATATAATATTAAATATATAGAGGTATTTTATATATATATATATATATATATATATATATATATAAATATATTACATATATATATATATATATATATAAAATATCTCTCTCTCTATATATATATATATATATATATATATAATATATTACATATATAGAGAGAGATATTTATATATATATATATATATATATATATATATATATAGATAATTAATTAAATTAATTTATAGATAGATAACGATAATAAAAAAAAAATACTTTTTTTACACTAAATATGTGATGGTTTCATAGATATGAGCTCAGATTGCATTGTCTTTCACCAGTAATGCATTGCTGAGTGTTGCACAGTCCACAGTGAGTTGTCAAAAACAAACCAGTCCTCACTTGATTTGCTCCCATGTGCGCGTGCCCAGGTGAAGCACCCACAGATCCTTATAGTGGTAGAACTGTTCACCATCAGGGGACGCAAACTCCCCCCCAAATATCCACATCTGCCCCCCACCCTGGGGAACCACCACTGCCTGCAGGGAGATGGAGAGAGAGCCACAGCAACACGCTTGAGATAAAAGATTTTTATGTTAAGACAGTCTGTCCTCTGGTGGTGAAGTCTGAAATAACATGTCCAACATCACGCATCAAGCTTTTTCTTCATATACGTTTCCGTCATGAAATAAATACATTTTCAATATTTCAAGCGAGTTAAAGGAACACCTGTTGAGCGCAGCGTCTCGGAGGAGGGTTCGGGATCTCTGCCTTCACCCAGGTATTCTTCTTAATGTTGTAGAAGAATAGTTCATTGTACAGAAAAGTCTGGAAGAATGGAAACATATCAAGTCAAGGCTTTTTGGGAAGGATATTGTTTGCATATGGTCATTATTAGCCACAGCCTTCACAATATCCATTTAAGCACATAATACATCAGCTGATCATGATCGGCACGATTCCAAATTTATATTGATTTTTTCTTTTTAGCTGAATCCTGTTATTGCAGGGGTTGTCGAGCTTTTTGATGCCCGTCACACTCAAATATGATCATCGTAAAACTTAAAAACCATCTATATATTTTAATCTATACAGACAAAATTCACCCACTGAAAAATTAATATTACATATACAATTTTATTTGAAAAAAAATATATATATATTATGTGAAATTATAGTTTTTTCCTACACATTACAGTAAAATCCTGTTGCATGTGTTATTTATTTAAATCATTTTTATTTTTATATTTTTTTTATCAAATGTATTTACTTATGTGGTTATTTAGTTTTATTTACCTTTACCTTCTTTTTTTTAATACTTTTTTTCTACTACACTTGTGTGTAGCGCTTGCAACGCTAAGGTCATGGGTTCGATTCCCAGGGAAAGAAAGAACTGATTAGAATGTCAATATGTTTCTTGAATGCAATGTAAGCAGATGCTTTTATCCAAAGCGACTTAAATTGCATTCAAGATTCACATTGACATTTTAATCAGTTCTTGCTTTCCCTGGGAATCGAACCCAAGACATTGGTGTTGCAATCGTACGATCTCAAGGTGATCAAGATGGTTTTAGGAACATGACAGCTAATTGATCAGCTAATGAACATTTTAGACCAGCTAAAAACCAGCTCCAAAGCACAGCTACACACATTATGCATACCAACAGGGGTAGCAAAAAATACCTACTTTCTTCCCATTGAAAAATTCCCCTCCGAATAAAACCAGCTCGTCTTTTTCAGGATGCGCACAAAGAGAGGCGTTCAACCTGCGGAGAGAACGAGCTGTCAATCAAATGTCACCGCGAGAGTCACGTGATTCACGCCTGTACACGTGAACGCGCACCTGGGTGACGGAGGCGCGCACGAAGTCTCGATCACCTGCGTCTTTTTCGCGTCCAGGGACTGAAATTCCGCTATTAAAGCCTCTAAATCCTCCTGTTTCAATAACACAGAGAATAAAAGTATTACTGTCTCATATGTACGCTAGTTTAGAGTGTTTGTGTTGGTATAAATTCCCTCACCTCCTCTCTTTTCGATCTTTTTGACACCTTCTTCTCCATTTTGGCGGCGGTTTTTTCCGCTCCTTTCACTTTCTTTTCTTTTTTACTCTTTTTACCCATCTTGTTTGCTTTAAAGAACGCGGGATGGCGTAAGCGTGACAATTACAGCCACATGGGTATTTAAATGAACTACAAGGCAGACATATGATATACTTCCGCCAACAACATCTCTGTCTCGATGGTTTATTGTAAATGCTCATGCGCTACAGCGACACCTTCTGGTCTGGGTGTACTGCTGTAACTTGGTTTGCACCGATAAATCACAATATACGACGATTTATAAAACTAAATATCTTTATAAGTGGAAATGGTAAAAAAATAAAATATTATACTATAGCTAATATTAGGCTATATAGTGTTTGTGAGTGTGTGAGCTTCCAGTCAACGATATGCTACACAACATCAAGCTAACAGCAGGGGGCTTTGGTCATATGTTATATGGATATATACATATATATATATATATATATATATATATATATATATATATATATATATATATAGATAGATAGATAGATAGATAGATAGATAGATAGATAGATAGATAGATAGATAGATAGATAGATAGATAGATGTGTGTGTGTGTGTGTATATGGTGTTTTTTTAATTTGCTGACTCAGAACAGGTTACATAAACTAAAATCACGTGTGAATATGAAGTCTCTACATTCCCCTGAACAATGTGGAATGTGTTAAAAGGGTGAACTTATAAGGTTTACATTCATACATCACTCCTACAGGCCCTGACCCACATGAAGCTCTTGTATCCTGTCCTCCTCATAACTGTGACACTAATTAACATGCATGTCTCGTGCAAAGGCTTTGGTTTGTACACCTCTCGCTGTTACGAAAGTTTCTAAAATGATATGTGGGGTATTGAACAAATATGTAATGGAAAGACACGTGCGTTATTCATGTGTTGACCCAACGAACAAAACAGTGACAATGGCTCTCTCACGGGACACATGTTCCAGTGTTACGTAACGGGCCAGGAGACCAGAGGAAATTAAAATGATCTGAATCTGAGAGAAATATCCTCTCGCACTGTTGACACTCAGGAGAAGAGGAGATATCCTTATCAGACTGGCGGTCTTATTATCTGCATAGTCAGGACCATATATGTGCAAGAGAAACTGTATGAAATGTTATTGCAGTTTTCTTTATACACAGTGGAAAAACAGTTGGCCTTACAAAGTTAATTCCATGTGAAAAATGAGACCTTGAAAACAGGCTTTTAAAAAAGATCCTAAAATAGTTCATAGAAACAGTACAGTAGTGTTTTGATCATAAAATCTCCCAAGCAATATTAAAAAAACAACAACAATGGCCTTGTAAATATGATGCATTGTCCCTTTCAAAACGTTTTAACATAAAGGACAAATAAAAGTCTGTTGCCAAGCACATGACTGCTTGAATCTTTCTTCCAGTCACCTGACCGCTACTGTGAGGGTGGAATTGTGACCTTCAGAGAGAGATTTTTCTAATTCTGTGTGTGTGAGCCTCTCTGCCTCCAGACTTCCAGTCACACATCTCACCCCGACACCTTTTGACCTCTGTCTCTCCTCCCCTTCCAACCCCAGCCTCCTGTTGTGGAGCAGAAGGACACGAGGCCTGCCAGGAGTGGTTTATCTGCTTCACTTCTTATATTTGAGTGCACAACAGACAGGATCACAGAGGAAAGATATGATTGTTTGCAGTATGTTAAACAGACAAGCTGTACACTTTTGTATCCTTTTATTTTTCAACCTTTATCTCCTAAATCTTAGTTTTACACCAAAACCGACATAATTTAGAATTATATAACCATTTTGCACCCTTTTTATACCCTTAGAAGTAAATGGCTTTGCTTTTAAGACTTCTTTATGTAAAATTATTGATATGATTGGCTAACTTTCTGTAGCTCAATCAGTAGCTCATTGGTTTTTACAACGCCAAGGTCATGGGTTTAATCCAAGAACTGATTCAATGTGTTTCTTGAATGAAATGCAAGTCGCTTTGCATAAAAGTGACTGCCAAATGCATAAATGTAAACTTTCTGGTACTGGTGTAGTTCACGTTGTTTATCAGAAACGAGCTAAATACTTAAGTGTTTGTATGTAAATGTGGGAGGTCATATGTTAAAATGTCAGTGTGTTAGTGTGATCTTGCATAACCAGACCTTCAGACTGACGGCAGAAGGTCTGAACTCCATGACAGCTTTCATTGGCCAAGGACCAGCCAGAGGTCTTCTGACTAATATGTAAAGCAGCTAATCACAGTTTAGTTAATCAGTTTAGTTGATTCACAGATAATCAAGATCATGCTTAGGGGAGTGAAACTGTAAAGTCATTGTTTCAACAATAACAGACCTGTGTATAAAACTCTGGAACCTATTTTAAAGAATCTATATCATGAACTTCACATACTTCAGATCCAGCATTTAGTTGATCCTGATAAGTAAACGACAGCTTTCTTCTTCCATGAGGGGGTTTGGCTTTGTTTCCAGTGGACCTTTAAAGAACATGACACACACATGTCCTGGAAATCATGTAAAATTCAACAAACTGGATCGCCACGTCCAAAATCAAATAGCTCCCTACTATATAGTATTTGAAAAACAGTAGATGAGAATCTCCCTTGATGACCTACTACTTCCACCAATATTATGAAGTGTGCATTCGATGGACACTTTACTAGCCCATAAAGCCATGGGAGGGGGTTTATGAATGGAAGTAAAGCAACGCTAGTAGGTCACTTGACAGTTACAACATGGCAAATGTAATACATCGGAATTTCATTTATACTAGACACATAGTACATACTTTTTAATGGTGGCAAAGTATATTCAAATGTAATACCTACTCAATACATGATTTCAGATGCAAGGGATGACAACTATATGCAAACCTTCCTTGGATTGAAAGTCCCGCTCAATCGCCCCAACAACAGTTTCCAATAAGCGGGTGAAGGATTACTGTGTGTTTGGTCTTTTAAGTGTGGCAAAGTAGTTTAATTACAATTAAACTTTTATTTGACTCCCTTTTATCGCAACCCTGAATTTAGGTTGGAATGCCATTTGGTTAAACAGAAACAGAAATTCCCTTTTTTAGCCTTTAGAGTCTAAGTACACTTGAACCAGTGCCAGGCGTTATCCGCAACACTAAAATCTCAGTTGTTGTGCTCTATACTCCACTCAAAACTAGACTTTAGTCCGTTACTAACCTGATGCAATCAATTCAAAAATAATCAATACAAAACATTCAGTGCTCTGTAATAAAGAGTAAAGATGTACTGTAAACACTGTAAAGGTACCTGACTTTAGAAAAATACAATACAAATACAATAATGCAGGGGACTCTCACCACAACGTCTTTTTTCGGGAAAGCAAAAACATTTTCCAAAAAAAAAAAAACTTCCAAAAAAGATTCACATTAGCATATTGCTAAGTTAAGTAGATACTCTAAAATCTGTAGATTAAACAAATAATGAGTAAAATAATGCACTTAAATAGTAAACATGATGAACAATATTTAACAGCATTTATCAATCGTAGTTTCTGTTCATTTCAAAATTACAATATATCATTAAACTCAAAAAAGATGTATCTATTATTTAATGTACTGTGAACTAACATGAACAGGGAAGAACTGAAATTCACTAAAACTAACAAAGATTATTCTCATTGTTTGCTAATGCATTAACTAATGTTAGCGAATGGGATTATGGTAAAGTATCCCCATTCCTCATTTTTAAGCCGCTTTGGATGAAAGTTTATGCTAAATGATGAAGTGCCAATGGGGTGTGTTTTCTAATGTGGAAATAGGATGGAGATTTCTACCTCAGAATGCAGATAAAGTCAAATAATATTTTTGGTTATAGAGGTTTTGTGCTTTGCTCACAGTCAGAGTCACGTCAGTCGAGTATTTAAGGTTTGGGATCCTTAAATACATTCAAGGCCCGCCGGATTGCTAGAAAGTTACAAGCTAATCACAATAAAATGTAAAACATCACTGAATACAACACAATTGTAACAGAATTGGTAAGATCTTCTACAAGTCTCTTACATGCTCAGCAAGCCTGCATATGTTTGATACAAATACAGTAAAACAGTTATATTGTGAAACATTCTTACAATTTGAAATAGCTTTTTTCTATTACAATAAATTTAAAAATGTCATTCATTCGTGTGATGGAAAAGCAAAAATGTTCAGTGTCACATGATCCTTCAGAAATCATTGTAATATGATGATTTGCTGCTCAAGAACTTATTATTAATAAATATGAAAACATCTTTGTGGAAACTGTGATAGATTTTTCCCCTAGGAATAATCAATGAATAGAAAGTTAAAACGAGCAGCATTTATTTGAAATAGATCACCAAAACATCATAAATGTCTTTATTGCTATTTTTGCTCAATTTTAATGTCTTCAATAAAAAAATTAAAAAAATCTAAATAAAAACATTTTTTACGGAATGTTTTATACATAATATTTTATATAAAACAGTTGTGTATGCCGTGTTGCCTACTATACACACTAAATTAATAATTTTCTTTATAATATTCTTAATGGCTTAATTTTGCAGTTATGTATATTATTAACATTCTGTGTCTATGTGTGTGTGTGTGTGTGTGTGTGTGTTTCCCTGAGGAAAATCAACTCTATTTAGTCTCTTGGCAACAGGCAACTTGGCAATCTGTAATTTGTCTCTGGTATAAAGATAAAATCATTTGTTACCACAGTGTCCGATATTTTCATTATGGCCAATTTCCGATCTCATCTCATTTCTTTATATCACAGACGTCTCTGTGGTCACGACTCTAATACAGAAGCCTTTTGTGCAGCTGATAACGGGATGAAGCGGAGGGTCTGTTTTCTCTGGTAATACAGGCTCATTCGCACACAGAACCCCAGGTTCTCCAAGATGTACATCACAGCAAACACTTAGGTGTAAAATCACATGCATTTTCTGACACTGAGAGCATAGAAGTTGAGCCGGGGGCAATAAAGGGGCTCTGTTCCAAAAACTAGTGTGCTGCCTATGTAGGGAGCGTAATAAGGCATCCAAAAAGATATGCTTGTTCTTTTGATCAAATAAAAAAGGCATCAGATGTCGCAGTTACGTGACTAGCAGCTGCGTGTGCATTGTGCTGGCAGAAAAACAGTGCAGGAAAATGGGAAAAACACACATAATAATCACATGTGCAGTTCATATGGGACAATGTATTAGCTATAATTAGCAATATTTAAACCTATAACATTTACATTTAATATATATAATATTAAAACTTTTTTATACTATAATTATGACTTATTTCTCACAATTGCGAGCTTATATCTCACAATTCATACTTTATGATTCAAGTTTATAACACAATTCTGAGGCGGGGAAATCTCAATTGTTATATACAGTATATATATATATATATATATATACAATGAGGAAAATAAGTATTTGAACACCCTGCTATTTTGCAAGTTCTCCCACTTAGAAATCATGGCGGGGTCTGAAATTATCATCGTAGGTACATGTCCACTGTCAGAGACATAATCTAAAATAAATATCCAGAAATCACAATGTATGATTTTTTGCAAATAAGCTGCAAATAAGTATTTGAACACCTGACTATCAGCTAGAATTCTGACCCTCAAAGACCTGTTGGTCTGCCTTTAAAATGTCCACCTCCACTCCATTTATTATCCTAAATTAGATATACCTGTTTGAGGTCGTAAGCTGCATAAAGACACCTGTCCACCCCATACAATCAGAAAGAATACTTTACTAACATGGCCAAGACCAAAGAGCTGTCCAAAAACACTAGAGGCAAAATTGTACACCTCCACAAGGCTGGAAAGGGCTACGGGGAAATTGCCAAGCAGCTTGGTGAAAATAGGTCCACTGTTGGAGCAATCATTGGAAAATGGAAGAAGCTAAACATGACTGTCAATCTCCCTCGGGCTGGGGCTCTATGCAAGATCTCACCTTGTGGGATCCTAAAAAAGGTTAAAAATCAGCCCAGAACTACACCGGAGGAGCTGATCAATGACCTGAAAAGAGCTGGGCCACCGTTTCTAAGGTTACTCTTGGTAATGCACTAAGACGTCATGGTTTGAAATCATGCATGGCACGGAAGGTTCCCCTGCTTAAACCAGCACATGTCCAGGCCTGTCTTAAGTTTGCCAATGACCATTTGGATGATCCAGAGTAGTCATAGGAGAAAGTCATGTGGTCAGATGAGACCAAAACAGAACTTTTTGGTCATAATTCCACTAAACCTGTTTGGAGGAAGAAGAATGATGAGTACCATCCCAAGAACACCATCCCTACTGTGAAGCATGGGGGGTGGTAGCATCATGCTTTGGGGTATTTTTCTGCACATGGGACAGGGCGACTGCACTGTATTAAGGAGAGGATGACTGGGGCCATGTATTGCGAGATTTTGGGGAACAACCTCCTTCCCTCAGTTAGAGCATTGAAGATGGGTCGAGGCTGGGTCTTCCAACATGACAATGACCCGAAGCACACAGCCAGGATAACCAAGGAGTGGCTCTGTAAGAAGCATATCAAGGTTCTGGCGTGGCCTAGCCAGTCTCCAGACCTAAACACAATAGAGAATCTTTGGATACAGCTCAAACTCCGACAGGCCAGAAACCTGACTGATCCAGAGAAGATCTGTGTGCAGGAGTGGGCAAAAATTCACTCCTGCAGTGTGTGCAGACCTGGTGAAAAACTACAGGAAACATTTGTCCTCTGTGATTGCAAACAAAGACTACCGTACCAAATGTTAACATTGATTTTCTCAAGTGTTCAAATACTTATTTGCAGCTATATCATACAAATAAATAGTTTAAAAAATCATACATTGTGATTTCTGGATATATTTTTTTAGATTATGTCTCTCATAGTGGACATGTACCTACGATGAAAATTTCAGACCCCTCCATTATTTCTAAGTGGGAGAACTTGCAAAATAGCAGGGTGTTCAAATACTTATTTTCCTCACTGTATATATATATACAGGGAGTGCAGAATTATTAGGCAAATGAGTATTTTGACCACATCATCTTCGTTATGCATGTTGTCTTACTCCAAGCTGTATAGGCTGGAAAGCCTACTACCAATTAAGCATATTAGGTGATGTGCATCTCTGTAATGAGAAGGGGTGTGGTCTAATGACATCAACACCCTATATCAGGTGTGCATAATTATTAGGCAACTTCCTTTCCTTTGGCAAAATGGGTCAAAAGAAGGACTTGACAGGATCAGAAAAGTCAAAAATAGTGAGATATATTGCAGAGGGATGCAGCAGTCTTAAAATAGCCAAGCTTCTGAAGCGTGATCATCGAACAATCAAGCATTTCATTCAAAATAGTCAACAGGGTCGCAAGAAGCGTGCGGAAAAACTAAGGCGCAAAATAACTGCCCGTGAACTGAGAAAAGTCAAGCGTGCAGCTGCCAAGATGCCACTTGCCACCAGTTTGGCCATATTTCAGAGCTGCAACATCACTGGAGTGCCCAAAAGCACAAGGTGTGCAATACTCAGAGACATGGCCAAGGTAAGAAAGGCAGAAAGTCGACCACCACTGAACAAGACACACAAGCTGAAACGTCAAGACTGGGCCAAGAAATATCTCAAGACTGATTTTTCTAAGGTTTTATGGACTGATGAAATGAGAGTGAGTCTTGATGGGCCAGATTGATGGGCCCGTGGCTGGATTGGTAAAGGGCAGAGAGCTCCAGTCCGACTCAGACGCCAGCAAGGTGGAGGTGGAGTACTGGTTTGGGCTGGTATCATCAAAGATGAGCTTGTGGGGCCTTTTCGGGTTGAGGATGGAGTCAAGCTCAACTCACAGTCCTACTGCCAGTTTCTGGAAGACACCTTCTTCAAGCAGTGGTACAGGAAGAAGTCTGCATCCTTCAAGAAAAACATGATTTTCATGCAGAACAATGCTCCATCACACACGTCCAAGTACTCCACAGCGTGGCTGGCAAGAACGGGTATAAAAGAAGAAAATCTAATGATATGGCCTCCTTGTTCACCTGATCTGAACCCCATTGAGAACCTGTGGTCCATCATCAAATGTGCGATTTACAAGGAGGGAAAACAGTACACCTCTCTGAACAGTGTCTGGGAGGCTGTGGTTGCTGCTGCACGCAATGTTGATGGTGAACAGATCAAAACACTGACAGAATCCATGGATGGCAGGCTTTTGAGTGTCCTTGCAAAGAAAGGTGGCTATATTGGTCACTGATTTGTTTTTGTTTGGTTTTTGAATGTCAGAAATGTATATTTGTGAATGTTGAGATGTTATATTGGTTTCACTGGTAAAAATAAATAATTGAAATGGGTATAAATTTGTTTTTTGTTAAGGTGCCTAATAATTATGCACAGTAATAGTCACCTGCACACACAGATATCCCCCTAAAATAGCTAAAACTAAAAACTACTTAAAATATTGATACAAAAATATTCAGCTTTGATATTAATGAGTTTTTTGTGTTCAGTGAGAACATGGTTGTTGTTCAATAATAAAATTAATCCTCAAAAATACAACTTGCCTAATAATTCTGCACTCCCTGTATTATACAATTTTGAAATCAACATTTCTTGAATCATCAGCTTTCTAAATGCTTTTTTTCCCTCAGCATGTCATAATGCATTTTTTTATGATGGCCATGTAAACTAAGGATATAGAATATTCGAGGGCACGAAGCTCCCGTTCCACCACATCCCAAAGATGCTCTATTGGGTTGAGATCTGGTGACTGTGGGGCCATTTTAGTTCAGTGAACTCATTGTCATGTTCAAGAAACCAATTTGAAATGATTCGAGCTTTGTGACATGGTGCATTATCCTGCTGGAAGTAGCATCGAGGATGGGTACATGGTGGTCATAAAAAGGGATGGACATGGTCAGAAACAATGCTTAGGCAGGTCGTGGCATTTAAACGATGCCCAATTGGCACTAAGGGGCCTAAAGTGTGCCAAGAAAACATCCCCCACACCATTACACCACCATCACCAGCCTGCACAGTGATAACAAGGCATGATGGATCCATGTTCTCATTCTGTTTACGCCAAATTCTGACTCTACCATCTGAATGTCTCAACAGAAATCGAGACTCATCAGACCAGGCAACATTTTTCATTCTTTAACTGTCCAATTTTGGAGAAATCGTGCAAATTGTAGCCTGTTTTTCCTATTTTTAGTGGATATGAGTGGCACCCGGTGGGGTCTTCTGCTGTTGTTGCCCATCCGCCTCAAGGTTGGGTGTGTTGTGGCTTCACAAATGCTTTACTGCATACCTCGATTGTAACGAGTGGTTATTTCAGTCAAAGTTGCTCTTCTATCAGCTTGAATCAGTCGGCCCATGACCTCTGACCTCTAGCATCAACAAGGCATTTTCGCCCACAGGACTGCCTTTTGTTTTTCCTTTTCACACCATTCTTTGTTAACCCTAGAAATGGTTGAGCGTGAAAATCCCAGTAACTGAGCAGATTGTGAAATACTCAGACCGGCCTGTCTGGCACCAACAACCATGCCACACTCAAAATTGCTTAAATCACCTTTCTTTCCCATTCTGACATTCAGTTTGGAGTTCAGGAGATTGTCTTGACCAGGACCAACCCCTAAATGCATTGAAACAACCGCCATTTGATTGGTTGATTAGATAATTGCATTAATGTGCAATTCGGGTGAATTGCCCTCGAATATTCTATATCCTTAGTTTACATGGCCATCATAAAAAAATGCATTATGACACGCTGAGTGAAAAAAAGCATTTAGAAAGCAGATGATTCAAGAAATGTTGATTTCAAAATTGCTCACCAAAAAAATCCCTAAAAATATTTGGTAACAATTACATTTTACATTTAACTAACAGGAGCTGTTGATTCTTTGACTTCAAACTAGGACCTCTTATCTTTCAGTAATCTGTTCTTACCTGACAGGATCTCCAACATTTCATAAAAAAATATGGGGAAAAGAGCTGACTCATCTGTCAAGCATCAGGTGCAATTCTGTTGTTGACAGACAAAAACACTGTTCTTTCGCATGACAGGGCCTGCAGTCAGAAGGAGGCCAGTCGGGGTTACATATACATGTTACATTTAACGGTAAAGTATGAAGATTTCCTTCTGAGTATGTAATCTAATCAAAGTTATTACTCAAAAGCTTTGACAAAACCTGAGTTTAAAGACAAGCTCCGTGCTTGTTACAACAATTCACAATCAAATTATAATGTTAGCTCATGTCAAAACAACATTTGTTTCTAGCTCATTTTCTAAATGTTAAGAGCAGAATATTTAACATTTCCACAAAAAGTTTTCACACAAAGTAAAAAACTCAATAGCGGCTGACTAATAATTTCATGCAACTTATTATGCACTAATGTGCGTAGAAAAGCTTCTCATACAATATTCGAGGGATTCATATTTCACATTTTTATCCAAACTTGCATTGCATTCAAGAAACACATTGACATTCTAATCAGTTCTTGCTTTCCCTGGGAATCGAACCTACAACTACACCAGTACACGTACGCACATAAAATTATACCAAAGACTTCCATCAGACAAGTGGTTTCGGTTTCGGTTTGTTTTTCTATATTCTTTCAATGTCACTTGGTGAAGAAATGATTGAATGTCCTTTAAACGACTGAATTAGTGTCTTTCACGCTTTATCGCTGAAGCGCTTCGTCTGCTGTTTAAACAAATCGGCTAATACTTGTTTATATCGACATTATAAAAGAGGAAGATGAATGACATTGGCTAATATTTTCCCTGCAACTCACATGATATAGAAGCTTTCCTTAGGCCACAGCAGCTGATGCGAGACCAGAGCTATTACTGATGAAAAATGGCTTTTGGGTCAGTTTTTCAGAGTCCAGCTCGCATGAACCCATTTTTAAGAGTCACGAGCTGCAAGATTTCATGACAGAGAAAGTTTTCTTGAGGGAATGCATTCTTGCAGGCAACCAGTCATAAGTCACGTTTAATAACGTCATTTAACAACATCACAAATTCCATCCAGATCCAATAAAGATCCTTCTGTCTGTGGAGTTTTCCTTGCGTGATCGTAAAACATATTTTATTGAAATGTGCTTTTTGTATGCAAAAATGCTAAACTTAGCAAATTGCTAAAATGCTAAACTTAGCAAATTGCTAAAATGCTAAATTACACTAATTTCAAAGTATTGCTTTTTAATTATAATTTTACAGAGGTTGTTTTTATGAATAGGCTTATTGTTTACTTTAGTAATCTTCATATTTGTGCTGCTTTATCAGTGATTTAATAAAAAAAAACAAGTACAAGTGCAAGTTTTGAATGCATTCATGTTTTATTTCTCTGAATACTCAACAATGTTCTGTGGCAAAGTAAAAATCACTTCAGAGCATGAACTGTTTATTGTCTAAAAAAAAGAGTTGTACAGTAGACGCATAACCATGGCATCAGGACAAAATGAATTATGATCTGCTTAATAGGATCGTCATAGTTGTATTTCACATCACAGAGAAAACAGGACAGAATACTTGCAATTAACGAGTCCAGGTGCGTCAAGCGGTTTAGTTGACTGAACACGACATCTACAGATCACACAAGAAAACAGTCTTCTCTCAAACAAGCTTCAAAGTGACGTGACGAAAGAAGAGTCTGCCCAAGATACTGTTCGCATGTCTTGTGTGACACAAAGATGGATGTTCATGCTTTAGTTTTTAAAGAAACTGTTTAGTGAAAATGTTTATTCTGATCACAAACATACAAATAAGAATCCGTCATATCTTTGAGAATAAAGAAAAAAAAGTTTAAAAAAAAGTCTCTGGTGAACATATGCAAAGAATCATGATAGAGGGCAGATGTCAGTGCAGGGCAGACTCAGGGTACGTTTACACGACAACGATGCACTAAAAACACTGTCAAAACAACTACAAATGCTGTATTATGATGCCAGGAGAAGTCACTCCATAAAGAAAACCTACTTTTCACAGATTTACACTGAAACGATAACAATATTGTTTTAAAAAGCTTGCGATTTGAAACCCGTTTTCAAAAGTTTGCATTTTCAGGCTCTCAAAATGCCTTTGTCGAGTAAATGAACAGTCAAAACGTGTAAAAGTCTTCTGTTCTTAGTTAAAACGATGTCGTGTAAACGGCTCCTCGGTTACTATTATATTAATGGGCAACAATAGAAACTAAACCAAGCCAGCGGTAACAAAAAACCTTTACAGAATCACAAAAAACAACTAAAAACACCAATATATGTATATAAAAAAAACAAATCACTCTGAAGAAAGAAGGAAAAATATCAGTAACAATTGTTAGCGTTTTTTAAATAGAAAAATGCCCTGTCATTTTTTTAGAGCACTAACTGAATGACCCTACAAATAAATAAATATTATTTATAAGTACATTTCTACATAACTATTTAAATTATATAAATTGGTCATATTGGCTGGAGTGTTAGTCATACTGCTGTAACTCTCTAAATAATACATGGCTTCACTTCTAAACGCATCTAAACACCCACTAAAATCATCATAACAGCGTTAAAGAAAAGCAAATTAAAAGTCCTTCTAAGCAGAAGCCTAGGACATGTTTCTGTAATCAAAATAATCAAAGGACAACGTCCATTTTGTCCTAAAATAACATCCCCTGCATCTCCCGAAACACCTCGAGTCTCTCTCTCATCACTCTTAACGGAAAATGTGCGTTTTCGCACATACAGCAAATTTGGTCCAGTATAGGAACAAATAACCATTTTACTAAAACTAGGATAACCCACCCCCCCCAAAAAAAAACACAATGATGGATGTCGCATTTTACAAGTAAGGGGATTCTTAACGATACCGTGACGGTGCAATAACCAACAGACCTACAACAGCAACAAACCGTTTTAAATAATTATTACAATGGACAATTTTCTTTAAAAAATTCCTTCAAACTACCTTTGTTTAAATAATTGCCAAAATACAAGGAGAGTGAAATAAAATACATGGTCCAGTGTCAAGTACTTCATGAATAAATGTAGTTATCTGTGTGACAGACACAAAAAAGGTGCTAGATATTAAAAATGTACTTATAAGACAAACAGCGCCTCATCTTTTGTGCTTCATACAATCATAATTAGGCATAATTAGATAGCCAGATCTATGAATGTAATGTACTGAATATTCACCGAGGTAACCGGAAAGGCTAGGTGTTCTGACTTTACGAATACTGCATGTCTATGCATTCCATAATCATAATCATAATCATAAAATAATTGGATACATCCAATTAGAGGACCATGAAAAAAAAGATTCCTTGAAATTCTTAGTAACAGTTCAAAAATGCATGAAGCTATCAAAAATAAATCTGTCCAAGTATAAAGTCATTTCAAGTTGATCTAAAAAAAAAAAATAATAATAATATATTTCTACACCGGCAGAAAAGGCACAGCAAAACAGGTCAAATCTGCTGCGGAAAAGGAAATGTGTGTAGATATATTAAAGCATGTTGTAATCCAAGAAGCAAATTTGTCAGGTGGGAATGAGAGTCAATTTTCGGCGCGCACTTTTCTTCACGTACATTATGAAACAAGAATACAAGGCTGTACGAATACAAGGCCTTACAATAAAGGGATGAGCGAAGGAAACCACTTGCAGTCGTTACATGACACCAATCTCCAATGCTTTAAAAAATACATACAAAATCCTGATTGAAAACTTTGAGTGAAATTTGACCGAGGAAGGACTGACACAATCTACGTGTCAGAAACGCTCCTGTGACCTCTGATGTTTCATACGTGGTGACTAATATAGATTTGGCCGGTGGCAGCAGGATAAGACATTTTTCTGGCCCACACCAGGAGTTCGGCGAGGGAGTCTGAGGTGGATACGATGAGGCATCTGTTGCTCTGTTTGCTCTTCAGGACTCCTGAGGAACCACTTCCATCAGTTTCTGGAACGTCGCCGTGGTCGAGACTGGACAGGAAAAAAAAAAATATTATATATATATATATATATATATATACATAAACAAATATACACAGGACTGTGCAAAAGTCTTAGGCACGTTAGTATTTTCACCCCAAATAGACTTTTAAGGCAGTTATTTCTATCTTTAGAGTGTGAGTAAGAAATTACCGTATTTTCCTGCATATAACCTGCAGGTTATACCAGATTTTACAAACCTAGCAGGGGGTGCGGGTTATACAGGGGTGCGGGTTATATCGCATTTTTTAACATGCAATAATATTTCAATATATTTGTTATGTCGCTAAGGACGTAAGGTTTTTTTTTGCGGTATTTTCTTTCTGTTTTTGTTTCTTGCGAGGGTTGTTGTCTCTGGCACTTGTGCTATCACTCTGACAGCTGGTGCTGATTGGCTGTCTGACCTGTCAATCATGCAAGAAGACGTGATTGATGTGCTGCCATGAAGGAAAATACAGTAGTTTACATTTCAAAATATCCTTTTTGGCATTAATTGTAATAATTCAATGAGATTTTTGGATGTATTAGCCAGTGCTTCACGTGGAGATCTGATCTCACATCATAGAATCTGTCTATGATTTACTACTATTTATTTTTGGGGTGAAAATACTGCTATGCTTAAGACTTTTGCACAGTACTGTCTATATTAATGGTAAAAAAGTTATAATATTACAAGATATTTCAAATAAATGCTGTTCTTTAATCAAAGAACACTGAAAAAACTATCAGTTTCCACAATAATATTAAGCAGCACACCAGTTTTCAACATTGATAATGATATATTAGAATGATTAGCATTAGCATATTAGCATTAGTTTAAACTACAGCTTTCCTGTAGCTCAATCAGTAGAGCATTGGTGTTTACAACGCCAAGGTCATGGGTTCGATCCCAGGGAAAGCAAGAACTGATTCAATGTGTTTCTTGAATGCAATGTAAGTCGCTTTGGATAAAAGCATCTGCTAAATGCATAAATATAATGTAAGCATATTAGCATGATTTCTGAAGGATCACGTGAGACTGGAGTAATGGTAATGATAATTCAGCTTTGCGTCACAGAAATAAATGACATTTTACAATACAGTCAAATAGAAAACAGTTACTTTAAATAATAATAATATTTCCCAGTATTACAGCCTTGGTGAGCATAAAAGACTAATAAAACAATAAACTTTTATATACAAAGAGTGTATTTTGATTTAAAATAGCATTTATTCATTTATTAACTTTATTTTTGAGTATTTGAGTAAAATGTATTTTTAAATACCATGCGTGACTGAAAAAAAGATAAAACATAGATATATATACATATAGATAAAATATATAACAGCCTAGTTTTAACAATCCAATCCAATCTAATCCCATTAGATAAAAACAAGACACCTCACATATGCATGGTAAATGTCTCAGGATGTGTTGAAAAGCAGTGTAGTTAACATTATCTTTGTCATATGTAAGAATGGCAGTCAGTTTAAAACAATATTTGTTACCCTTCAATACCTGAATAGCTTTTCAGATGTCAAGAAAGCAGTTTTAACCGTCTGGAAGCATTTTTCCCTCATTGTCATGAAGCACACAAGAGACGAGATACTCACAGATGATCTGCAAGAGCCATTTGGGCTTAGACTGCCACCAAACGCCGAAGAAGTACACGGGAACTCCTGTGGCGATGATGCCGAATCCTATAGCGCACTCCACAGGGGTTTTCCAGATGGAAACCACGATGAGGAACAGGCAGGCCAATACGAAGGAAACGGGCAGCAGAATATTGACCTAGTGGACAGAGAGAGAGAGAGAGAGAGAGAGAGGTGGAAAAGCTTTGAAAATGTGATCAAAAGTCTATTTAAAAGTGCTGGCGATAAGAATAAAGTATGTTTATTAGGGAGCATTTATTTCACATATGAAAGACACAAGTGTAAAGCTTAATGTTGCTCTCTTCTCTGACAATCACCATTCTTCTCCGGCTCATTCTGCGAGGACATCCGGATCTTTGATGTTTGGGTTGTGTTGTGTTTTCTGCATTTGTATACAATGAACTTCACAGAGCTCCAAGAATGGTTCAAAGCAATGCTTTTTATAGCATCTTTTTTCTCCATACAACTTCATCACAAAGTTCAGCAGAGCTGCTTCTTGTTTTTTGTGAGAACCAGACTGATCTGCTTTGCAGAACGGTTCCTTTACTGCAGTCTCTCTCTGATAAAGACCAGCTCAAATCTAACATTATTACATGCAACGTCCACAGGATCATGAAACTTGGTTTAATATCCAACGTTTAAATGGAGAGGAGTTTGGAGACATTTAATTAAGAGGACCAGAAGTTTAACAGGCTTAAATGTTTGTTTTTATTATTGTGTTTAAATGATTTGTTGCAATGCCAAAAACATACAGCCTTATAAGATTTATTCTGTATTATTTATTTATTAATTGCATGTACTGAACTCACATTAGGTGATATATTCATTAATTTAAGATCTACTTTTAATATTATAAATTATTTATTTTTATTTATAAATAATATTATAAATTATATTTTGATTTATAAATTATATTAATAATTTATACATTTTATTTTGATTTATAAATTATATATATAAATATTTATAAATTATAAATTATTGTATCTTCTATTTACTCTTTAAAATAACTAAGTTTTTATATTGTTTTTATATTATATTGCATTTACATTTATATACAGGATCTAAGTTTTAGACTTGTGAATTTTACAAACTGTAAAGTAAAATAAATGCATACACTACTGTTCAAAAGTTTGGGATCTATCTCAAGATTTCTAATCTTCTTGAAAGAAGTCTCTTATGCTCACCAAAGTTGGATTTATTTGGTCAAAAATAAGCATAACATTGTACTTAATATTATTACAATTTAAAATAACAGTTGTCTATTTTAATAAATTTTAAAATGTAATTTATTCCTGTGATCAAAGCTGACTTTTTACCATCATTACTCTATTCTTCAGTGATCCTTCAGAAATGATTATAATATTCTGACTATCATCAACTTTTAAAACAGTTCTGATGCTTAATATTTTGTGGAAACAGTGCCATAATTTCAGATTATTTGATCAATAGAAAGTTCAAAAGAATAGCATTGAAATAGAAATCTTTTCTAACATCATAAATGTCTTGATCAATTAAATACGCCCTTTTAAAATGATTAATTTTCCCATTTTAAACGTATTAATAATATCTCACCCACCCCAATCTTTTGAATCGTATTGTATACTGTCATTTATTTCTAAAGGAAATCCTTTGTATTGTGATTTTCTTTGAAAATATTATAATACTCTTTATTCCTAGTGTATTATAAGGATTCCTGCCATCTAGAAGTTCGACACCTCAATAGTTAAAACCATCAATTAAATCAGTAAAGTGTCTAAAGACAACATTACAGCCAGTAATAAGTACCAACAGATAATGGATTGTCCCTAATGAGAAAAAAATGATGAGCAATAACCAAATGGCCTCTTTCACTCCAGTGCCTCCACACCTCCTTTGATGAACATCTCTCTGTGTCCGGCGGATGAGCGGGGGCCACTGAGTGCAGCGATGAGAAGAAGCGAGAGACAGAATGTGGATGAATGAGAGAAGAGCACAAAAGGGCCTGTGTGTTGCCGTTCTCTCGCTGGCTATGTCCGGTTTCACCCAGAGAACACACATATTACGGCAGGTCACTTCTCATGGATTTAAAAATCTGACCTTGTTCCTCCTTACACAATCCATCTGAGTTCATTTCAGATGTTCAGCCAATCAAAGGTTGTTTTTTGCGAACTCACTCCGCTGGCTGGCTCACCTTAATTGGTCGTTCCAGTTCAGGTTTCTTGTAGCGTAACCACATCATGCCAAGGATCGCCATGGCAATGCAAAGCCAATTAAAGAAGCTGAAGAAGTTGATGACAGAGAATATGTCATTGGAGAACGCGTAGAGAAGAGTCATGATACACTGTGGGGAGAAAAGGAAAGAAAAGGCAGCTTAAAATTTCTATTTTTTCAAAATTATTTGTTTTCCAGCAATGATCCAAACAATTCTTTGTAGGTTAACTGACATTTACAGTAAAATGCAGTCAAATTCATTGTGAATTGTGAATCAGTACAAACAATTCACTAAAAAGAACTCGATTCACTCAAAAATTAGAACTAGCTAAACTGGTTCACTGAAAAGAATCGACTCATAAGAATGATTCACTCAAATGATTCACTTAAAAATTCAATTGCTTCTCAAGAAAATACTGCGTCGAACGATCGACGTATGACAATAAAAGAAACGTGAGAGCGATTCAAAAGCATTTAGAGCCCTATTATCGTTCTTTCAGTGCTTTGTTGCCATACACAATAAATGATTTGCTCAAATATTGGTTAAAATGATTCATCAAAAATAATTGATTCAAATCTATTTATTTGCTATAAAAAAAAAACTCAAAAAGTCAAAAGAACGATTGATTCAAAAATTAGAACTGGTTAAACTGGTTCACTGAAAAGAATCGACTCATAAGAATGATTCAATAAAATGATTCTTTTAAAAATTGAATTGCTTCTCAAAAAAATACTGCGTAGAACGATCGACGTATGACAATAAAAGAACTGTAAGAGAGCGATTCAAAAGCATTTAGAACCCTATAATCGTTCTTTCGGTACTTTATCATATACAATAAACGATTTGCTCAAATATTGGCTAAAATAATTCATCAAAAATAATTGATTCAAACCGATTTATTTTCTTTAAAAAAAAAAAAAATATATATATATATATATATATATATATAAATTGGAACCGGTTACAACAGTTTATTAAAAAGACCCATGTCAAAAGAACGATTGATTCAAAAATTAGAACTGGTTAAACTGATTCACTGAAAAGAATCGACTTGTAAGAATGATTCACTCAAATGATTCACTTAAAATTGTAATTGCTTCTCAAAAAAATACTGCGTAGAACGATCGACGTATGACAATAAAAGAACCGTGAGAGCGATTTCAAAAGCATTTAGAGCCTTATAATCGCTCTTTCGGTACTTTGTTGTCATACACAATAAATGATTTGCTCAAATATTGGTTAAAATGATTCATCAAAAATAATTTATTCAAATTGATTTATTTGCTTTAAAAAAAAAACTAAAAAATTGGAACCGGTTACAACAGTTTAATAAAAAGAATCAAGTCAAAAGAACGATTGATTAAAAAATTAGAACTGGTTAAACTGATTCACTGAAAAGAATCGACTCGTAAGAATGATTCACTCAAAAATTTGAACTAGTTAAACTGATGAATTGAAAAGAATCGACTCAAAGAAATGATTCACTCAAAAATTTGAACTAGTTAAACTGATTCATTGAAAAGAATCGACTCAAAGGAATGATTCACTCAAAATTTAAAACTGGTTAAAATGAAATGAGGGGGAAAAAAACTAAAACATTCACTCAGAAACTGGACATCACATAACTTGAAAGTCCTAATGAAGGATGAGGGACGTGGATAGTTGTTGACACCTACAGTAAATATAAGTGAAGGCAGAGGGGTCAGCAGGTCAGGGTGGATCATCGACAACAAACTGGGAAGATGACCTTCTCGAGAGCCCACGAAGAACAGCCTGAAGGGAAAGAGAAAGATCCATACGAGACAGTTTTGTTCATTAGGTCTGATACTGAGCAGCATTATAAACA
The DNA here is from genome assembly GCA_037043235.1 of Rhodeus uyekii. NCBI lineage: Eukaryota > Metazoa > Chordata > Actinopteri > Cypriniformes > Acheilognathidae > Rhodeus > Rhodeus uyekii. The sequence goes on from JAWRVZ010000117.1 coordinate 1,158,760, forward strand.
TCTATTTCACGATAACCTGATCAGTGTTGCAGTGGAAAAGCCTGAAGGGTGATTTTAGTGCAACACTAACCAGACAGACTAATCAAATAAACAACTTAAAGAGATCTGATTAATCCTTCAACAAAGGATATTTATAACAAGTGTGCGAGTTAGTGTTCGTGTGCATTACCTAGATGAAGTAAACAGAGAGCCATTCACAGAGCCAAAGCAGGACAGGCCTACAAACACAGGGATTATCCAAGCCATTGGCCCAAGGTGGTAGTTTCCAAAGTCCTGAAAAACAATTTCATCATTATGTGACTTTTAGACACTTTTTAATAAGGAAACTTAATTAATAAATGGATAGATTGAGTTAGTAAAGGTTAACTGAGCTAAACATGGACACTCACCACAGCGACAGCCTCGGATGAGAGCATCTGCTCTGGACTGAGCGTGGTGAAGTAGGCCAGGTTGGTCAGGACATAGACGACGGTCACAATGGGCAGGGAGATGATGATGGCCAGAGGAAGATTTCTGTAACAGACACCATCACGTAACACACTCCTCTCAAACTTCACTATGCTTATCTAATTTTATAGAAATGACCTATTAACAGTCTGACATGATTCATTATTCAGTGTGTGGAAGTGCCTGATATATTTACACTGCTCAAAAAATGAAAGGAACACTTAATCATCAAGTATAACACCAAGTCAGTTCGACTTCAGGGATTTCAGTCTTTGTGGGGATTTGTTGAAGAGGATGTGAAAATTGCACATATGGCTCATTAAAGAAATTCAGGAAGAAATTTAGTTGAGATCAGCTTTTATTAAGCTACCAAAATAACTTTGTTTTTCAAAAATTATATTCATTGTTTTAGGGTAAAATATTTTTTATGAGGAAAAATATTTACTATTTTTGTTTATTTAGAAATATTTTTAATGAGGAAAAAAAGGATTTGTTTGACATACCTGTATGGCTCGATCATCTCCTCTGTGACAAAATTCAAATAATTCCTGGTAGAAAATAAAAAGTAAATGAGAACATTAAAAAAGCACTGCTGAAGGGAGACAAAGACGAAAAAATAGTATGATAACATAACTGCAAGCGCCGATGATGGGCCCACACCACTGGCTTCAGAGGAACTGTGCACAGCAGCCAATACGCATTTAAAAAGGGTAAACATAAAAAGACTCAAGACATTCATTTCATGTCATAGGATGTCATAGTTTAATTTCAAATACTATCCGAATCTGCCAGGTCTGTTTTTCACAGACAATTTCCAAATGCTCCAAATTCCAGAGAAAATTACCAACTTTTTTTTTTTTTTTTTTGCAAACTCAACAGTGTTTTGAGAAATCTAATCTCATCCTAAAGTCTGCACACAGCTGAAGTAGAAGCTATGACACACTTCCTGTTTTCCTTTTCTCACCATAAATTCGTTGCTTCCGACGTGTGTGCAAATTTTCAAGAGTTTCTGAGCACATTAAGGCCCCCAAAAGTGCCTGAAAGGTTGAGAACATTTTTTTATATTAATTCTGAGGAAAATAATTTTCTGCCCCCTTGGGTCTTGGGCCCCAAATATGAAAAAAGATGCAGAGATTTTATAGAATGCATGACAAATAGTTTTGAATTCTAATAAAGGGGAAGTGTGAAATTTTGTGGACATTATAATACTTCCTGCACAAGCTGAATATGCAGAGTGAAGAATCGGTTCAGCTGATTTCCATGTAAAGTGCAAACACTGTGGGTTATCAAAACAACTACGGTATGTTGTTCTGTGGAATGGGACTTTGAACCAATGGACTTTCACGACGGACGGGTCTAATCAACATGACAGAAAAAAGAAATCACGCGACCATCAAAATACCTTCTATGATGGCTGTTTAGGACAAAAAATTTGATTTGCATGGAAAGATATCTTGGATCGAATGGTGTAGCGTTACATTTTACTAGTGTATTTATTTTTATTTGAAGTTTTCCCTTGTTATAAGTCAGTCCAACTCCAAGTTCCTGCTTTCACCCAAGTTCCACCCAAATATAGAGAAGTTCTGTGGTCTTACCATCCTCCATAAGCAAACAGCCCGCTGTAAAGAGCCAATCCGATGTTGCCAAAGTCAGTATTGCTTCCTTTGAATGAATTTGCAGGCAGGAGGTCAGTAGTATCACCTACATCAGAAACAATCAGAGTGAAACATGAGATTACAATGACAAACTATCAGGAACACTATGTGTTATAAACAACCCATACAAGTCATAATATCTGGGGAGAAGTCTACAGTTCCCACAGTATTTCCCATGAGAGGAACAAACAAGCTTGCATGGATAAGTTTCAAGGTGGAAGACTTGTTTCCTGCTATCATAACGCAATGAATTTCCACAAATCCTCAACGCTGGTTGTGGACAGCGGGTCAGCACACAGGGGACAATGTCGCAGATGTCCCAACTGAAACGCAAGAGTGATGGGAAAACGAGATCTGGAGAGAAAACAGAGGGTTTGCACATTCTTCAACACCCAAAGCATGTGAATTTCTCACTGGATCAACTGCTGAACATAGTGTTGTTTCAGGCTGAGGCCCGCTCTCTATCTGTCCATGAGAAAGCCGGGGGAGATCAAGCCTCTACGTACATCCGTCTCTCCAAAGCCTGCGTGTCGTACAATGACGAGGGCTGAAATGCCGTTTAGGTTCAATTTATGACTAGGAAACAGAGGCCTGAAAAGAACTAGTTTAAAGAAATGGATATGAAAAAACAGAAGAATCTGAGACTAAATCATAAAAAAGTGAGTCTAGAAAGTATTTCTGTGAACGTCGCCACACGAGGAGACTCTCTTGTACTTTCTCCGTTGCTCGTTCTTTCCTTTGAGAATGTATAGTTATTTGTTCTTTCATTCCTGAGCAGCTTTTTAACACAATACGTCAATTGAGTTAATGTCCTAATTTGCATATTTTAATGACCTTAAGGGCCAGAAAGCTAAGCACATGATAAGCAGACAAATCTAAAATGAACAATCAATAGATTGTCTTTGTTTCTGCATAGAGAATTATTAGTTAAATATGGCAGCTGGGAATTATACTGTACATACACACTACTATTCAAAGGTTTGGAGTCAACGAGACTTAATCATTAACAATTCTACAGCAAAAGCACATTCAAATGTATCAAAAGTGAAATAGAATTTCTATTTCAAAATAGTGTCGATCTTTTGAACTTTTTTCCCTTAAAGAATCCAAAAAAAAAAAAAAAGGTTTCCAGAACTGCTAAAATATTACATGATAACATTGATATTATGGTAATGCCTTGAGATACGAGCGTCCCGACATACAAGTATTCCGAGATCCAAGCAAACGATTCAGCAGTTCCCTTTCATGGGAACTCGCGCTGCGTCGAACGCTTGGGGAATCCTTGGATGATGTCCGCGCGAAGCACAATATGTAAACTTCTGGCGTGCGTGAGTGACAGACGCAGATCGGTGACGTCATGAACCAGTTGATAAAAGAGCGCCGGAACCCGGAAGCGGCAGCTTTGTTTGTCTTCGCAAGCACAGTGTGAGAGTGTGTTGAGTGTGCTGGTTATTTTGAGAGAAAAACCCAGATCTAGTTTAAAAATCAGGGATCTCCCATATATATTTATATACAATATCTATGTTTATGGCGAACCAGGCATTTAAACAGTGCGCATCTCCTTGCCCTCGTTTCCTCTCGGGGGGAGATGAGCACTTGTTATGTGTAATGTGTCTGGGAGCGGAGCATGCTAGGTCAGCGCTCGTGAGTGCTGACTGTGATCACTGCAGCCAACTACCGCTGCGGGTGCTCCGCTCACGCCTGGCGGTTTTTGATTCTGAGACCGGCCAGGCTCGCGTTCCCCAGGGCTCGGGTCCCACAGCAGCTGAGGCTCTGCGGCGATCTAGGTCATGGGGTTCGCAAATGGACCTGACGGCGGGGTCTGAGACGGGCGCTCCCCTATCTCAGCCCTTACCCGGTGGATCCAGTGCTTCATGCATGGTTTCGGAAGCACGCTCAAGGGCGGTTACTTCCGACCAAGCTGAAGCACCGGCACTGCAATTGTCTAGCTCCGAGGAGTTAGACGTTGCTAGTGTCGACGCGGAGAGTGAGGATTCGCCAACCTCCTCCCCAGCTTATGAGGAATTGCTCGAGGTGGTGACTCGCGCTGTGGCCACGTTAAGTATTGAGTGGCCAGCGGAAAGCACTGTCGTTCGTCCAAAGAGAAGCAAGTTGGATGAACGATTTCTGCCAGTGCGGGTCCCTCCCCCTCGCCGGGACCTGCCTATTTTCCCGGATCTGCACACTGAGGTGTCTAGATCCTGGAAGAGGCCAGCCACCTCCAGAGTGTTTACGCCACAAAATAATATGTATGCCACTCTGGTTGGTGCGCGAGAGTATGGTTATGGCGCGATGCCGAAGGTGGAGGAGGCGCTTGCGAGCCACCTCTCTCCGCCCTCGGTGTCATCGCTTAAAGTCCCGGTGCTGCCCACTAAACCTATGCGGGTTACATCAGCTCATGTGGGCAGAGCATATTCTGCAGCTAGCCAGGCAGCGGCGTGTCTTCACACCACCGCCCTGCTTCAGGCTTACCAAGCAGAATTGTTGGGGGACCTCGATGAGGGCGGAGGCATTGGTCCACAGGCTGTGGCTGAGCTACGTAAAGCCACAGATCTGTCCCTACGGGCCACCAGGGAGACGGCTGCCTCTATTGGTCGTTCCATGGCAGCCTGTGTGGCCACGGAGAGGTACCTGTGGTTAAATTTGACGTCTCTAAAGGACAAGGAGAAAAATTTTATGTTGGACGCCCCTCTGTCGCCTTCTGGGCTTTTCGGCGATTCGGTGAAAACGGTCGTCGAGAAGTTCCAGGAGGCGGCAAAGCAGCAGGTGGCGTTCAATGTACTCCTGCCTCGCCGCCCTCAGCCTGGGGCTGTGAGCCAGCCACAGCCCCAGGCCTCCTCATATGTGCAGCGGGCCGCTCAAAGGCAGAGCGTCTCAACCCGCCAACCTCCCCAGAAAACCGGGGGGTCGGGCAGGCGCTCCCAGCCTCAGCCTTCGGGCAGGAGGACGGATCTGAGGACCGTCATCCTCGCCAAGAAGGCTACCTCGAAGAGGTCCTGACGCCAGACGCGCCGGGCCTCTTGGAGGCGACCCTCCTCAGTTGCCGCCCGTTACACCGGTTGCACTGAGGAGGTCGCCCCCTCCAAGGAGGGTCCTAGAGCATTCACTCCAGGTGTTCCCCAGAAAACCGGGCCCTGGCGGGTGTGCTACACAGACACCAGAGGCCAGCCTCGAGAGGCTGGTTCCCCTAGTAGAATTTCTGCCGGCATGGACATGTCTTCCAGAGGTTTCTCAGTGGGTCCTGCGAATTATAAAGAAAGGGTATTCGATCCAGTTTGGGTCTCGCCCGCCCAGGTTCAATGGGGTTCTACCCACGGTGGTGGACCCCGAGCAGGCTCTGGTAATGGAGCAGGAGGTAGATTCTCTACTGAGGAAAGGGGCCATAGAACATGTACCCCTCTCAAACAGGGAGTCAGGCTTTTACAGCCGCTACTTCCTCGTTCCAAAGAAGGATGGAGGACTGCGGCCCATCCTGGATTTGCGCCTTCTGAATCACTCGGTCATGAAGCTAAAATTCAAGATGCTGACTTTGAAACAAATAGTGGCACAGATCAGGTCCGAGGACTGGTTCGTCACTATCGATCTGAAGGACGCATATTTTCATATTTCCATCCTTCCACAGCACAGGAAGTACCTCAGGTTCGCCTTTGGGGGGAAGGCGTACCAATATCAAGTACTTCCATTCGGCCTGGCTTTATCACCCCGCACTTTCACGAAATGCATGGACGCAGCGCTAACCCCGTTGCGCCTCCAAGGCATAAGAGTTTTGAATTACATCGACGACTGGCTGATTCTTGCCCAGTCGCCGCAGTTAGCGGTTCAGCATCGAGATGTTGTTCTCGCACACATGAGAGTGCTGGGGTTGAGGTTGAACGCAAAGAAGAGTGTGCTTTCTCCTCTTCAGAGAACCACCTTCCTAGGCGTGATATGGGACTCGGTTTCGATGACGGCGCGGCTATCCCCCGCCCGCATCGAATCGATTCTGTCAACCGTGAAGAAAGTCAAAATAGGCCAGTCCATCACTGTAAAACACTTTCAGCGAGTGCTGGGCCTCATGGCAGCAGCTTCCAGCGTCATTCCGTTCGGGCTGCTACACATGAGGCCATTACAGTGGTGGCTCAGAACCAGAGGGTTTTCCCCGAGGGGCAACCCTTTCCGCACTATCAAGGTCACGCGGCGATGCCTACGTGCCTTGGATATGTGGAAGATAGGAGCTCCTGCGTTGGGAGCTCCTTGTCGACGCGTCATGCTATCGACGGATGCTTCCCTCACAGGTTGGGGAGCGGTCCTGAGGGATCGCTCTGCCCAGGGTCTGTGGCACAAACACCAGTTGTCCTGGCACATAAACCTGCTGGAGATGATGGCTGTTTGGAGGGCGCTTCAAGCGTTCCTCCCAGACCTCAGGGGCCATTATGTGGTTGTTCAGACCGACAGCACCACTGTGGTCTCCTATATAAATCGTCAGGGTGGTCTACGTTCGCGACCACTATACAAACTGGCGCGGCAGATCCTCCTCTGGTCCCAAGGGAGACTGCTCCATCTACGGGCAGTTCACATCCCTGGGACCCAGAATGTGGGAGCAGACGTCCTGTCGAGACAGGGGCCGAGGCCCGGGGAATGGAGGCTCTACCCAGTGGTGGTGAAGCAGATTTGGTTCAGATTCGGCCGGGCACAAGTAGATCTGTTCGCGTCCGAAGAATCAACGCATTGCCCTCTGTGGTATTCACTCCTGCATCCAGCCCCACTCGGGCTGGATGCCATGGTCCAGACATGGCCGAGGCTATGTCTGTACGCATTTTCCCCGATTGCTCTGCTCCCGGGAGTTCTGGAGAGAGTTCGCCGGGACAAGGTCCGTCTCACACTGGTTGCTCCGCGTTGGCCGGGCAGAGTGTGGTTTGCGGATCTTGTTTCCCTGCTGGACGGGGTCCCCTGGGAGATCCCAGTTCGAGTGGACCTCCTGTCTCAGGCAGCGGGCTCGATTCTTCACCCCTGCCCAGAACTTTGGAAACTGTGGGCTTGGCCTCTGAGGGGGCCCAGCTCATAGATTCTGGTCTCTCGACCGAGGTTGTTGAGACCATCCTCCACTCCAGAGCTCCCTCCACGAGGAAGCTGTACGCCCTGAAGTGGAGACTTTTCACTTCTTGGTGTAGCGAGAAGCTGGTGAACCCAGTTACCTGTCACATTGGCAAAGTGCTAGAGTTCCTGCAAGATAGATTCGCTGCAGGGTTGTCCCCGTCCACCCTGAAGGTTTACGTGGCTGCCATTGCGGCTTACCACGTACCTCTGGGTGGCGTGTCCATTGGCCGGTACCCCCTCGTCACACGCTTCCTCCGTGGTACCATTAGGCTGAGGCCTGCAGTCCAGACCAAGGTTCCTGCCTGGGACTTATGCCTGGTACTCCAGGGGTTGTCCCAGGCACCCTTTGAACCGTTGGATGAGGTTCCACTAAAGTTCCTCACTTTAAAAACCTTATTCTTGTTAGCTATAACATCGCTAAAGAGAATTGGGGATCTACAGGCGCTTTCTGTAGCTCCCTCTTGCCTTGAGTTTGCGCCTGGGATGGTGAAAGCCTTCCTCCATCCCAGGCCAGGCTATGTGCCCAAAGTGCCCACTCATGTGGCCAGGTCTATAGTACTGCAGGCCTTCTGCCCTCCCCCCTTCGGTGACCAGGACCAGGAATTTAAAAACAAGGTCTGTCCAGTGCGAGCACTGGACACTTATGTCCATAGGTCTGCCCCTTGGCGTAAGTCTGACCAGTTGTTTGTTTGCTTTGGGACCCCCAAGGGGGCCCCTGCATCCAAATCTACTTTAAGCAGGTGGATAGTTGAGGCTATCACCCTGGCTTACGAGTCGGCCGGATCCTCCTCGCCTCTGAGGGTCCGGGCCCACTCTACTAAGAGCGTGGCTGCCTCTAAGGCCCTTATATCTGGTGTGTCGTTATCTGATGTTTGTGATGCGGCAGGGTGGTCTTCCCCGCATACTTTTCTGAGGTTTTACCAGCTTGACCTCAACTCCGCTCCGGGAACACGGGTCCTCTCGTAGTGAGCTACGAGACACTCGTCGGCCTTCGTCACTGAGGTGGCGTTGGTATATCGTTCCCCAAGCGTTCGACGCAGCGCGAGTTCCCTTGAAAGGGAACGTCTCAGGTTACGTATGTAACCATAGTTCCCTGAAGAGGGAACGAGACGCTGCGTCTTTGGCCTCAGCTCCTCGCGCCTTCCGGGCTTGCTTCAGACAAACTCTAAGCTGCCGCTTCCGGGTTCCGGCGCTCTTTTATCAACTGGTTCATGACGTCACCGATCTGCGTCTGTCACTCACGCACGCCAGAAGTTTACATATTGTGCTTCGCGCGGACATCATCCAAGGATTCCCCAAGCGTTCGACGCAGCGTCTCGTTCCCTCTTCAGGGAACTATGGTTACATACGTAACCTGAGACGATTTTTGCTTTGAGATACGAGTAAATATTTGATACGTCTATCGGGTAATTGCATATGATCTCCACTAGAGGCAGCTTGGTTTTACAGCGGGAGGTTACCGGGGGCGACGAGTGATTCACGAGTATTAAGCTGAGAGCAGCACGAGTTATGAGTGTTCAATAATAATAAATATGAGCTTCTGAGTCTATCCAATACACAACACGGGAAGAAACACTACACTTCCGTATTGTGTTTGCATTATCTACGTTATCCCTCCCTCCTCCTCCTCCACACATGCCGCCATTAGCCGCTACTGTATCGTCTGTCTCGAAGGGAAGAACTCATCATTAAAACCACATTTTATTTTATATCACAGGAATCCTTATATACTATAATTTTGTGTGTGTGTGTGTCTCTATATCAGGGGTCGGGAACCTATGGCTCGCGAGCCATATATGGCTCTTTTGATGGCTGCATATGGCTCTTTTGACGCCGCCGCCCGTCGACAGATACTTCCGCGTTCGGAGGACAGGCAGATCGCGCCGCCGCACCCGCGTTACTTCCGCGTTCGGAGGACAGGCAGATCGCGCCGCCGCACCCGCGTTACTTTCGCGTTTGGAGGACAGAGACATCGCGCCGCACACCCCAACTCCCCCCCCCCCCCCCCCCCCCGGTCGACAGATCGATCGCTTCGGACTATGGCTCTTCACAGCTTCATATTTAAAAAAAAAAGGGTATATGGCTCTCTCAGACAAAAAGGTTCCCGACCCCTGCTCTATATCAATTAAAAACATGTTTTTTCCATTGTTATTAGCACTAATAAGAGTGTTTTTTATTTCTTATGGGAAAAATTATCTGAGTTACGAGCTCCGTCCTGGAACGGATTCTATTACCATATTAAATATTTACTGAGCAACAAATCAGCATATTAGAATGATTTCTAACAGATCATGTGACACTTAAGACAAAAAAGTAAGCTTTGCCAACACAGGAATAAATTACGTTCTAAAATACACTAAAATAGAAAACAATCCTTTTAAATTGCAATCATATTTTATAATATTACTGATTTTACTGTATCTTTGATCTATTACCCAGATTAAGTACTGTTCGCTATTGGTATTATGTTAGCTAACTTCAGCATACACAACCTTACTGTAAAGTGTTGTCCTGTGGGAACGTATTATGAGAGTATTCTGTGAACATGTTTGCTGTGTTGAATAATTGCAGCCCAAGGCGAGCTCATGTGAATCAGTGTGATCGATGGAGGTCACATGACACGGCAGGCGAGGTAGGAGGGTCTGTGACTGTAGGCCCGAGGCAATCAGGCGCAGAACGAGACCGAAAGCCTGTATAAACTCTTTGTATAAACTTGAGATTACAGGCTCAGACCTGAGCGTCAGAACATGGGCAGCACAGAGGAGCCCGATCTCTGTCTAAGAGAAATGCTTCGACAGCAGATCTCAGCTTACACAGCCCAGATTCAATCCTTACCCGTTTACACAGCCCAGATTCAGTCAGAGCTCCTAAAAACAACACGCTGCCTCAAACACACACTTTTCTAACTGACAACAGCTAAGTGTGTGAAAGTGAGTTACAGTGAACACAAACAAAACAAGTTATAAACACAATGGCTAGACAAAACACAATGACAAGTCAGACAAAGTGGAAAAGGTAGATATATTTAGGAATACTTACTTGATTGGACGAGACATCTGTCAATTAAAACACAGAAAGTACAGCAAGCTGCGGAGGTCAATTTGTGTGTACATGTGTGCATATTAGTGCTGTCTATTTATCCGGTTAATTTAGTGTGACTAATTATGGGAAAAAAAAAATTTCATTCTAAATCTGCGCTAGTTTTAGTGCAAGAGACTCTTTCCTTTTTATTAATGTTCTTTCTCCCAACTTCCTATCCTTACAGTACACACCGCTTATCAGTTTGGAGACATTAAAGAAAAATTATGTATTTTAAAGGAATTAAAATAAAATGCGATACTTAACAGACATTCAATATATATATATACAGCTCTGGAAAAAATTAAGAGACCACTGCAAAATGATCAATTTTTCTTGTTTTACTATTTATAGGTATGTGTTTGGGTAAAATTTACATTTTTGTTTTATTCTATAAACTACTGACAACATTTTTCCCAAATTCCAAATAAATATTGTAATTGAGAGCATTTATTTGCTGAAAGCCACAACTGGTCAAAATAACAAAACATTGCAGTGGTCTCTTAATTTTTTCCAGAGCTGTATATATATATATATCAGTTATAATTGCATAAAAAATACTATGAGATAATGTTTTGTTTTATTGAAATGATTTAAATATGAAACTAAAACCTCCAGTAGGTGGAGATAGTCACTGTCTTAATGAATCATTAGTCATTCATGACCGAAGCACGTCTAAAAAAAGTTTGATTTAAATTTAAGTACATATAACTTACCTGTATCAGTCATTTCAACTTAAATGACATTAAATTGATTAAAAAAGCTGAAAGCTGGATCTTGTAAAACCTAAAAGTTTAACCTATTTTAACTCAAATGTTTTCATAACTGATTTATCATATTTTATGTGAGTTCTGCTGTGGTTTTGTGTGGAACTATTTTCATTGGTGAAATATAGCTAAACTATTTTTGCCTAAAATCTAATTAACAATATTAACTTCTTGTTTATTGAACTATATACAATCAATATCACATGACTAGAGCTGTACACCATATATACTATATAGCAAATAATATTTCGTAAAAGACAAAAACGTGGAAATTTTGCCCCCGTATCTGCAATTTTAGGGGCATTATAATTGGATACATCATGCAGTGCAAAGTGAATGACAAACTCAATAACATCAGCTCGCACATCATTAAAAAAATTATTATTATTGTAAACAACACAGCTCTAATATTTACACATGTACACGCAAATTGACTTTCTACTGCCACAGCTTGCTGTTCTTTATAAATGTCTTGATTGACGGATAAGTAATCATTCACAAAATATTTGTCTAGTCATTTTGTTTTCTGAATTGTTATTTTGTTTTTTCAGAACTGTCATTGTGTTTTCTGACTTAAGATTTGCCATGGTGTTAATAATTTGTTGTTTTGTTTTTGGATTTGTTATTTTGCTTTATTAATTGTGATTTGTTTTGGGCTTCTCAGCCACCGTAGCGTCCCGTACAGCATCAGTTGTGCAACGCATGAATCTGGACAGCCTAATGGTCAAACAGAGTCGCTTGAGTGATAGTGAGGAAAACAAAACATTTCCACTCACATTCCTGTATCAAACAGAAGAAAATTCAAATTAAGCTCTGGAATACTTGATTCTGATTGGTCATTGGTAAAATGCAAATGACTAAACTGCACTGTAATTGGTCAATATTTATTTATTTATTTTGTACCGATTAAAAATTACATTAAAACATTTTTAGGGCCAGATTTAAAAGCACATTAAAAACATTACTTTTAATATGTACATTATATGTACATATTAAAATATTAATATTATTTTGTACGTACATTACATATACATTTAAAAGCATATTAGAGTGATTTCTGAAGGATCATGTGACACTGAAGACTGGAGTAATGATGCTGAAAAATGAATTAATTTATTCAAAATCACAAAATTAAGTACATAAAGGTTCATTACCATGAAGTGGCTTAATTAATTTTGTATTATTGATTAAAACGACAAATACTGATTTTTTAAAAACTTTAAAGTAAAAAGTGTTACACATCCTCAGAAGTAGTGCCGTACTCAAGCTGGATTCGTGTTGTGTTTCCATTCGGATTTATTTGCATGAAATACTCTCTCAAAAAACACATGCGTGCATTTAGTGTGAGTCACGGTGCTCAGATTGAGTCCAGCTTGCATCATTTCCTGTTCCCTCCTTTTTACCCACCAGTACTCATCTCTCAACTACAACTATCAATACAGTGGCAAAAAGAGCCAAACTTAAAACTCCCCACCAACGATTACGTTAATAAGCATGTGGAGTCCCACTGTCCCGGTATGGGTGGAGCTCCGGTACCAGCAGAGTTCCCGTCATCATGGCTGGTAAACCACGAGGTGTCATCTTGCACGTTACGCTCTAGCAGCGGCTGGGTGGGTTGGTGTGATAACGCAACGGCTTTAAGCGTCAGTGCTATTCTCAAAACAAACACAAGCGCTAAGAAGAAGCACACCGAGACCTTTTCTGGACTTCTAAGAGAGATAAGTCTATCAAACAGAAGCCACTTTGTGCACAGAAACTGAGGAAATGTCACAAAAGAACAGCTTATTCCACAGCAAGACTGCATAAATCAAATAAATATGACACTTGTCTTGGTATTTTGGCCATACACACACTATATATCTGAGAACATTTTCACCAACATGTTATAAAATATTCCTCTCTCGGGAAAGGGAAGGCGTGGCTTTCTGTGGATCAGATTCACAGGCATCATTTTCTGCCCTCGTTGTTCTAACAATCATTTGGCATTTGCTTATCTAGCTTGCAACGCACGCTAATACGCCCAACAGCTCTCACTGTCTTCAGTCGACACAGCCAATCATCTAATGCACTCTAACTAAGATCCGGGAATCAACTCGTCTCAAAACTCGCTTAAATAAGTGTGTCCCAAATGCACTCTGTCCTTAACCATCTAGTGTATGAATATGTTTTATCCGACATCAGAATCTCCTCAGCTACGTAAGAAAAGCTGAGTTAGTGAAGTATCCCACATTTCAGTTGTTTTTAAGTTTATCAAGTGCATTATCTGGGAATTTTAAAGGCACATTTTCAGTGAAAACACTATTTATGTTAAAAAAGGCATAGAAAAAGTGTAACAGCACCTATAGAGTTTAATCTTATATTGCTAAGCTAAATAAAGCTATGATTAAAATAAATAAACAAATTCAATTCACATCAGACCCTAACTGAATATCAATATCTGAACATAAAAATACATGCATGTATCTGCTAAAATATTATTTCCATTTAAATTTAACAAATTTGAATGTATGTTTTTCAGTATTAAATGAAATATGTATATTTATAATCCACGTTTCACTTGCCTCATTCTGCCACATTGCTATTTCTTTTTCACTAAGCTCCACACAAGTGTATTTAAAACAGACATTTCAATCACTTGAATTTTTATTTTTCAACGAGCTTGTTGCGATACTTGTAGTATTGAAGTATTTATTATGATTACTCTCATCACAAGGACCGACTTCATTTTTCAATTGATATTTTGAGTTTTAATTGATATTTTCACTATTGAATTAAGTATTTTATCATTGAGCTTGACACCATGCATTCTTGAATAGGTTTACTGTGAAACTTACACTACTGTTCAAATTTTTTAAGAGAAATTAACACTTTATTCAGCGAGGAAGCATTAAACTGATTTAAAGTGACGTCTGTTCTAAAGACTTTTACATTTCTACAAACATGTTTTATTCATCAATGAACCAAAATATTAAGCATCAAGTTTTCAACATTGAAAAAAATAATAAACGTTTCTTGGGCTCTAAATTAGTATTAAAAAGAAAAATTCTGATTGGTTATTGTGTCATTTTGGATGGCACCTGAGGTGTGATTCTGACCTCAAAATGCCACAATAACCAATCAGAAAACAAGAAATTGGCATTGACTGGCTTTAGACAGCATGGCGTCGGGACTGGCTCTGCCCCCAAGTACTTGAGTACTGTATTTTCCCGCCTATAACCTGGCTTATACCAGATTTTACAAACCCCGCAGGGGGGGTGCGGGTTATATAAAGGTGCGGGCTATATCACAAATGTTTTACACGTAATAATATTTCAATATATTTGTTACGTCCCTAAGGACGTAAGGTTTTTTTTGCGGTATTTCCTTTCTGTTTTTCTTTCTTGCGAGGGTTGTTGTCTCTGGCGCTTGTACTGTCACTCTGACAGCTGGCGCTGATTGGCTGTCTGACCTGTCAGTCATGCAAGAAGACGTGATTGGCTGTGCTGCATGAGGGCGGGCTCTTCTCATCTCATCCGATGATCAACACCTGTAGAATCGCTTCTCTAGGGACGAGCTGCTGCACAGCGGGAGAGACTGCTCTTTCTTTTTCTTCTGATTCTGACTTGTGTTTGTTTTCTTATTGTGTGAATTTCACGCACAAGCACTGTGTACCGAGCCTGAACAGTTATGGAGAATTGACGTCATGCGAGCAACATTCGAAATGTGAACTTTCACAAAAAAGTTCATAAATCTATGGGTGCGGGTTATATAAGGGTGCGGGTTATACCGGCGATTTTAGAGACTTAACAGTTCTCAAAATAAAATGGGTCAAAAGGCCCATCCCTATTGGGCATGTTGCAACATCAGCATTAAAGGACTAGTTCCGAGGCTTAACCACTCGCTTAACCCACACCCAAAGGCAAGGCCAAAATATGTCAGTCTTGGCAAAACTTGGGTGAGGTAGGGAAATTAAAAGACGTGCCCCACAGTTATGGCACCCATATTGCAGGTAATCAACAAGCAGTCCATCATCTCCTTCCGCTTGTTCTTTCTTTCAATAACCCTCTTATTGTCTGTCACTACATGTCCACTGCTGTGGGCAGTAAGAGTGCGTGGGGGGGGGATAAAAGCTCTAATCATCTAGTAATGCATTCGAATGAACCTGTCCTGTCTCGCTGACTCACCAGTGCTCACCGGTGATACCAGCTTCAGGCCTTGGTTTGTGGGGTAGACACGGCATTTACCAAGTGAATGGGCCTTTATTAATCTGGATCTCAGACTGTGAAATCCTCTTGTTCTTTTCTGAATTTCTGAGCTTATACCAGTAACCTAATGAGAAAAAAGTTACATAAAGGAACAGTTCACCCATAAACGCATCTGCTAAATGTATAAATGTAAATGTTATTCTCCGCGGAACCACTAGTGTTGATTCTAGCTGGTGACTGACGATTTACACACACTGTAACTACTGTAGTTCATGTCAAGGCAGGGTAAGTTCTGCCAGCTAGTCCTACAAATCTTTAAACTGCTCTTTCGTTTTGTTTACTCCCAATTTCTCCAGACTATTGCTGTCAGTGCTTTAGTGTCTCACTGGCAAGCAATCAGAGCTGCAGTTCTGGCTGAACATTCAGCTGGCCGGCCTGCACTTCTCTGCTATCAAACTGGCCGGTTCTAGATCTATAACTACAACGATCTAACCTTTATGTAGGCCAGGAAAGTCCAGGCAACAGAAAGCCCTAAATGTGACGGAGCGCTGACATATTAACGCCTGAGGCTTGTGCCAAGATTACTGAAGTAAGACTGCTGATAAATGTCATTTTTGAATACAATTATATACATTATTTTCAAGAAATAACCAGTAAACTGAATATAAAAATCTAAATTATAAATATATAATAAGTTAATAACATTTTATTCAATAAAACATATTGTAATAAAAAAATACTAATTGAATAAAACTGATAAAAATATCACTTTGTGATAATTTATAGATTATAGAATATAATCTAAATTATATAAATTATAATAAAATTGTATTAAATAAAACATTGTAATAAAAAATACTAATTGAATAAAACTGATAAAAAATATCACTTTGTGATAAATTATAGATTATAGAATATAATCTAAATTATAATAAAAATTTATTAAATAAAACATATTGTAATAAAAAATACTAATTGAATAAAACTGATAAAAAATATCACTTTGTGATAAATTATAGATTATAGAATATAATCTAAATTATATAAATTATAATAAAATTGTATTAAATAAAACATATTGTAATAAAAAATACTAATTGCATAAAACTGATAAAAAATCTCACTTTGTGGTAAATTATAGATTATAGAATATAATCTAAATTATAGAAATTATAGAAAAATAATGGTTTCATAATATATTTAGTAAAAGGGTTTTGCTTAGCAATATAACAGTAAATCTGTCAAATTTGAGATGCCATATTATTTTGCATGATGATTTTTAATAATGTGTAACTTGAATTGCAGTCAAGAAGCCCAGAGCCTCTAAGGCAGGATATCTGATGTTTAAAACCACATGCTATGTTTATTTTATATTAGCTAATAGTTTATCTATTAATTGATTTAAAAAATAATGGGACACCAATTTGTACCCTGTTCGTGGAAAATCCCTTTGTTTGCATGAGGCTGATGTTGAACTTTGTGTAGATTGCAAACACTGTTCAACACCCAGCTAAGCAAAGCACAATTGACAATGGCTGGAACAGCACAATCTATCCATAGCAAAACTAAACAAAGCCCATGCAAACCTTTATTCATATCAGTAAACATAACTCACTCCCTCTCATATGGGTTCTTGTGGTCGATGTGCGACGCGGTCCAATTAATTATTACTATGTTTTATTTATATAAGGGGAATATATTTGGCTGTTCTCCATTGTGTTCTTCAGCACTTGTTTAGTTGCTTGACTGATTGCCGGTGGATGTTTAGGTGTGTTTGTGTGTGTTACTCACCTTTGCCAATCTGCACAAAGCCAATAATGATTATGAGGCCCAGGGCGAGTAGCTTAGCAGCGGCGAAGGCATCTTGGACTCTTGTGGCGGCCTTCACGCTGTAGCAGTTGACAGCAGTCAACAACACTAAGGGGAGGGAAAGACATTTTTAGTCTTTTACAACAGAGGCTCAAAGGAAGTTAACCTAAATACTTGGTAAACTAATTAGGGTAGAATTTGTCAGCCACGCTTGCCGTCCCAGAAAGCGCTGTTTACATTTAGGTTACATGTGGCGGCGGCGTGTTTCTAATGAAATAGCATGGCTGCCAAATTTGAACTTATTAGTATCTGTACTTATAAGTATATGTCCGATCTTGAAAATGTCAACAGCACATGCGTGGTTTAATTGACTATAAATATTATACACTACAGGACACATTAATCTGCCTAATGGATTCTAATTGTATTACAGGGTGGATCTGCGGATGATTACCTGAATCATACTCAAATGTCTCGCCCTGCTTTTTCCATCTATTTACTTCAGTTTTTTGTTTGGTTAATTTTTTCAATGTGATTAAAAGAACGCATATTGACTGGAACACTTTTTGGAATAAGACTTTTAAGGCTTTGTCGGGGAAGATAGCCTGTGGGTCTTTCACTTCACCATGTGAAGTGGCGAATTTGTCCCTCTTTTGTGCTCGAGATATCAGGGTTCGGCGACATAAAATAACCGACATTACCGAAAAGAAAATGCTAAGACAAATACGGAGTTTGCCGGTTCCACTTCAAAAACGTCGACATAATAGGATTGGTGAGTTAACCGTGAGTCGAGATAAGTGAACTCCACTGTATTATTGTTCAATAAACAAACATACTATAGTCATAATGCTTTTGTACTGTAAAGTTAAAACAGCATATAATAAAAAATTATTTAATTTGTACCACAATCAAATTACAATACTAATATAATACACATGAAAATGTATGACGCTTTGTTTTTTTAACTGTAGTAGCAGCACTGTTGCCTCACAGCAGGAAGGTGCCCAGTTTGAGTCCTGGATGTCCCATTGGGTGCTTCCCAGCATACGGCCCGGATGAGTTACACAAGGTAAGTGATTTAAAAAACAGATGGATTTATGATAATAAAATGAAGTATATGTGACACAGCCTCGCTGAAACATGAACGTTCACTAACCAAATACTGGTAAACAGATTTTGAAGGAATAATAAAAAACTCCATCCAGCTCCGGCCTCCAAGCTCCCTATTAAATGTGATTAACTAATGAATACTTCAAAGCAGCATTAGCTGTAATTCTGTCTAGGCACCAAACAGAGAAGCAAAACCCAACGGCCTTTGTGTGCCCCTAAAGCACAAAAGGGGGTCTGTACTGGGTAGTACAGTAGTAGTAGAGCCCGTCGAGCAAGAACACATGCACACACTGTCAGTTATTGCAGTTCTCCTTAACAGACCAGGCATCATGAGACAGGTTCCTCCCTGAAATCCCTAACGGCAAGAGCATGGTCCCGCTCAGGGGGTCTCTCCCATGGATACGCAGCATAGTTTAATGCTACAAACCAATCCTGGAGTCCCTGTTTCACTCTTAACCTCAAAACACACTAGAAATTGGGTCAGGGGAACAATGGCCAGCTGCTACGCCAACAGACCCAAATACTGCTGATAAGGAACCTGAACATAAAACTGGGCACCTGAGCTGAACATTCAGTGTTTGTGTCAAATGTGTAAATCCCACCACTTGCCGTTGCTCAGCTTAAGCTTATGGTCGTAGTCGTGTTTACCTCCCTTTCTGTCCTGTCATGTGGTTCTTATGGGAGGATTAGCAAGCCACTAGCAGGGCGAGATTACAGCGGATAGTGTGTGCTGTGTTCATTCACTCCATCACAATCACAAAGAATACACATTCCTGTACCCCAATCAAGCATTCATCTGCTCTAAATGAGAGAGAAGGAGAGAGAGAGAGAGAAATATGGGTTTTAATTTGTTGACCAATTGGTAATTAGGGCTTGGGCTAATTCTGTTAATCCTGACTGGTTTAAACCTGCGGTTGCTGGCATGGCTGCCATGGTAAATCACACCCTCAGCATTTCGCCAAGAGCATTGCATGTCAAAGATCTGTGATTGTAGGACTACAGGGCTGCGTTTAGTAACTCTTACTGGTCTGCACTCTCACTGCAAGAAACACACACACAATTTACAGCACACTATAATAAGGGAATACAATTAGTAGCCTGATTATGTACAATAAATAATCTTAGATTAGACAGGTAATATTATTGCATATAGGCCTAGAGATATATTTAAGTGGAGTTTCTGAAAAGTCTTATTAATTATTACATTTGTGTAAGGTGTTTTACATTATTAGCACTGATTAATAACTTAAAACATCTAATGCACTACATAATTACTGTGATTTTTTAAAGTTTCATGCTATGAAAAAAAAAGATGTAAATTTTCTCATAATACACACATTCGTACATCAAAATATAATTAATATTAAAGCGTGACTAAACCGGTATAATTAATGCTAACAATGCAATTAATTTGCATAAAGCCCGCCAAGGTGATGGAGCGGCGCGCGCACTTCCTCCTCACTAGATGATGAAATTTCTCTGCACCTTTTCAACATACTATTCATTTCCTCGAAGCCAAAACACCCCGTATCATTGTCGAAACGTGGCGTTTCTGTATCTAATTACACATTTCTATCACACACGTAGTCAAAATTATCTACGTTTATAATTTTCCCGAATATTTTGACGGTAAGTACACGAGGACAGTTGAACGCCGAGACGAGGAAGAAGCGCGCGCGTGGCACGCGCAATGACAGTTGAGGTAAAGTCTAACGTCAGAAACGTAAAACTGAGGAGATTCCCGGTAAACCCTGACTTAAGCCCTCTATGGTTTAGTTTTGAGATGAAATAAAAGGGTAAAACGAACTTTTAAGTGGGCTAACGAGGTAGGTAACAGGTCACTCACAGATACACAGGCAGGCGATCAGCTTGGCCCCTGACTCGGGGACCGGACAGAAAGGGAAGATGGGCTTCAGGAGGTAAGTAGCGAAAACATAGGCGACGATGTACTGCGAGGACGGCCTTATGATGAGAAGCTCGATCCAGAGTTTCAGAAACGCAGGTAGGGAGCCGTAAACTTCAAGGATGTATGCGTAGTCGCCCCCTGATTTGGTGATGGTGGTCCCCAGTTCGGCGTAGCACAGCGCGCCTATAGTGGAGAAGACGCCGCACACCGTCCACACGACCAGCGACAACCCGACCGAACCGGCTTCCTTCACCACTCCGGTGGGAGTTACGAAGATGCCAGAGCCGATGATGGTGCCCACGATAATGGCCACGCCGTTCACGAGAGTTATAGTTCTTTTAAGCTCGACTGTCTCTTCTCCATCCGCCGCGCTGGGATCCGCGGTCGGGCTTTCAGGCGCGCGGCTCATGTTGCCGTTCCCTCCTCTCCCGGAGAGCATCTTCTCCGTCACCTGCTTGTCGTCTTCATCCCGGTCCGCGGATGCATTGGAGCTGCGTTTCTTCAGCCCTGACATTGCTTCCTTGTGTCAAACAAAGCCAGACGCTTTGTTTCGCTTGAGAGTGAGTGAGATCGACCCTTTCAGCTCAGGCTCGCTGATGCGCGGCGGAACCGGGGAGTCCGGGTTGACTCAGAGAAACGTGGTTTCTGGAGAGTGTTGAGTCAACGCACAAAAGCATCTCCTGACTCGGCCTGCCTCTTTTCTCCTCCTAATCGCGTCATTATTAAGTGTCGTTGATGCGGTTTTAGTGGTGGATCTGTCGCCCTCTAGTGTGGTTCCTTTAGAAACATGTTCCGGATTGAGTGGTCCAGCAGGTTGGATCAGGGCTCCTTTTTTCTTTTTTTTAATTCATTTGAACCATAGGCCTACCAAACAAGGATTTAAGACACGTCATTTAAGTAAAATGCACGTTAATTACATTTTTCTTGAGATTACAAATATAATTTGTTGAGAATGTTATGGAAAGATTTTATAGTAAAGCCTTATACGAGCATAATCCGTTCCAGGACAGAGCTCGTAACTTGAATTGCTCGTAACTCAAATAATTTTTCCCCATAAGGAATAATGGGGGAAAAATTAATCCGTTCTGGCCCTCTAAAAACTCCCTTATTAGTGCTAATAACGATGGGAAAACATGTTTTTAATTTGTATAGATACACAAACAATAGTATATAAGGATTCCTGTGATATAAAATAAAATGTGGTTTTAATTATGAGTTCTTACCTTCGAGACAGACGATACAGTAGCGGCTAATGACGGCATGTGAGGGGGAGGAGGGAGGGATATCGTAGATAATGCAAACACAATACAGAAGTGTAGTGTTTCTTCCCGTGTTGTGTATTGGATAGACTCAGAAGCTCATATTTATTATTATTGAACACTCATAACTTGTGCTGCTCCCAGCTTAATACTCCTGAATCACTCGTTGCCCCCGGTAACCCCGCTGTAAAACTGCCTCTAGTGGAGATCATATGCAATTACCCCATAAATGAGGCTTGAGCTGCTCTGAGTGCTTAACACCTCTAGCGTCAACGTCTGTAAGCTGCTCGTATCTCAAATATTTACTCGTATCTCAAAGCAAAAAATTTGCTCAAATGCTTGCTCGTATGTCAGAATACTCGTATGTCGGGACCCTCAAATCTCAAGGTATTACTGCACTAGAAAAGGCTAGAAAATTACAGAAAATATTATATTATTAACTATTTTGAATTTTTTTCTACACAGTCCTTGCTTAATTTATGCAGTCCATTGGAACATTTTGTTGATGTTTCTAACTTTACACATTTTTAATACAATTTAATAATAATTT
This sequence comes from Rhodeus uyekii, assembly GCA_037043235.1. Taxonomy (NCBI): domain Eukaryota; kingdom Metazoa; phylum Chordata; class Actinopteri; order Cypriniformes; family Acheilognathidae; genus Rhodeus; species Rhodeus uyekii. The sequence continues at coordinate 1,180,601 of JAWRVZ010000117.1, forward strand.
AATTTGGTATTAGCCTTTCTAGCACAATTTTACAGTCCCTGTCGTTGCGTGAGCTCCTAGGCGTTTGTGCGAAACCCTGCTCAAGATGAGTTTTCCCTGTAGCATAATTAGTCATTTCAGTCTAGTATTTTCAATTTTGTACGTTGAGATTTATAATCCATGGCTAGACGTGAATTACCATTACTTGCCTTTTCAGGCTCAGCCCTAAAAAAAAATTCCTTAGACTTAAGCTTGATCATAATGTTTGAAGAAACATATGAAATAACAACAAAAGTTGTCCCTGCTAATTTCCTGTTTTCAGGTAAAGGCCCTTGAAACATAACGACACATTCCTCGTGGGCTTTAAAGATATTGGTTCTAAAATGAAACAAAACGAATTTGTTAGTTTAAAAAAGAATGACTTTCATGTCACAAGCCTACAAGAAATCAATCTCGGAGGACCCAAAGAGTAGCATCTGCAGGGGGGAAGTGTGTTGTACTAATACTTACGAACTTCATGACCTCGGTTTGAGTTTAATTTAAAGGTTATTCATCAAGGCATGTTTTAGAAACATATGTTGCTGCCACCTGCGTTCCCTTTGCATGTGCGCTCATCTAAGCTAGCCTCCCCATCAGGAGAATTAAATTGTATTTATGTTTTCTCAGCTTTAAGATAAATGAGACAGCAGGTGACTTTTTATTTGATAAGTTATGCGGTTGCCGCTGCGTTGTGCCCTGATATTTAAGAGTTCAGCTTTCTTTCTCTACAGGAGAGAGGGCGTTGGCGTCTCGGGTCCCTGCCATCACAAGAGCTGGATATCATTAGGAGTAGAAAACAAAAACTTTTGTGGGCCCGTCATGTTTGGAACCAGATTTAATGTACGTCGTAGACAAAATTTGTCAGTAATAATTTGCCGGTATACGCTCAGTACTGAAATTCTCTGTGCAGAAAACATGATTGGTTTGAAACATTTACTTTTTGTCAATTCAACCAATAGTTAGTCTAAACACTGTTTGATCCAAAGAGGGAAACCGCTGGATTGGAGTTCTGAGAAGCGTCTTTAAGCCGTAGGTTCCTGTTTATAGAGAGCAAATAGGACTGAATGCAGTCTAAAAATAATCTGCGAAAACACAAGAACAAAACCATAGTAATAAGCCTCGTATTAGAAGCTTTCATCTGTGACTTCTATTCGTTTATGGATGCCTGGTTATCAGTCGGATAAAGAGCAAAGGAGATCTCAGAAGACGACCATCGTCCCAAGATAGACCGCCGTTGCAGAACATCTTTCTTCGCCAAAACTCTTGACTATCTCAAGGGTTTTCCAAAGCCGTTGTCTCGATCCGCTGCTCTTCAATCACTTCAAGCCATCGTTTGTTTTTCCTGTTGAGCTCAAAGAGCATGCAACTAAATTCTCCCACACAATGATGGGAAACCATGGTGTGTTTGGGATACGCAAAAACCCAGTGTCTCGTCCCATTTTTTATATCTCTTGCAGCCAAGAAAAACAAACATGGAACGGAATCTTTTTGAACCAAGTTTGAGACAAAACCCAATCCAGGTTCCTCAGCCTCTACAAACACCCACACCCACCTGGCCTTATTCTGTCTTTTTAGATGCTGTCTAACCCCAAACTCATCTGAAACTTGCTCTCCACTGGTTTAGATTTACTGTCTGAAATCTTCTTAAGTATTAGAGAAGGACGATAGCACCCATTGTTATGAAATGAGTACTAAGGTGTTCGCCTTTGAGAATAGCCCTTCAAAAGGTACCTGGCAACAATACTTGCAATTATGTCAATAGAAAACCTTTTGCTATGACACCATAACTTGTAAGTTTTATTTTTTGCCTTCATTTTCAGAATGCAATTCTGCATTTATATTACCACGATTATAAATGGCATTTCATATTGAAGGAGATCTTAGTGGAGGGAATCTTTGTGAGAAACCCTACAACAAGCTTTATTTCTTTTCTTTCTTTTGCTTACATTTACTTTATCCGCATATTTATATTACATATTAATGTATTATATTTCTTCAATGTTTCATAAATTATACAATTATCTATATACATAAAGCTGCACATCAATACTATTTTTTTTGTTTTGTACGTGTATACGTGTATGTATGTAACTTATCACTTGTATAAGCTCCTATGATTTATTTTTTTCTCTCAAATTTTTTTTTAATATATATATATATATACAGCTTTACACTTTCTTGAGTGGCTAGTTAATAACTGGCTATTAAAATGTAAGAAAAGTACTTTACGTATTTTATCATGGCCAAATGTACTTAGTGTAATTTACACACTAATGAAAACTCATTTTGATTAAAGGAATAGGTTTAAACATAAAACAGGAATTTCGTACAAGAGTACCGAACACATAAAATGGGGACTAACACACGGTCCAGATTGTTTTATTTAATTTTTACTCATAAAATGTTAATATACATATCTGACAGCATGAATGAGAGGTTACATTGCGCATTTATTGTTGTTCATTTGTGGGTCTGTAGGCTCCCCCTCTGCTAAATCCACCGCACACACAAAAATCATACTTTTTAGCGCAGCTGATCCGGACCCAACCAGCACCTGGTGCTACAACACTTGCTGGGATGGGGCCTCCATAAACCTCCGGCACCACCCTCTTCCTGCTCAAATCCCCAGGGCACATCCTTGCATCCGCCCAAAAGTAAAACAAGATGATAATCAAGCAAAAATGGGCCAAAAACACACAAAAAACCCAAACCTTTTCTTACAAAATTGCATAAAACTAACAACGAATAATACAGTGTGCACACAACACAAGAATGAAATCATATTAAAGTTTTGCATACATGTGCATGTATAATAGGCAGCATAAGTGATAGTTATGTAAATGACTTCTGGTGATAAGTAAAGGGACCATTTAAACAAACAAAACTAGCTTTAGTGTTAAACCATGTTTATTAATTTCCCTCAAAAGTAGAAAGCCTCAAGCTACTCAAAGAGAAAGGAAAGACAAAAAAGGCATTTTTGTTACAAAACCATGTTAACTTGGCCCTCAATGCCAACAGCAAAAGAAGTCAGAATGTCTAAAAACCTCAATCCATAATTTATTCACTGTGTAATTCAAATTCAACAACAAAAGGTGTCTTCACACACTATTCACTGAGAAAACATTGTTCCAGGACCTCCCGATGTGAAAGAATGTCCACTACTCTGAGAGCGGCTCAAGAATTGGGCAGGTGGATGGAAGGAATCCCAGTCTCCCTGTTACCTCAATTTTGTACAGTACAAATCCAGCTTTCCAGTCTAGTATCACTTTGAATTTCAACCATGGACCCAATAAGGAGAAAACCAGGAGGCCCATTCAAATGAGGCCACTTTAGGGACAGTTTATACAAGAGCATTGTTGTTCAGCGTCACAAAGAAACTGGCGTCGCTTGGCAATTATAGCTGCATGTGAAACTTCGGCACCTGCATGAAACAACTGAACATTGATGTTACTCTTCAACCATCTTCTATCTATTATCATCATTGAACTCCCCTAGATGTAAATGCACAGTTCATCTACACATACATTAATACTCTCAACACAAAGTCCACAAACTGTAGTGTCTCACTTCAACAGTTTCATAATTATTGCCATTTACAGCATATTTCAGACAGGGAAAACGAATGCACCAATATTGAAGTGTAACAATCAGCTGGTCTTACTGTAGATCTCATTTCTACATTGTCCCTGGATTCATGTACACCTCTAGTGGAGGAATTAAATAGAGCAAACACGCTCGGAAATGGAGGTTCCTCTATGAAAGGCATGTTATGAAATAGTGGAAAGACACATCCAGGTGCTCCCAAACACATTCCTACATAAAGACAAGCTTCTCTGCTATTATTTTTGAAGTCACCAACACTAAATACACTTTCAAGATCCACAGATGAACCATTACGATTTTGATATCATGAGAACAAAGACCATAAGAGATTTGGAGGCACATTTTACCGAAAGGCAAATATGGCCAACCACTTGTGCAGTTGATCAGATTACTGATTACATGAGTGCAATGGATAACTATGATGATTATGTCCAATGCAAAAGGCACTAGGGATAATAAAAAGCTATTCTGCACAAATCTGAAGTACATAATTTCATCTTCACTAAACAACTGTGCGTAATAATATCTTTCCTTTTACATTTCTAAATGTCTCGTGCACCTTTAATGAAAACTATATTTATACTGCAGTGCTCAAATATAGCCTTCAGATATTTCACATTTTCTCTCTAGATGTACCAGTACATTAGAGCTACTGAAAATTATTTACCATCTAAAAACCATTCTAAAGTGAAAGGCATTGTGCAGTATCATGCATAAAATTAATTCCCTTGAAGTAAACAAGGCAAGTGTACCACTAAACTAAAACTACTGCATACACGCGTCAAAAACTTTACAATGTCTAATGCCCCGAAAACAAGGCCTGTGCATTCTGTCAGTGATCCACAAGAGGAGGCTGTTTGTCCATTCATTCAACAGTCTTGCTACTTTAGTTGTGCGTTTCATACTGAAATTAGAATATCTTGAATTCTAGCATTATTTTCAATTCTTGTTCAAATACAGAGAAATGACAATGAAATGGTTTAACCATTTGACATAGAAGAATAAACACACTCTTTCAATAATAAAACTAGATCTTTGCTAATCCCTTTCAGTGGAATCTCTTCGATTTATACCAATATGCCTGGTTGGAAATGGGGAAAACATTTACAAAATCCAGTTAAGACCATACGGATATGAGCACCCCATAATAAAAAGTGACTGATAAGAGTCTTTTGGTGCTTCTTTTGGAGGTTAGGATGTGAATTAGGTCACTTGAGTGTTGTTGCTACTCCATTGGGGGAGCATCTTGGAGGAAGGGGGAGAAGGAAGACCGGACAGTGCGCCCCTTCAAAGCCTGCTGAACGCGGAAGTTGTTCACCATACTTCTTTGCACCTGCTCTTCTGCCGAAGTGAACAGCAAACTTCGAAACACTGCCAGCTGAGAGAGAGAGAAAAAAAAAAAAAAAAAAAAAAGAATAGGAGAGAATATTAATATTTGTGTGTGAAAACTTGCAAACGCTGGTATTCAGAATGACAGCAAAAAGGAGATTCTATGTAAAAGACAAACAGGGTGAACCAAGAAAACAGATGTCAGCAGTCAGCCAGATGAGCTTTTCCGCTCGGTTTTCCAGGTTACCATGGAGCAGTGGAACATGAGGTTGGAACAACAAACAGACTCCCAGCAGAGTCAAACATCCAGTGTGAAGCGTCTCACAGCTTAAATTTATCGCTTTGCACGTTGGTGTACTTTTATTGAAACTAAGCTGCAAAAATCCAAATTGCTGACATCAGGAGGAAGCAGAATATATACTACTGATCCTACACACCAGAACTCACGACTAGTGTTAAATCTAAACATGATGCAAACTCTTTACATGACGCATTTCCACAGTAATTACAAATTCAATACTGTTTTTCTGTCTTTTTTCTTTTAAATACACATTATAAGGCTGAAATTTGTATAATGTTACCTTGGCAGAAAAAAAACAAACTGCTGCAAAGATTAATAATAACGCTTTAACGGTTAAAGTTTATAAACAGATCGTAAAACTAATCCATAGGAATTAAGTCGTTTAGTCCAATTTTTTTTGGAACAGATTGAATTCAAGCTTCTATTTACATGAAAAATTAAGCTTCCACAAGAACCAATGAGGTTCGTTCTCTCGTGTTACACAGCATATCAGAGTTCAGCAAGAACCAATGAGGCTCATTTTCGTGTTACACAGCAAGTTTGAGTTCCCATAAGAACCAATGAGGTTTATTAAATTAAACCTGTTCATCATAAAGCGATCGAGTCGCTTCAGAAAATTTGGACTAAACTGCTCAATTCATATGTATAAGTTTTAAGATCTCTTTATGAACTTTTTCAAGCATCAAAGTGGTAGTTGCGTACCAGTCAACGACGGGACAGAAATCTCTCAGATTTCTTCAAAAAAATAATTTGTTTAGAAGACGATTGAAAGTCTTACAGGTTTGGAACGACATGAGGGTGAGTAATTAATGACAGCATTTTCATTTTTGGGTAAACTATCCCTTTAATGCTAATTTTACATTTTGAAGAGGATGTTTTGTAAAGATGGAGGTTAGACAGAAGGTGGAAAATAGTCATAAAGACTATATCAACACAATCTTTTTTGACATTTTACTGCACCATCACAATTAAATTTACATTTACCTACATTTGCATAAGAATGTTTTTTGAGGGTTGCAATAAAAGCATTCATTAAAATCAGCATGAAATGAAAATCCACCATCTATTTTCTAAATGTAGATTAATGCTCTTATTGTGAACAACTCATGCATTTTATTGATTGATCATTTTTCATTAGATCTTGCAATAAAACTGTTGACATATGCTGGACTTGATGGACTTAGATTTTCCTCCATCCAATCAATAACCAATGGACAGAACAAAGTCCATGTAATACGTTGTTTTCTTTTTCAAATAACAATATAAAAGAACTGACCTGCCGCTAATCACCATCTCGACTAAGTTCAACTGACTACCTTGTCCGTGTGTGATGTCCACGAATATTACATAGAATAATGTTATAATGATACAAGAACATTTCAAATTTTTTTATTTCATTCAATTTGCTATGGGGGAAAATATTCCCTCAATTTCCTGTCTCATATCAGCCTCTTACCTGATCGTGACTGACTTCAATGTGCTGCTTCATCACGATCCATGTCACCGCCTCCGTGAGAGGAGGAGTGGTCAGAGAACCCGCGTACGTCCAATAGTCGTCGATGTTCTCCGGAAGCAGACATGCAGGGTCGAACTTGGTGAACTCGACCACGCTATCCTGGGTGACAAAGGACACGAATATTACATGCTGCGAGATTGTTTAAAAAAAGATTAACCCTCATCCCTCTGTTTCCAAAATACCAAGACCTGAGGCTCTTAATCTCAGTTTATAACGCATAACAATGCCAATGTGTACAAAGCACAAAGTTTAATGCCTTACTTTGTGTCTGACTGCTGGTAAAGCATCCACCAGCTTCTGTAGACCCTCGTGCCTCTTTCCAATCTGTCAAAACAAACACCAAGTCAAATTTACTTTTAATTCCAAAAGCTACAAAGCTTAAACCTCCATCACAAAGAAATTTGATAATTACCCACATCATACCTTAAGAAAGACTCCAATAACAGCCAGTCCATTATCCTCCATAACAGCCTCCTCAAACAAACTGTACTTGTCAGAGTTCCAGTGAACAATATGAAGCTGTTAAAAAAAGACACACCCATGAAGATATGAACTATAATTACAGGGCCTTTCATTTGCTTCAGTTTATGATTGCACAATCCTGCAGTAACGTGAACATAGATAGGTGTTTTTAGCTTAAGCCAACATCTGTACAAGCTGTCCATTCATTCCGGCACGATAAGATTAAGCCGAGGAGGAGGGAATGAAAGCACTTTACGCAATAGAGGATCCATTTACAGGACTGAAATCTGAGCTTCTTCAAACAAACACTCACACAGACAAATCAGTAAAGCTAAAGGAGTGTTGAGAGCGTAATAAAGTCACATTCTCACCAGCACTAACTTGACTTTTTGGCACTCACACATGCCTCCTTATTTACATAAGGCTAGGAGTTAAAGAGTGCAGTATTTATACTGGGTTAGTGAGACGTTACAATGGAAACAGTGGGTTGTTCCTAACATTAAACTCTCTTCCCTCCATTATAGAGAAGCTCAGTCTGTGTCGCAAGACTGAAATACTTCCTCACAGTAAGAGCAAATGACATCCAGAGAGCTCAAAACGAGGACTAAGTCAGTTTTCATATAAACCCTTAAAACATCTCCAGATCTTACGCAAGAGTACCTCAGCGGGGTAAAGGCGGCGGTCTATGGAGTGCTCCGAGCCCCAGGCATTGTTCTCTCCCCAGTGGAAATGAAACTGGCACAGTCTGAACTGATCCTCCAGTGGTCCTCCCTTGAGAGCTGAAAGACATTCATTTCATTATTAGTGTCAGACACCGTTATTACACAATACTATTAAAACAAAACATCCCGTTTTGTGCCTTATACCACATTTGTAACCAAGCGCACATAGGAAGTTACTGCTTAAAAAAGTTAAGGTAAGCAACAATCAAATTAATACATACAGTTACTATTGTAAAACCATAATTCATTAAAATGGGATCCGTCTACATAAGATTTTCAGTCATTTTCATTTTGCTTAATGCAGTTTTATTTGAGCAACTATAGTATTTTTTGTTTTTCATTGAAAACCGTTGATTCCATAGCAAATTTTGATGTTAAGACAAAAAAGGTACCGGTAACTCACTGGATTTGTCAGTGGTGTCGTCATACTCGACCAGAAAGGAGTACCCGTTGTTCCAGATCTGCTGGCAGGTCCTCGGGTCGTACTGCGCCTTCAGCGGTCTCAGCTGCGGATCGAAGATGCTTTTGCGCATCACAATGTCAATAGGTGACTGGCGATCTCCACCGGGAATGGCAAGCGGCCCCTGCCACATCGGATGCACTGGGGAGAGAAAAACCGTCAAGATAAGGAAACCTAGCAATCTAGGCAGCATTCTGGCTATGAAAGCTGTGCATGCTGCTCCTAAATGCGGTTTAGGTTGGCAGCACACAAGGCTTTCAGACAGTCGAACAATAGCACAAGACATTTCAGAAAATATATGAGGCTTTTGACAACAAATACGACAGAAATAGCTCAAGAAAATGTAAAAAAAACCTACATTTTGTGGCACACAGTGGAGCCTCACAAGTTGCGTTACACATTTGTTCTGATTCTGAAATTTAAAAGCTTAAAATCCCAACAGGAAAAAGCAGCAAAAAGAAAAATCAAACCCAAAACGGCACAGAGAGACGACGAGCTGCTCTTCTGGAATGTGTTAGAGAAGTAAAAGTCGAGCAGAAAATATGCTTCCTCCTGTGACTCGATGACTCAAAGAAATGAAAAAAATCCTGACATTTGGAATGTCAGGGAAAAACTGACTGTAATGCTGGACAGGAAGACAGTCAGGGTTTAATGCCTCCTTTATGAACTGCTTAGGAAAGGGTATAGCGATCCTTGAGCAAACACGACAGACTTCCTTTATACAGCAAAAAGGTTTGCCATCAGAGCTCTTCTTGCACAATTACTGCTTAGATTGTGGTCACATGCTCTAGATTCTACAAAAAGTTAAATCGGCCAGAGAATGTGACCGACAGCTTTCATGAGATTAAAATGGCCTTTACTTGAATTCCTGTTTTTTTTAAGTGGTCTAGTAAACGGGATTATAACTGTGCTGACCCATTTTGTGGAAAGCAAACACAGCATGGCTTCTAACTATAACTCTATTGTAAAATATCAAAACACATGTTTATTTAAGCTTAGTCTTTGATTAAAATGAACTCGATTTGATTTCTTTACTCTGTAATTTTCATTACCAAAACCATCTCGCTGTCAGGCCACAATAACTGAAAAGCTTTTGAATGTTTCTTTGTTTTAACCCTTACTTATTAAAATTGATTCATTTTTTACTTTTATGTAGCACTCAATGTGAGGCTTAAACAAACAAAACTGGAAAAGATTGGCTGTGTGTTGATAAACTAATCGGGTTTAGATAAGATAAAGGTCGACACAATAGAAATGAGCAGCTACTAGTTGCGTGGTAAAGATACGAGTATAAAAATATACAACAGTTATAATATTCAAGAATATGACATTGTTATACATTATAACCTTCTCGCGTGAAGCTGGTTACAAAAATTATAAATATCAAGTTTATAAATATCTACTCCCACTGAATGACAGCTTCGCTACCCACTCATTCTTGCAAAAATATCGAAAAGAAACACTTATTTTTAAGGTTTCAGGGCCCATTTTAAACCACTTTTATTTTATTTTGTATTTGCCTACTTTGCCCGTTTAGCACAACGTGATAAAACTACATTTTAAAGCTCTTACAGACAAAACTTGTGACTTATATTGCATCTTCAGGGTCGTTTTCACTGAAATGTTCTGCAGACATCATAAACACGGCCCATATCTCTTGTGGGCGTGGCCTGTGGAAAAACAATGATATATAAAGCACGTCAGCACGATGCAAAAGGATAGGATTATCCCATAATAATAAAAAAGATCCCACTCAGGGTACATTTACCCCCTCCCAAAAAAAGAAAAAGAAATATAACGCGCTGCTGGTCTGCAGAATCAATGCAATCATAATTTTTCATCGTGCTTCATGTAAACATTCCCCAAACCCGGAAGTCATTCGGGAAGGTGTTATCGCTGATAATAAACATACACATTGTGACTCCATAATCATCAACCCAGTGATAAATTACGTTACAACAGCTGTAATAAAACACAGTGGCGAGAGAAAGGAAAATAGCGCACAAATAGGCAATCTAAAAAGATTAAGAAAGTTAAGCAATACAGGTTGAGGTAGTGGCTATTTACCATAATAAATACAAACACAGATTAAACGACTAACCTTGACTCAGGGCTAGTTTGCTGGAGCATGAAGTCAGGTTGCACGCGCGAGCGGGGATCCAGCGATGGCTCCTGACGCGCCTCACCAGATGCCGCGCGAGAGGCGCCGCGAGCGCTGTCAGAGTCGCCATCGCGCGCTCGGGTTACTTTAACCGCCCGAAGATTAATTAAAAAGGACAAAACTGCCTGCAGACTCGAATTAAACACTTAAATCTTGATTAATAGCAGGTGAAATAAGGTCCTCGAGCTCGAGGCGACTCGACTTTCTCTCGCGCTGGATGGCAACACCCACCAAACCGCGGGTGGGGATCTAGATGTTTCCGATTGTCTCGGTCTCAAAGAGCGTTTGTTTGTATCGAGACAGCAGGGCGAAATTAACTCGTGTAGTGTCAGACAGGTTTAAATATCCCAGGAGAAAATGGAGGACTAGGTGTATTTGGGGGTCGGGTGTCCGGCCTCAATCCAATCAGCTTCATCCTCTGAGGGGCGTTAGAGCTTCATCACATGAAGAGGCAGGGCATTCAAGGTTCATTTAGGGGATTTATTCAATGAAATATGCACGTGAGTTAACTTGGGTAATAATGTGAGCATTTTATATAAAACAAATTACTGTTTCCTACTTTTTCATGTTTATGGTCATATCATGTGACTTGGTTTAGTTTGTCATGGCCTTATCGAACTAATTTAGAGTCTACATTTATTTGCATTCAAACAAATGAGACTAAAAATAATATACATCACTCAGTTGAAAGCAAAAGCGTCTTAATAAATTGCAACGTTATGAGATTGTATGGTCCAAAACATACGGTTTTATGATAACCCCTTTAAAAGAGCACTATCTGAGGGTCAGCGAATTACAGTGGAGTTCACTTATCTCGAGCTCGGTTAACACGCCAACCCTGTTATGTCGACGTTTTTGAAGTGGAACTGCCAAACTCCCTATTTTTCTTATCGGTTATGTCGATTCTTTTATGTCGCCGAACCCTAATATCTCGAGCACAAAAGAGGGACAAATTCGCCACTTAACATCAGTTATCTCGATCAGTGACTGATCATACCTAGTTCACTGCGCATGCGTGGAGTTCGTGTTGCACTTGCATGCCATGACCATTTTTGGTCTTTCCAATCCTTCCCAGATTGTGATTTTACAGAGAAATGACTGTTATGAGCGAATATGTTTATGTGTGTTGTGACTGTTTACACTGTGAGTGAAATTGTGTTTGCAATGTTGGAGAATATGATTAAAGGTTTGTATCAAAATCAAAGGTGTTTTTATTGTATACTGGTAAATCTCTGCTGTTAGTTGGTGCCGATCACTTCAAATAAATCGCCATATTGGCTGCTGGTTATCTCAACACTTTTTTGATACCCCTGAGATAACCGGGTTCCATTGTATATTGAGTTCACTTATTCAATCCCATGATGCATCTCAGCATCAGCAGAATAAATCTTTTATTGGACTTTTCCATTTGCAAAAAAACCCTCAATTATCGCTCCAAACTTATTCGACATGGTGTATAAATGTCTACTTTTTTCACCACACAGACTATGTACACATATTACACATGCAAGAAGCGTCTAGACCACACGTACACACATAATATTGACCATCAGCCCCTAAATGTGTCACTGAAAACCTAAACCTTGCATTTTACTTGTGGTGCCAAATAGGGCAAGGGTTACCATGTCAGCCTCTTGATGAACTCCTGACGTATGACGTGACCTGTGGACTCCGACATCTACGTGAGTAACAAGTGAGAACTAGGTTCTTACGTCAACATCCCAAATGTAAACAACGTGCTATTAGGACATCGTACCTTTACAAATAAACAGGCTTTAAATGGTAAATAAAGGTTAAAGGAGATATGAGCTTTATTTGGCTCCTCAGCTTGGTCAATAAACGAGGCATGTTCTCGTTCATCCTGATAAAGACTAGAAATATAAGAATGAAACAAGGGTATAAATAGTTGTCTGAGTGCATTTTCTTTTCTTAAAAAAAAAAAGTCACAATATTTGTCATTTTTGAACTAAAGCACTGCAACAGAAGATAGGCGAGCCATCTGTACAGTAAGTGTACAATGATTTGGTAGTTTTGAAATATTACTGAGGTTGGCAACAAACAACCTGTAATAAATATGGAATATGGTTTTCAAGATGAAAAATGCATTCAAATACCATGAGTGATTTTCTAAAACACTGCAAAATACCAGGACACAATGTAAAAAATACAAAGTTGAAAAGCATTTTATCCGTCTGAGGAAAATCTAACCGAGTGCAGTTCATAACTCAGCCGTTTTCTGTTCCCAAAAAACACAGGAGAGAAGGAAAAGACGACATCCACTGAGCCTGAACCATATTGTACAGATATATTTACATGTTTGGTAAGAGAAACCGTACAAAAATTGAACTTGAGGAAAGTCCTCTACTGTGGGGCAGGTGGACTCTAGTCTATGTTAGTCTAGAGCGATGATGTCTTCATCATCATCGGCCGGCTGCTGGTCGAGGCGTTTGCGTTTAGACGCCGCGTCGTCCGTTTCGTCGTCATGAAGCTTCCTCTTGCGGTTACTTGACTCCGGGGAAGCTTCCATGGCGCTGGAGGACGGTTCTTCGTCCGAGTCTACGATGAGGACGTCATCATCCTCTGCAGGCGCTGCAAACACACACACACACAAAAAGTGCATTACTGATAGACAGCAATGATATTTTAATTGTGTCATTTTCAGCAGTGAAACACGAGATGTTTAGCAGAACGTTCAAGCGGTTTGTTTTCAAACTATAAAACTGGATTTTTATGATGACAAAAAAAGCAAGTATGAGTAATGTGTGCTAGATTGATTTTTTTGAGGGGGTTTTGAAATGTAAGTTTTGCATGAAGAATCATTGGAAATGCAGATTTGTAAGTACAGTAATACCTCGGTTTACGAGTTTAATTCGTTCCAAGAGCTCGTAACTCAAAATGCTTGTACACCAAAACAATTTTCCTCATAAGAATGCACTAAAAATCACTCGATTCGTTCCACACGACCTTAAATGCCCATTTTAATTATTTTATTGGTTTAATTACAGTTAAAATTATAACCATTAAGATCTAATATAAATACTAATTAGTAATTGACAATTAAACTCTAAAAACACTTGATAATTTACTGTAACGCACTCTCTTTGAGTCGCGTCGCTGCTGGCGTGAAGGAGACGAGAGGAGGGTTTTACTGCTTACAGGGAGAATTTCATCCCTTCTTTCTTACTCATCTTGAGGTCATTGTCTATATGCTGAACTGTACGTATATATTTCACTACATGAACAATAGAGATCACAATTAATGTTAACAACACGAGGTAAAACCGCTGTAAATCACTTATAAAAGTATCACTTTGGTGAATGATGAACCAAACCGAGTGACGCTGAGAGAATGAACGAGTGAAAGGGTGATGGGCTTTATGAGAGGCTGTCGTTAGGATATTTCTAGTAAAAATGCGCGCGATGATGCTGAGCGTTAGGACTTTTCCACACAAAAATGCGCGTGGGCGAGGGAAAAATTCTCGCACTTTGATACAATGCTCGTACACCGATTTACTCGTATACAAAGTCACTCGTAAAAAAAAGTATTACAGTATATCTTTTATTTTCAGGAGAACTCTTCCTTTAAAAGCTGATGTTTTGCCAAAGGTCTGCAGACAATCAACGCTGTTCTTACCTTTAGATGAGGTAGAAGGCTGGGCAGAATCTTTGTTACCGTTGGCAATGTTTTTCCCTTCTTCCGGGACACTGGGAGTTGGCGCCTTATCCGGGGCGTCACCCACGACCTCAAACTCAACATCCTTTTCCAATTCCTCACTATAATAAAGGTAAAACATTTTTTTTTTAATGCTCAAGAAAAAAGTACCATCCTTTTAGCTAAATGAACACACCCACCTGTGAATTACATTGACCAGAAGAGTGTAATCCTGTAGGAAGTCATCAGCCTGAAGACGGCTCCCGTTCCGAATCCCAAAGTCGGACAGAAACTTGTTATTGTTTGCTATAGAGAAACAGAGACATTAAAGCAAAGCTCAGAGTTTAGTTAGAGAAAGATGCCCTCTAGAGGCATAAAGCGCACCTTCAGTCTCTCCTTCCTCCGAGGAGATGAGGATTGTTCCCTTTCCATCCTCGATTTGCACGTCCGGTGCCACCATGCCAAACTTCTCCTTCAGTATCTGAAAAAACACCACCGTGTATATTAATAATTTCCCAAACTTACATGTAACCTCTCTTGGAGGCCAAACAAAGATCAGCCTCTAAACCAAAGCGTGTGCGTTTGAAAAGGCGTCGGTACCTTGTCCTGAAGCGCTTGCACGAGGGTTTTGTGCACGTTAAGTTTGACGGTGACCTCAGGTCTGCTCGCGCACACGTAACAGCTGGGATTGGGAGCGTCCAGCGCACACGGCACGAGAAGCTTTTTCCTAGGGTTCGGCTGCTTGTTCAGAAAGATCTAAAGAATAAACATAATAATAAGATCATAGTTTTGAACGAAACTTACAAAACAGGAAAAGGTTAAAATATTCTTCACAGCTGAAACCACTGCTGATATGAGAGATAACAGAATCTGGTGCAATTCAGCTGTCAAATTTCTGATCGTAATCTTTGAAATTGAACCGCAAGCTCACCGTGCGACACTGATCGAAGTCTGAGCTGAGGATTTTGAGCCCCTCCAGAACAATGAGACCGGCAATGACGGCATTAGTGGTGGCTATTGCGGGAATGATGTTCCCTGCCATGGCTAAAAGAGACGGCAACATTGTTTAAACCCACACTGAACCAAGAACCAACTTTTCATTGAAACATTTCATTCTGAAGCTTGTTTATTTGCTCTAATAACAAAGAAAGAGTAAAAAGAAAGCAACATATTGACTTTTTGGGTGTCTTTAAAATCTTTGTTGGTTTCATAGTGATATTAGGGGTTTCCCTACAAATTTGTACTTATATATTATACACACACTATACATTCATAAAGGATGATCAGAAGAAATGGTTAAATACATGAGTGTCAGCAAAGTGTCTGAATATTTAGGACCACGTGATATTTCAGTTTTTCTTTTAATAAATTGCAAAAAAGTCAACAATTCTGTGTTTTTCTGTCAATATGGGGTGCTGTATGTGCATTAATGAGGGAAAAAAGTTAAAACTTAAATGGTTTTGGCAAATGGCTGCAATATAACAGTGAACAATTTAAGGGGCTCTGAACACTTTCCGTACCCACTGTACATAGAAAGGTCTCTCAGTAAATAAAGCATTACTACAACTTCAAAAAACAATATTTGTTGCTTTAGAGTGAGACAAAACCAAGTTGTTGTTTTTTAAACCAACTAAAAAGAATTTAAAATAATTTAATTCAAAGCGATCATAGCTTTCCAAACTCTTACATTTGACATCAAAGCGGCTTTTCATGTTCATGCTGAAGACATTCATGCGCAGGTTTGCAGCTGCTGTTACGAAGTCCATGGCTGGAGGATCATCCTGTAAATGCCCCACAAATGTAAACCTTTAATACTTAGAAATTAACAATTCATTTATTTTATTTTGATTAAAGATATGTAAATTGACACATGGCTGAAAATTATTTTTTAAATATAATTCAACACTTAAAAAACATAAGCATTATTACTCCAGTGTTCAGTGTCACATTATCCTTCAGAAATCATTTAATATAGTACATGTGCTTATAGAATATTTATGACCAATGCTAAAATTAATTTTTTTTTGGTAGAAACCATAATTATTTTGAATGAACTCGGCTGGACATTCACGTCGGCATTGTGTGTATTGGTTTACACTCGTTCAATTATGATATAGCAATGACAGCAAGAAACTAGAGCTGTGATATTTTAGTGCATTTTTGCCCTAAAAACTCAAACTTAATGTCCAAATCAATCAGATCAGTGATTGTCATTAAAAGCAGTCTACTCTTGCTAAACTAGAGGATGTGCTCAATAATAAAGCGTTATTAAAACTGCAATTAAATCTGGGCACATGCTGTGAAACACAACGGACAAGTGAACTTTGAGTTCCCAGTTCCCACATTACCAGTTAAATCCACACAGAAATGTGTCAAAGCACGGCTTGGTGAGTATTGGTAAATAAGTCACATGTATAACAGCAGTCCAATATTCCTGCTGCCATCCGTGTCATTAACGTTAATCAAACAACTAAAAACAACAGAAAGTCACTCACTGATCTTTAGTAGGATTAATCTATATTTAACTTATGCAATAACGCTTTACATCTGGTTACTTTGGTTGATAAAGACTGTATTGAACGCTGCAAGCTGTTTATAATCACCTCGAAGAGAGAGAATATGAAGCCATTGCTTACTAATAAATAAAGTAATCAATTCATGATACATTCTCATCTCAATTGTTTTTATGCTTAAACACTGTTGTTAAGAATAGCATCGGCCATGCTAAAAATGTCTAACCCCCAAATAGTGCTCAAAGGGTTGAACCCGTTCACATAACCATAACCTTAACTCACCTTGTCCCAGACGAGCTCCGCACCGTCGCCCTTCTCCGTCAGCTGAGACCGCAGAGTTTCGACACTGCGCTGAAAGAGCTGTGCGTAACCCTGAACACCCAACACCTGCTGGTCCTTGAGCCCCGAGCCACAGCTCTCCTCCTGAGAACAGGCTTCCACACGCACATAAAGCCTCATTAACACCGGATTAAATACACTCGTTTACATCACTGAGTCGACAGACTCACCCTGCTGCTGGATCTCCACCCAGTCCAGAGGCAACGGGGCTTTCCTCTTCTTCCACAACTTATCCATGGTCAGCAGATACATGATGTCATCTTTAAAAAGCTTGAGGAGGAGGAATAAGATCACTTTTAGACCACTTCTAAAACAAACAGAGACTGGGTAATGCAACAGTATCATAATCAGTAACGATACATTGGGATATAAAAATTAAACTATGTATTGTGATGTAAATGATGATTTGCGACAGTAGTTTTATCCAAGACTCAGTTTACTGTACCGGTATTTATAATTCACCCAAAAATGTAAATTCTGTCATGTACTCGCCTTTGTGTCGTTTCAAACCTATAAGATTTGTTCTTGTAAACAAAAATGAGGATGTTTATGAAACCTGATGGATTTCTGTCCCTCCATTTAAAGTCAGTTCCCCAAAAAAGGTCAAAGACGTGGTAAAAATAATCAATAAAGTGGTTTATAATCTAAATCCAAGTCTTCTGAAGAGACTCTTGATTATTTTTCTTCTATTTTTCTTCTTATCAAACAAGTATATTAATAGAGAGAGAGGCAGGACCATAGCAAGCACTGAGAGAGTGATACCTCGGTTTACGAGTGACTTTATACGAGCAAATCGGCGTACGAGCATTATATCGTAGTGCGAGAATTTTTCCCTCGCCCACGCGCATTTTTGTGTGGAAAAGTCCTAACGCTCAGCATCATCGCATGCATTTTTACTGGAAATATCCTAAACATGGCTGCATCATTCACCACAGTGATACTTTTATAAGTGATTTACAGCGGTTTTACCTCGTGTTGTTACATTAATTGTGATCTCTATTGTTCACGTAGTGAAATATATACGTACAGCATATAGACAATGACCTCAAGATGAGGGAGAAAGAAGGGATGAAATTCTCCCTGTAAGCAGTAAAACCCTCCTCTCGTCTCCTTCACGCCAGCAGCGACGCTACTCAAAGCTGAAGTGCATTACAGTAAATTGTCAAGTATTTTTATAGTTTAACTGTCAATTACTAATTAGTATTTATATGAGATCTTAATGGTTATAATTTTAACTAATTAATTGGGTAAAACCAATAAAATAATTAAAATGGGCATTTATGGCCATGTGGAACGAATCGAGTGATTTTTAGTGCATTCTAATGGGGAAAATTGTTTCGGTGTACGAGAATTTTTGGCTACGAACTCTTGGAACGAATTAAACTCGTAAACCGAGGTATTACTGTATATTGTTTATATGCAGTCAGTGACAGAGTGCAAGTACATGCGTCTTAACTTAATTCTGAATCATGAATGTTGTTATTCTGCGTCACCATTGCGCTGTGCATGTGCCTCATTCTCAGTCACAAAGGTCCACACCACATTTAACCTCTTAAATTAACAGTACATTGTAAACTTTGTAACAAATGTCTTGGAAGTATTAATAAAACCCTATTCTTTATTTTGGATTAAAGTAGAGCAACAGGTACCGTGAATCGAATCATGAAACGTGTATCGTTACACCTAAAACAGTCGGGTTTGTGAAACGGTTTGCACCTTGTTGAAGAGTTTGACGGGGTCGTAACCTGTGGAGCGCGCCCACTCTTTCGTGGACACCCGCTTGATGTCTCCGTCCTGGTCTGAGGCCGTGGCTCGGGCTGCTGCATCGGCCAGGTTCCCTGCGGTGGACAAACAAAAACACTTAGTTTTATACTTAGTTTTAAACACTTTAGTTACATACTTGAGAACAAGTTTCAAAGAATAAATGGAAAGGTAGTTTCTAGCCAAATATTATGTATAAAAGAAAGTCGTATAAGACGCTACAGCTACTCACAGGCAGCCTCGGGGTCAGCCGTGTCGGGCGATACCTCCTGATCGGCATCCTCTTCCCCAAACAGCTGACTATGGAGGCAATTCAATGACATGTAAGATTAGGCTCTCAAAACCAAGCTAATCCACCCAAGACAGGCCTGCGTCCACACGGCACTTCACTGTCAGATTCACTCAAACTCAAGCTTTCCACCACAACCCGACAAAACAAAGTTCAGATTAGCTTGAAATTATAGCAGAAGCATTAGTGTTGTACAGTTTGTGTGCTTCTCAGAATAATAATTAAATTAGGTTTTTTTTAAACATTAAGAAATCACAATTTATCCATATTTTACATTTACAATTTATGCATCTTTACTTTAAGCGTCTGCCAAATTGTCAATGTAACATGGATAAAGTTTGATTTTTTTTATCATCAATTTTTATTTATTATTATTATTATGAAAAGTACACGTACTGTACAACACTAATGTTTCTGCTATCATTTCTGAAAGCCACTTACATTGCATTCAGAAACACATTGAGATTCTAATCAGTTCTTGCTTTCTATGGGAATCGAACCCAAGACCTTGGTGTTGCAAGCGCCACACTGTACTGTTTGAGCTACAGGAAAGCACACATATTTATTCTAAACTGTAGCATTGTTTACCACAAATAGAAACCAATAGTTTGTCATTTGATAAGATTAATTTGTTAAAGTATTACACATTAATTTGATTTCACCATTTTTGATAATAAATGTGTATTAAATTCTAAAACAAATAGAGAAAACAGACAAAAAAAATGTATGAAAAAATAAATTACATTTCACACCAATATTATCATAAAAACAGTAACAAGTTGTAAAATTGTTATACAGTAAAAAAAAAAAAAAAAAAAAAACTATGACATCAGATGTTTAGAAATCCTGATTTATTATAATTACTTAAATCATTAAAAACAAATCCCAGATTTTTTTTTTAACACAAAACATGGAATTTGGGGAGAAATAAAACCCTAGATTAGAACAACACCAGTTTAGTCTCTGAGACGGGACAGATGTTAGAGAACTTACTTGAAGAGATACTTGGCCCACACAATGCAGTGAATGGGTTCAGAGGGCGTGTTGCGAATGGTGCATCCTGGGAAGGTTTTCTGCGTGGGTTTAGGCTGGCACTCGTAACATTCTGTCTGACCCTGCAGATCGGAAATGCACAAAACGTCGCAATGCATTCAAATGAACACAAACATGTGTCAAAAAACAAGCGTTTAATAGAGGAGCCGTGCCTTCTTGATGACCGTGACCTGTCCCAGATATCCAGCCGTCCCGCTCTCGATCAGGGGAATGTCGGCGGCCAAACACATCCTGTTGACGTGATTCCTGGCCGCTGCGAGGACAACAGAAGAGACATGTTAAAGATGGATTAAAGATGGAAGGTAGTGCTCCTTCACTCCTACCAAGATCCGCTGGATAATTATACCTCTGTTGTCCAAAGCGTTCATGACCAGCTGGAAATTCCTGAAGAACTCCACATTGTAATCCGGGCTGCAAGAAGCAAAGACAAACCACTGTTGATCAAACCTTCTGCCCAAAGAACCAGTGCTTCACAGAGTCACGTAACTGGACTCACTTCATGATGCTGTCATGGTAGGCAGTGATGTTGGCAGATGGGCAGAACCGGAGCACGCTCTCCTTCGCGACCTGAAACACACAAGACGTCAATGTCTGACGGATGTCTTCAAATCACACGGGCTAAGGTCAGTTTTCACATTTACCTGAGCTTTGGACTTCCCAACATGTTTCTTCTGAAACAGGAACTGTCTGTTGAGGTTGCTGACGTCAATCGTGTCCAGGTCAATCTGTAAATCAGGATTATATACACATATTTATGTAGTGAAAACCCCTAATATCAGTATGAAACCAACAAGTTTTTTAAAGTGACCCTAAAAGTCAATGTCAGGTAGTTTTGCTTTTTCATTTTGAATTTTTTTCCCCCCGACCCATTACGTCAATTTGATTTTGTGTATTCATGATGAAAATGGGGTTTCCTGTGTCTCAAACAGTGGAGCATGGCGCTTGCAACACTAAGGTCATGGGTTCGATTCCCAGGGAAAGCAAGAACTGATTAGTGTTAATGTGTTTTTTTAATGCAATGCAAGACGCTTTGGATAAAAGCGTCTGACAAACGCATAAATTGTAAATATGCATCTCTATCGCTTTAAGCATTTGTCAATAGGAAACTCTAGGAAACACTATTGAAAAATAATTATTTACTATAAAACCTGCATTAATTATCCTTCAAATAAACACCTTGTAGTTTAATAACCTTGTGTACAAGATAAATAACTGTTGAATAAACTACAAAACAATCAATCCTGCTTCTATCGCTGTTACTGACAGCAGAGGCTGCACATCATAACAAACATTACACTTATAATGACAAGAAGCCGTTTATTAACACGAAAACTTTATTTTTCTGATCTCATGCATAAATATGCAATGTATCACACATCATGTTTAAATAAAACTGCTCTTAATGAAGGATAAAGCACCTTTTAACGCTATTATCAGGGTAATTTAGCGTAAAGTGGTTATTGTTTTCAAGGGACATTTACGTCACAGATCGTGGCGCGAAAGAAAAAAATCAATTCTGTCTGTTTACAACGAGACAAACAGCTTCACGCCATTTCATCGCTTACTGCACCGTGTAAATGCATTGAGACATCATGTCCAAGACTCGTTTTCATTGTAAGTTATTGATAATGGGGTCGGTGATATTGGGGCCTGATTCATGAGCACAAAGAGAGTCCGCCTCACTCCAACTTACCACTTCAATGTTCTTGAAGCCGGTGAGCACCAGATTCTTCAGCAGCTCGCAACCGATGCCTCCCGCTCCGACCACCAACACCCGGCAGGAGGAGAGGGAGTCGGCGAGCTCTTTGCGGAGAGGTCCCACCAGTTGTGCCATTGTCGGCTCGGCGTTTCGGCGGCGCGGAGAAGCAGCAGTTTGACCCTGCGGGGAGGGAAGAAACGCGCGGCCGAGCGCGCATGCGCAGAGGTTCCGGCGCGCTGTGGAAGAAGCGCAGGGTTGTTTAACTGGCGACCGCTGCTGGCGCGGTGCTGCACTGACACCAGACCACACATACAGATTTACATAATAATTATTGAGTAAATAGATTGTAATCATTACTTTTTCCTTGTAGTTTAATACCTTTAACTTAATACAAACTAGATAGAAAAATGTATCAAGACAAAATTTGCTGCTGGCTTGAGAAAGTCTGACCAAAAAAATTAAAAAGCTGGAAGTTTAGTTTCAAGTTTATAGTAGTTTTTAGTTTGAGAGAGCGAGGGAGGGGGAGAGAAAGAGACTGAGAAAGAGAGAGGGAGAGCGATAGAGAGAGAGGGGGAGAGGGAGCGAGAGAGAGGGAGAAAGAGAGAGAGAAAGGGAGAGAGAGATATAGAGAGAGCGAGACTGAGAAAGAGAGAGAGGGGAGAGAGAGAGAATGGTAGAAAGAGAGAGAGAGAGAGGGAGAGAGAGAAAGAGACTGAGAAAGAGAGAGAGAGAAAGGGAGAGAGAGGTGAGACAGAGAGAATGGTAGAAAGAGAGAGAGGGAGAGAGAGAAAGAGACTGAGAAAGAGAGAGGGAGGGAGAGTGATAGAGAGAGAGGGTGTGAGGGAGCGAGAGATATAGAGAGAGCGAGACTGAGAAAGAGAGAGAGAGAGAAAGGGAGAGAGAGAGAATGGTAGAAAGAGAGAGAGGGAGAGAGAGAAAGAGACTGAGAAAGAGAGAGGGAGGGAGAGCGATAGAGAGAGAGAGGGGGGGAGAGGGAGCGAGAGAGAGGGAGAGAGAGAGAGAGAGAGAGAGAGAGAGGGAGCGAGAGAGAGGGAGAGAGAGAGAGAGAGAGAGAGAGAGGGGGGGAGAGGTAGAAAGAGAGAGAGAGAGGGAGAGAGAGAGATTGAGAAAGCGAGAGAGAGAAAGGGAAATAGAAGGAGTGAGAGAGATAGAAAACGAGAGAGAGACTTTGAAAGAGAAAGGGAGAGAGAGGTAGAAAGTGAGAGAGGGGAAGAGGGAGAGCGAGAGAGATAGAGAGAGCGAGGGGGGTGGGGGGGGACTGTGAATACAGTTTTTCTGAAATTGAATACTTATCAACTATATAGTATGCAAAAAACAGTACAGCAAAAGAGTAGTATATAGTGTCTTTTTTAAACAGTTTGCGAAAAGCAGTGACCTGCTACTTACAGCAAGATTCTGAAGTGTGTGTGATGGACACTTTACTATCCCATGATGTATTTACATTTATGCGTTTGTAGAGCAACGTCCCGAATTGTACGTATTAGTACATTGCTAACATTAATTAGCATGTCGCTAATCATGTTTTAGCAGGTTGCTGTCAGGGTTCTGCAACATTCGGTCTAGTCATTTCTTGGTGTTGTGGCAGAGCTCTGACACTACTGTAATGTCTGCTTTCATGTGTTTCATGTCGCACGCAGTTTGTTTTTCCACCAGCTGTGCACTCCTTGTCTCACCTTCTTTCATGTGGACACACGGCTATGCGTGTCCCCATTGGCTGCGAGTCATGTCTAGTCCTGTCAAATGTGTAACCCCGCCCGTATTGTTCCCTTGTTACATTTGATTTGCCCCACCTCATTATTCTCCTCATGTGCTCCCTATTTAACCCCTTTGTGTTTGCTGTCTTGTGCTGGTTCGTCGTTCCTGTACCTTGTCTAGTTTCCCAGTCAAGTCTAGTCTGCCACGTTTTGTTTTTTCCCCTCGGGGTGGTTTTTGTTTGTTTTCTGTTTGATAAAATTCCTTGAGTCTTCGCCTCATCCCCTTCCACACACCTGACAGTTGCTAGCATGAATTATCATGTCACTACCACATTTTAATACATTGTTGACATGCCCTAAGGTAGTTGCAGGGCTTTACTAGTAATATATATTTTGGTGGATAAAGTTTAAATAGTCTTGTATAAAAGTTTTGACCCCTGAATGAAAGTCTATTGGACTTTTTGTAGTTTTGATCGTCAATTTAACGAGAACCATATGTCGTAACAGATAGAGAAGATACAGCATATACCAAGTCAGAACAGTCTGAAGGTCTGACCCGAGTTTGGTGGTTCTAGATTTAAAGTCCCCATGAAATAAAAAGTTTTTTTGCCTTTTAATATAAATATGCTAGCCTACTATTGTCTATAAGTTAGTTTGCGTTTAGAAGCATTGAAAACTTACAGTCTCACTTCCACCAATATAGATCATTTCAGTTTCTCATCAGATTTTCTGTCCAATCAAATGCTCTCTAGAATCCTAAGCCACACCCCTTCATTACAAATACATTTACAATTTAAATTTTTGCTTTGGCAGACGCTTTTATCGGTCTTAATATAATGAGCAAAGTGAATGCAACTTTAACAGCAAAATTGCTATGCAATAAGTAGCCACCGCAGAATGAGTGTGAAGTGACGGTGTGAGTTTCATAAGGATATGTTTCTCAGAATAACAGCGGTATTTGCCTGTTCCAGTGAAGTAAAGGTTCAGTTCTACACCTGCGGTGGAAACTACTTCTAAGTTGAGGGGAATATGTGTTATATTTACAGCATACGCCCCTTGTTTCACAGACAAGTCTTAAGCTTAACCCTAGACTAAAATACATGTTTAACTGAACACTTGCACTGACTTATCTTAAAATATGACAGTATGATTGTTTTGTCTCGCGATGCACGCCTTGATGTTTTTTCTAAAGAACTTTTATAAAAGCTACTTAAATATCCTAACTTAATCTAAGATCTGTCTTTGAGACAGATGTCTTTGAGACAAACTAGACCAAGATTAAACCTTTATACTATAATTGTATGTAGTAATTTTAAGAGAGTATTGCATTAAATGCTTACAGTTTTTCTCGATTGCTAAGACACATTTCTTGAAAGCTGCTCTCCTTTTCTCTAAACTGTGAACACAAAACCCAATTTTCAAGCTACATTCACAAAACCTCAGACTCTTCTTGCAAAGCCAAACTTTCACCTCAAAACAGTTCAATCTGTGCTCAGAATTGAACTCTGTTGTCAAATCGTGCCTCGAGTCAATCAAAATGAAAAACACTACGGAACAGTCATTAAACGCTACGTAGAAAAAAAGAAAACACAATGCTCAGGACATGAAGCTGGAGAAATACATGTTTATTGTTCACGGTAGGCTAAATGCATGTTGCAAAACAAAGAAAACTGTGCATTTAGCACTTGTACAAAAAGACAAAACAGAAATGTTGTGCATTTACACATAGCACTTGTAAAAACAAACAAATCTTTTGCGTTTGCCACATGTGTGCAGTAAGCCCATGTAAAAAATAAAGTACAAAAATATACATGAATACAACGCCTACAAACAGTTAGACCAACCCTCCATTACAATACTACAGTACATTGGTACAGTGATGTACTGCTGTAAAACATATATTTACTTACAGTATACTGTGGTACATATATATATATATATGTGTGTATATGTATATATATATATATATATATATGTATGTATATATATATATATATATATATATATATATATATATATATGTGTGTGTGTGTGTATATGTGTATATATATATATATGTATATGTGTATATATATATATATATATATATATATATGTATATATATATAGTATGTCATACAGTAATTGCTGTTTACATTTACATACTGTACTACAGTACAATGTCTAAAATCTTGGGATTATGGTGGACACAGTGAATCTACTGAGGTTTGTTTGTACTCTGTGTCCAGCCTCCCTCATGCTCATACTATGGTCAATCACAGTAGTGGTCACAGAAATCACAGAACATGGTCAATCACAGTAGCTCTGATGTCATCAGAT
This sequence comes from Rhodeus uyekii, assembly GCA_037043235.1. Lineage (NCBI taxonomy): Eukaryota > Metazoa > Chordata > Actinopteri > Cypriniformes > Acheilognathidae > Rhodeus > Rhodeus uyekii. The sequence continues at coordinate 1,206,513 of JAWRVZ010000117.1, forward strand.
ATTACTGTTCTTTGTCTTCGCTGACCACACTGACCACCTCGACCTCCTCTCACACAAACTCTTCCTCTCAGATTTATATCCATCTGAACTGTCTCTGAACTGGCTAACTGCACATGTTCCCTCACATCATTAGACACAAGTGTGATCAGTTTTGAGTTGTTGTGTTCAAGTGGTGAGAACAGTGCTTTAATTGTGTTTGGCTTTTGTCACCTGTGCTCAGCATTATGCAGCACGGGTGCATCACAATGAAAATGTGTTGGGAAGTTGTGTCTAAACAGGTGAAAAGTGCTTGTGGTTTTGCCAAAAGAGTGATTGATTCAATCAGTGTGTTCAGGCAACTGAGAATTTGGTTCAGGCAATAGGGTTTAGTGTTTTAGCAATTGAGAAAAACTGTAAATGAAAAACCCAGAGGACTGATATAGAGCGAGATTCAAGTCTCTAAACACATGCCTCCAAGAGTTTGATCACATTGTATACAACAGTACATTGATTACTAAGATCTTAAATTAACATATTGTCGATTGTCTAATCTGTATTTTATGTATTTTTATTCACTTCATTTATTTTTATTACCCGTCTTGTCGTTATCCTTCTGCACTGAAAGCTTCTTCTTTAACAAGATAAAAATTCAGGGTATGTGTAAGCAAACGGGACAAAGTTCCTTCTGATTCTGATTCTTCAAAGAAAAAATGAGTCACACTTTACACTTATAAAGCATCTCAATGTTTCTCATGTCACGCACTGTTGGGAGTTCCTCTGGGATTTTGATTTTCAGCCAAATTAGTCATGGATAAATTATTAATAATATTTTAGCAGGTTTATGTGATATTCTAACTAATTATAAACAATTTCCAGATTTTTTTATATGTCAGGATAATCATGAATAATGCTGAAAACAAACAGACATGCAAAGTTTGTGAGCGATTGTGTGACTTATTCAGATATACATTTTTACACATCCTAGTACAATATGGATGTACAATATATGGTACATTTGCAGATGTGTCATTTGCCGAACATGAACATGAGGGTACATATCGTAAAAAAAAACCACAGGCTGAAAGTGCTGAAGTAGATCATTATCAGGCTGTGTGCAGAGATGCTTGCTGAGATGCATCAACTTCATCTCACACTTTAACATGACTTGGCATGAGAGAGCAACCACTATTATAAACAGATCAGGATTTTATTAAAAGAAAGTTGAAAATTAATATAAACTGAATGAAATGCTTATATGCTTAAACACCTTAGTGGAAAAAACCTCCCCAGACCAATGTCAGACAGAAAGTAGATGTCACAGTTTGATAAAGACAAGGGTTTTTCTTTTTTGGTTTTGATTTCTTTCCTCCCCCTAAATAACGACACTAAATAAAGCACTACAAAACACATGAGAAGAAACTTGTGTGGGAACTTGATAAAAAAAAACTTATTCATAAAATGTAGAGAATCTGATAATCATCTATGTAAGTTAAATATGAATAATGTATAGAAAAATAGATATTATAATTTTTTTTAATTTAAACATTAGTTGTAGTAGCAGCAGCATAATAATAATAATAATAATAATAATCATATTATTTTAAAAAATCATCATATTCTTTTTTTTATAATTAGTAACATTGCCAACATGGCAATGATTTAATACATCATCAATCATATTTATATAATGAATAATTATAGTTATACATGAGTATGCATATTCATATTTGCCCAGAAACTCTATAATGCCATGAATCATTAATGTCATATGTGCGCTATACAAAACAAACCATCCAAGTTGAGTCAGCTTGTTTATAAAGTCATTTCAACTTATATTATTATATTAAACTGAATTTAAAAATTGATTTAAAAAAGGTTGAAATTGCTTAAATTATTTTTTTGAGTTAAAATAACATGAAAACATTAGCTGCCGTGACTTACTGATCATATCACTTTTTTAGAATTAACTTTCAATCTATTAAATGTTATTTTTCTTAATTGATTATACATGAAGTTATCACAAAGTAAGCCGACATGTTTCTGTCACGTTACAGATAAGGGGAGGACTCAAGATGCGGGTAAGAGTGATTTATTACCAAAAGGAAAATAAACATGAGTACAACAAAAACACCCACGAGGGGGAAAACGCTAACTTAAACATAATAACGACACACTCAATGAACATAAAGAAACCGGAAGTTCAGTGAACACTACTCACAGGAACACGGGCAATAACAGACATGAAGCGACAACGACGCGACACAGGACAGCAAACACACCGGGATTAAATAGGGACACATGAGGGAAGGTAACGAGCTGAGAACAGCTGACAACACTCAAGGGAAACGAGGTAACAAGGTGGGCGGGGTTTACAATCTCAAGACATGGTTCTGTGACTAGAAACGGAACTGAACCTGAGAGAACCGTGACAGTTTCCATGTAATTAAATTTTCCATATGGATAATGAATGTACTTTTTTTTTCCTTTGCAAATACTGACGGGTGGAAAAAGTCAAGTCACGAATTTACCGCATGAATTATAGTCTTTATGTGTCTGCAAGAGTAATGCAGAAATTATTTTACATAGGATGTTAAACAAATAAAATACAAAATAAATATGACTCTTTCTTGAAATGTGCATCAGTAAAAAACTGTACTGTATGAAGATATGTATCATTGCTGTAATGTGCAACACCAGCATTTTATCATCTCACAATCTCTTTTTGCAAAAAGTCAATAGGGCAAATGTGATTATCCACGTAGGCTTTGAAAAAGAGGTGGGGGGCTGCAGTAGAACGTCTCGGGTTACGTATGTAACCCTGGTTCCCTGAAGGGGAACGAGACGCTGCGTCAGAAAACGCTAGGGGAAACCCTTGACGTCAGTCACGTGAAGATGTGTACAACCAATGAGAGAATTACGCGTGTGAATGCGAGTCGCGGGTCAGTGACGTCATGAACAGAGCATAAAAGCGCACCGGAACCCGGAAGTGACAGCAAAAGAGTGTCTGAAGCGGGCCCGGAGGCGCAAGGAGCTGAGGCGAAAGACGCAGCGTCTCGTTCCCCTTCAGGGAACCAGGGTTACATACGTAACCCGAGACGTTCCCTTTCATGGGAACTTCGAGCTGCGTCAGAAAACGCTAGGGGAACATTATACCAACGTCACCTCAGCGACGCCGGCCTACGGATGTGTCTCAGCTCACTGAGAGAGCACCCTCGTTCCCGGAGCGGAATCGAGATCCAATTGATAGAATCTCATAAATGTGTGCGGTGAGGACCAGCCAGCCGCAGCACAAATATCAGCAAGGGAAACTCCTGAGAGAAACGCCTTGGAGGTCGCCACGCTCCTAGTAGAGTGGGCCCGGACCCTCAGGGGAGAGGGATGTCCGGCCAACTCATAAACCAGACAGATAGCCTCAACTATCCATCGGCTTAAGGTTTGCTTAGAAACTGGAGCCCCCTTAGGAGCCCCAAAGCAAACGAACAGTTGGTTTGACTTACGCCTGGTGCAGTCCTAAGGACGTAAGCGTCCAGTACTCGTACTGGACATACCTTGTTCCTAAGCTCCTGCTCATGATCGTCAAAGGGGGGGGAGGACAGAAGGCCTGTAGCATGATAGACCGAGTTCCTTTCTGCCACAGGTCTCAGCCTTAGAGTGCCACGAAGGAAACGAGAGACTAGGGGGTCCCTTCCCAAGGACACCCCACCCAGAGGTATGTGGCAAGCCGCTATGGCAGCCACATAAACCTTCAAGGTAGTGGGGGACAACCCTGCCGCAAACTTTTCCTGCAGGAACTCCAGCACTTTGCCAATGGGACAGGTTACTGGGTTCAACTACCTTTCGCTACACCAAGCAGAGAAGAGTTTCCACTTTAGAGCATAGAGTTTCCTCGTGGAGGGAGCTCTGGACTGAAGGATGGTCTCTACAACCTCGTCTGTGAGACCAGATTCGAAGAACTGGGTCCCCTCAGGGGCCAGACCTTCAGCTTCAGAAGTTCTGGGCAGGGGTGAAAGACACAACCCTCCGCCTGGGACAGAAGGTCCCGGAATCTCCACAGCGTGAGACGGACCCCGTCCCGACGAACTTTGGCCAGAACTCCCGGGAGCAGAACAATCGGGGAAAAAACGTACAAGTGTAGCCTCGGCCACGCGTGTACCATAGCATCCCACCCCAGGGGCGCTGGATGCGACAGAGTACCACAGAGGGCAATGGGAGTTCCTGACGGAGGTAACAGGTCCACCTGTGCCTGCCCGTATCTCTCCCAGATCTGCTCCACCACCTCGGGGTGGAGCCGCCATTCCCCGGGCCTCGGCCCCTGTCTCGACAGGATGTCTGCTTATTGTGCGGAGCGGTCCCTCAGGAACGCTCCCCAGCCCGTGAGGGATGCAACTGTCGACAGCGACAAACGTCGGTCGAATGCTCCCAACACAGGGCTCTATGACATGGAACCAGGTTTACTTCCACAGGGTCAAGGCGCGTAGGCATTGCCTCGTGACCTTGAATGTGCGAAGCGGGTTGCCCCTCGGGGAAAACCCTTTGGTCCTGAGCCACCACTGCAGGGGTGTCATGTGCAGTAGGCCGAGCGGATGACGCTGGACACTGCTGCCGTGAGCCCCAACACCCTCTGGAAGTGTTTGACAGTGAGTAGCTAGCCTAGTTTGATACTCTTGACGGCTGAATGAATGGAATGAATGCGCCCGGGAAGGAGCCGAGCAAACATTGCCTCCGAGTCCCAAATGACTCCCAAGAAAGTGGTTCTCCGAACAGGAGAAAGTACACTCTTCTTGGTGTTCAACCTTAACCCCAGCTCCTTCATGCGAGCGAGCACGACATCTCGATGACGTGCTGCTAACCGGAACGACTGGGCTAAACTAGCCAGTCGTCGACATAATTGAGGACATGAATGCCCTGGGATCGCAGCGGAGCAAGCGCAGCATCCACAACCTTTGTGAACGTGCGGGGCAAGAGTGATAGGCCAACCGGAAGTACCCGATACTGGTACGCCTTCCCCCCGAAGGCGAACCAAAGGAACTTCCTGTGCTGAGGAAGGATGGAGATGTGGAAACATGCGTCTTTGAGATTGATCGTGACAAACCAGTCCTCAGACCTGATATGCGTCACGATCTGTTTGAGCGTCAACATTTTGAATTCTAGACGCAAGATTAGACGACGCAAATCTAGAAAGGGCCGCAACCCTCCATCCTTCTTCGGAACTATGAAGTACCGGTCGTAGAAACCGGACTGTCTGTCTGTGAGGGGTACATACTTGATGGCCCCTTTCTCCAGCAGAGGTTTTACTTCTAGTTCAATGACCAGAGCCTGCTGGGGTGAGCCCCCGAACTGAATGGCGTACCCGCAGGTTACCGTGCGCAGGACCCATTGAGAGATGCCCGGCAGACGTGACCACGCGGCCTGGAACTCTACTAAGGGAACCAGTCTCTCGAGACTGACCTCTGGTACGAGCGATGACACCACAGGGCCGGGGTTCCCGGACACCATACGGGTGAAATGCTCTAGGACCCTCCTTGGAGGGGGCAGTATTCCCGTGGCAGGCTCCCTCGGAAGTCGCACACGGGGAGAACTGCCTCGTTGCGGCTTGCCTTCTTACTGGCAGCCTTCTTGGCATTTTAAGACAATCCTCAGATCAGTCTTTTTGCTAGAAGGCTGAGCCTGAGAGTGCCGGCCCGATCTCCCCTTGTTGGGGAGTTAGACGGGATGAAACACTCTCTTTCTGTGAGGCTCTGAATGAGGATTTTTTGAGCCCGAGGACTCATGCCCGGAGAGACAGATCCATGGCCCGGCGCAGCTCTGCCACTGCTTCCGGGCCAATGCCGCCGCCCTTGTCGACGTCTCCCAGCAATTCTGCTTGGTAGGCCTGCAGCAGCTCCACAGTGTGCAGACACGCTGCAGCCTGACTAGAGGCAGAATAAGCTTTTCCCCACGAAAGATGATGTGACCCGCAACCGCTTTGTGGGGAGCGCCGGGTTTAAGAGAAGATGCCGATTGGGGCACGAGGTATCCCGCAAGAGCCTCGTCCACATTTGGCATCCCTCCGTAACCATAGGGTTGAGCCCCGGCAAGGGTAGCATACATCGCACTGCACGGTGTATGCACCCTGTCGGAGGCTGGCTTTTTCCCAAGATCTCGACACCTCGGTGTGGAGATTCGCTAGAAAGCATTACCCGGCGCTGGGGGACGACGCAAGCTGGCAGGTAACGCTCACTTTTTCCTCATACGCCGGTGAAGAGGATGGTGAATCCTCCTCGACCGGATCGATGCTAATCACATCCCCATCCTCAGAACAGGATAGTGATAGCACCGAAGTCCCAGTGAGATTGGAAGAAAACACGCCTGGAGCGCGTGCTCCCAAATCCCATCTGGAACTTGAATCATCGCAGCTAAGCTGAGATACGGGTGCACCCGTCTCGCTGTGAGATCCATTTGCGATCCCAAGAATTGTAAACGCCGCTGAGCCTCAGCTGCAACAGGTCCAGAACCCTGAGAAACGCGAGCCTGGATAGTGTTCGCAAACACCGCCAGGCGAGAGCGGCTTCATCTGCAGTCTAGATGCCAACAAAATCCAACACCTCGGTGCTGGAAAAAGTTAATCCGACCGGGGATCGAACCCCAGTCTTCCGCATCGTTGTCAAACACATTATCCACTGTACCACAGCAACTGTAGTAGAGAACTGATGGCACCAAGTGAATACAACGCCAACTCCTCAAAGCTGGGTTGCAGTTTTTCAAGTGGGAAGAAACCACTCCCAGGCAGACGATTTGCGATCCCCAGGATTGTAAACGCCGCTGAGCCTCAGCTGCAACAGGTCCAGAACCCTGAGAAACGCGAGCCTGGATAATGTCCGCAAACACCACCAGGCGAGAGCTGCCTTCATCTGCAGTCTAGATGCCAACAAAATCCAGCACCTCAGTGCTGGAAAAAGTTCACCGGACCGGTTCTTGAACTCCGGTCTCCCACTTCATAGACAAACACAGTATCCACTGTACCACAGCAGGTGCAGTAGAAAACTGATGCCGCAGCTCATATGGCGGTGAAGAGGGTGGCGAGATCTCCTCAACCGCATCGATGCTAATCACCTCCTCATCCTCAGAGCAGGAAAGTGGTAGCACCGAAGTCCCAATAAGATCGGGAGCAACCGCGCCCGAGGCGCGTGCTCCCAAATCCTGCCTGGAACTAGGATCAACACAGCCAGGCTGCGAAACGGGCGCACCCGCCTCGCAACCTTCCGTGAGATCCATCTGCGATACCCAAGATTGAGAACGCCGCCGAGCCTCAGCCGCAGCGGGTCCAGAACCTTGAGCAACGCGAGTCTGGTTAGTATCCGCAAATACCGCCAGACGAGAGCGGAGAGTACGCAATGAGAACCTCTCGCAGTTCTCACAGTCAGCGCCCTCAAGCGCCGACCGAGCGTGCTCCACTCCCAAACAGACAAAGCACTGCCTGTGTGTATCCTTACCCGTAATAAAACGGGTGCAAGGAACAACACATGGGGTAAATGCCTGTTCCGCCATAATACAAACGCACGTAATCCAGAAGAAAAGTGGTTTGTAACTCGCAAGCACAAACTCTCTGACACACGCACGCTGAAGACACTCAAAGCTGTCACTTCCGGGTTCCGGTGCGCTTTTATGCTCTGTTCATGACGTCACTGACCCGCGACTCGCATTCACACGCGTAATTCTCTCATTGGTTGTACACATCTTCACGTGACTAACGTCAAGGGTTTCCCCTAGCGTTTTCTGACACAGCTCGAAGTTCCCATGAAAGGGAACTGCTTATCTCACCACAGATCTGAGTTTCTATCTTTGCATCATACTCAGAAGCATTCAAATGCGTGAAGCAGGCACGGATTGTCTCAGACACCTACAGCAATTCTCAAGCTTCCAGATCAACTTCAGATCAGAAACAATGAGGGCATCTTCTGTGTGTCTGGTGTTCGGGCTGGTCCTGCTGATGGGCTGGACTTCTGAGGCTCAGCGTAAGTTCTCTTCAAGCTTTTACTCTTGACTAAATTATTATGTAGACCATAATAATTCAATCGCACATACATGTATAGAGATATTTCACTCTTAAAACTGGATCAAATCAGAAACAAAATGATTTTACAGTCTTTGTTTCAAAGGAAACGTAGAATGACATATGGCGCATGAAAGAAACCCAGAAACTAATGATCTGAAGATTCTGCAAATTAACTTTAAGAACTACAAAGAACATTTATGTTGCAGGACGTAAATCAATACATTAATATTTAATGTATTCTGAACAGTTTTAAATATCTTCTAATTCTCTCCTTAACCACACTATATATATATATATATATATATGTGTGTGTGTGTGTGTGTGTGTGTGTGTGTGTGTGTGTGTGTGTGTGTGTGTGTGTGTGCGCCCATAAAGATATACATTTCATGTAACCAACAGCTCATGCTGCAGTTCCAGAGAAGTGCTGCTTCAATTTTATCGACTTCAAAATTCCAGTCAATAAAATTGTGAGTGTTTTAAGGACAGATTCGCATTGTCCTCTTGAGGCCGTTGTGTAAGTATATTATTTAACTCTAAAACACAGGATTTGGAAAATTGTCCTGTGCTCATTTTAAATAGTAGACAAATGATAAAAAAATATTTTGCGAATCAACAACAACAAAAATGTTATTGTGAACTTTTTTCCCTTCAGGGTTGCGACACCTAAAACTGAATTCTGTGTGAAACCAGACGAGGAATGGATTAAGAAGCATCTGTAATGAACCAACATCAACATCTGTACACAAGATAATACTGTTATTGCTTTAAGTTCTCTTGAAGCTTTCACTCTTGACTAAATTATAATTTAGACCATAATAATTCAATCGCACATACATGTAAAGAGATATTTCACTCTTAAAACTGGATCAAATCAGAAACAAAATGATTTTTCAGTCTTTCTTTCAAAGGAAACGTAGAATGGCATATGGCGCATGAAAGAAACGCAGAAACTAATGATCTGAAGATTCTGCAAATTAACATTAAGAACTACAGAGAACATTTATGTTGCAGGACGTAAATCAATACATTAATATTTAATGTATTCTGAACAGTTTTAAATATCTTCTAATTCTCTCCTTAACCACACTATATATATATATATATATATATATATATATGTATGTGTGTGTGTGTGTGTGTGTGTGTGTGTGTGTGTGTGTGTGTGTGTGTGTGTGTGTGTGTGTGTATGTGCGCCCATAAAGATATACATTTTATATAACCAACAGCTCATGCTGCAGTTCCAGAGAAGTGCTGCTTCAATCTTATAGACTTCAAAATTCCAGGCAAAAAAAATGTGAAGGTTTTAAGGACAGATTCGCATTGTCCTCTTGAGGCCATTGTGTAAGTATATTATTTAACTCTAAAATTAACTTTTTAACTTTATTAACTTTAACTTTGGAAAATTGTCCTGTGCTCATTTTAAATAGTAGACAAATGATAAAAAAATATTTTGCGAATCAACAACAACAAAAATGTTAATGTGAACTTTTTTCCCTTCAGGGTTACGACACCTAAAACTGAATTCTGTGTGAAACCAGACGAGGACTGGATTAAGAAATGGATTAAGAAGTATCTGTAATGAACCAACATCAACATCTTTTCACAAGATAATACTGTTATTGCTTTACAACTCTCCTTTCTTATTAAATGTATTTTTTTACATCTTCAGATACTGAATGTTAAACCTGCTGTCATTTCACTCTCAATCTATGCAAATGAATATTAAAATGCACAGAGATTACTGGCTGTTGTTATAAGGTAAGCTGCTGGTGTGCGATGTGGAGAGACGAGGACGCAGGACGAGAGTTGCTGCTCAATGGTTTTTTAAATAAAAAACTTTAAATAACAACAGAAACGGCACACGATGGTGCAAAACTTGGGAAACACGGAGGGCATCCACACACAAGAACACCACAACATCTGACAAACTGGGGAGTGAACAAGGAGAACTTAAATGCTGACTATGATTGACTGAAACGCAAAACACCTGTGACTAATGAGTGAGGATGGGAACAGAGTGAGGTGAGATCAGGAACGGGGAACATGTGACAAAGACAAGGTAAACTAAGAGTCCAGAGTACAGTGCATCTAACATAAACGTGACATTACACTCTCCCCCGGCAGGCGCGACCTCGCGCCGGAGAAAGCACAACACTGGGTGAGGGGGGCGGGACTGGCTGGACGACCGGCGGTGGCTCAGGCGGGGCCGGCTGGGGTGCCGGCGGTGGCGCAGGCTATGCGTGTCCCCATCGGTTGCGTGTTCAAGTCATGTCTAGTCCTGTCAAATGTGTAACCCCGCCCATATTGTTCACTTGTTACATTTGATTTGCCCCAGCTCATTATTCTCCTCATGTGCTCCCTATTTAACCCCTTTGTGTTTGCTGTCTTGTTCTGGTTCGTCGTTCTTGTACCTTGTCTAGTTTCCCAGTCAAGTCTAGTCTGCCATGTTTTGTTTTTTCCCCTCGGGGTGGTTTTTGTTGTGTTTTTGTTTGTTTTCTGTTTAATACAATTCCTCATCTTTTGCACATTGAGTCTTCGCCTCATCCCTTTCCACACACCTGACAGTTGCTAGCATGAATTAGCATGTTACTACCACATTTTAACACATTGCTAACATGCCCTAAGGTAGTTGCAGGGCTTTACTAGTAATATATATTTTGGTGTAGTAACAAGTCTTTTATAAAAGTTTTGACCCCTGAATGAAAGTCTGTTGGACTTTTTGTAGTTTTGATCATCAATTTAACGAGAACCATATGTCGTAACAGATAGAAAAGATACAGCATATACCAAGTCAGAACAGTCTGAAGGTCTGACCCGAGTTTGGTGGTTCTAGATTTAAAGTCCCCATGAAATAAAAAGTTTTTTTGCCTTTTAATATAAATATGCTAGCCTACTATTATCTATAAGTTCGTGTGCGTTTAGAAGCATTGAAAACTTACAGTCTCACTTCCACCAATATAGATAAATAATTTCAGTTTCTCATGAGATTTTCTGTCCAATCAAATGCTCTCCAGAATCTGAAGCCACACCCCTTCATTACAAACACATTTACAATTTGCATCTATGCATTTGGCAGACGCTTTTATCCAAATGGATTTACATTGTCAATGTGTTCCTTGAATACATTCTAATCAAGTCAATTCTAATCAAATCTTGCTTTCCCTGAGAATCGAACCCATGACCTTGATGTTGTAAACACTAATGCTCTACTGGTTGTTAGATGCTGAAGCATCAAAACCGATTACAGTAATACCTCGGTTTACGAGTGACTTGGTATACGAGCAAATCGGTATACGAGCATGGAGGGTCGAATCGGTGTACAAGCATTGTATCGGTGTACGAGAAAATTTTTCCCTCACCCACGCGCAGTTTTGTGTGAAAAAAAGTCCTAACGCTCAGCATCCTTGTGCGCATTTTTACATCCTAATGACAGCCTCTCATAACACAGTCAGGAGGTGCCAACCCCTTTATAACCCCTTAACTCATTCATTGACTGCATCATTCACCACAGTGATACTTTTATAAGTGATTTACAGAAGTTTTTACCTCATATTCTAAACATTAATTCTGATTGCTATTGTTCATGTAGTGAAATATACATGTACAGTATACCTCTAAGCAGTAACTGTCACAGTTCATGAATTCAGTGTCTCCCAGTTCTGCCTGAGTGTGTATGTGTGTGTGGTCACTTAATTCTCATATCATCTGCCTATCTCCCCGCTTGGCTCGTGCATTCATAGGTTCGCGGCTCCCGCGAATTCGTTCGTTCGAGGCTCCCGCGAATTCGTTCTCTCGCGGCTCCCGCGAGTTCGTTTGCTCGAGGCTCCCGCGAATTCGTTCGTTCGCGGCTCCCTCGGGTTCGTTCGTTCGCGGCTCCCGTGAATTCGTTCGTTCCCATGCCTGTGAATATACAGGCCATACACATACACGCTCCCATGTTCCACGACTTTAACTTTGGATTATCACTTCGTTTGTTTTCTGTACTATTATAATAAATTCACTCATTTGCTTTCATCCTTGCTTTCTCCGCTCCCCCCTCCTCCCTCCTCCTTCCTCTCTCTCCTCCAAGCAGGCTGCTCAAACCTGAAGTGCATTACAGTAAATTGTCAAGTATTTTTAGAGTTTAATTGTCAATTATTAATTAGTATTTATATGAGATCTTAATGGTTACAATTTTAACTGCAATTAATAGGGTAAAACCAAAAAAATATTTAAAATGGGCATTTGTGGTCATGTAGAACGAATTAATTGATTTTTAGTGCATTCTTACGGGGACATTTGTTTCGGTGTACGAGCATTTTGGTTTCCGAGCTCGCTCTTGGAACAAATTAAACTCGTAAACCGAGGTATTACTGTACTTGTTTTCAGACAGTGTAAGTATGCTTTGTATTGGGGCGAATGAAGTCTGATGCCACAACACACACACAGTCCAGTCCAAAACAGAGCAGATCAGAAAACGAATCAGACTCATTTGAATTCTTTAGAGAGTGCTAGATTATAAAGTGATATGGAGGAGATTAGGAGGAGAAGCATATAACATATGTGATTTATTTCTAGTTACACTTTATTTTAAGGTGTTTCTGCATCAATAGGTTACTATAGGGATTCTTACTATAGCAATCGGGTTTGGTTTATGGTTAGTTTCATGTAATCATGCATACTTTATTATTACAAAGTAGGCTACAAAACATATGTAACAAGACACTGTAAAATAAAGTTTCACCTTATTTATTTTGGGTCCTTTATATAATGAGCAAAGTGAATGCAACTTTCACAGCAAAATTGCTATGCAATAAGTAGCCACTGCAGAATGAGTGTGAAGTGACGGTGTGAGTTTCATAAGGATATGTTTCTCAGAATAACAGCGGTATTTGCCTGTTCCAGTGAAGCAAAGGTTCTGTTCTACACCTGCGGTGGAAACTACTTCTAAGTTGAGGGGAATATGTGTTATATTTACAGCATACGTCCCTTGTTTCACAGACAAGTCTTAAGCTTAACCCTAGACTAAAATACATGTTTAACTGAACACTTGCACTGACTTATCTTAAAATATGACAGTATGATTGTTTTGTCTCGCGATGCACGCCTTGATGTTTTTTCTAAAGAACTTTTATAAAAGCTACTTAAATATCCTAACTTACTAACTCTTTGAGACAGATGTCTTTGAGACAAACTAGACCAAGATTAAACCTTTATACTGTAATTGTATGTAGTAATTTTAAGAGAGTATTGCATGAAATGCTTAAATGAAAAACCCAGAGGACTGATATAGAGAGAGATTCAAGTCTCTAAACACATGCCTGCAAGAGTTTGATCACATTGTATACAACAGTACATTGATTACTAAGCTCTTAAATTAACATTTTGTCGATTGTCTAATCTGTATTTTATGTATTTTTATTCACTTCATTTATTTTTATTACCTGTCTTGTCGTTGTTCTTCTGCACTAAAAATTCAGGGTATGTGTAAGCAAACTGGACAAAGTTCCTTCTGATTCTGATTCTTCAAAGAAAAAATGAGTCACGCTTTACACTTATAAAGCATCTCAATGTTTCTCATGTCACACACTGTTGGCAGTTCCTCTGGGATTTTGATTTTCAGCCAAATTAGTCATGGATAAATTATTAATAATATTTTAGCAGGTTTATGTGATATTCTAACTAATTATAAACAATTTCCAGATTTTTTTATATGTCAGGATAATCATGAATAATGCTGAAAACAAACAGACATGCAAAGTTTGTGAGCGATTGTGTGACTGATTCAGATATACATTTTTACACATCCTAGTACAATATGGATGTACAATATATGGTACATTTGCAGATGTGTCATTTGCCGAACATGAACATGAGGGTACATATCGTAAAAAAAACCACAGGCTGAAAGTGCTGAAGTAGATCATTATCAGGCTGTGTGCAGAGATGCTTGCTGAGATGCATCAACTTCATCTCACACTTTAACATGACTTGGCATGAGAGAGCAACCACTATTATAAACAGATCAGGATTTTATTAAAAGAAAGTTGAAAATTAATATAAACCGAATGAAATGCTTATATACTTAAACACCTTAGTGGAAAAAACCTCACCAGACCAATGTCAGACAGAAAGTAGATGTCACAGTTTGATAAAGACAAGGGTTTTTCTTTTTTGGTTTTGATTTCTTTCCTCCCCCTAAATAACGACACTAAATAAAGCACTACAAAACACATGAGAAGAAACTTGTGTGGGAACTTGATAAAAAAAACTTATTCATAAAATGTAGAGAATCTGATAATCATCTATGTAAGTTAAATATGAATAATGTATAGAAAAATAGATATTATAATTTAATTTAATTTAAACATTAGTTGTAGTAGCAGCAGCATAATAATAATAATAATAATATTTTTAAAAAAAATCATCATATTCTTTTTTTTATAATTAGTAACATTGCCAACATGGCAATGATTTAATAATACATCATCAATCATATTTATATAATGAATAATTATAGTTATACATGAGTATGCATATTCATATTTGCCCAGAAACTCCATAATGCCATGAATCATTAATGTCATATGTGCGCTATACAAAACAAACCATCCAAGTTGAGTCAGCTTGTTTATAAAGTCATTTCAACTTATATTATTATATTAAACTGAATTGCTTAAATGATTTTATTGAGTTAAAGTAACATGAAAATATTAGCTGCCATGACTTACTGATCATATCACTTTTTTAGAATTAACTTTCGATCTATTAAATGTTATTTTTCTTAATTGATTATACATGAAGTTATCACAAAGTAAGCCGACACGTTTCCTTTTAATAAAAATTTCCATATGGATAATGAATGTACTTTTTTTTTTCCTTTGCAAATACTGACGGGTGGAAAAAGTCAAGTCATGAATTTACCGCATGAATGATAGTCTTTATGTGTCTGCAAGAGTAATGTAGAAATTATTTTACATAGGATGTTAAACAAATAAAATACAAAATAAATATGACTCTTTCTTGAAATGTGCATCAGTAAAAAACTGTACTGTATGAAGATATGTATCATTGCTGTAATGTGCAACACCAGCATTTTATCATCTCACAATCTCTTTTTGCAAAAAGTCAATAGGGCAAATGTGATTATCCACGTAGGCTTTGAAAAAGAGGTTGGGGGCTGCAGTAGAAGTGCTTATCTCACCACAGATCTGAGTTTCTATCTTTGCATCACGCTCAGAAGCATTCAAAAACGTGAAGCAGGCACGGATTGTCTCAGACAGATACAGCAATTCTCAAGCTTCCAGATCAACTTCAGATCAGAAACAATGAGGGCATCTTCTGTGTGTCTGGTGTTCGGGCTGGTCCTGCTGATGGGCTGGACTTCTGAGGCTCAGCGTAAGTTCTCTTCAAGCTTTTACTCTTGACTAAATTATTATGTAGACCATAATAATTCAATCGCACATACATGTATAGAGATATTTCACTCTTAAAACTGGATCAAATCAGAAACAAAATGATTTTACAGTCTTTGTTTCAAAGGAAACGTAGAATGACATATGGCGCATGAAAGAAACCCAGAAACTAATGATCTGAAGATTCTGCAAATTAACTTTAAGAACTACAGAGAACATTTATGTTGCAGGACGTAAATCAATACATTAATATTTAATGTATTCTGAACAGTTTTAAATATCTTCTAATTCTCTCCTTAACCACACTATATATATATATGTGTGTGTGTGTGTGTGTGCGCCCATAAAGATATACATTTTATGTAACCAACAGCTCATGCTGCAGTTCCAGAGAAGTGCTGCTTCAATTTTATCGACTTCAAAATTCCAGGCAAAAAAATTTTGAGTGTTTTGAGGACAGATTCGCATTGTCCTCTTGAGGCCGTTGTGTAAGTATATTATTTAACTCTAAAACACAGGATTTGGAAAATTTTCCTGTGCTCATTTTAAATAGTAGACAAATTATAAAAAAAATATTTTGCGAATCAACAACAACAAAAATGTTAATGTGAACTTTTTTCCCTTCAGGGTTACGACACCTAAAACTGAATTCTGTGTGAAACCAGACGAGGACTGGATTAAGAAATGGATTAAGAAGCGTCTGTAATGGAGCAGAAGCAACATCTGTACACAAGATAATACTGTTATTGCTTTACAACTCTCCTTTCTTATTAAATGTATTTTTGCATCTCCAGATACTGAATGTTAAACCTGCTGTCATTTCACTCTCAATCTATGCAAATGAATATTAAAATGCACAGAGATTACTTGCTGTCAGACTCATTTGATGTGTTCATATTTATGTAATAAACTAGCAAAAAAAGTGAAAAAGATAGTATGACTCTCATCAGCATAACATCTCATATTTAATGTAGTTATGCAGAAAGAATGACAGAAAAAGACGAAAAATAACAACCGGAAATTATCAGGTAAGACTAAGACTAATAAGCCGGAAATAAGTACTGGTAAGACTTTATGTTGATGTAATATACAAAATGTTTTTACAATATAATAATTTAATAAAATAATACATTGTAGCGAATCTAGCTCAAGGTAGGTTGTGCGGGATCTGTGTGCGTGAATCGTTTTACGATCAAACATACATAAATCTGCACAAAGGGGAATTTGGATATTAACAATTAATTATAACGGATTATAACAATTATTAATATATATGGCTTGATTCGGCTTGTAGAATTTCTTTTAATTCTAGAATTGAGTTCAAAAGGAAGGGTAATTGTCCAGCAATTATTTACTTGATCAAACTCTGGAAAGGTTTCTTTTGGCCACAAAGAATGATCTTTCCGTTAATTTGTAACAAGGATCGGTTCACCGTAAAAGTGACTTATGGATGAGCAATTCAGAGGCAATCATGTGTGAATATATATATATATATTTTAATAATCGACAAACAATAAACAAAACATACACAGATTAATTGAAAAAGGGAAGAAGAGAGAATAAGAGAGAGAGTATGAGACAAAGAAAGGTAGTATTACAGACAGAAAGAAAATCAGACCAACTTATAAGTATAACTCAAAACTCTCTAACGAGGGTACTTGCAAATGTTTCTTTCTGTGTAAGTTCAAATTTGGTTCTTTGTCTGTAATGTCCTTTGTGGAAAATGGCGCTCAGGAGGATCCAAGAATCCGCGCCGAAGGAGAGTAGATGCAGGAAGAGCGGAAGAGTTCAAGAGGAAGGGTTGCAAGAGGAGGAAGTTCAAGAGAGAGTGATCCTTGGCCTGCGGGCGTTTTTAAAGGAATAAACAAAGCACACCTCTTTTTGTTGGGACAGCCAATCAGAGTGAAGGAACTGAGAAGCAGGAATCTTTGCTTTGTTCTTGGATCTCATCTGATTAACATGTTTATGGCCCTCTTAAAAAATGCAGACTTTTGGTTTTTGGCATAAAAGAAAGAGTTTGATGCATCATAGTACCACAAAACACATATAGAAAGTCTACAAATTGAGAGACAAACATTTCAAGACCAATCAAGGCTACATTAACTTTTAAAATGAAGGCAAGGTAAAGATTGACATGGTTATACATGCGTGGTTACTGATTATAAGCTCCTAAATTATCAAACACATCTAAAATGGTTAGAACAAAAAGCATGCATACATATATGCAAACATAGCACATCTAAAATGACAGATAACTGTAAGTTAAAGACACATGGCACGTTCTTCTGTGTTTTTTGGTATGTGTCTGTCTGTGTGTGTGTGTGTGTGTGTGGGGGGGGGGGGGCTGTTTTACGATGTCCTTTGAAATGCAGAAGAGAGAGAGGGTAAAGGAGGAATGGTTTGTGTTTTAGGGGTGTTAAGCTGTCACTTTCGCAGACTCCACGGAGTCGATCCTGTCGAATCACTTTTTCAATCAAAGAATGAATCTGATCAATCATTCATGAGCACCGTCCATACCCTACAACAGTGGTCCCCAACCCCCGGTCCGATTTCGTGGACCGGTCCGTCGATGAAATGGTACCGGGCCGCGGAGCGCATTCGCGGACCTGTCTGTGAGCTGCTGCAAGCGGCTGTGGCGATGTGACTATGGAGACATTTGAACAGTCTCGCTTGCGCTTGCGCTCGCCCCCCCCTCCCCCCCGTCAACAATCTCGAGCGGGCACCGGTCCGCGGCAAAAAAAGGTTGGGGACCACTGCCCTACAACATAATAATAATATTATATATATATATATATATATATATATATATATATATAAAATATAATGTATATACACACACACACACACACACACACACACACACATATATATATATATATATATATATATATATGTTGATATAATAAACAAAATATTTTTACAATATAATAAACTAATCTCAGCCTAATAAAAAAACACAACATACTATATTCAGCCAGAATATTTGAGTGAGGTTGTCGGTCCAGGAAACTCACTATCAAACCCCAGATCAGAGTTTCTATAGAACACCAATAAATATATGATGTGAATGTGACTCACTAAGACATCTCCAAAAACTCATGATCAAAACCTTCAGATCAACTCGTGTTTATCTGATCCTGAGAATGACCTGGACGTCTGTACGGAGCAGCCTAGATTATTCATTTATAGATTTATTAAGAAGTACACATCAACACAAGGACACAGTTCAGAACCATCTTCTTTGTAACTAAACGCATTTTGTTGTGTCTCATTAACAGGCTCTTGTCTAATAAAATAAATACTGATAAAAAAAAGATAAGAAAAGACAAAACCAGCATCATCAGCATAACATCTCATGTTTAATAATGTACAGTTAGGCAGAAAGAATAACAGACGAACAACTGGAGATTGAAAACCATATACATGTACAAAAATAATAAGAAAACGAACACGTCTAGAGCCGTGTTCATGTCTACAATAAAAAAGGAGAAGTGTAGAGTGGTTAAAGAAAAGAGTTTTTCCTTTTTTCCAAAATACTGTCCTATTAAAAACAAAACGTACTTCAGAGCGTCTGTGTGGCTTAGAGATCCACGACAGGAAGAACTGAGTGTTCGAACTTGCATAATGACAAACCTGCAAAATATATAATAGTGTGTGAACACATGAGGCATACAGGGACTCTTTGCAACGGGAAGGTTGAGAGTTTTGTGCATGTTGCGGTCGATACGCTGTTTGGCATGTGAGAGAGCCTGCGTGCCGTCAATCCAAACTATCCCACAGAAACAAAGACTCTCGTCAACATTTGGAATGTAAAGTGAGTTATTAGAAATGAGTGCAAGTACATACAGAAGCTTAAGATCCTTCTTCAGGACTTCACTGATTACTTCAACTGCAAGAGGGCAATGCAAGTATCGTACATTTCATGAGGTGCGTTGAGAATAAGATAATGATTCTTGTCATGGGGTTAAATGACTTTTTTCCACAAGTTCATGTCCTGTTCCTGTTTCCGGTCTAATCCACTTTCACTTTACCATTTCCCCTGTGTTTTGTGTGTATGTGTTTGTTAGATTAGTTATGTGTTTGTGATTTAGTTAATAAAACTTTGTGCACAATACACATGAACTTGCAAATTGATTCTGGTTATAAATCAATGTCAATTTAACGATTGTGATCATAGCTATGGTCTATGGCCATGAAAAATATCCTTTCTGAAAAAATGATAGACGATCAATACTGAGTGTTCACTTGACAAACAGATTTATTGATTATGAAATGAATTAAATTAAATGAAGTTGATTTGATCAAGTGACACAAATATTTATAATTAAATATATAAAGTTATAATGAAGTAGTCATATTTCCCTTGAGCTAATTTGCAACAACGCTGATGCTTTGACCCTGGATTTAGGCACAGATTGTCTTTTTGGATCATGACCCTGCATGCGTCTGCAGTTCGACAGTTGTCCACCAACCCCAGTAATGGACCTGGGGCATATTCTTCGTACCTCGCTAAGTCACTTAGCAGGATTAGATTGTTGGCGATTTCGCATGATCTTGGATTGTTCGGTTCTTCGACGCTCATCCGGGACTGGTTGTCATAGTAACAGGTCCGTTGAATTGAACCTGCTCGGGAGCAGCTTACTTCATGATAGCAGGATTAGATCACGGCTTTATAAGCGGAAGTCAGGTCAAGTCAAGTCACCTTTATTTATGTAATGAAGCCACTCAGGTCACTCAGGTCACTCAGGCTGGGATCCATATGCGTACTTTATTAAAGAGCAAGGGTGGTCGTACAGGCTGGGTCAGACGGGAGCAAACAGAAACACAAGGGCAGACTGAATCAGAGACGATGTCACAGGCAAACAGGTCAGGGAAGGCAGATAACGATCACAGGTAGAGAATCCAGGCAGAGGTCAATAGGCAGGCAGACAGGTTCAGAAACGGGTAAACAGCAGTGATGGCAACAGGTAAACAGTCAGATGAAATAACGCTCAGAAATGTCAACCGGGGTACAACAAGACTTCGCTCTGAGCTGTGGGGTGACCGGGTTTAAATAGTCTCTGAGAATAGGTAACAGGTGGAGAAGCAAGCAGTCCTGATGGAATTCAGCTGTGTATGTGTGTGATTTGTCCGGTGTGATGGTTGTTGGGAAATGTAGTGTGTGAGGTGTGTCAGTACTCAGGCGATGGCTCCCTCCGGTGGCCCAAGGAGGGAATCACGGAGTCCGTCTCTGTGACAGAGCCCCCCCCCTGCGAGCGCCTCCTGGCGCGAGGATGCAGGCGACGCCGCGGTCTTCCTCATGGTCGAGGGGCTGGCTTCTCCGGGTTGTTCGTGTGGAACTCTTCCACCAAGTTTGGGTCCAGGATATCATCCGAATTGACCCAGGAGCGTTCTTCCAGGCCATACCCCTCCCAGTCGACCAGATATTGGAGGATACGACCACGGCGTCTGGAGTCCAGTAACTCACGGACCTGATAGATTTCCTCGCCCTCAACCAGAATGGGCGGGGGGCCCTGATCACCAGGTCTCTCCTCCCCCTCCTCGCACGGACCATCGGCGGGTTTGAGCAGTGAAACATGGAAAGTGTATGAGCACTGTCCCAGGTAGCCTCACTCCGATTCAACCAATCATTGATGGCCGGCACTGTAGTGGGTTCACCAGACCAGGGGAACAGGGGTGGTTGAAATCCCAGGATGCATTGGAACGGGGTTAATCCGGTTGCAGGTTTGCGTAATGAGTTCTGTGCGTACTCTGCCCATAGGAGGTATTGAGACCAGTCGTCCTGGTTGCGGTTGCAGTAAGATCGGAGGAAGCGGGTGAGTTCTTGGTTAAGCCGTTCAGTTTGTCCATTGGACTGTGGGTGGTAGCCAGATGTGAGACTGACGTTGATGTTTAAGGCTTGACAGAAGGCAGCCCAAAGGTGTGAGGTGAACTGGGAGCCGCGGTCGGAGACAATGTCCTCTGGTAACCCGTGTAGGCGAAACACCCACTGGCAAAGGTGTTCGGCAGTCTGCATGGCGGTGGGTAGTTTGGGTAATGAGATCAGTCGACAGGCTTTGGAGAAACTATCCACTACGGTGAGTATGGTAGTGTTGCCATTCGATCTAGGAAGATCAGTGATGAAGTCGACAGCGATGTGAGACCAGGGGCGTTGAGGTATGGGAAGGGGATGCAGCAAGCCTGAGGGAAGTTGGTGGGATGGTTTGTTTCTATTGCAGACCAGACAGGTCTTGACGAACAGTGTTGTGTCCTTGGCTAGAGATGGCCACCAGAAGCGATTCTGCACTAGATGAAGAGTTGCGGCGATGCCCGGGTGACCAGATGCAGGTGAGTTGTGGGCCATCTCCATAACCCGTTTGCGTAGAGCCAGCGGTACGAAAGTCCTCTCTGGGGGGCAGTCGGACAGGATCTCGGTCTCAGCATTGGCCTGTTCTAGCTCTGTCATGATATCCCACTGTACAGGAGCAACCACAAGAGACGCAGGTATTATGGTTTTGGGGTTCTTGCTATCCTGCTCACCTTCAAACTGGCGAGATAGAGCATCTGCCTTGACGTTCTTCGATCCAGGTCGGTAAGTCACAGTAAAGTTAAATCGAGAGAAGAACAGGGACCAGCGGGCCTGACGGGGATTTAATCTCTTTGCTGCTCGAAGGTATTCCAAATTATTATGGTCTGTGTAAACCACAAATGGGTGCATAGCCCCCTCCAGCCAGTGACGCCACTCCTCAAATGCTGCCTTGATGGCCAGCAGCTCCCGATCGCCGACGTCGTAGTTACGTTCTGCGGATGTGAGTTTCCTGGAACAGTAAGCACAGGGGTACAGTTTAGGTGGATTACCTTGTCGCTGTGAGAGGATTGCTCCCAAGCCTGTGTTGGATGCATCTACTTCCACCACAAACGGGAGTGACGGGTCAGGGTGGTGCAGGATGGGTGCAGAGGTGAAGCGTTCCTTGAGCTGCTGGAAAGCGTGGATGGCAGAGGGTGTCCATTTCAGTTTGTTTTGACCCTTCTTGACCATGCTGGTAAGTGGGCAAGCAATGGTGCTGAAGTTTCGAATGAACCGTCTATAGAAGTTAGAGAATCCCAGGAACCGTTGCATTTCCTTTAGGGTGTTGGGTCGTGGCCAGTTAAGGATGGTGTTGACCTTCTTTTCATCCATGGCAACGCCCTCGTGACTGATGACGTATCCCAAGAACGAGATGGAGGTTTGATGAAATTCGCACTTCTCGGCCTTGGCATATAGCTGGTAATGAATTAGCCTCTTGAGGACCTGTCTGACCTGTTGGATGTGTTCCTCCATGGTGTCAGAGTATATCAGGATATCGTCTATATAAACAACGACAAAACGGTTAAGCATGTCCCTGAATACATCATTGATAAAAGCCTGGAAGACAGACGGGCTATTGACCAGCCCGAAGGGCATAACTAGGTACTCGTAGTGACCAGTGGCCGTAGAAAAGGCAGTTTTCCACTCGTCTCCATCCCTGATGCGGATCAGGTTATACGCACTGCGCAAATCGAGTTTGGTGAAGACTTTGGCCGTGCGAAGTTGTTCCAGTGCTGCAGGAACCAGAGGCAGAGGATAGCGGAACTTGACAGTTATTTCATTGAGACCACGGTAATCGATACAGGGACGGAGACCTCCGTCTTTCTTACTCACAAAGAAGAAACCTGCCGACGCGGGAGATGTTGAAGGGCGTATGAAGCCTTTTCCCAGTTCCTCCTCAATGTATTTCTTCATGGATTCAGACTCTGGTTGAGAGAGTGGGAAGATACGACCTCTGGGTGGTGTCGCTCCTGGGATGAGATCAATTGCACAATCATATGAGCGATGGGGTGGTAATTGAGAGGCACGTACCTTACTAAATGCCAGAGACAAGTCCTGATACTCCTCGGGGAGTTGAAGGTCAAGAGAAGAGTCAGAGGTGTGTGAGGATTTGCTGGTCTGAATGGATCCCAGAGAGAGGGGTGTGATTGTGGATAGACATTTAGATTGACAATTCTGGCTCCAACGAGTAATCTGGCCCTCTCTCCAACAGATATTAGGATTGTGAGTTCGTAACCAGGGCAGGCCTAGTATGATCGATAAAGTCGAGGTGGGTAAAACGTGGAACTGTATGTGCTCGGTGTGAAATAAGCCGGTTTGCATGGTGAGTGGTTGAGTAATGGTGTTCACTCGCCCTGAGCCCAGGGGTCGTCCATCTATAGCTTCCACTGTGAGAGGGGAAGAACATCGGATTAGAGGGATTTTGTGTTGCTGTGCAAACGTCTGGGAGATGAAGTTCCCTGCAGCCCCAGAGTCTAATAGTGCCATGGTCTCAAACGATATATCTTGACTCTTCAGAGTTACGGGTACAGAAACGGACATGTCTGAATAGTAATGATTAGACTCACTCACCGGATGGGGTCTTTCTGGTCGGTTGCGTACTGGGCAGGTGTTGCGTACATGACCGGGACTGCCACAGTATAAACATAGACGGTGGGTCAGTCGACGGTTTCTCTCTTCTTCAGATAAGTGATAGGCATTGATCTGCATGGGTTCTGGGGTACCTGGGTCGGTGGATTGTATGGGGCGAGCATTGCGCCTCTGGCCAGTCTTGCATGCTCGGATGAGATTATCCACCTGAATGGCGAGTTCGATAAACTGATCCAGACTCCTCCCTTCATCGCGACATGCCAGTTCCGTCCGCAACTCGTGAGATAACCCCCTCCTGAAGCATACTTTCAACGTGTCATTAACCCAGTTGGTTTGTGCAGCAAGTGTGCGGAAGGCGAGTGCATATTCAGCCGCTGTACTACTTCCCTGTGTTAACTCCATGAGACGGTCACCTGCACCTCTCCCGTCACTGGGGTGATCGAAAACCTCCCGGAAACGTTGCGTGAAACATGCATAAGTTGGAAAGGCGGGCCCATTCTCTCCACTTACCGCCGTAACCCATTCAAAAGCTTTCCCAGTGAACAGAGAGCAGACGAAGGCTATCTTGCTGGCATCGGTGGGATACATGGCAGGCTGTTGACCGATGAAAAGGGAGCACTGGAGGAGAAAGCCTTTGCACTGAGTGGGGTCACCGTTAAATTTCTCCGGCAGAGAGAGACGAGGATTCACTGATGGTGGAGCTTCTGCCACTTGGGCGGCAGCGGCTGCAGCGGTTGGTGGAGGTGCTGCTGCTGGAATAGAACCTTGCATTGTCTGTAGAGCCTTTACCAGTTCCTCGGTGAGATTTGTGAGGTGATTAAGCTGATGCTGATGGGAGGCGAGTTGCGTAGCTTGTGCAGACATCATAGCACACAGTTCGGAAAAAGCCGCTGGATCTTGCATTGGCGAAGTCTTCTGTAATGAAGCGTCACTCAGGCTGGGATCCATATGCGTACTTTATTAAAGAGCAAGGGTGGTCGTACAGGCTGGGTCAGACAGGAGCAAACAGAAACACAAGGGCAGACTGAATCAGAGACGATGTCACAGGCAAACAGGTCAGGGAAGGCAGATAACGATTACAGGTAGAGAATCCAGGCAGAGGTCAATAGGCAGGCAGACAGGTTCAGAAACGGGTAAACAGCAGTGATGGCAACAGGTAAACAGTCAGATGAAATAACGCTCAGAAATGTCAACCGGGGTACAACAAGACTTCGCTCTGAGCTGTGGGGTGACCGGGTTTAAATAGTCTCTGAGAATAGGTAACAGGTGGAGAAGCAAGCAGTCCTGATGGAATTCAGCTGTGTATGTGTGTGATTTGTCCGGTGTGATGGTTGTTGGGAAATGTAGTGTGTGAGGTACAATGTAGATTGTTTCAAAGCAGGTTTACAGGAAAAACAATATAAACAAAGTTTGTTTGACTGAACAGAAGCCCCAAAAGAGCAGGTGAATCAATACAATTGATGAATTTTAAGTGTTAAGTTTCCCCAACTGAGCAAGCCATAGGCGACAGCGGCAAGGAACCAAAACTCCAGCAGGTGACGTAACGAATGAAGAATAGAATGGAGAAAAAACCTTGGGAGAAACCAGGCTCAGTCGGGGGACCAGTTCTCCTCTGGCCAACAGCCAAACAGTGCATGATTATTAAACAACAATTCAAGTTCAATATGAAGTCCAATTTGGTCCGGTTAGAGATGGGTTCATGATCGTCACATGGAAGGGTCCAGTAGAGTCACGTTCTCCGCAGACACCCCAGGGCAGTGCTGTGCTCGTGTCCAGGTCCTTCATCTGATCTCGATACGGCCCGGATCAAGCTGCCCACGGTAACCTCGGAATAAACAGAGACCAATATCAGCGTAGATGCCATTCTTCTTTTGATGTATCGAGTACATCAGGTGTTATGCATAGGCGGAGTTTGGGGGGGGGGGGGGGGGCTGGGGGGGGCACTGCCCCCCCAGACCAGATCAAATTAATGCCTGCCTTGTGCATTGAATATTTTTTTGTTATTACAGAATTCATATTTTCTCGTTTTATTTGTCTTATCTTATTAGTTCCGTGTATAGAATGAGTAAGATATGGCTAATTAATTTTTAATTACTGTATTTAATTTTTTATTACTGTAGCTTTATTACATTCTCCCGCGATTTGCGAATCTCAAAGTATCGCGGTACGTGTGTGGACGCTCTTCTCGTTCTGTTTTACGCGCTGAATAAACAAAATGGACATTCGTCGTTTTTTTAATAAATCCACTACTAAAAGTGTCAAATCTATCAGAAGAGAAGACAGTGGACATCTACGCATCTCTGAAAAGAGGCGGCTTCTTCTGCATTAGGTAATGTCTGAAGTAGTTCTATGACAGGTCAAGGGAGGCTGTGTTTATGAACTTTAATCGGAACGAAGAAGAACCCCCTGGGGGGCGCGCGTGACCCTGGGGTACATGCTTTTTTTTTTTGCCAGGGAGTAGGTTTTCTTGCACTGAACAAGAGCAGCATATATGAAGTTCACTGGTCCAAAAAAAAAAAGACGCGCTCAGAGCTTGTCATTTATCACAACAATTCAGTGTTTTCAACCACGTAAGATTTCTTTTAGGTTTCAACAAGTTGAGCCAAAAAGTTGGTGACTATTTTGAATGATCTATTATACAGCACTTTTTGTGAGTGCGGTATGTCACGTGACAAGCATGACGCGTTGCCATGGAAACAATAAGGCGAAAGTTCCAAAATGGGGGGAGGGGGGAGGTAAATTTTTACCTCTTCCTAGGGGGGTGTGACAGAAAATAATTGAGAAGCACTGGTATAAAGTCATTGTTCATTGTAAATGTATTTTATATGTAGAATGAATGATATATAAATATGATATTAAAAAAATCTGAGCTCGTGGTCTGCTGGCCTGGTAGGTGCCCCCCCAAGCACAAAAGTGAAACTCCGCCTATGGTGTTATGGGAATGTTCCCGGTTCCGGCTTATCTAAATTATGCAGCCTAACAATCATTTTACATGATTTGGATTAAAAATTTATGTATAATGTGTTATGTGTATACCAGGTTGAAGAGATGTGTTTTTAGTCTACATTTAAACTGACAGAGTGTGTCTGCTTCCCGAACTGTAATAGGAAGACTGTTCCAGAGTTTAGGAGCTAAATAGGAAAAGGATCGCCCGCCAGCAGTTGACTTTGATATTCTAGGTATTATAAGCTGGTCAGTATTTTGGGATCGCAATAGACGTGAAGGACTATAGTGTGTTAAGAGATCGCTCAAGTACTGTGGAGCTAAACCATTTAATGCTTTGTAAGTAATTAGCAAGATTTTAAAATGTATTCGGTGTTTAATAGGAAGCCAGTGCAGGTTTGACAGAACTGGGCTAATATGCTCATACTTCCTGGTTCTAGTAAGAACTCGAGCTGCTGCATTTTGGACCACTTGGAATTTGTTTATTAAGCGTGCAGGGCAACCACCTAGTAGAGCATTACAATAATCTAGCCTTGAACTCAGGAACGCATGAACTAACTTTTCCGCATATGTCTTAGATAGCATATGTCACAATTTAGATATATTTTTAAGATGGAAGAATGCCGTTTTACAGATGCTAGAAACATGGCTTTCAAATGAAAGATTGGTATCAAAGAGCACACCCAGGTTTCTAACTGACGACGAAGACTTGACAGAGCAGCCATCGAGTGTTAGGCAGTAGTCTAGATTATTATGTGCTGAACTTTTTGGTCTAATAATTAGAATCTCTGTTTTCTGGAAGTGATGTGGGAAGTTTGTCGCAGCATGTCCTGTCCTTTTTTACGAGAGCAAACTGTTGCTGAAGGTTCAATATAATATATTTAATAGAATTATAATAATTATATATAATTATCTAGTTAATTTAGATACAATTAGTCGTAGTCGGGCGTTAACAATAGCTCAAGCTGTGTGTATTGCCTTGCGCTACTTTGCGAGCGGCACGTTCATTTACACTGTTGGAGATGTGGAGAACATTGTGAAAGTGCTGTCTGTCGTGCCAATCGCAAAGTTTAAGAGCACTCAAGCAATCTTTACGGGGTTTTTTGTGGTTTTTACAAACCACTTAAGACCCTAAGTTGTTAAAGAGAGCTTTTTCGCTATTACAGGTACATTATAATTGATCATGACCATGCCATTAAATATCACCCTAATGTGATTGGTGCCATAGACTGCAGTTAAGCAATATCAGACGAGGAAGATTCCCCCGTGTCAGGAGCTGAAAAATTAATGGATACAGAATGAGATATTCGGTGTCATTATATATGAATATTCATTTGTTTCCTGTTTTGTGTTAAATCTTGAAATATTAGTAGCCTGCGTGCTCTGAATCACAGAAACTGTTTTCAACAAGGTAATTATGTATCAGCGTCGAACGAAATGATTATAATTAGAAGAGTATAACTAGTTATTGAAAACAATTTCTGGACTGTGTCAAGAAATTTACAACCAATGATCTACCAGAGGTTTCGCTGGTGGACTAATGAGCTTACAGCTCTTAAATATTTGTAGTATAGCCTATTCTTCTTTAACCTCGTTAAAATGTGTCCATTAATAAGTTTGCCAAAATGTTGTGGCATAATAGTTATGATTGTTCTGTGCCAGTCCTTCTGTTGCTAAATCAACACACACACACACACACACACACACACACACACACACACACACACACACACACACACACACACACACACACACACACACACACACACACACACACACACACACACACACACACACACACACACACACACACACACACACACACACACATACATATACATTTTTTTCGTTAAATCAAAGTGATATGTTGTGTTGCAGAAATGACTACACCCTCCTAAAAAGTTACTAAAGATAACTAAAGAAAAAAAATTGGTGTAAGTTTAAGGCAATTTTTTGTATATTGAATAAACAGTATATTGAGCCAAACAATTTAAAGAAAATAAATTTCTTGACAACTATATATGTTATACAGCTGAATATTTCTGACTTAATGCTGACAACAATGAACCCACTTGGAAGAAAACTGTCAGGAGACTTATTTCTTAACACAAAATAAAAAAGAATTACAAGAGGATTGTCAAATCGTTGTTTAAAGTGTAAAAATATAGCAAAAGTTACACAGGAATTCAAAAACAATGGCTTGTGACCCCTAAAATAATCCTGTCAGCTGGTATTACTATTGTTATTATTATTATTAAAGGTTCAAATTAACAGCTCCAATTAATATAATGTGTTTTTTTTAAATAAAAATAACGTTATATTTTAATGACATGAGCAAAACTATAATAACTATTTAATATGATACATATATTTATCACAATACTCTTAACGTTAACGTAATATACGTCTTAACGCAAATGTAACGTTATGTGACTGTTTTCCAGCTTTTGAACCTTAAAGAAAACGCGTTTGGCTGTTTTCCATGCTCATGCTGTCATGGTGACGTCAGAGGGAAACCAGAAAAGATCGTGTGAGAGGCAGAACGAGTTGTTACATTTTGACCGAAGGTTAAAAGCTTGTTTTTAGATAGCCAACACTAGAAAGTCGGCTTGCGACAGATTGGTCTGACAACGCTAACAAAAACTACCCGTTCAATAGTCACCATTTACAAAAGAAAAGTATCTGTGATATGTTATAGTGTGTTTAATTATTTCGTTTTTTTATGTTGCTGTTTTCCTTTTTTCATCAGTGATGGAGCTGGACGGACTGGGAGCGCGGGGCAGAGCGTAACGCGGGGTAAATAGTAACACAGACTTTTTAGATAGTTGCACGGTCTTAAATGTGTCGTGCTAACGGGCTTTTCACCACACTGTTTGCACACGTCTTCTGGCCATCTTTCGAGAAATTTCAGCGAAATTTGGATGAGAACCACAGGAAAAACTCTTTTGAAAGCATGAAAATATTTTTTGTTATAGTAGTTGTTTTTCGATTTTCAAAGAATGTGTGAAAGATTGTTAGTCTAATCTTATATTGTTATGATTACCATCTTCTTGGCTAAAAGATGGTACCATTTTGAAAGATGTGAAAAACACACAGTGGCTGCTAGCCGGTCCTGAAGTAAACAAGACACCGCGGGGTTAGTTGTAACACGGTGTTACAACTAAGCCGCATTGAACAGGCTGCATCAATAATCATATATTTTGCATTGTATTAACCTATTAAAACGTTTTTCATGTCATTACATTGTTCAAAGCATAACAATGTAATAAATAAAAGAAAAAATATATTCCATTCATAAGTTATGCTTATAATCATTAAGACTCAACTTTTATTAATAAATAAAAATACACCAATGAACACCCATTGGATAACATGGTGTTACAACTAACCCGCTGTCTGTTACAACGAGCCCTGCTCACGGGGTAAGTCACATTTTACTCCTGCCGCTTTTGACGATCCTGCACACAAACGGCAGGTCCGACGAACATCAAACCAGTGCTCATTTGTAGGAGAGGCTTGTGTGTTGTTTGTATAAAATATGGTTTGTCTAACCAAATTACTTTGTTCATTCTTTGGCTAAAACCAAAAAGTGTTACTTTTGTCCCCGCTGACTCGGTGTCCTCTTCAGGATCAGTTTGAGTTTGCACTGACGACTGTAGCTGAGGAAGTGAACGCTATTCTCAAAGTCCTGCCACAGTGATACTTTATTTCTTCCTACCTTTCTGTTTCTCTCTTGGTTGTATATAAACTCTGATCCCATGTCTAAGAAGATATATTTTGTCTGTAAAACGATTGGACTATATTCAGTATAGTAGTGATTAGGAATTGTGTATTGGTTTAGTTCTGTGTGAATATGAAAGCCCATTTTCATTTCTTTACTTCATCATTTTATTCTTGTTTATTTATATATGAATTACTGCCTCTTACATTGCTGTTTCTGTAAGGATAGGCAATGAGAGGGAATCAGTTGCGGGATGAGGTTTATTCAACTCAAGGGATAAATTCAACAGAAGGGTCTTAAAGCAGGGTGTAGCAGAAAAAGTCACTGTGCTGGGTAAATAAATCAGGCAGGAAGAAGAAACGCGTTCCGCAGGGCTGGACAGAGGTTCAATGGTGGCGCGGAGCTTTGGAAGTGGAGTAAACCGGATACTGTGCCAGGTCCCAGAGAAACGTGCGGAGCGTCAAAGGGCGCAGCGTCTTGATGGTAGCAGAGGGGTGAACACAGGGGAGCCAAAAATAAAAGGGAAAAAAACGAGAACCAACAACGCTAAACTAGAAGGAAAAGACTAGGGAAGAAAGGGGAAAAAAACTAGATAGAGGAAAACCCTAGAAACTAAAGCAACGAAACAAAGGCACTGACTAAGAGCAGACACACACTAGAACTAAGATAAACTAGGAAGAGCTAGGATAAGCTAGATAAACAAGAAAGACTAGAAAGCATAGAGCTATGAGAGCCAGCGAGGTCTGAAAGACAGCAATACAATCTGGCACAGGACAGAGAGTGAGAGGGAAATATAAAGGGTGACAAACGAACTGGGAACAGGTGTGAGCCATGAGTGTAATGAGGTAACAAGGGGGTGGGGAAAACAGAGCACACGACACACAACAGCAAAGAGATCAAGACAAACAAGGACAAGCACCATAACCTAGACAGAAACCCTGACAGTACCCCCCGCCCTAGGAGCGACCCCAGACACTCCCAGGGCAGACGTGGCCTGTTGCGGTTTGAAGTCCTCGATCAGCGAGTGGTCCAAGATGTCCCGAGACGGCACCCAGCACCTCTCCTCAGGACCATAACCCTCCCAGTCCACTAGGTATTGGTAACCCCTGCCACGTTTCCTGACGTCCAGTAGTCTCCTAACAGTAAACACTGGGGAACCGTCAACAAGACGTGGGGGGGGAGGGGGGGACAGACACACTGGTGTTAAGACGGGAATAAAGCACAGGTTTGATACGGGACACATGAAAAACAGGGTGGACACGAGCAAATACAGGTGGAAGCCTGAGCCGCACTGCCACTGGACTTAAAACTTTGGTAATGCGGTATGGCCCTAAGAACCTGGGTGCCAGCTTGCGTGATGGCACCTTGAGGGGCAGGTCCTTAGTGGAAAGCCATACTCTCTGCCCACAAACATACTTGGGTGCAGAAGTCCGGCGGCGATCTGCTGCCACCTTGGAGCGTCTCCCCGCTTGGATAAGCGCCTTCCTGGCCCTTGCCCATGTACGTCTGCACCGCTGGCCTGGGCGGAGGGAACAGCAGCATCAGGTTCCTGTGAAGCAAAAAGAGGAGGCTGATAACCCATGGAACATTTAAAAGGGGACATACCGGTGGCTGCCACAGGAAGCGTGTTGTGTGCATACTCTGCCCAGGTGAGTTGCTGACTCCAGGAGGCGGGATTATGTGATGCCAGACAGCGGAGCATTCGCTCCAAATCTTGGTTAGCTCGCTCGGACTGCCCGTTGGTCTGCGGATGGAATCCTGAAGTCAGACTCGCTGAAGCACCGATCTGACGACAGAACTCCTTCCAAAAATGGGAAACAAACTGGGGCCCCCTGTCAGAGACCACATCCTTGGGAAGACCATGAATCCTAAAGATGTGATCAACTACCACCAGCGCAGTCTCCTTGGCAGAAGGTAAATTGGGAAGGGGAATAAAATGAGCCGCCTTAGAAAAACGGTCCACGACTGTCAGAACCACAGTATTGCCCTGGGAGGGGGGGAGGCCAGTGACAAAATCCAGGGCAATATGGGACCAAGGGCGGGTGGGAATGGGCAAAGGCCGCAGCAGACCAACGGGAGGCTTGTTAGAGATCTTGTTCTGGGCGCAAACCGTGCAAGCTGCCACGAACTGTCTGACATCGTGGGATAGCAAAGGCCACCAAAAACGCTGGCGGGCAGAAGCCAGCGTTCTCCGCACACCTGGATGGCAGGCCAGTCTGGAAGAATGACTCCACTCAAGAACTGAAGGACGCAACGGCTCCGGAACAAACAACAGACCATTAGGGCAGCCTCTCGGAATCGCCACCCCCCGCAAGGCCCCCCTAACCCGCCTCTCCACACCCCAGGAAACGGCCGCCACCACAACACCCTGGGGTAATATGGTGTCAGGCGACGTCTCGTCCCCCGGACCGGCAAAGAGACGGGAGAGGGCATCCGGCTTGGTGTTCTTGGAACCAGGCCTGTACGAAAGGGTAAAGCGAAACCGGCCAAAAAAAAGAGGGCCCACCTGGCCTGTCGAGAGTTCAACCTCTTCGCCGAACGGATGTATTCAAGGTTCTTGTGATCCGTCCAAACCAAGAAGGGCTCCGCCGCCCCCTCCAGCCAGTGTCGCCACTCGCCCAAGGCCAGCCTAACCGCCAGCAGCTCCCGGTTGCCGACATCATAATTCTGTTCTGCTGGGCTCAGGCGGTGAGAGAAGTAAGCACAAGGATGTACTCTCCCATCATGAGGGGATCGCTGAGAAAGGACCGCCCCAACCCCGACCTCAGAAGCATCAACCTCCACGATAAACTGCAGATCAGGGTCTGGAACAGACAAAACAGGTGCAGATGTGAAACGAGACTTAAGTTTCGTAAAAGCCACCTGTGCCTGCTCAGACCACCTGAAAGGGACTCGAGTAGAGGTTAGAGCAGTTAGGGGAGCAGCAATCTGACTGTAGTTCCTGATGAAGCGCCGATAAAAGTTGGCGAATCCCAGGAAATGCTGCAATGCTCTGCGAGAGTCGGGGGCTGGCCACTCTGAGACGGCCCTTACCTTGGCAGGATCTACCTTGACCCCTTCCGCCGAGATAATTTGTCCCAGGAACGGAACCGAGTCAGCGTGGAATAAGCACTTCTCCGCCTTGACATAAAGCTGGTTTTCAAGTAACCGCTGCAGCACCTGACGGACATGCTGAGTGTGTACCTTTATGAGTGTGTACCTGTAGAGACGGGGGAAAAAATCAGAATGTCATCAAGGTACACAAAGACAAATCGATTGATCATGTCTCTAAGCACATCATTAATCAGGGCCTGAAAGACAGCAGGAGCGTTGGTAAGCCCAAACGGCATAACCCGATACTCAAAGTGCCCGGTGGGGGTGTTAAAGGCTGTCTTCCACTCATCGCCTTCCCTTATCCGAACCAGGTGGTAGGCACTGCGGAGATCTAACTTGGTGAAGATCCGCGCTCCTTGCAGCAACTCGGGAGCTGACGACATCAACGGCAGGGGGTACCGATTCTTAATAGTGATGTCATTGAGCCCACGATAATCAATGCAGGGCCGCAAGGAACCGTCCTTTTTCTCCACAAAGAAGAACCCCGCGCCTGCAGGAGAAGAGGAAGAGCGAATGAGGCCAGCCGCCAATGACTCACGGATATACTTATCCATGGCCTCTCTCTCCGGCGCTGAGAGAGAGTAAAGGCGGCCACGAGGCGGAGAAGTGCCTGGGAGTTGGTCAATAGAGCAGTCATAGGGTCTGTGGGGAGGGAGAGATGCCGCTCGGGACCTACTGAAGACCCGTCGAAGATCGAGGTATTCGGCAGGAACACCAGTCAAATCAGAGGTCTCCTCCGCTTCCTCCTGCAACACAGAACAAGAAGAGACAGCAGACGAAGCAACACCCAGACAAGACTTGTGACAATAAGCACTCCACGCCAACACAGAATTCTCGGCCCAGCCAATGTGAGGACCGTGCTTCACCAACCACGGGTGCCCCAGCACGATAGGCGTGCTGGGGGACTCAAGAAGGTAAAACACGATCTCCTCACTGTGATTGCCCGAGATAGTCAAACTTACAGGTGAAGTGACATGGGTGACTTGAGTAAGGATAGAACCATTGAGAGCCCTGGCAATGAGTTTCTTCCTAAGGGGTGATACAGGCACACCCCACCGAGTCACAAGGGAGGCATCAATGAAACTACCCTCTGCCCCAGAATCCACCAGAGCTGAACAAGGCCTGGAAAATGGCCCCCACCTGACAATGGCTGGGAGCTGGGTGCGGAGTGTGGGGGAATCAAATAAAGGGGTGACGCTCACCAGTACTCCCCTGTCTACTGGCGAGCCCTGGCTTTTAAAGGACAGGCCACCGCGAAGTGTCCTGCTTTAGCACAGTACAGGCAGAGTCCTTGATCGAGGCGGCGCTTCTTCTCTTCTGCTGACAGTCGAGTAAGACGAGTCCGCCCCACTTGCTTGGGCTCCACTGCAGGAAGTGGCTCAGGATGTGAATGAGATGCCTCAGGAACCTGGTATGAACGATTAGGCCATGATGGGAAGGCAGTGGCACGTTGACGGCGAAGACTGATGCGCGTCTCGACCCGAAGAGCCAGATCCACCAGACCATCAAATGACGCCGGTAGATCATGGATGGCGATCTCGTCCTGAATCTCTGGGTTGAGCCCCTCTCTGAAAACATCCCACAAGGCGGCCTCGTTCCAACCACAAAGGACAGCCAGAGTCCGAAACTGAGAGGGAATCAGTTGCGGGATGAGGTTTATTCAACTCAAGGGATAAATTCAACAGAAGGGTCTTAAAGCAGGGTGTAGCAGAAAAAGTCACTGTGCTGGGTAAATAAATCAGGCAGGAAGAAGAAACGCGTTCCGCAGGGCTGGACAGAGGTTCAATGGTGGCGCGGAGCTTTGGAAGTGGAGTAAACCGGATACTGTGCCAGGTCCCAGAGAAACGTGCGGAGCGTCAAAGGGCGCAGCGTCTTGATGGTAGCAGAGGGGTGAACACAGGGACTCAGGCCAGGCAGACAGGGGAGCTGGGGAGACAAAAATAAAAGGGAAAAAACGAGAACCAACAACGCTAAACTAGAAGGAAAAGACTAGGGAAGAAAGGGGAAAAAACTAGATAGAGGAAAACCCTAGAAACTAAAGCAACGAAACAAAGGCACTGACTAAGAGCAGACACACACTAGAACTAAGATAAACTAGGAAGAGCTAGGATAAGCTAGATAAACAAGAAAGACTAGAAAGCATAGAGCTATGAGAGCCAGCGAGGTCTGAAAGACAGCAATACAATCTGGCACAGGACAGAGAGTGAGAGGGAAATATAAAGGGTGACAAACGAACTGGGAACAGGTGTGAGCCATGAGTGTAATGAGGTAACAAGGGGGTGGGGAAAACAGAGCACACGACACACAACAGCAAAGAGATCAAGACAAACAAGGACAAGCACCATAACCTAGACAGAAACCCTGACAGTTTCTGTTGCATATTGCACAGAATTTTCAGCTAAGGTCAGATATGTTCTAGATATACAGTTAATTAGACCTGAATTTATTGAAATAAATCTGTATGTGCTTTGCTATTTAAGAGTTAGAACTGTGTTCAACAGGTTATGTGTGACAACTACAGTTTTTCTGATTATCAGAGACGCACAGAAAGCATAAATGTCTCGTATGTGAGATTTAGATTAAAAACATACAATTTCTGCCTTTCCAAGCCAAGGAAACGTTTAAATCGTTCATAAATCAAAACATTATGTTCAACTTGACTTGAACTTTTTGTTACAAAACTAAAACTCAAGAAGCACCACCACTTTCATTTGGTATTCAGATTTAATCTGTGCACACAAACAGTATGGATGGCAAGTAGAAATGCATGCAAGACTTTATGAACATACAGCAAACTTGTGCATAGAAAATGTAACAAATAAAGACTGAGTTGTTATTAACTGAATCTGGCAAATTACAGTCTGATCTCCATGCTGTTATTGAGAAGTTTCATGTGCATAAGGAGAAGTTCAGATCTGTGGATATCCACAAGAGCAATAAACATTCACTTATTATTAGAAGCATCAAAGGAAATAGGGAAATTAGAGTCTACATATCCAGACACTCTATGTGGATATGCAATTTATCTCTTAATACAGATATTAATATAGCCTGAACCAAATGGCAGCTCATACATCAACAATTAAACATATAGGAGGCTGTTCCTGAGCTATCTGCAGTGATCCTAAAGATTCATTAGGGGACATGCTGTGAAAGTGATATGATGAAAAAAGTGATCAAAATATTCTGTGATGGGTCAGTTTCTCTGTAACATGTTTTGAATCATTGATAACCCCCCACTGATAAGATTGATCCTTACTAACAAACTCATCTGTATGACCAAGTTTAGTCTTTGCATATTTAAATTCAACATTAACAGACTATTGTTGAGTATTGCGACTGAATAACCAAAGCTGTTTTGATCTGTTGTGCAGCTCCATAATAACGTTTCATGTGTCTGTGAAGTAAAGCACAAATTTCTGAGTGTCCTAAGTGTTCAAACATGCATATACACGCAAACATGCAATCATGTTGGCACACACAGTTTATCAACACACATTATCTTATAAAATAATGTGCTAAAATCAAGTTAGTGCAGCCTTCTGAAACATCAGTTACAGCAGATGTTATTTATAGTTTTCGCAAATGCTGTTTCTTAGAATGTCCAGGAACTCTAGAGATCACAGTTTAACCGCACGCTGCCTTTTTGTAGAAAGGCACAACCATTTATTCTTTATGTTCACGACAGGAAAAAAAATGTCCATACATGAAAAAATGAAAAAAAATGTCCATACATACATATACAGTGGAGTTCACTTATCTCGAGTCACGGTTAACTCGCCAATCCTATTATGTAGACGTTTTTGCAGTGGAACTGCCAAACTCCCTATTTGTCTTAGCATTTTCTTTTCGGTAATGTCGATTCTTTTGTCGCTGAACCCTAATACCTCGAGCACAAAAGAGGGACAAATTCGTCACTTCACATGGTTATCTCGTGACTAATGATTGTACCTTGTTCACTTTGCATGCGCTGAGTTTGCGTTGCACGTAGCTCTGTCAGTGACGCTTCTCTCTCAGCGCTGCGCAGCACTCTCTGAAGTGAAAGCACATATTGTTCTTACGCTTCTCAACGAGCAGCAAGTGCTGCCGTGGGTCCCACCCCCATCCCAAAGCCTTATCTGCTTCTGTGTGCAGATAAAGCCTGCCCGTTTTCTCAAATATTTTGACATCGGTCGGTAACGAGTGGTTACCAAACAATGAGTATGAGGCTTAGATAAACACACACACACACAAACCCTGCTTCTGTTCTGATGTGAGCTCTGCTCAGCGCCGCTGCGGATTGAAGAACCTGTTTATTAAAAGACAGGAAGAAGTCGAATTTGTTGAGAAAGCACATTAGACAGGCAGAACGCAAGAAAGTATGCAATCTAGTACAGTGTGATGTGGTGGCAAAATCTTTTATCAGTTCTTAATAAGAGACCCATAAATAAATATCCCAATTGTAATTTAAAAAGTTTATTTTCTTGCAAGAAAAGGCCAACAGTCATACAGACATCCGAAGCTGCCCTGCAGAGTATGACACAGAAGGGGAGGGCTGGTCAACATTTATATCTTTTCTAAACTCCAAGGTTAAGCCCAAACTTTCCCTCCCTCTATCAGTGTTATGAATATGAGCTCTGCGCTCCCCTCCCTGGCCACCAGAGGGAGCTCACATTTATACTGACTCTACACTACACACTACATTACCCAGATACCCTCACATTGCACTGATTGTACACACCAGCTGAACACCATCAGGACTGTTTGACACCAGCTGTTTCATATTCACAGAGACTATTTAAACCTGGTTTCCCTACAGCTCAGAGCGAAGTCTTGATTAGCCCTGGTTATCATTCTGAGCATTTACATCCCTGTCTGTTTACCTGTTACCGTTTCTGCCTGTTACCGTTTCTGCCTGTTACCGTTTCTGCCTGTTACCGTTTCTGCCTGTTACCGTTTCTGCCTGTTACCGTTTCTGCCTGTTACCGTTTCTGCCTGTTACCGTTTCTGCCTGTTACCTGTTACCTGTTACCTGTTTTCTGATTCTGTTCCTGTTACCTGTTCCGCCTGCCTGTGCCTGTGCCTGGATTTACGCTTGTGATTGATAACTGCCTGTCTTGACCACCGCCTGGATTTACGTACCTGATTCTGTCTACCTGCCTCTCTGACCCCTGCCTGGATTACCGTTTATGTATGATCTCTCTG
Source organism: Rhodeus uyekii (assembly GCA_037043235.1). NCBI lineage: Eukaryota > Metazoa > Chordata > Actinopteri > Cypriniformes > Acheilognathidae > Rhodeus > Rhodeus uyekii. The sequence goes on from JAWRVZ010000117.1 coordinate 1,245,278, forward strand.
TTTGCCCTGACCATTCTGCCTGTACGACTACTCTAATTAAAAACACAGCAATTGGATCCCTGCCTGTGAGTCCATTTGTTACAATCAGGAACACATTAGTCTTTTTACACCTTAAACACAATTCTTCTTGTCGTGATTAATTTATTCTTCTCGTGATGACCTCACGAATATGTTGTGACTGTTTACGCTGTGAGCGAAATTGTGTTTGCAATGTTGGAGAATATAATTAAAGGTTTGTATGGAGAATCGAAGGTGTTTTTATTGTATACTGGTAAATCTCAGCTGTTAGTTGGTGCACATATGCCTTTTGTTGTTAGCAAACATATAAAGTGTATGTACAATTTTATAGCATGCCAATCGCTTCATCAAATAAATCGCCATATTGACTGATGTTATCTCGATCATCGGTTATCTTGATGCTTTTTTACAACCCCCGAGTCCGTTGACATAACCGAACTCCACTGTATATATATATATAACCGATGACCGATAACAACAGCCATGTATCGAGTACATCAGATGTTATGGGTATGTTCCCGGTTCCGGCTGACCTAAATTATGCAGCCTAACAATTATTTTACATGATGTGTTATGTGTATGCTAGGTTGAAGAGATGTGTTTTTAGTCTACATTTAAACAGTCATAGCATATTCATGAGGTCATCACGCTGTACTAGATTGCATACTTTCTTGCGTTCTGCCTGTCTAATATGCTTTCTCAACTAATTCGGCTTCGTCCCGTCTTTTAATAAACAGGTTCTTCAATCCGCAGCGGTGCTGAGCAGAGCATGCATCAGAACAGAAGCAGGGTTTGTGTGTGTGTGTGTTTATCTAAGCCTCATACTCATTGGTTGGCAACCGATCGTTACCGACCAATGTCAAAATATTTGAGAAAACCAATCAAATCAGAGAAGGCGGGATTTATCTGCACACAGAAGAGGATGAGGCTTTGGGATGGGGGTGGGACCCACGGCAGCACTTGCTGCTCGTTGAGAAGCGTAAGAACGATATGTGCTTTCACTTCAGAGAGTGCAGCGCTGAGAGAGAAGCGTCACTGACAGAGCGACGTGCAACGCAAACTCAGCGCATGCGAAGTGAACTCGGTACCATCATTAGTCACGAGATAACCATGTGAAGTGACGAATTTGTCCCTCTTTTGTGCTCGAGATATTAGGGTTCGGCGACATAAAAGAATCGACATTACCGAAAAGAAAATACTAAGACAAAGAGGGAGTTTGGCGGTTCCACTTCAAAAACGTCGACATAATAGGATTGGCAACTTAACCGTGACTCAAGATAAGTGAACTCCAGTGTATATATATATATATATATATATATACAGGGAGTGCAGAATTATTAGGCAAATGAGTATTTTGACCACATCATCTTCGTTATGCATGTTGTCTTACTCCAAGCTGTATAGGCTGGAAAGCCTACTACCAATTAAGCATATTAGGTGATGTGCATCTCTGTAATGAGAAGGGGTGTGGTCTAATGACATCAACACCCTATATCAGGTGTGCATAATTATTAGGCAACTTCCTTTCCTTTGGCAAAATGGGTCAAAAGAAGGACTTGACAGGATCAGAAAAGTCAAAAATAGTGAGATATATTGCAGAGGGATGCAGCAGTCTTAAAATAGCCAAGCTTCTGAAGCGTGATCATCGAACAATCAAGCATTTCATTCAAAATAGTCAACAGGGTCGCAAGAAGCGTGCGGAAAAACTAAGGCGCAAAATAACTGCCCGTGAACTGAGAAAAGTCAAGCGTGCAGCTGCCAAGATGCCACTTGCCACCAGTTTGGCCATATTTCAGAGCTGCAACATCACTGGAGTGCCCAAAAGCACAAGGTGTGCAATACTCAGAGACATGGCCAAGGTAAGAAAGGCAGAAAGTCGACCACCACTGAACAAGACACACAAGCTGAAACGTCAAGACTGGGCCAAGAAATATCTCAAGACTGATTTTTCTAAGGTTTTATGGACTGATGAAATGAGAGTGAGTCTTGATGGGCCAGATGGATGGGCCCGTGGCTGGATTGGTAAAGGGCAGAGAGCTCCAGTCCGACTCAGACACCAGCAAGGTGGAGGTGGAGTACTGGTTTGGGCTGGTATCATCAAAGATGAGCTTGTGGGGCCTTTTCGGGTTGAGGATGGAGTCAAGCTCAACTCACAGTCCTACTGCCAGTTTCTGGAAGACACCTTCTTCAAGCAGTGGTACAGGAAGAAGTCTGCATCCTTCAAGAAAAACATGATTTTCATGCAGAACAATGCTCCATCACACGCGTCCAAGTACTCCACAGCGTGGCTGGCAAGAAAGGGTATAAAAGAAGAAAATCTAATGATATGGCCTCCTTGTTCACCTGATCTGAACCCCATTGAGAACCTGTGGTCCATCATCAAATGTGCGATTTACAAGGAGGGAAAACAGTACACCTCTCTGAACAGTGTCTGGGAGGCTGTGGTTGCTGCTGCACGCAATGTTGATGGTGAACAGATCAAAACACTGACAGAATCCATGGATGGCAGGCTTTTGAGTGTCCTTGCAAAGAAAGGTGGCTATATTGGTCACTGATTTGGTTTTGTTTGGTTTTTGAATGTCAGAAATGTATATTTGTGAATGTTGAGATGTTATATTGGTTTCACTGGTAAAAATAAATAATTGAAATGGGTATAAATTTGTTTTTTGTTAAGGTGCCTAATAATTATGCACAGTAATAGTCACCTGCACACACAGATATCCCCCTAAAATAGCTAAAACTAAAAACTACTTAAAATATTGATACAAAAATATTCAGCTTTGATATTAATGAGTTTTTTGTGTTCAGTGAGAACATGGTTGTTGTTCAATAATAAAATTAATCCTCAAAAATACAACTTGCCTAATAATTCTGCACTCCCTGTATATATCCACAATATTATTAATAAAATTCTATAGTAATAACGAAATTAGCCATTGGTTCTGAGCAAAGCTGTTGTTGGTCCTTGGCTGTCCATGTGCAGATTTTTGTTCTTGTGACAGGTCCAAATCTGCATTGTCCTGTTGGTGGAACAGACATAATGAGTGATTCTTAGAGAAAATCTAAAGACAAATTGCTTCTACCCTTTCAATAAGAGGATTCAATCAATTGAAAAAGACGATACCTGTCGCAGATTAAATTATTAAGAGTGTTTCATTGTTGAAATCTAAGTTAAATTAAAAGAAAGGAGGGACTAACCACTGCTCTCCTCTCATCTGCTCTGATCTTCCTGGTTCAGGTTTGAACCTTTTTGTTGTGAAGGTGGTTGAATCACCTACATCGTGCTGTAGAAGGAACAGATTACCATGTAATGCTGGTCAGGTTTAATGAGTGCAAAGGCTAAATCTAAAGACATATCTTACTATCATTTTGCAAAATAATATAAACGATTTCTGAATACAGGACCTAGAAAATGTAGGAGCATAGTTAAAGGCAATGTTTCCTTTTTTGTGTAAATCTGAAAAAGATAGAAGGGACTTACTGAAACTTCTGTGCTCCATGGGCACAGCCTCTTTCTCTGACTGGACATGGTTGCTCTTTGGCGGAAAGAGATAGGCCTGGGATGGGAATGTGCGAAAGGACTGTGCAGGATAACGGCATGGGGCTTCTGCTGCCTCACTGGATCTGAGATCTTTAGTTTTTCCATGCATTGTCCTGTTAAAGGAACAGACATATTCATGTAATGTTGACCAGATTTAATAAGTGATTCTTGGAGAAAAGGTAAAGATATAATGCTTCTACCATTTCAATATAAGGGTTCAATGAATTGAAAAGGATACATGATTCATCCCAGATAAAATCATGAATGTGTTTATTAGTTTAAATCAAAGTAAAATTGAGAGAAAGGAGGGACTAACCAATGCTCTCTTCCCAGTCAGCAGGTAACTGGGTTGAAGGCTGCTCTGACCTGTCTGGTTCAGGTTTGAACCTTTTTGGTGTGAAGGTGGCTGAATCACCTACATCGTGCTGTAGAAGGAACAGATTACCATGTAATGCTGGTCAGGTTTAATGAGTGCTTCTTAGACTAAATCTAAAGACTTGTCTTACTATCATTTTGCAAAATACTATAAATGGTTTCTGGATACAGGACCTAGAAAATGTAGTAGCATAGTTAAAGGCAATGTTTCCTTTTTTGTGTAAATCTGAAAACTTCTGTTTTTTTTTTAAACAGAGATAGAAGGGACTTACAGAAACTTCTGTGCTCCATGGGCACAGCCTCTTTCTCCGACTGGACATGGTTGCTCTTTGGAGGGAAGAGATAGGCGTGGGTTGGGAATGTGCAGAAAGACTGTGCAGGATAACGGCATGGGGCTTCTGCCGCCTCGCTGGATCTGAGATCTTTAGTTTTTCCATGCATTGTCCTGTTAAAGGAACAGATATAATCATGTAATGTTGACCAGATTAAATAAGTGATTCTTAGAGAAAATCTAAAGACATATTGCTTCTACCATTTCAAAATAAGGGTTCAATGATTTGAAAAAGATACGTGACTCATCTCAGATCAAATCATGAATGTGTTTATTAGTTTAAATCAAAGTAAAATTCAGAGAAAGGAGGGACTAACCAATGCTCTCTTCCCAGTGAGCTGGTAACTGGGTTGAAGTCTGCTCTGAACTTTCTGTTTCAGGTTTGAACCTTTTTGGTGTGAAGGTGGCTGAATCACCTACATCGTGCTGTAGAAGGAACAGATTACCATGTAATGCTGGTCAGGTTTAATGAGTGCTTCTTAGACTAAATCTAAAGACATATCTTACTATCATTTTGCTAAATAATATAAACAGTTTCTGAATACAGGACCTAGAAAATGTAGCAGTATAGTTAAAGGCAATTTGTGTAAATCTAAATCCTTTTTGTGTAAATCTAAAAAAAGAGATAAAAGGAACTTACTGAAACTTCTGTGCTCCATGGGCACAGCCTCTTTCTCCAAATGGACATGGTTTCTCTTTGGAGGGAAGAGATGGGCCTGGGTTGGGAATGTGCAAAAGGACTGTGCATGATAACAGCATGGGGCTTCTGCTGCCTCAGATGGTGAAGGATCCCAGAATGCTCAGACACACTTTTTGGGATCCTGGAGGAGGACACAGATGGCATGGGTGCTCTCTGTGGAGACCCAGCAAGCACAGGAGTTTCCCGGGAGGGTTCAGCAGGCACAGGTGCTCCCTGTGGCCTTTTCTGCCTCTGGATTCCTTGCTGATCCCTGGTGTTCAGTGATGCATCTGGAAAGCTTGAGTGCATGGCTTTCTCTGAAGCATCATTGATGGGTTTCCCCATCGCAGACCTAACAAGCACAGGTGCACCCTTTAGGAACCTGGTGGGTACTGGTGTTCCTTTTGTGGGTCCATCAGACACAGGCGCTCCACGTGTCTCCTTCTGCCTCCACTTCCTTTTGGTCTTCAGTGTATCTGCGATGCCTAAGTGTGGAGACTGAGCATTCACAGATGTTTCACTGAAGAGCTGGGATGAGGTGGTTTTCCCCATTGCTCTCTGTGGGGACCCAGCAGGTAGAGGTTCACCCAGTGCAAGAGCAGCCTTTTGCAGATGCTTAATCAGATGCCCAGGGATCATAAGTTTTCCTCTTTGTTGGGACCCAGCAGGCACAGGAGTTTCCCGGGAGGGTTCAGCAGGCACAGGTGCTCCCTGTGGCCTTTTCTGCCTCTGGATACCTTGCTGATCCCTGGTGTTCAGTGATGCATCTGGAAAGCGTGAGTGCATGGCTTTCTCTGAAGCATCATTGATGGGTTTCCCCATCGCAGACCTAACAAGCAGAGGTGCACCCTTTAGGAACCTGGTGGGTACTGGTGTTCCTTTTGTGGGTCCATCAGACACAGGCGCTCCACGTGTCTCCTTCTGCCTCCACATCCTTTTGGTCTTCAGTGTATCTGCGATGCCTAAGTGTGGAGACTGAGCATTCACAGATGTTTCACTGAAGAGCTGGGATGAGGTGGTTTTCCCCATTGCTCTCTGTGGGGACCCAGCAGGTAGAGGTTCACCCAGTGCAAGAGCAGCCTTTTGCAGATGCTTAATCAGATGCCCAGGGATCATAAGTTTTCCTCTTTGTTGGGACCCAGCAGGCACAGGAGTTTCCCGGGAGGGTTCAGCAGGCACAGGTGCTCCCTGTGGCCTTTTCTGCCTCTGGATACCTTGCTGATCCCTGGTGTTCAGTGATGCATCTGGAAAGCTTGAGTGCATGGCTTTCTCTGAAGCATCATTGATGGGTTTCCCCATCGCAGACCTAACAAGCACAGGTGCACCCTTTAGGAACCTGGTGGGTACTGGTGTTCCTTGTGTCGGTCCATCAGACACAGGTGCTCCACGTGTCTCCTTCTGCCTCCACTTCCTTTTGGTCTTCATTGTATCTGCGATGCCTAAGTGTGGAGACTGAGCACTCACAGATGTTTCACTGAAGAGCTGGGATGTGGAGCATGAAGTTTCATTTTCCTCCACTGTTCCCCTCCACTGCCATGAGGATGGGTCCTCATGGGCAGATATGGGGTCAGAAACCTCCATTATTGCCCACCACCGCCCTTCCGCAAGGGCCATGGTAAGCTCATCCGATAGTTCAGGAGATGAGGACTGCTCTGCACTCTCATCAAAACAAGTGGGCATAGTTGACCTAGTCATGTTGAGGTTGGATATGATGGTGAAGGATTATCTAAGTAATAAACAATACTTCCTTTATGCAATCTGTATCTGTGAAACACTGTTCAAGAAAGATATATGGAAGTGATGAGTTGAAGAGAAGGACGAGAGCCTCCTTAAAATGTATTCAAAACGATTAAGCTGAAAAGGTTTTTTATGTTTTTATCAATTTATCTACTAATATGTATAACTCAGACACATAAAAAGTAATAGTATATATCTATCATGCCTGGTAGTCCAAATGTTTTTTTTTCACTGCATAAATAGAAGAGAATGAAAACAACACAGGCTATACTCATTATTAAACTGACCAATTGAGAATATGTATAAAATAAATGTTGTTTGCTTCTGTCCAAAATTTGGCTTTTAAAGACATAAAGAAATGCTAAATGAAAAGCTGCTTTTGCATTTCTAACCAGTCATGGTCCGACTCAGAAGTAACCATTTAGGCCAATCAGCTTACGCATCACTTTAAATTATATTATCAATGTTATCAGATCTGCTATTAGTTAAAATAAAAATAAAATTTTATGTAAATCGACTTTGAAACAATCTGTATTGTAAAAAAGTGGTATATAGTAAATAAAGGTGACTTGACTTGACTAATGAATCTCAAGGCAAGACAAATTGAAAGGCAGGTGAATGGTGAATGATGGGTTTTAAATGTTTAAAGTGGTTATAGTCTGTATTTGGCAGTGCAAAATTTGTTGCATTGATTTAATATCCTGAAATGTGTTGTGTTGATGGAGAGATTATAATGCATCATTAAATATAAAGAACATAGACTAAGTAGATGTGAATGGGTGCATAATTATCAGATAATTATCAAGATAAAACCCAATTTTCATTAGTTTGATCATTGTTGATTTACATATAAAACACCTAAATGTACAGTGCATCGAGTCAGTAACATTCTACTGTCTAAGCAGAATCTCAGAGTTATGAACATATTAAGTAAAATTCAGATCCCCAATCCCTGTGCAGAAAGCGTACTCACGGATCGCTCGCCGACTCGCTACAAATCGCTTGAAGGCTTTGCACTCACAGTTACACTCACCGAACGTTCGAAGGAACGCGGCGATCATTATGACGTTGAAATGGAACACATGACCAAGAGTTTGAAGGCCTGGGCTGTTTCGTTGGATTCATACTGGACTTGCGATGCAAATACAAAGAGTGACTAACAATTTTTTATTCATAATTGTTCATGCACATACACTTCCGTTTTACTTTTGTACTGATGTTTATGACAGGCTAGTTCTTTTTATCATTTATTGCCTGTCTCTTTCTTTTTTACATTTTTAACCGCTCAACCAAAACATATATTGCAATAAAACCACATTTCAGATTTCATAATTCATAAAAGGTCCTTCTATGAGTTCTCGTTTTTTAAATATTTACTATGGTACAGACTAGTGCACACACATTGCCAGCATCAGAAAGCAGAAGACCCTGTGGTGGAAATGCAGTTGATGACGAGCTCCAGCCAGTGCACTTGACCAGTCTAGTGTTGGAGCTGCACGGGACAAAATCGTCCAGCATCATTTTTGAAAAGAGGGAACTTTGCACACAGTTTAGTTTCATTTTTAAAAATCCAGCTGATCATCTCTTGCCTGTGGAATGAAATAAATAAATCATGCAAGGTCATCAATCGTACAATGTGTTTATTAGTATATTTTACTAACTTTGAAGTTCATTTTGAAGCAATTCAATCTCAAGTCGGATTTTTTGCTTTATTAGTTCTTGCAATTCTATTTCATTAATTAACTCTATTTCATTAATTAACTCAGAAATCGACAGAGAAGGAAGAAATTGTATCAAAGTGATTTATTCGATTAAACAGGTCAAAGAGGGGAGCCAACCATTAATATGAGCTTCAATAATGTCCGGTAATGCTGAAAGAGATTGAGATGTGGGAGCACAAGAAGCACATGTGATCAAAGATCTCAGTATTGTCCTTGCTCAAATGGATGAGCTTGGATGGAAGGGAGTGGAAAGGAGTGTGGTGTGTGTGTGGTTTTCCTGTGACAGATAAAACAAGATTCTCTTAACAGAATTACACACACACACACACATATATATATATATATATATATATATATATATACACACAAACTATTGGCTTCTCCCCTAATACATGAACACAATTACCGTCATTAATTATTATTACTTTATCTGAACATAGCAGATAAAAATGTAAACACAGAAAATGAAGCACAGCTAAATTAGTATCGAGCTATAACACTTCAATAACTGCGTCATAACAAAGACGAGTATATAAGCAAACATAGTGGTAATTGTGAACTCACTGTCCTAAGACGCACAAAACACACAATAGGCACTCGTTCCGAGGCTGTTAACCAAGTTATTGGCTTTTCTCCAGCGCTCATGTGTAATAGTTAACTGATATCTGCCGCGGTGAGTGATATATGATTCACTCTGAACTGAACCGCTTAACTTTCTGAACTAATGCGCGTCGTAGTTTCAGAATAAAAGTCCCTTGAAACAGCGCTTGTGGCTACTTGATTCGTAGCGGAAACACGATTGGTACTGCGCATGTGCGAAAACGCAAATTTCGTTCTGCGCATGCGCGATTCTATGACCACTTCCTCTTATTTTACGACAGCTTCGTACCTGCATGATTTGTACTGCGCATGTGCGCGCTTTATAGTGACGTCAGGTGAGGGACAATATGGATTTTTATACGTTTTATGATGGAATGCAATAATTTTTTTCAAAGAGAAAAATTCCTGACAACTTTACACAGCGTCTGAAGACGACACGGGCGTCTACTAATTTAACCAAGGTGATTTTAGGTACTGAGAGAATTTATAATGGGAAAAAGAGGTCTGTTCTTACAGAGAGCCACATTAACTCTGGGACTGGCACTCACAGTGGAGTCAGAGACACTCAAAACAGGGTTATTGCTGCTACTGTTGGTCTGCTATCCAGAGTGTGAAAGAATGGGTAATGTATTACAGAGATGATATAAGAACTTTTAATAATAACTTTAATACTTTAATTTAATAACTTTTCTTATTCATTCTCAGTTTTCTTGAGTTTTCTTATTCATTCTGATCATTTAATTACACTATGTATTTTCTTTGTATTTCCTTCATTGATCCTGGACTGAAAAAACAGGAAGAAACCTTAGGGTACGTTTTACATGATGTATCCATAAATTTTTTAATTAGTTTTACACGTCAAATAATGCTAGTAGGTATTGTTTGTTTTATAAAGTAACTGTCTGAACTTTTCCAGTTTTTTCCTCAACAGTCCTCAGACAATTCCTGTGAAGTATTCCTGTAGACAATTCTACATGTTGATGGTAAGATTGTTTAATTTTTCAAACCTGTTGGATAATCTACAATCAAAGCCTTACAGTGTTATTTGTATTTTGCAGTTCACTCTCAGCACCTGTACGTCATGTCCATGAACATTCACAGAGGTAAGCTGGATTTTCACACACAAGTAGTTTCAAACTACTAGTATGTTTCGATTATTATTATTTTTATTTTTTTTGGTGTGTGTTTTTAGGAGGAGGTGCCATTGATTCTCCAGTGGTGGTGTATTCGGCATATGGAGAGGTTTTGCCTGGAAGGGAATGACTGACTAAAATGTCAGTGTCTTGGCTGTATTGTTACTTTTGGTAAAGTGATACTATAAGGTTATTGTATGAATAGTGCCTATAGATTTACATGTTTTCTAAAGGCATGGACAGAGATTTGCATACTGGACAGAAGCAGCATCCCCATTTCTTCAGGGAACGCTTGTGCCTGTTTTTAGGGTGTCAAAATGCATCGGCACCAAACCTTCGCTCAACAGAAGAAATCAGGAAGAGGACACTGATAAGGTAAATGATTTTAGTCGTCACATACCAAGCAGTTGCATGTATGCTGGATACATATTTTAATTGGTTTGTGCCATTTCATATGTATTTATTTTACCAGGTGCAACAGCCAGCCATTGCGAGAGACCTTCGTACAGCGTGGAGCTGCTAAACACAGACTCATGCCGTGAGATGACACAGCCTGCTTTTCTCCAGATGAACTGTGATGATCAACAACATGCCCTCAGGAAGGTCCTAGGGAGTGACTTATCTGAAGCAAAGCATGACTTTTTATTTATATTTCAGTGTCAAGAGGACATGGAAACATGTTTGTCATACTGTGCTGATGAGTAAGGACTGAAAGTCAATGCCATGTTACTCAATCAGCGAGTGTGTGTGTATGTGTGAAGGAATTAATAAATGTTTGAATAAATAAACTTGAATAAATTAATATCTTTATTTTGTTTTTCTTAAATGCAGACATTTAAGCATACTGATATAAGTTGAATCTATCTTTTGAAAGTTAAATATTAAATGTAAACTCCTACACAAAGTATTATGTACACATCTGTGTTTCCAAAAATGTGGTCTAACAAATGTAAAACTATAATAATAAATAAATATAATATATAAATATAATATATATTTATAATAAATAAATAAATACTAAAACTAAATACTTTGTATTTAGTTTGATTAAATTTAATGATATACTTTACCTTTTGTGTGTGTTTAAATGCTTTATTAACAAATAGCATGTATAAGGTTAACATTAATATTATATCATAACATTTGCTTCACAATACAGTTGAGATTACATAAAATGTGTTGTTTTTAGATTTTGAAATCACATCTATGCACATTTTAATCTCCTTAAGCACTAAAACTGGGTTTTCCATTTTTAAATTTATATTTCTGTATATTAAATTTGCATTAAAATAAAATGTATAATGATTCAGGCACCATTTAAGCGTAAAAAGTGTCAAAGTGTAAATTTCTGAAATATTTCCGGTACGGATCGAGTAGTCACGTGATTGTGATCTGCCGTAAATTGTTTCGCACAGCTCAGACAGGAAGTAGACGCGTTTTCGCGCATGCGCGGTACCAATCGTGTTTCCGCTACGAATCAAGGAGCCACAGCGCTCTTATTCCTCTCACATGGCCCTTTTCACAGCGGGACCGCTGCTACAATTTACGTGCATGGGATGAAAGAGCCGCAGCACAGGGGTGAAAGAGCCGCATGCGGCTCCGGAGCCGCGGGTTGCCGACCCCTGATGTTGAGTTATGTTCTCATCATCCATGTTGTATTATGTTGTTTGATACCATTGTTGTTATTTCCCCCCCTTGTGTCAGATTATGTTAATGACTGTTGTGTGTCCAAAAGTGGGCGGGAGTTCTTTTGTGCGCAGGTGTGTTTTTGTTCGGTATGACTGCACATGTGAATGTCCCTCGAGCACAGATGTTGTAACAGTGTGTCGAGATGAGAACAGCAATAATAAAATAATACTAAGAAGTAATTTCAGTGGTGGTATTTGGTGGATGAACGACGGCAACATTCCACACGTGAATATGGCGGAGGGAAATGAAAACGCAACAGGTTATGGGCCCAGGCGCGCCAATTCTATCGCTACAGGAGGAAAATGGCAGAGGCTAGTCTTCGACGGAGACGGAAATAACTACGAGCTATGGGAAGTAAAATTTCTTGGTCATATGAGACTAATGGGCTTAAAAGAAACAATACTGTCTACCGGGGAAATAGACGAAGCTAAGAATGAGGAATGCTACGCTGAACTAATCCAGTTTCTCGACGATAAAAGCTTGTCACTGGTGATGCGAGAGGCGACTGATGACGGCAGGAAAGCTCTGGAAATACTTCGAAGTCACTACGCCAGTCAGGGTAAGCCGAGAATTATCGCCCTATATACTGAACTAACCTCATTAAAGAAGGAATCTAACGAGACGATAACTGACTACATCATCCGAGCTGAAAAAGCGGTAACTTCCTTAAGAAACGCAAAAGAAGTAATAAGCGACGGATTGATAATAGCTATGATCCTAAAGGGCCTACCAGATTCCTACAAACCTTTCGCTATCCACACTACACAGAGTAGTGAAGAATTGACTTTCACCCAGTTCAAAAGCAAACTGAGAAGCTTTGAAGAGACAGAAAGATTTGATGATAAAGCCAAAACTGACAATGTGATGAAAGTAAACGTAGCATCCGTGATCTGCTATGGATGCGGAAACCGCGGTCATATCGCACGTGATTGCCGCCAAAAAGGTGCAACCAAGTGGTGCAGCTACCATAAAAGTTCAACTCACAGTGATGAGACATGTCGCCGGAAAAAAAGAGGGGCACAAAGATGAAGCGAGACAGGCTGCAGAAAGACAAGAGGAACATCAGAAAGAACAAACATTTGTTTTCAAAGTCAAACACTTCTTCCAGACAACATTTCGAGAAATGGATTAATGGTGGACTGTGGTGCAACATCTCACATCTTAACAGAGAAGAACAATTTCACGAGATTTGATGAGAGTTTTGATCCAAAGTCACACTACATGGAACTGGCAGATGGAACCAGGATGAGCAACGTGGCACTAAAGCGAGGAGACGCAGAGGTGTTACTACTGGATGTGGAAGGGAAATGCGTCAGGGTCACTCTAAAGAAGGCCTTGTTCATACCATCATATCCACAGAGCATCATCTCTGTTCAAGCTGCTACAGCAGACGGTGCCAAGGTGATCTTCCAGGAAGGACAGAATGAACTGATAAGCAAGGATGGAGCTGTGTTCTGCTTGGAAGAGCATGAGAGACTGTACTACCTAAAAATGGTAAATGACAACAAACACTGGGTTGATGCATCAGTTACTGATATAATGTCCAGGGACAAAGTGAGTTTAGCTTGTGATGTTAAAACTTGGCATGAGATCATGGGACATTGCAATGTTAGTGATGTGTTGAAATTACCTGGAGTAGTAGAGGGTATGAAAATTACAGGTAATACCAAACTAGACTGTGATGTTTGTACAGAGGGAAAATTCATCAACAGCAGAAATAGGAAAACTGACACAAAAGCTGACAAGGTCCTAGAGTTAGTACACACTGACTTAGCAGGCCCCATTGAACCAACTTCTAAAGATGGATATAAGTATGCAATTTTATTCACAGATGATTTTTCAGGGGCAATATCTGTTTACTTCCTCAAGAACAAGAGTGACACTACTCTAGCAACAGAGAAGTTCCTTGCATACTGTGCACCATACGGTAGAGTCAAATGCATAAGATCAGACAATGGTACAGAATACACAGGCAATGCATTTCAGTCACTTTTACGAGAAAAGGGTATTAGACATGATACATCATCCCCGTACTCCCCACATCAAAATGGTACAGCTGAGAGACAATGGCGAACCATTTTTGAAATGGGAAGGTGTTTACTAATAGAGAAGGGATTACCAAAAGCTCTGTGGCCTTATGCCATCCAAACTGCTACTCATATCCGAAACAGATGCTATAATGACAGAATTAAGAACACTCCATATTTCATGCTGACAGGAAAGAAACCAGACCTTTCTAAAATGTGGGTTTTTGGGGCAGAATGCTATGCATACAAACACAACCAAAAGAAATTGGACCCGAGATGTGAGAAGGGAATATTTGTGGGGTATAGTAAAAATAGCCCAGCTTATCTGATATACAATCCACAGACAGGAAACGTGTCAAAACATAGATTGGTAAAATTCATTAGGAAGAGCAGTGTTGAACAACAGACACAAACCAATGAAGATTACTTGGAAACCCAAAGCGACAGAGACAGGACACAGGGTAGTGAGAACAGTGGTGATGCCCCACAAAGTGAGCAAAGCACAGAAAAACAGGTACTAGATGGAAAAATGGAGAGCATAGATGCAGACAATACAGAGGTGTCAGAACATGATGGAACTATGGAAAAAGTAGATACAGAAAACGACAAAAACAGACACTGCTAATCAAAAACATTACCACTCAAAAAGGGAAAAGAGAGCACCACAATATCTACAAGATTACCTGACAGACTTTAAAGACGATGTAACCAATGTGAGTGTCGATTATTGTTACAGGGCAGTGTATAGAGTCCCGCAAACCTATAGAGAAGCCCTTATGTCACCTGATGCTCCCGGATGGGAACATGCTATGAAGGAAGAGATGGACTCACTTAAAGAAAATGACACATTTGAATTGACAACTTTACCAGAAGGCAGAAAGACCGTAGGGGGAAAATGGGTATATGGCCTTAAAGAAAATGCTGATAGAGGAAAAATCTTCAAGGCTAGGTATGTTGCAAAAGGGTACAACCAAACTGAAGGCATAGACTACCATGAGACATTTGCACCTACAGCAAATCTCACCTCTGTACGGGCATTAATGCAGATAGCTGCTCAGAATGACTTTGTTGTCCATCAGATGGATGTCAAAACAGCATACTTACATGCCCCGATAGAGGAAGACATATACTTGCAACAACCAGAGGGTTTTGAAGAAACATCTGACATAGGAGGCAAATTAGTATACAAATTGAAAAAATCCTTGTATGGTTTAAAGCAGTCTGGAAGGAACTGGTACGAACTCTTAAATGATCATCTTGAACAAAACAACTTTGAGAGAAACCAGTCTGATCACTGTGTGTATAGAAAGCAGATCGAAAATGATACAATAATAGTGATCATCTGGGTAGACGATTTGATAATTGCAACAAACAGTGAAGATCAGCTCAACAGTTTTAAAGGAAAAATGAAGTCCAAATTCAACATGAAGGATCTGGGAAAAATATCTTATTTTTTGGGGATTCAGTTTGAACAAAAAGAGGGAGAGATTAAAATGAATCAGAAAAGGTACATTGTCAAAATGCTTGAAAGATTTGGTATGTCAAACTGTAAACCAAAAGCTACCCCAAGTGAATTAAAAGTTGAGTGTCACAACACTGAGGGAGAAAACAACAAAGAGATTGAGAATCCCCAAGAATACCGTGAACTTGTTGGAAGCTTGATCTATGCAATGACCTGTACCAGACCAGACATTAGCTGGATAGTCAGTAGACTGTCACAAACCCTTGCAAAACCTAAAACATATGATCTAGTAGCTGCTAAACATGTTCTGAGATACCTAAAAGGTACAGCTGACTACGAGCTTTGTTTCAAGAAAACAGACAAGACCCTAAGTCTGATAGCATTCAGTGATTCTGACTGGGCATCTTCAGAAAAAGATAGGCGTAGCACTTCAGGATACTGTTTCAGCCTGACAGAACAAGGTCCGGTTATTTCATGGAAATCTAAGAAACAGCCAACAGTGGCACTGTCAACATGCGAAGCTGAATACATTGGTCTAGCAAACACTGCTCAGGAAAGCATGTACTTGTCTCAACTGCTGTGTGGAATGGACAGTGGTATTTACACTTGCACCACAATGTATGGAGATAATCAGGGGTCCATTGCACTGAGTAAAAACCCAGTGAATAGATCTAGATCTAAACACATTGATGTGAAATACCACTTTATCCGTGAGGCCGTTAATGTGGGAAAGATACACATTGTATACTGCCCAACAGACGACATGGTGGCAGATATTTTTACAAAATCTGTACCAAAAATCAAAATTCAAAGGTTCAAATGTTTTTTGTTTGGGAACTAAATTTATGATGTCATTATACATGGCTTAAGATGATGAAAACAAGTGGGGGTGTTGAGTTATGTTCTCATCATCCATTTTGTATTATGTTGTTTGATACCATTGTTGTTATTTCCCCCCCTTGTGTCAGATTATGTTAATGACTGTTGTGTGTCCAAAAGTGGGCGGGAGTTCTTTTGTGCGCAGGTGTGTTTTTGTTCGGTATGACTGCACATGTGAATGTCCCTCGAGCACAGATGTTGTAACAGTGTGTCGAGATGAGAACAGCAATAATAAAATAATACTAAGAAGTCATTTCAGTGGTGATATTTGGTGGATGAACGACGGCAACATTCCACACGTGAATATGGCGGAGGGAAATGAAAACACAACACCTGAGCTATACTAATCGTCAAGAACAGGTGCGTTCAAAGAACTGAATAATCCAGCTCATAGTTAGCGCGATTATCTAATCCCGGATGTGTCATCTGATCTTGGATGTAGATAGCGACCTACGAAGAATATGCCCCTGGAGTCAGAAGTGCAGTCAATAGAAATTATGTTTTATTAACAAAGTTCGGGAGGAGCACGTTCAAATGATTAACACAATCAACACGTCATCAGCAATTACACCTCATCCTATCAGCAGGAGAGGAAGCATGTATATATAGACATGTTTGACACACCTACAGCTCTTTGACATTTTCGGCATCCCTCCACCACCCCAACTCCTCACACTTAATTGTTCCTATCAAAGTCAGGATACGGGGGGAGTGCTCCAGGTTCGGGCTAAATACCGAGCTCGGAGCCCTCTCCTCGGACAACACGCCAAATACGCTTACCATTTATTGCTCCTGAATCATTTGTAAGTGTGAACTCGTGAATACATTTTTAGTGAAGAATAGTGTGCAGTTTCATCAGCAGAAGCTTCAGGTCTCAAGGAGTTCGTAGGCCGCCCCAAATACAATAACATTTTTACAGCAATTAAAATGGTACTAACTATGTCAATGATGACGGTTAAATGATTCTGATTGGCTAAGTAAGAAAGAAAGAAAGGTAAACAAAACTAGCAATTTTCCACACAAGAGCAGACAGTCTGAAGCATATCTTCGTTGATCACATGGTTGACGGGTTCGTGACGTGGCTTGTCGAGAACAACAAGTCATTCTGTCTCCTTATGTTGCCAGTTAATCACCTCACCAATACAGACCATGTTAACACACGCGCACGCGCACGCACACACACACACACACACACACACACACACACACACACACACACACACACACACACACACACACACACACACACACACACACATTTACAAACAGAAACATTACCCAAAACATTCTGATAACATGTTCTATCTGGTGAGACGTGCAGACAATATTCATTCTTACTTTATGGAAAAATACAGAACAGTAAAAATAATATATGTACAAATAAGAAAAGGAATACATATACAAGCGGCAAAGGTTTTCCGAATTGTCCCCACAATAAGACTTTTCATTTTATGGGTGTAGCACAAAGAATAAAGATTGGGGAAGAAGGAGGCGGGAACCAGCAAACATTTAAAACTTTTAATATCAAAATAAACATACACAAAATAAAAGTAATGGCAGCAGCCCCTCACAGACGACTGCTGAACACACAAACCTCTCTTGCCCTTCATTAGCGTCACTCTCCTGATTTAGAGATGCTCTTCCTAAACTGTGAACCTTCCTACTTATCGCAGGAGTTTCTTGTGAATGTGTACATTCCTCCACACACGTGTGTGAGCAAGGCACAACAACAACTGGCCGAACAAATAACTGACATGGAGCAAACATACCCAAACTCTCCTTTAATCATTCTTGGGAATTTTAACAAATCAAATCTCTCCCGTGAACTACCAAAATATAAACAGCATGTTACCTGTCCCATCAGAGACTGTAACACACTGGACCACTGCTACGCCACAATAAAGATTGCATCACTCTGTCCCATGTACAGCTTTAGAGCTCTCTAATCACTTCTAGTTCATTTTACACCTACAGACAGAAACTGAAATCAGCCCTGGACAAGCTCACGGAGACTGTGAGATCATACACCAGTTTCTGTGAGGATATGTGCATCCCTACCAGTACAGTCTTATTATTCACTGATGATAAACCATGGTTTACAGGGAAACTCATACAGCTTTGACATGCAAAAGAGGATGCTACAGAAGTGGGGATTACATTTTGTCTTATCTGACTAGAAACAGTCTAACAAAGGAGATCAGAGTGGCTAAAAATAGGTATTCTGAAAGGCTAAACAAAAAAACAGGCCTGAGAACCATCACTAAGTACAAGTCACCGTCCCCTGATCTGTGGAAAATCAAGAAATGGCTGATGATCTGAATGCATTCTACTGCAGGTTTGAGGAGCTCAGACTCATACACCACACCTATTCGTGATCTGCACTTCACACATTTAGCAACACCTCCTGAAACCCCCTTTTGCCACCCAACTTGGGTTTAAGGTCTGTGTGGAGGACGTGTGCCAGGTCTTCAAAAAACAAAAGACTAACAGGCTTCAGGCCCAGATGATGTTTCATCTCCCTTTTTAAAAGCCTGTGCTGATCAACTGGTCCTAATCTTCATGCAGATCTTCAACAGATCCCTGGAGCAGTGCAAAGTCCCTAGATGCTTCATCACCCAGGTCCCAAAAAAATGCATATAAACCAAATCACTGGACTTAATGACTACAGACCTGTAGCTCTCACGTCTGTGGTCATGAAGCTGTTTGAAAGACTGGTGTTGACCGACATGAAGAACATCACTGGACTCTTGCTGGATCCCCTGCAGTTTGCATACAGAGAAAACAGGTCTGTGAATGATGCAGTCAACATGGACTGCATTATATCCTGCAACATCTCAAGAGATCTGGGATTTATGCAAGGATCTTATTTGTGGACTTCAGTTCAGCCTTCAATACCATCATGCCTGATCTTCTCACAGCCAAACTGACCCAGCTCTCTGCATCCACCCTAATCTGTCAGTGGATCTTGGGGATTTTAACAAATCAAACCTCTCCCATGGGCTGAGGAAACAGTTCACTCTCTATGGGTTGAGGAAACAGTTCACTCTCTGCGGGCTGAGGAAGCAGATCACTCTCTGCGGGCTGAGGAAACGGTTCACTCTCTGCGGGCTGAGGAAGCAGATCAATCTCTGCGGGCTGAGGAAGCAGATCACTCTCTGCGGGCTGAGGAAACGGTTCACTCTCTGCGGGCTGAGGAATCGGTTCACTCGCGGGCTGTGGCTGTCTGGATCGGGACTGGAAGCTCTTCAAACACCTCATTGCGGCGTCCAACCAGTGCAAGCCAGAGATGTCTAGAACTTTCCCGGAGAGGTGATGGAATGCCCCGACCCAAAACAGCGACTTAATATGCTCAATTGCACGACAGGAAGTCCTGGTGGCTTTGGGCAATTGTGCACAATTCGCGTTCCTACTCTATCTCGAGCGCTGTCTTTCAGGGACGACGAACCCGGTCGGTGATTCTGTCACACAAATGGTGGTGTGCGATGCGGAGAGATTCGAGGAGATTTGGAATTCACTGCTGAGACTTTATTAACATAAAAGGAAACTCAAACAGCACGCGAGGGTGCAAAAACTCATAAACTCGGGGAGACAAGGAAGGAAACATCCACACACGCTACACGTCCACATAACGCTGCCAATCACCGACAACGACAAGGGGGACTCGAGAGGACTGACCCAAACTGACCCAGCTCTCTGCATCCATCCTAATCTGTCAGTGGATCACCAGTTTTCCGACAGATAAGATATCAGCTAGTGAAACTTGGAAAACTCACATCCAGGACCATTACTATCAGCACTGGCGCCCACAGGATTGTGTTCTTTATCCACTGCTCTTCTCCCTGTATTCAAATGGCTGCAGTGCAAAATAACCCTCTGTCAAGCTCCTAAAATGTGCAGATGACCCCACAGTCACCGGCTTTATTCAAAACAGCTACGAGTCTACAAACGGGCTAAAGAAATCACTTTGCACCCCAATGCACCCAGCTCACACTCTCTTTAAACCATTGCCCTCTGGCCAGAGCTACAAAGGAAAGATTGCACATCTGTAAATAATGTAATAAACTGTAAATAACTGAATAATTAAATAATAATTTTTACATGAAGATATGTATATATATATATATATATATATATATAAAGTAATACCTCGGTTTACGAGTTTAATTCATTCCAAGAGCGAGCTCGTAAACCAAAATGCTCGTACACCAAAACAAATGTCCCCATAAGAATGCACTAGAAATCAATTAATTCCTTCCACACAACCACAAATGCCCATTTTTAATATTTTTTGGGTTTTACCCTATTAATTGCAGTTAAAATTTTAACCATTAAGATCTCATTTAAATACTAATTAATAATTGACAATTAAACTCTAAAAAAACGTGACAATTTACTGTAATGCACTTCAGGTTTGAGCAGGGTGCGTGGAGGAGAGAGAGGAGGGCAGAGCGGGCGAACGAATTCACGGGAGCCGAGAACGAACGAACTCACGGGAGCCGCGAACGAACGAACTCACGGGACAAGGCTGTCATTAGGATATTTCCAGTAAAAATGCGGGCGACGATGCTGAGTTGGTGAGGGAATTTTTTTTCATGCTCATACACCGATTCGACCCTCCATGCTCGTACACTGATTTGCTCATATACCAAGTCTATATATATATTACTGTGTATATATATATATATATATATATATGTATATATATTCTCTCTATTTCTATTATACTACCTTGTTATATTGCATTATTATGTTTTTTCGTTCTTATTTTTCTACTGTAGGGGAATTACAGCTAAAGACCCGAGGACCACATATGTTGAATGAAGACCACGAGTCAGAAGTGCAGTAAATTGTAGAAATTTTAGTGAAGAATAGTTTGCAGTATCATCAGCAGAAGGATTGATTGGCAAAGAAAGAAACAAACAAAACTAGTAATTTTTCACACAAGGGCAGACAGTCTGAAGCATATCTTCGTCGATCACATGGTTGACAACAAGCCATCTGGTTTACGCGTTAAGTGACCTTCCAGGTTGCAGAAAAGTGTTCATAGGCGTCAGATTGACAAGAACAACAAGTTATTCTGTCACCTTATGGTGCCAGTTAATCACCTCACCAATTAACATAATAATGATATCAGCATATTAACACACACATAGGCCTCAATTATCAACAGAAAGACTTCTCAAACATTCTGATAATATGTCCTATCTGGTGAGAAGTGCAGACAATATTCATCCTTACTCTATGGAAAAATACAGAAAAGCAAAGTAAAGTCTTTAACAGATTGGTTACAGAAGCAATAGGCTAAAGTGAACATAAATTTGAAGAAGAGATTCAAAAACATGAATTATGAATCGCTAACTTGATTATAAATCACTCATTACAAAAATCTTTAGAAGAAATAGATACAAGTGGCAGCGTATTTCCGAATCACTCTCACTACTGTGTGATTTCTATGTGTGTCTGTACTTTCTTCTGCACTTGAGGCTCCTTTTACTAAAACGGATCCCTTGTGTGTGTAGAAGACACTGTGAGAAGGTATACACTCATTCTTGGCCTTGCCATAATAGCCAGTGTATGCGCAAACCATGAAATAACAAGGCGGCTGGGTTGACCCTTCAGTACTTCACATGGTAGCTATTAACTTTCCTCCCTAAACCCAGTCGGCATCCCACATGCAATTGTTGTATCTAGGCTACAAAGAAAAAAACTGAGAAAACTGTATCCTCTGGATGGTCTCATTGTGGTAGTCAGCAATACACACACCGTCACCGCCTCTACTGGAACAAATCCAATGCCATCATTAATATCCAACATTAACAATTCCTGGAAACAGGTTCTCACCCAGAATCAAACCTTGAGACAAAAACAGGATGACAGAGAGACAAAAAAATATTCCACGTCACGTTTAGAAGCATTCAAAAACGTGAAGCAGGCACGGATTGTCTCAGACACCTACAGCAATTATCAAGCTTCCAGATCAACTTCAGATCAGAAACAATGAGGGCATCTTCTGTGTGTCTGGTGTTCGGGCTGGTCCTGCTGAAAGGCTGTACTTCTGATTATCAGCGTAAGTTCTCTTCAAGCTTTTACTCTTGACTAAATGATCATATAGACTATAATAATTCAATCGCACATACATGTAAAGAGATATTTCACTCTTAAAACTGGATCAAATCAGAAACAAAATGATTTTTCAGTCTTTGCAAGTTCCTCAATAAACTATTCTCAAGTTTGCAAGAAAACATAATATGGCATATGGCGCATGAAAGAGACCCAGAAACTAATGATCTGAAGATTCTGCAAATTAACTTTAAGAACTACAAAGAATCTTTAATATGTGTGTGTGTGTGTGCGCCCATAAAGATACATATTTTATTTAACCAACAGCTCATGCTGCAGTTCCAGAGAAGTGCTGCTTCAATTTTATTGACTTCCAAATTCCAGGCAATAAAATTGTGAGTGTTTTGAGGACAGATTCGCATTGTCCTCTTGAGGCCGTTGTGTAAGTATATTATTTAACTCTATTTGTCCTGTGCTCATTTTAAATAGTAGACAAATGATAAAAAATGATTTTGCGAATCAACAACAACAAAAATGTTAATGTGAACTTTTTTCCCTTCAGGGTTACGACACCTAAAACTGAATTCTGTGTGAAACCAGACGAGGGATGGATTAAGAAGTATCTGTAATGAACCAACATCAACATCTTTTCACAAGATAATACTGTTATTGCTTTACAACTCTCCTTTCTTATTAAATGTATTTTTGCATCTCCAGATTCTGAATGTTAAACCTGCTTTCACTCTCAATCTATGCAAATGAATATTAAAATGCACAGAGATTTCTTGCTGTCAGACTCATTTGATGTGTTCATATTTATGTAATAAACTAGCAAAAATAGTGAAAAAGATAATGATTCTCATCAGCATCACATCTCATATATAATAATGTAATATGTGTGTGTTTCGATATAATATACAAAATATTTTTACAATATAATAAACTAATTTCAGCCCCGTCAGTTAAAATTCCAGCCCTCAACCGTTAAAATGAAACAAACTGATCTCAGATTAATAGATTTAAACATCTTTGTAATGGTTTTGTATTAGAATAATATGCTATATAGAGCCAGAATATTCAAGCGATAAGATAAGAAAAGACAAAACCAGCATCCTCAGCATAACATCTCATGTTTAATAATGTACAGTTAGGCAGAAAGAATAACAGATGAACAACTGGAGATTGAAAACCATATACATGTACAAAAATAATAAGAAAACGAACACGTCTAGAGCCGTGTTCATGTCTACAATAAAAAAGGAGAAGTGTAGAGTGGTTAAAGAAAAGAGTTTTTCCTTTTTCCCAAAATACTGTCCTATTAAAATCAAAACGTACTTCAGAGCGTCTGTGTGGCTTAGAGATCCACGACAGGAAGAACTGAGTGTTCAAACTTGCATAATGACAAACCTGCAAAATATATAATAGTGTGTGAACACATGAGGCATACAGGGACTCTTTGCAACGGGAAGGTTGAGAGTTTTGTGCACGTTGCGGTCGATACGCTGTTTGGCATGTGAGAGAGCCTGCGTGCCGTCAATCCAAACTATCCCACAGAAACAAAGACTCTCGTCAACATTTGGAATGTAAAGTGAGTTATTAGAAATGGGTTAAGTATGGCTAAAATAAGATCTGTTTAAATATACTGAACTCACTTCGATTAAAACTGACCACCAAGCCCTGATCCAGGACCAGCCCCAACAACTAAAACTGGTCTCAGATCAGTTTAGGAATAGATTGACATGATCATAATAAAAACAAAACACAAGCAGACAAACGGCAAAACAGTCTGCAATTTTAAGGCAGAACGTTCGAGCAACGTCCTAAAATATTACTGTAATTATTTAATATTCATCCATGTCAAAAATGACTATTGTTTGTTATTAATGTTGACAATCATGCCATTTTGTATAACACCATCTATGGTAGGGACACAATTATCTACGTACACAGCCAGCAAATGCTTGAAAAATATGGGAAATGGTTATCGTCGTCATTTAGCTATGCAATAATGTTAAAAAAGGTTTGTCTATGACCCCAAAGAAACACACAACATCATGTCCCGCACACCAGCAGGAATCAAACGCCACAAACCATCTAACTTTCTACTCGTACATGCTTAGCCGTGTAAGAACTCTTTGCACTTGCTTCCACCCGTCGGTCCCATTCTCCTCCTCACAAACCTACTAAGAGACTTTCTTTACACTAAAGGTGTGCGAATGATGTCATCAGAGCTGAAAATGCCTAAAAACAGCCTGCTTTGTTTGGAAATATTACAAAGTCTAGTTTGCAATAAGCATCATTTAAGGTTTAAAGGGAATGTTGGACGAGTAAGACGAGGACATGCACTGGACATGTGGTGTAATATGACAGTCAACCAGAAGATGGAGATGAACTCAATGGATTATGAAGTAAACGTGTAAATATGTGTTTCTTATGGGGTCATAGAAGGAGTTGGAGCTTCATGATGTCTTTAAAAGATTTTCCCTTTTTTCTTGTTCTTTTCCATTGTCCTGAAAACAAAGAAAGACAAAAAAAACAACATTGGTCATGAAATTCATTAACCATTCATTCATTTCAAATGTGGATTTAATAATTGTGAATTATGAGTTAATACATTTAATTGTGAATACTAACATTTTTCCATTTCAGTTTTTATAATTAATACCACTTTTACCTTTTTCCTATTGATGTGTTGGCAATAATATCAATTAAATATTTGAGGTACTAAGGTACTATTTCTTAAGAAATTAATGTTTATATTCAGCAAGGACACATTATATATTATATTGATAAAAAAATGGCAGTATAGATATTTATAATGTTATAAAACCTTCTAAAATTCAAATATCCTGAATAAAATACATTATAGTTTCATAGTTTAAAATATTAAGCAGCACAACTGTTTCCATTACTGAATAGAATAATTAGAATAAAATATTATATATATAAATTATATAATCAAATATTAGAATAATTTGTGAAGGATCATGTGACACTGAAGACTGGAGCAATAATGATGAAAATACAGCTTTGATCACAGGAATAAATTACATTTTAAAATATATTCATATAGAAAACATTTTAAATTGTGATAATATTTCTGAATATATTACTGTATTTTTAATTAAATAAATACAGCCTTGATAAGAGTATAAAAAAAAAATCTTACAAACTCCAAATCTTTGTAATGTATAATAGTATTCATGTAATTTAGAGTTTAGAAAAGATGTAAATCATATGTAAACTATAACCAAATATGCATAAAATCTTTGAATATTCTTAAAAAAATAAATCTTAATTTTAAATAATACTACTTATTAAATATAAATGTATTGTAAAATAATTACATTTTAATACACTTAAAAACACTAAATTACATATATATATATATTTATTTATTTTTTATTATTAAATCTATTTCCTGGTTAAATTGTAATGCTAAGTTCCAGATTTTGATTTTGTGGTCCAGACTTTTGATTCTAAGAGGCAAATGTGACAGTCAGCCTGCTTGAATCTACTTCTTACATTTCCCCCTGATAACTGCATAATTTACTGCCTGAATAATGCAGGAGTTATAGAAAGTTTCGTCTATGAGAGAGAAAGCAGGACACGGAGGAACTGCGATGAAAAAACAGAGAAAAATCTCACTTTGATGCATCAAGTTTCTGCTGCTCCAGGATGCGTTGCTGGGCCTCCCAGTTGACTTTTTCCTCCTCAAACTGGCGTCTCTTCTCCTCTAGCTCTTTATACTGAGCTTCTAGATTCTTCTTCATCTGTTCGTGACGCCGCTCCAGCTGCATCGAGGAAGCACAGGGACGAACGCCGTGAAGCATTCGTGATATTCCTCATTAATCGTAACTAGAAACCGAACCCATACACACCTCTGCCTCAGAGTCCTTCAACTTTTGCTTCTTTTCTTTGACCTTCATCTCAAAGACTTGCTCCATCTCAGTCTCCATCTTCTTCATCTTCATCACATGCTCCCTCCTCTCCTCCTCCATTTGGGCCAAGGGACTCCTACAAGAGTGACATCACAACAAGGAACGTTTTTAACCCTTAAATGCATACCTCGGGTCATTAGTGACCCGTGATGTCAATCACCACCCTCCTCCTCATTCACTTTTTAAAAGTTAGACATCAACACTCTTAGTCATTCCTCAAACAATTCATTATAAACATTATAACAAGAAAAGCTTTTCTTTTTGTGCACAGGAATAATTGAATCTTTGATTACTTAATAAATGCCATTCATCTTTATTCCACTAGGTGGCGATGTCTGATATGCAATGATGAAGTGACACTTACAGTCACACCAGTTAGCAAACAAAAGAATAGGAAGCATCATCAGCAAAACTTGAAATGACTGAGAAAGTTAATATTAGTGCTAATGTTACTTGACGGTGGATCTAATTAAGAAGCTGTAAGGAACCAAAATATTGATTTTGAAGATGTTGAAAATTGTAGTTTTGAGAGTACAGTGATCCCTCGTTTATCACGGTTAATGTGGACCGGAACCCCCGCAATAGGTGAAAATCCGCGAAGTAGGATCAGCCAATCAGCTCACGGGATACATCCACTCATGCTCTCATTGGTCGATCTCGCGCTGGGAACCAATCATGTGCTTGTCTGAGTGCCGTGTGTGTGTACAAAGCCTCTGAGAGAGTTTCTCTCTTTGTCTGGCATCCTAGGAAACCGTTATGCCGATATGGCGGTATTTTTTTATGTTTATTTTTCAATAAATATTTTTGAAAAATCTGCGATGCACTGAGGCCGCGAAACTTGAACTGCGAAGTGGCGAGGGATTACTGTATGTCCAAAATCACAAATATGAGCCAGACGTTGAATGATATACAAAACAAAACATCTTCTCAAACCCTTCCAATCTCCAATTCCAATCAATTTAAAAGTAACTAAATATGTTTTAATGTATTCTGAGGCATCTTGCCGTTTCCATCCAGCGATTTTTATTTTTATGGGATAACAAAACTCGCAAAATAATAGGCGGATGGAGATATAGCTCACAAAAACTGAATGACATTAAACTAAAAATAAAACTGTTGTTGTACTTTGTCAGCTGGCCCTTGTTCTTGGTGGCATCGACGCCGTTGCAAGTGACGGCTGCTAGTTTCTTGCTGCGGTAGTTTTCATAGTGAACATTATTGGTCACGTCCTTCAGGTCCTGCATGTGAGTCCTGGAACAGAAATGGACAGTCAGATGACAGGTTAAACCCTGATTAAAACTATAATTAACATAAAGGCGATATGCACCTTGTAAGAAAAAGTCAGTATTTGACTTGATTAACGACTTGGCGCATGCAACACCAAGGTCATGGGTTCGATTCCCAGGGAAAGCAAGAACTGATTAGAATGAATGCAATGTAAGTCGCTTTGGATAAAAGTGTCTGTCAAATGCATGAATTTCTTATCTCACCTGATGAGCATGTTCCTCAGGACCGTGAAGTCACAGTGCTCACCGTTCTCCACTGAAACAAGAGGAAATAGACGTTTAAGCCCAAAAACATCATCAGAATAACTTCCAAACCCTTCAAAACAATAGAGCTCCTAAAAGTTATTTTTTTTAGATTAAATTCAAAAACTAATAATTTAATAATTTGATAAAAATTTAAAAAATAATTTTCTTTTTTAATAAGCACAAATTGCATGTTCACGTGCAGGGCTAAAATATATAACGCAGTAAATCTGTTAAGTGTAACAAACGTTGACATGAAATGCATTATTTGTGTGGATGTATGCGGTTATGATGAGACTGGACCTTTAGTTTGATTAAAAAACCCCAGTCAAAAACTATTTTCAGCAGGGATGCATGATATCATGATTGCATGATTTATTTATCTATCAGAATCGGTCAGTATTGGAGATCTGATCATGCATGTTTATTTCTCATATTTTTACATTCAGTGTTTCCCATCATTTAATCTTTAAAAACTATATAATCTTTAAAAAATTCCCTTACTTAAGCATTTTTCTTAATTTATCTTATTATTTTGCATCAATTCAGGCAAAATAGTATGGAATTACTGAAAATACAGAATAGGCTTATATTAGCCAGAATTTTAATATCAGTGCATCCCTAATTATTAAAATCTTTAAAAACAGACATAATACAGTGACAAATTAAACATTTAAAGCAAACAGAATCAGACATTTAACAACATCAGACAAATGAAAAACATATCAGGTGTTTGTCAATTAAAAGAAAGCACAATTTAGTGTTTAGATGCCAAACTGAAAATGCCAAAAAGGTTAAACAGTCACAAAAATACACAACAGGTTAGCAGTTCAGACCGCTGTTATGTGATCATACAGTGATGCATGATCAAACATCGCTGTCTTCACATGGGATTCTGGAAAAGGACCAGAGACACTGGTTTCTGACAGATGGTTAAAGGATGAAACGCCTTCTGAAAGTCTAACCTGCACAGTTAAAACAGTTATGGAGCCCCGAGACGCTTTACCAAGCAAGAACCTTACCTATGCGGAGAACTCATTCTGATTGACTGCACCACGTGTCAATCATCCGCTACAACCACCTACCTGTGAGAGAGCAGTTGGAGGGGCGGGACTAAAGGCTCTCCTGTAGGAACCCCCACTCAACCTGTGATTTATGGGCTACTAAGACTAAAAATGGTGTGTTGTAGGAAGGGTTACATGGCATAGCGATGACAAGCAGAGATACCAGCCAAATGGAGCTAGGGGGAGGGGCAGGAGGGGGAGTCATACGTCTAAAAGGATCATGGGATTTGTCATTTCTTAATTGATGGGACAGCAAAACAGCAAACTCCTGATGCTGACAGGTATGGACGGTGCCTCAAAAACATGTCCCGTATATTGGATATGTTAGAATAGTGTTGATCAGAGGTTAGGATGGAAACATTAGCACTCATTTAACCCCGCATCAGAGTTCTGAGATGTCAAAGTACTATGTATGTAAGGGGGAAAGAAAATTGACCCCAGACCCAAGCCGTATTTGTGTACTCAATGTATTTAAATCCAAAACAGAAGTTGAAATAAGTAATGGGAGGCATGCACGTCTGAATGCAAGGTTTTGTTTAAAAAATAAGAGCAGGGCTGGATGATAATATTGAATATTTATGATGCATTTGCAATGATTTTGTTGACAATATCAAATAAAGCAACATTATAAATATTCAGAGATGAAATTTAGCCGGTTATGTTTCTTAGACTGTGTAAGTGACCTAGCTTTGATTTCCCTCCTCATTTATGATTCACAACATTGCTGCTTATTAACTTTGCCACATTAGTAAATATAAATTAAATAATAAACGGTGTGCTAATTTTGTGGAGATATTTATAGTATATATATACACATATACACACACACACACACACACACACACACACACACACAATATAAATATAATAAACTATTTGAGTTTTTGAAAAATATTTTTCAAAAACTCAACTAGTTTATAATATAATATATATATAATAAACTGCTTTGAGTTTTAATTATATAAAATATATAATTTATATATTTATAAAACATTATAATATAATTTCTATATATAATTTATAAAAAAAATAGTAAAGTAGTTTATAAATATAAATAAATATATAGCTCCACTATAAATTAAAATAATATTTTATACATAAAAATAAAATATACTATAAATAATAAACTATTTGAGTTTTTGAAAAAAAAGAAGATTTTTCACAAAAACTCAGTTTATTATATTTATAGTATATAGTTTTGTATTGGTAACATGTTGAGCATCAAATCATCATATTACAATGATTTCTGAAAAATCATGTGACACTGAATACTGGAATAATGATGCTGAAAATTCAGCTTTGCGTCAATAAATTATACATTTAAAAATGTTAAAGTAGAAAAGTTTATGTTAATAATAATTTAGCATTATTACAGTTTTTACTTTTGATCAAATAAATGCAGTCTTAGTGAGAAAAAGACTTTCTAAAGGAGATTTTAGTTACCTTTTCAATTAATTTTTACTTTTATTTTACATCATTTTATTTTATATTTTACCTTTTTTTTAATCAGAAATATGCAATTAGTAAAAAGCTGCAAAATAATGAGAAATAATTTCTTGCTATATCGTCCAGCCCTACACAGAGGGTAATTAAGAACATATAAACATGTTAGAGAGCAGCGCTGCTCTATTTTCTATGGGGGCTGCAACCTATATTTCTCTGTGACTATTTACAGAGCGCACATCTGACAATCAGCAAAGTTTCAGAGCAGCAAAAAGGTGAAAGAGGAAGGAAGGGGAGGCTTTAACGAAGAGAGTATAAATGAAAAATGGTTGTGTTTACCAATAATGCCCTCTGTCAGTCATGGAAAAGAGCAGACAGAAAGAAAAAAAGAGAAAAGAAAGAATGACACGTAAACAACTGAGGAAAAAAACGACACACACTCGCGCACCAACAACAAATTCCAAATGAAAAAGTTTGGCAGGGAGGAGAGAGAGCTTTCTAAAGAAAGAAAGGTGGGGAAAGTAAAACCACAACAAGTAATTTGTGGTCCATGATGAAAAGAAGGGGTGACAGTCTTTCTCTCTGGAAAACCGTGTACCTCGTCGTCCTCCCTTTTCCAGAATCCCTCAGCTGGGAGGGAGATCATCCAGCAAGCTCATGCATTTGTGTTGTACGCACCGGAAAACCCATAATGCAGTCGTCACGACAAACTCATTTGGGTCATGCTGATGCAGGACGTACCTTCTGCCACGCCCCAGGGGTACTGGCGACCTCTGACCTTCCTGCCATTCACTTCGATCACCACATTGCTACCGACCACGGCCAGAGGCATCTTCTCCTGCCGGTACAAACCACAGTTAATTACAGAGTCCGTATCGACCGCACAAAGGCAACGGATGCAGGGGGTCTGACGCATGTCCGCATTGAACTTGAGATCCGGATCAGGCCGGATCAGTTCTGTTCAATAATAACCTCAAGCTGCCCGAGAGAAACAAACAACACTGTGGATGCTGCCGGAAAAAATGTAAACATTTAGCACGCTTTTCCCATTGTGAAAGTAACACTGTATATGGTAACATTAGTTAATGCATTACAAAATCTTAAGGATTGTCATTAATTAATAACATGAGTGGAAGTGTGTCAGGTGGAAAACCAGATCTCCAAAACCTCGACTTTACAGGAAATGGAAAAAACACTTACGGTACAAAAGTAAAAAGTCACTGCGTTCTAAATTGAATACTTCCCTTCCCATATAGTAGTCAAAACAGTAGTTTTTTTTGCTTACTATATGGGAAGGGAAGTATTCGATTTAGAACGCAGTGACTGTTTATATATAGTGTTTGATACACTTGATTTAGCCTTGCGAGACTTTCCGTAATGCACAGACACTTCCATCAAGACTGAGGCGGAGTGAGAGTTTAGAGCTTTTACTGACAGTTTGATGATCAAATGGAGTTACAAAGTTTAGTCAAAGGCTGTTCATTTGTTAAATATTTGCAAAACCCCCAGACAGACATAAAGGGCGATCAACAGTAATGCTTTATGAGAAAAAAAAACAAAATAAAAATGAAAATGAAATATGGAGAAGCAAGGTTTCTGCCCAACAGCAACAATAAATACATCATTCAATAATTTGAAAGAAAATGTCATTAAAAAAGCTATTTTAAATAGCAGATTAAATATTTCAGAGTAATATTTGAAATGTATATTAATTAAAAACATTATAAATCACTTTTTTCAAGCAAGAGAATATACATTTTAAACTATAAGTTTTTTTATATACACAACAAAAATAAATAAACACACACATATATATATGTATGTGTGTGTGTGTGTATATATATATATATATACATACATACATACATACATATATACATACACACGCACATAAATACATACAAATATACACTAACATTGACCAAATTAATGATGCTATAAATGTACAGTCATTCATATTTTAGTTCATGCATTAACTAATGTAGTCTGTGATTATCTGCCTCACTCCTGATTTACCTCAAGGTTTAGTACAAGGAACAATTTAGTTTCTTTCATGCTCAGTATTAGGTTAATGGACCGATTCTGTACCTTTATCTTTCGGATCAGTTTGCTGTCCTCATCGTCCTCTGTGTCAGGAAACTCATAGATCTTGATTTTGTGCTCTTGGATCTCCTTCATAATCTTAGGATGAGAGAATAGTAACATACTTGGAAAAAAATGCTAGTATACACACAATATGGTAAAATAGAAATCATTAGCTGTATTAAAAAAAACAACAACACACTAACACACACCTGTTTCTTGAAAAGCTGGCACTCTTCTGGCGTGAGAGTATCGGCCTTGGCGATGAGGGGAATGACATTGACTTTGTCATGCAAACGCTTCATGAACTCGATATCAAGAGGCTTCAGTCTAAAAAACATTCAGAAAACAATTGGATTGAATTAGATTTGTTTTGTGAAGCTGCTTGTGGTGCTAATACATTATTATTTCGTTTATTAAATTAAAGGTATAATACAGTACAGAATGGCATTTAATATACAATGTCAATATTTATTTTTGTTATTTTTATGCTAATATCACTACGGTGTTCAATACACCAAAAGTCAAAGTAAAATAAAATATACTTGAATAAATAAAACAAATATTTGAAATAAAAAAAAATATATATTCTAGGGGTGTAGAATATAGAATAGAATAGTATTGCACATTATAGAATATTTTACAACAAAGTGTATGAATAACAGAAATTATATATATTATATAGACTTGCAAAAGTCTATATGAAACAATGGGGTGTAAACAATAAAAAGGTGCTGTTTTTTCTACGCTTATACAACTAGAAGGAATAGTAACAGTAAGTTTAAAGTAAAACATTATATAAGTTGGCAATTTTTGCACATAAACCAAAGAGAAAAATGTCCTTTGAAGTGATGCAATAGAACTAAAACCAAGCCAGGCATCAGAAACAGGCATGAATAAACAGAGCAGAAGCGCCGCCGTCAGCACAGAGCCTCCACTCAGCACTGACCGGTTTCTCATCGCTTCCTTCCAAACCAGAAAATTATGTCATGGAGGGAATGAGGGCTTCACTCTGTTTCTCTTTGCATCACTTTCATTCGGGACTCCAGACAAAGAAGCTGTTCTTCACACTGAGCTGGGTTTGTGTGTGTTTGTGTGGCTTTGGGGCCAGCTGAGGGGCTGTTTATATATTTCAGGAATGTCCAGGCAGAAGATGCAACACAAAGGTCACAAAGATATGAATGTTGCTTCACAGTGCCGTCTCAAAAAGGGCACGCAAGAAGATGTGTGGGGAACACAGAGGACCGTGGGGTCACCAAATGTAAATATACGAGTAAATAGAGCTTTGTTTTTCTATTCCGAGAGTGTGGATGATAAACTATAATAAAAAACAAATGTTTCAATTACGTACAGAAAGATCCCACGATAAATACTCCCCAAAAGAAATAAAGCACTCTTGCATCACAAGAAACATGTCATATTTGAACACAAATCACAGACCGTAAATCTGTCGTGACAAATGTTCCTTTCCTTAGGAAAACTAAGCTAAAAAAAATAAACAAGTGGCCGCCTATCATACGTACGGCCCAGTTTAATGGGCATTATGTAATGCTTTGGATATGTGGGTAGTATGGATCTCCATCTGTCTCTCAGTTTCACTTTCAAAGCATTTAAATCAATGCAGAGTCACGTGTTCTAATGCCTTCATCGTACCACAGTTGTATAGTATTCATGTACAAAATTCCAACATGATCCCACTCCTGTACAAAGTGCAAAATGTGTAAATCGGGGAGTGTGTGGTGCTTCTATTTTAGGCTGGTTGATTCATGCCAGGCGTCATTTGAAGAGGATGCAGTACCAACCCGTGACCAGAGGGGGCAATGAAGTACAAGCAACAGTGCACCCGGTTGTCAGGCATCTGCCTCCTGTTCACGCGGGACTCGGCATTCAGGAAGTCTTCAAACTTACTGTCGATGTAGTTGATGACTGGCTGCCAGCTGAAAAAGTTGAGGAGAGATGAAAGGCAGAGTCAGATGCAAAGATCGAAAAGACATTGATAGAGAGGATATGAAAATGTCTTGGACAGGGTCTATGCAAGAACCTGAAAGGCCCTTGAAATTAAACTCACCAGTTGCTGTTGTCCACCGCATCCCCAAAGCCTGGCGTGTCGACGATGGTGAGCGTGAGCTGAACGCCCCCCTCCTTTATCAGCACTTTGGACTGTTCCACCTGAAAGGAGGACCAGAATTGTCACAACAGGTTACGTGACGTAGTCTGAGACGGACACCTAGCCTGTTTGTTCCAGATTCACATCATTGACAGAATTCTGTCTAATTCAATTCTAATTAACACTAAACAAAAAACATTAATGTGAGTGGAGAGTTTTGCACCTTTGCATTAGCATCAAACCAGCCTACGAAAGGTCCGAGTCTAGAACAGGGGCTTCTTTAATTTAATAAATTTATTAAATTAAATTTTATTGTAATTAAACCTCCTTCATTTTACCTTTCCCTGTAATGTCAGTGTTTCCCCAACAGATGGCACACTTCAAAGACATTGAGCTTTGTTTGAGTGTGATGTTTTGCACTTTGATCCCTTCAGTAAAAATGAGCGGACCGAAGAAAAGTAGACGGTGAGTACCGAGTGTTTAATAAAGAGTGGACAGCAAAATATTTTTTCGCTGAAGTCCGATTAAGGGCTGTATATCTAAGATGCAATGAAACTGTAGCGGTATTTAAAGAATACAACATCAGCCGTCATTTTGCCACAAAACATGCCAACTACGCTAGCAAACAAAAAAAATAAATAAAAAAATGTGTATATATATATGCAGATATATATATATATATATATATATTGGACGGCTACGGCTCTGACGGCAAATTTACAGACAAGTTTGTTTGGCTCAACCAATGCATGTGACAGACATTCAGCGCCACGAACGTCTTCAAAGCCCGTCACAGAGCCGAGTTAACCAGCCGACATCTATTTCTCAGGCTTTCTGGTATGGATATTTTAGTATTCTTCAGCGACTGATTTCATTGGTTTAACTGCACCTATCAGTATTAAGCACACCTGGCGGCGTCGCCATTGGTTGAGCTGTGTGTCTCTTCGCTGTGATTGGTGTATGATTCCCAGTGTTTTCAAGCTGATCTGCTTCTCTCTTTTCGGTGGGATTGAACGCCGCTATCAAAAGGGAACGTCCCCGGTAACTACCGTAACCTCTGTTCCCTGAGAGATGGGAACAAGATTTTGAAATAACCACTGTGTTTGCGCTTGACTAGCTGTGCAGTTTTCAGACATGATTTTGATTTTGCAATAGGCCAGTTGTCAACTGAAATTATGAAAATTATGTGAGGAAATTACAGAAATTATGTGAAGGGATGGAGTTCGGATCTGAGAATCGCCAGTTCAAAACTAAATCCAGACTTTGATGCACTTGCAAAAAAGGAGATCAATAACACTGATCCCACTGAAACTGAATGGGAGTTTATCTACTGTGTTATTAAATTAATACATATGGAGTAAAAAAAAATTAAATGAACCCTGCACATTGATGTTTTGGTGCCTGTTAAAGGTCAAATTTGCTCATGTAATGGTTTTTACATTTATATTGGTTTATTTATATTGGTTCACACAAACACACCATCCTTCTATTCTGGCCCGGCCCCTCTGACAAATTTTAGAAACCAATGTGGCCTGCGAGACAAAACGTTTGCCCACCCCTGCTCTAGAACATAAACATTGATGAACACTATAGACGTACAGATCATCCAAAAGAAGCCAACGACAAATAAGCATCATCAAGGGATAAGCCATGATATCTACAGACGCTTTTATCCAAAGCAACTTACATTGCATTCAAGAAACACATTGACATTCTAATCAATTCTTGCTTTCCCTGGGAATCGAACCCATGACCTCAGCGTTGCAAGCGGCACTCTCTACTGTTTGAGCTGCAGGAAAGCTATCAACTTTGATATCAAGATATCAACTTTGCTGTCCAACAAACAGTGACACTGACTAGTTTATTTTTTTAATTGCACAGCCAAGTAAAAAAACTGTCCAACTTCAAAAACAAAAGTAGTCAGTGTCCAAAATTAACTTCTTGGTATCTTCCTATTAGTCAACTGATTATTCAGGCAACCATCTGCATTAGTTGCATTCTAGGGCAGGCCATGTGTGAGAGATGAGACACTGAAAAAGTCATCTTCGATGTCACTATGATTCAGCTTCATCGTCTCCTGAAGTTATTTCAGCTGCTTTCAGTAAAACCACTTATTCTCACAGGCTTGGTTATTTTTGGCTGACCCGGTTTTTCTAAAACTGCACTCTCATTCACGCATGCGCAACTATCTCGCTAACAAAACAACTATAACCTTTCTAAGATCTTCAAAAAGATTAGAGAGATGGAGGGAGAGAAAGAAGAAACCTTAATAAAACGCTTCCATTCTCGCTCATGCTAGGATGTTTATGAGGCACATCGGGCCACTTCAGTTTGCAACAACATAGAAAAAGAAATAAATTCAAAATGTAGAAACACAAAGCCACAAAAATGCCAAGACTTTCATTCGACGCAACCAGAGTGGCTCTTGTGTGGCTGCTATCACAAACACTGCAGATTGTTTTGGAATATAAATACTCTTACCGCTGTCTCCATGTCCTGCCTGAACTGACCACCGAGGACTAGACAGCCACACTTCACAACATGGCCTTTGGCCAGGCTCACAAATTTATACCACGGGCATTCATGCTGGAACAGCTCAAGACAAAGTGTATGGCGCAAAAGGCATCCTGCCACCCAGGAGAGTGCCAGAGAAGGTTAAACAGGGTATCAGGAGGGGAGCATGGACATGAGAAACATTAAAATTTCATCTGTGAAAGTAATGATGTAGGGAACGTGAAGTCCGAGTAAGCCTACAGAAAGTGTGAGGAAACTAACAGCTCTAAATCTTAATAAGTTGTTTTGTGTGATGCATTGGGATGACTCTTCCATTGCATTCCAGTGGCAGCAAGCAAAGCCCCTTTGGTTTTAGATCATCCATCCAAACGAGAATGGATTTGTTTAGATGTTGGGTGACAGATGCCACAGATACATTCAAACTGTAATATGATATGAAGGTTGTGTTTGGTCAGTTTCTGCATAGTATTGAGAAAAACAAATAACCTGTGCTGAGAGCACAGGCTACATTGAGGCTGTAGGCTGTCCCATGTGTCATTTTAGGTTTTAGAAGAGTGCTCACAAGCCTTCACTGATGCGGTCACCAAAGCAGACTTTTACCCAACAGTCTGCATGTCTGTTGGGTAAAAGTCAGTACGTCAAAGTGTGGACTTGGAGAAGGACTGCAAGGACTTAGAGAGTCATCGGAGACAGGGTTTGATATGACGGCTGCAGGCCACACATACATTGTTTTTACCACCCTAATTTGAGTAAAAGAAGAAAAATCCATGATACTAGACAGATTTTATTGGTACATTTGACATGTTTATTGCTGGGGTGCCCAGCCCTGCTCCTGGAAGGCCAATCTCATACAGAGTTTTCTCGAACACACTTTCCTCGAGGTTTCTAGTAACCCTGAAGGCCTCGATTAACTGTTTCAGGTGTTTACCATATTTTCCTGCATATAACCCGCGGGTTATACCAGATTTTACAAACCCCGCAGGGGGTGCGGGTTATATGAGGGTGCGGGCTATATCACATTTTTACATGTAATAATATTTCAGTATATTTGTTCAAAGTTTTCTGGCGCTTGTACTGTCACTCTGACAGCTGGCGCTGATTGGCTGTCTGACCTGTCAATCATGCAAGAAGACGTGATTGGCTGTGCTGCATGAGGCCGGGCTCTTCTCATCTCATCCGATGATCAACACCTGTAGAATCGCTTCTTAAGGGATGTGCTGCTGCACAGCGGGAAAGACTGCTTTTTCTTTTTCTTCTGATTCTGACTTGTGTTTGTTTTCTTATTGTTTGAATTTCGCACAAAAGTGCTGTATACCGAGCCTGAACAGTTATGGGTAATTGACGTCATGCGAGCAACATTCGAAATGTGAACTATAGTGGCCCACGGGAAGCAGAATTTCACCTCCCTGTTTTATTGCAAAATAAGCATAGCAAACAAGTTCTTGAGATTTTGATCTTTCCCCATTAAAGTAGACTGGAGCTGTACTTATATGATTGAGTAGCTGTTTTTCCAAGATTTCCACCAGGTCAATAGACTTGCTTCAGAACGGATTTGTCATGTCAAAGCTCAACAAAGCTTCAAAAAAA
The DNA here is from genome assembly GCA_037043235.1 of Rhodeus uyekii. Lineage (NCBI taxonomy): Eukaryota > Metazoa > Chordata > Actinopteri > Cypriniformes > Acheilognathidae > Rhodeus > Rhodeus uyekii. The sequence goes on from JAWRVZ010000117.1 coordinate 1,283,797, forward strand.
CTTAGATTTGAATCTTAACTGTGAACTTAGCCTTGAGTGCAGCAAAGACACAGAGATTGGTTGTTCATCATAATAAAAGAGGAATGAAAGCGACTGCACTTAGACACCAGAAAGGGCTGGGCCACTTCAGAAAACGTCCCATCTCTAGGGTGGTGGGAAAGTCAATGACGGGTGTTGGGTTTCGTGGGAAAATTCTTGACCTCCTACTGAACCCAACTAGCCTCCAGAGGAATCTAGACCCTTCATAATGCCCCTCCTATCCTCTTTAAAAAACACTAAAATTGAGTCACTCCATCATACCGCAAGCTCTTTGCAGTATATCCTCCCCCATTTCTGATGTTCCAGCCTCAGCATCTGTTCTCACCCTGTTTATCAAATCCATATAAGGTTAAAACTCTGGTGTCTCTTTCCTCTGGAGAGTCTGGGAGCATTTGCTCTGGCCTGCAACTCTCCAAAGGAAGCAATCTGTTTGTGATTGCTTGAGCCTGATTGGTGCTCTGCACTCCAGCTGTCTGAGAGCATTCAGGTGTTGGTTGACAAGGACTTGAAGAGCCAAAACACAACATTGCATGCATGAGGGGGTCCTAAGTGTCTGTCCAGCGCAGGATGGATTTGTTTACTTGCACAGCTTGCTTACAGCTCCATGTAGACCATATTTGACACTAATTTGTTCCAGCAGCACAACAATGCAGCGCTCAAGAAAACAGATCTATATTTTGTGTATCCAAATGATTGCCCAACTGAACCTTTCAGTTAGGTAGCACAGGTACACTCAAATGGTGTACTTTGATTATAAAAAAGTGGTCAACTCCTGGTTAAGGTAGGGATAAGATATCAGACCCCAGAAGCCTCCCATCATGGCTTCTATATCATATTTGTTCGCAAGGCAGTGGAGGATAATGGTAGCTAGAGATAAAGGGTCAAAAGGTGAGGGAGGAAAGAGAAAGCAAGACTAATACAGAGCAGGAATGTCACAGTGAGAACATTTTCAGAGCAGAACAGATGCTTTCGGTTTCTAATTGTAGTGCCTGTTGTCCAACTGAACTTTCGTGATCCCTCGTTTAATCGCGGATCATGAGGACCGTAAATCCCCGCGATAGGTGAAAATCTGTGAAGTAGGATTGGCCCCCCTAGGAATTTCCGTATATTTGTGTGTACGTACCAGAATGTTTAAAATTTGTATATTTATACTTTATATACATTTCAATTATAAAACCTTAATATTATACATTTACTCTCTCATACGATACGTATTATGGTGTTCTACACTCATCAATGACAGTAGTATCTTGAGACTCAAGTAATGACGACGATGACAGACCTGTGCGCTTCATGAATGTGATGATGGTGTTACTGCACTGGTATATTGAGGCCTTTAAATCAGTTCAGGAAGCACCTCATTGTCAAATATCGGCGCTGGATCGTCAACATTTACTTCTGAAAGAGGCGAAGAGGCTCCCACTCCATTGTTCGATCTCGCGCCAGGAACCAGTCACGTGTCTTGTCTGAGTGCCGTGTGTGTGTACAAAGTCTCTGAGAGAGTTTCTCTCTTCGTCTGGCATACTGGGAAACCGTTTCTCTCGTATCACGACGAAGCAACGCTGCTTTCCGCAATACGGTTGCCGATATGGCGGTATTTTTGCGTTTTTATTTTTCGATGAATATTTAAAAAAATCTGCGATGCACTGAGACCGCAAAACTTTAACCACGAAGGATTACTGTATACGGTTTTTATTCCTGGAAAAAAAAGCAAAACGACAACGAGGGCAGGGCCATGGTAGGCAAGTAATTAAATTGGTGTATGGCCGAACACTGTGTAACAGACTGCCACAGCAAGCAATGGTAGATTAAGGAATAACCAGATGATCAGTATCAGGAGTTAAAAGTTCTGCTTAATAGGACATACCTGAACAGTTTTCTTGATCCTCTGAGATGGGCCAGGGTAGTCTTTGGAGTACAGGTCTGTCAGAAAGAGGGAATTGATGAGCGTGGATTTGCCCAGTCCAGACTCACCTAGAAAAGAGGCAAACAAAAATGTTAAGTTGGCTAGTGCCATGAAATGCACTAATATAGGCGAAAAGCGGGAGAGGATCAAATGCTACATGTAAGAGACAGAGACACCCATACTTAAAAACAGGAGGTGATGAATTTTAGATTCTCCACAGATCCTCACAAGCTTTCTCACATTCATCCACCCACATAGAAACACACAATTAGTTAGTTGTTTTTGAGCCAACCAATGGCACATGTGGGACCCTGGCCAGAAATCCAATAGTCTCTTCCCGAGGACAGCAATCGAAAGACAGCGGATTCATGGGTTTATTGGGAAAATGTTGTGGACAAAAAAAGAGTGTGAGAGAGAGAAAGCTCTTTTATTCAGAAGGAATAAAACATTGCTCCATTCTTTCTAGCCAACTCCACACCACTTCTCTTCACAACCGATGAGCATGAGGCTGCGTCACTTTGAACATCTCTTGAGTTGGGGGAAGGGAACACTTGGACTCATCTGGCAGAGCAAGACACCAATGCATCACTGAAGTGTACACCACGTTCACCCACTCAAATACACATTCTCACTCCACGTTTTCGACACAAGCTTGATCCTAGGCTTTAAGAGGGGGTGTTGAAAGCTCCTTCTCTCAATAAACAATCTTCCCACTGAAAGTCCTCAGCTTCTGAGCTTCCAATTCTCATCTTTTTCATTACACACAAGGCCCTACATGGGAGAGCAAACAGGCCTAACAATGCCATGGACTACACATTTGCATTTACCTGTAAGAGGAAACCAAACAAAATTTGTTTCTAAAGCTTCAGATGAACTAAATCTAATGTTATAAAAACACTTTTGACAATTAGCTAATCACAGAAACTGGATTATATGCATTAAGGAATACTATTAATCATAGTTTTGATTGCGTTTAAGCTTAACAGAACACAATTAGAAGGCAACAATATGTAGTTAATTTGAAAATTGAGACCCAGATGACCGAATGCTCTTATGATATCAGTGCCTAACCTTCAACCCTGATCCTGAACCCTTAATTTTAACCCCTTGCCTCTTTACCAAAGCAGGAGCAGTTCCCAGTGTGTCCTATGGAGTCAAAACAGTTAAACATCTGCACACACACACTTACAGATTCTCTCTGCTATGCCAGAGATAACACACAGACACCAAACCCACCCTCTGTCTGCAAAGTAAATGTACTCCTCCATGCCCCGGGCTCCGTGAACTTACCTAAACAAGACAAAGTGACTGGACTGTGAGAGCATCTGTGTGTGTGTGCGACCAGAGGAAGAAAAGTAAAGGAGGAAGGAAAGAGAAAGATAAAGAGAGAGTGTTGTTTGGTCTGTCTGCACTTACATTGGCATTTTAATGGAAGCCATGTACCAAAACACAAAGAAAAACCAATAGGGAAAAAGCATTTCTTCTCCTAATACACGCAGTAAACTATAGCCAAAAAAAAAATCACATTTTGTGACCATTTTAGCCTTTTTTAATAATAATGACGACTACTACCATTATTATTAGTAGTAGCAGCAGTATTTTAATTCAAATTAATTATATAATTGCTGTAGTTTCCATTCGCTAATTGGTTAAAACCACATAAAATGTTTGTGAAAACATACCAAAAATCCATTACAAATCTGCTCAAAATATTTTCCAACGGCAGGCTTGTGCTTTACAGGAACACACAACACGCACACACGTAGGATGTGCTCATGAAATCCTGATGCCACTGCTTTAACGGGTGAGAAAGAGTAGCAAGCGTTTCCAGCTCCAGCTATCTCTAACGCCCCATTTCTCCCTCGCTTTCCCTTTCACCCCCTCAGGGTAAAGCCAGACCCAATTAGCCTCATCCTCTCTTTTAATTAAATATTGGTCCACATGATCTCTGAAAATGAGACCCTTCAGTCACACAGCAAGGATCCAGGTCTAGTTCACAGTTGGCTGACCTTTATCAGACCCATGGATGAATGGAGTGAACTCTCATCCCCGTCTCGCTTTGGTCGCTCTAACATCTGTCTTTTACAACTACAGCACATATGCCTCTCTGTAGAGATAAACAGAGAATCATTAAACAGAGGAAAAGGTCTATAGTAGCACTAATAGACCGGCACGACCACATAGTAGACCACAACCCCGTTTCCACTCGCTTTACATTGAACTAGAACCAGACAGGCTACCAGGGGAACAGACATTTCAGAACAACACACGCAAGCTAGCATCACTTCCTGACCTAGATAGACACGGTTAGCATGTAGCTTGAAAAAGTGGGGCTAATGGTGTTCAAAAGCATTTGTGCGGTATGCTAATAAAGCAGCATGATAATTTATCGTTTTATTACAGATTTACATATAATAATTCATTACATTTATATAGCGCTTTATCAAAGACTTTCTCAAAAACAATTAAACACCTTTTCGATAGTTTAGCTAGCAGTGCTAGTGGTTTCAAATTAGCTTTACTTGACAAACATCAAAAGATTACACCAAAAGTTCACTCACCCATATGTCCTTCAAAAGTAAAACCATTTATATCGGCTTTCATCAACTGACATAAAATCTAATAATTTGATGAAAAACATTCTAATTCAAAAGCTTAACTGACAAAGCTTAAATATTTCAAAATAAAAGCACTTTTAAAAATGTAATGACAAACAATCGATCAATCAATCATAAATGGCTCTACTCAGCTTTAGAGATCAGATTTTTTTAAATTTATTTTTTATGCATTTTGTACGCTTAATTACAACTGCTACCCAGAATGGATGGGAGGACTGAGACAAATGGACAAACTTTCCAGGAGATTCCACACATTCTTCTTGACTTTCATCTTTTTACCTCTTCCTGTCATCATGCTATGGGCCAGAAAGCACCCTAGGGCCCATTACTGGGCTCAGATATCCTGACATCCTCCACCCCTGCCCTTTTTCCACTGCCCTGCCCCCATCAAATCCCAACTATCCTTTTTCTTTCTCACTCACTCACTCACTCTTCTCCCCTCATAAAAAGGGCTCTAGTATCATTTCAATACAGTTGCTTAACTCTTTAACAAACAGAGAGCAGACAACTATCAAAAGACAAGCTTACTTTCCCAAGAGATGAACGGAGTCAAACTGAGAACAACAGGACACACTACGATAATCTGAACTAGCATGAAAAAAAGCTTTGTACAAAACTCAGATTAAGTATTTACTACAGTAAGTGATTTTAAAAGACATGAGAATGCAAGTATGGTAGTAAGTTTGTTTAACTGGTTTGAAAAGAGGGGCTACTGTAGAGATAAGTTCCATTGTCTGGGAACAAAGGTCAGAGTTCATATCCGAACTGCCGACAGAACAGATAACAATCGGCAACGCTCTGTAATAACTTCCATGGACACACACACACACACACACACACACACACACACATAAAATCTATGTATCTGTTCTACATAGAACAGTTTATGCATTTTCACATTTATGCATTTGTCAGATGCTTTTATCCAAAGCGACTTGCAGTGCATTCAAAAAACACATTAACATTCTAATCAAGTTCTGGCTTTCCCTAGGAATCGAACCCATGACCTTGGCGTTGCAAACAGCAATGCTCTACTGGTTGAGCTACATCATGTGTCAAACTCCTGGAGAGTGTAACTAGCTCCAAAACACCTGCCTGGAAGTTTCCCAAAGACCCTGATTAGCTTCTTCAAGTGTGCTTAATTAGGGTCGGAGCTAAACTCTGCAAGACAGTGGCCCTCCAGGAACTGAGTGCGACACCCCTGCCCTAGTTCAGTAGTCAGGGCACTGATCAGGGAGTTGGCCATTATAAGGACCGTCTCAATCGCAAAGTCCTTTTAGTGCACTGCAACCGTCGCACCCTAAAAAAACCCCAATAAAATAAAAAACTAAAATCCCACTATGCACCGCAGAAACCAATCACTACTCTTACCTGAATTTATGCCACTTTTGAAAACGCTATTGTGGATGAAAAGTGGTTCGGAATGAAAACGCAAAGTCGTCTATCAAGATTCATAAAGTTAGCCTCGTGCAGATACGGTAGAAGTGCTTTAGACGTTCCCCAACAGCAATGCGAGACTCTCACAGACACAGCTGAGGTTGCTTGCATTGCATCTTCTGCCTTAAGCTATGGTCTGTTTCTGCAATGTGCATTAATTTCTTGTTTTCTGTTTTGAACCTGTAATATTATACACGCAGCAAGAACTGCTTCTACTTTTGGAATATTAGTTCTCCAAATGGCATTGTTCTCATTCATAGCTGTATTCACACAAATAAAAGTTAAGATACACCTTACATATGATATTATCTCGCCACCTACACCAGAATTCAAAGGTTCAGTGACCTCAAGCACCATTTGTAATCGTTCATGATGGATCTGAAACCTGTGGTTGAAATGATGCAGTTTGTGCACTTCCCATAACGTGAGATAAATACTGTGAAACTACATTTCACCACTTAGTTGGTGTGTACAGATATTAACTCAACAACGATTCAATGACAGTTTCTTTTTCTTACAGTTCTGTCAAAAAAAAAATCTCAAATTTGGTTATAAATTGGTTTGATTCAATATGCAGAAGATAGCAAAGAGACAATTGGTATATTATATATATACACACGTGTGGGTGTTATATTTTTATTTAGTATTATATTAATACTAATAAATATCAAAATATATTTGATGCATGTGACTTTATTAAATAGTATTATGTATTCATTTTACCGACCCCAAAGTTTTGAATAGCAGTGTATGTGTATTACCCAATTTAACCATTTAATCATATATTTATTTAAAAAGAGAATAATTTTTTTTAAATTCAAATACATGCTGTATCCTATATTCTGTTCAAATTCAAATATATGTCGTTTCTATTCATAAAATATATTCAAAAATATTATTCAACATTGATAATAACAATAATATGAAGAAGAAAGGTTTCTTGAGCACTAAATCATCATATTAAAACTGGATTTCCTACAGAAATAATTTTGCCATTAAGGGAGTACAGGTACACGTGATTCATAAAATAATGCAAATAAATAAGTAGCAAAGCCTAATGTATTGCAAATAGAATAGCAAAATATTATCCACTTATATCTGTCTTACTACCAAATCCCTACTTGTTTTCTAAAACCCCATTGAAACAAAAATCTGTCCAACGCGATCATCTGCCTAAACTCTTCAATGGCTTCCGTAGAGAGAGAAGATCGGCATGATGGTCTTACTCTACCTCATAAACGCCTTGCTTTTGAGAGTTAAGAACAAGTCTGGTGAAAAAAGAACAACAACAAAAAGACTATTTCCCTGAATATTCCCATATTCAACTTAAATTAAGATTTAAAGAAGCTTTAAAGAAAGTTTATTTGAAAACCCAAAGATACGCTAGTGTTTGTTTGTGGATTGGCCGATACATTAGCATGTGTTGGCTAAGAGCGTCTGACAGGCTTAGCCTCCATGACCAGGTTGTTAGATGACCTGTTGGCAGGCCAGAGAAGGGAAGCTTTGGCTTCATAATCCAGGGATTAAATATCCTCCATGTGTGTGTCTGTGTTTCAGTCAGAGACCTTTTAAACCGGCCTACAGCGTAGCATCTCCTAGCGGTAGCTATGCTACCGTAACCACATTAAGTGCTGCCGTGTTGTTGAAAATATCTGTGAATGACATGGAATTCAACAACCTGTCATGTCTGAAGACTTCAGCTACCAATTGGAAAAATCATCACTTTAAAACTTCAAGTTGTGTCTAAACACAGCTGTCGTAGTTGTTAAGGAGGAATGCAAACCACGCAATTAACAAAAACGTGTGAAGTTGTTAAAAAAAATCTATTCATTGCACGTACAGGTGTGATTTCTCCAACAGCTTGAATGATGGCTATTAAAAGAGACCATACAAAGAAAACCATACTTTAAACAAGACTAGAAACTGCAAGGCCTGCTTTACACACTTTAGATAACTCAATTTTATTTTATTTTACTTTAAACAAACCTCGACAACCCTTCACATTTTCCAACGTTTTCTCCCTGAAGAAACGTTTTGCCAGCTGGTGTGAGAGGGAAAGCTCAAGAAAGGAAATGCTTGTGGAAAAAAAGAATAACACAAGGGAGAGAGCGAGAGAAAAGACAGGAAACAGATTTTTTCCTCCCTGAAATATTGGAGGGAAAATTGGAGTCCATAGCCAAAGCCCTGTAGTGTCTGTCAGGATGAGTGACAAGAGAACAAGACGACAATTTTCAGTTTTGTTCTTTAAAAGGCCACTGGACGTGCGCAAGGACAGTTTAAAGCAGATAGAAAACCCAGCTAGCCCTTATTGCATGCAATAGACACGGAGATCGTTAGACTAAAGTACAGCAAATCTCAGCCCAGACTGAGGAAGATGTACGATGTTAAGGAGAGAATTCGTGAAATGTGGCAGGATTTTAACATTAGTGAACGCAAAACATTTAAGAGAAAGACAAATGCTATACTTACTAGACCTGCAGTGCTATTATTTAGTGTAAATATACCATTTACTTTTTAAAGAAATTAACACTTTTATTCAGCAAGGATTAATTCAGTTCATCAAGTGACAGTAAAGACTCTTACACGTTGCAAAAGATTTGCATAACAAATAAACTTTCTGGTTTCCAAAGAAATCTAAAAACACATTTCTTGAGCAGCAAATCAGCATATTAATATAATTTCTGAAGGATTGTGTGATCATGCTGGAAATTCAGCTTTGTCATTACAGGAAGTTACATTTTAAAGTATATTAAAAAAAAGAAATAAGTTATGCATAATGTTCACAAAAACAGATAAAATGTAACCAACCCTGAAATTGTCTACAAAAGAGTTTGAATAAAAGTTTAATACTTTCGGTGTAATCACATTTACCGCATTGCTCGACAAGATTTAGTGGATGATTTAGGTGTTTTTTTGCAGATTTCGCTCATGTGTTCAAGCTAGTTATTTAAATTTGCCTTGCTGATCAACAGAAAGCTTCTTGGTTTGAAAGTGGCTTCTATGTAACCAACTCTACATACAAAGCTAAAATATTTGGCTAATGTGACCATACCTTTACCCTTCGTAATGATGCACAAATGCAACAAATGTACAGAAAAAAAAAAAACTATGGAAATTGGAGTTGTCCAATCAGTAAGCAGCATTTAGGTAGCCCCGAACACACTGAAATATGATTGGACTACTCGAATATAAATTAAAAAACAACAAATAATACAAAATATATGATAAACACGCAAATACAACTATAAAAACCTAAAGAAAAAATAGGAAAATAAAAGATTTCACAGACAAATTCCTTCCTTGCAGGAAATTCACCACGTCAAACTTAATTAGGACAAAATGATTTTGTTAGGGATTTAGAGTAAGGAATCTCTTGTTTCACAAATATACTTTTTTTGTAAAACAAGTAATGGTACAAGTATACATTTTTTAATAAATATACTTAATAGAGGCCACAGAAGACAATGAAGTCAGCTGAAATATTGGATGATGGAAGCAACACAACAGTACGAGCATCTCAATAGGTCGGTTTATCAAACAGGAAACCACAAACTAGACGACTAGCCTATAAACAGAGGTGGAGAATGAATGAGAGACAAAGACACAGAATGAGTAACAACTTGGAAGTGGAAGAGAGAACTAAAGAGGTTATTTTGTACCAGAGCTGGAAAGCAAACCCTCAGCAAGCGCTAACAGACACACACCGGTTACTATGGTGAAGCGCTTCACAGCAGACGTCAAAGAGATCCATATTTCCAATATAGCTTTAGTCACAGCATCCAAACCACAGAGAGAGGGTGCGAGGACGACAATAGTATTGATCATCCAAACTCTCATCATCCATCTCTTGTATGAGGGAATAAACTCATTCGTTAAAAAGCAACAACAAAAAAAATCACTTTCATTCAAAGCCACAGATTATTTAGTAAAGCCCCAAAAAAGAAAGCTCATTTTATTTCCATTCTCCAAAACGAGAGCCATCTGTGGTTCTCATGTATGCAAAATAACAATAATTTACAGGCATTCTTTAACATTTGCATTTTAAAATTTTTTTTTTTAAATAACTGTTTCTCCTTACTATATGAGGAAATATGCAAATTGTATTTTAATCTGTGTCAACATTTTAGTTGTAACCTGGTCAACCCTGTTATAATTTTTAGTAACTACCATAATTATTTATATATATATAATACATATAGCGCAAGACTTGCAATGTCAGGTTCAACTAAACCTGTCAATCCTTGTAGCATCAACTGAACGTTGCCTAAATGTTTCCTGAACGTTCTCCAAAGGTTTCTCTAAAGCATAATTACAATAAAATATATTAATGTAGCAACGTTATGGAGTCCCACATATGATGTGGACAAATATATATATATATATATATCTTGGCCATGAATAAAGACTTTGTTTACTTGTTTTAGTTAAAACGTGGCCGTATTGAACCAATTCCTTCCCTTGTATTGATTTAACTGAAACAAGGGAATGAATTATTACAACATTATTTAATAAAACACGGGAACAAATTATTATATCGTGCGTACAATTTACTTAAAACAAGAAAATGATTAAATAAAACATGCTGAAGTATTAGCATTTCGTGCAAATTTATTTTTTCCCGCCGCTTGTTATGTGCGGTGCTCCGTATAAGGCGATTAATTAATTAATCCAATTAATTAGACACTTTATGTCTAAAATCACTATCAAAATTGGATAGGCACCCATTTAACAGAATGACGCTCTCAGAAACTTACCGACAACCATGAGTGTGAACTCGAACCCCCTCTTCACGGACTTCCTGTACACCTGGTTGGGGAGGTTGGCGAAGCCGACATAACCCTCCAGATTCCTCTGCTGGAAGAGAAGACAGCTTTACTCCACATTCCACTGATTAAAGAGCAGAACGGCTCCTCCATTACTGTTATCCCTCTCAAACCAGGGCTCAAAGAGACTTCAGAGGAAAGACATTAAAGGCTGTGCTAATATTAACATTAGTTACAGTACATAATGACTTAGCCCAGTCAAACAGGGATACCACAACAAAGGATAACATGGAGATTGGCTAATATGAGGATAAGTAAACAGATCTGCGCTAAGCATGTGTGAAGGGAACACAACAAAACTTGCCCAAACACAACTTTTGGAAACCGAGAGGCTGGGGAAGGGAAGGACACATGGGATCTCGTGACAAACGGATACGAGGCGAAGGCCGTTTCACACACTCATTTACGTTTCGTATCAAATCCATCATGAACTCAATGTCGTCATGGAGACAGTGAATTTCGCTCCAGATCACAGCCAGCGCTTTGTCCAGATGCAAGTTCTCCTTCTCAAGCTCCTCCATCTCGTTCTCTCCGTCGCTCTCCTTCTCTTGTAATCTCATGCTGTCGGAAGCACAGCGCTGAAGCACACGCTAGGCGAGGCAAACACAATTGATCGCTCTGCTTTGGCTCCGCTGAGCTTCTCATGCATGGGAGGCCAATGGAAAACTAACTAGTCGGGGCCATGCTGATCATTTAGAGAGAGACTGATAGTTTGAGCGGGGAGGGCTACGATCACCAGGGCCAGTTAACTCTTTTCGGCTTGAATGAATGACCACAAATATATTTAATCAAAACTAAGCTGATTCTTGTCCGATCGGTTTCAGTATTGTCATTATTTTCCCTATTTTTACATTTATATCAACTGTTGTCATTTGATGCTCACTTATTCATTAAAAATACTAATAATTTAATAACGCTGTTAAATAAAATAGCTAGCAAACAATATTAAAAAATATTAATTTTTTTAATTGTACATTATAATGTTTCAATGACAAACTTCTCTCGTAGCACATTAGATTTTCATTTCGACAAAATATTATATGATATTAAATGATGTATTATTATAAAGAGAGCAGGATGGCCAATATAAAGCTGATATATATGATATTATTAATACATGATATTAATATTTGATTTAAATAACATGCATTACAATTTCAGCAAGGAAATTTAGATTTATTTTACATACATACTAAATAATTACATACATATATATTATACATTTTATTATACACATATTATTTTATATACATAAATATTTTTAATTTTAGAATTTATAAAACATATGATATTAAATGATTAACATGATATTTAAATATTTATTTAAAAAAATTATATTTAATTTATTTTAATATATAATAATTACACACACATTTTAGATATATATATATATATATATAGACACCCAACCTGGAAGCTACACCATCGTCTCTTGAAGACGGACGGATGCCAACGACAATATAGATATATATGCATGTGTGTGTGATTATTATATATAGAGATTATATAAAATCTAAAAAATTATAGCAAAAATTATATAGTATAGACTTATTTATTATTTATTATATTATAACGACGTGCATAAATAAACCATGACAAAATCCTTTGTGTTCCCTTAAAAGAAAAACATATCAAAATGGATTTGACACGAAACCTCTGACCTTTGCGATTGAGCAAAAGTAATTGCATCTTCTTCAAATCTATACTATATAATTCATACACCAGTCTATAAATAGCCAAGCTCTGTGAACAGCTCAGGCCATTTTCCATGCTTTCGCTCTTGAAGCGCTCTTACATAACTGTACGATTGATGTCATGGACCAACATGGCAAACAACACAACATCTGACCAGATGAGTAAATCAAATCAATTGACTATTGAACCCTTAGTATCCACATTAGACCGAAGGATGCAAATAGCATAGGAGGGAAAACTGTGGGCGTTCACAAACTTACTATTCAAAATAGGTTTAACATTTGTGCATTCATTAATCCTTTAAAGGATGCATAGCACAGCTGATATAAGGAGCCTGAATACAAAAGCATTAGATATCAAAATACCAAAAACATCAGCTGCCGTCTGCAAACAAATGCTGCTAGACCTTTGTAACTATCTTCACTTTCCTGTGCATTTATTTTTACCCAAATGGCTCCATGTTGATTTTAAGTAGATATATGAAGTCAATTTAGATATGAAGTCAATTTCCAATTATATATATATATATATATATAATTGGAAATTGACTTCATATATATATATATATATGCTCAGTGAGCGTTTTTGGCTGCTCTTCTCTCTCTAACCCTATTGAAATGCACATCCACTCACTGCTCTCCGCAAGAGAGCTGGGCATCACACTTAGAGCCTGTCATTCTCATTTGCTTCTCCAAACAGCTATTAACAGCCCAACTATTTACTCTAAAACACATTTAAATACGTGTAGAATCACAATGGTCTGTCTTGAGGTCAATGAATAACGGTAATCAGCATATTCAAAGTATTATTACATGTGTACAGCCTGACACTACAGACACAACAGGGCCTGAAAAAAAGAATTGGTTCACTTTTAAAATGTGGGATTCACAAGTTTACAAATGTCTACAGCATGGAAATTGTTTTGCCCTCATCGTGTTTAACATCATTGTACCCTGTACTTAAAAATCAGTTTGTTTCTTAGTTCTTGCATGGTTTTAATGAAAGTACAATGTTTTATTACACGAGATAAAGCGTATGTTGCATAATAATATGAAAAATTCACAAAAAACTGAGATCAAAGAACCCCCAGATTATGGTAAGCTATTTTTACATTCATTTATATAAAACAATCATCATCTGTGTGCTTTTTACATAAATAATAGGCTACTTATTTTTAATGACTAAAAGGTAATCTTATAGTTACTAGAATTGTTTCTTGACATAATAGAATTATTCATTACAAATATTAAATATTTGCCAAATTTCAAATATTTGCCACTGAATGTGGGGATCTGTGGATCAGATATCAACAATTTATTATGAACTAGTAAGTATTTCAACTGGTGTTGTTACAAATAGCAATTTTACTAGTATGCTTAATACTAATAGTGGATACTTCAACCACAAATCACCACAGAATTTGCTATTTTTTACCTGTGACAAAGAAAAATTTAGTGCATAGTGATAAACAGCAAATTAATAAATAATTATATGTAATGATAGAGTAATTGTATACTTATTGGAATACATAGCATTTGGAAATGTACGAGTATCTATAGAACACAGTTAAAATTAATTGCATAAAAAAAGATGCTAATTAGTTTAAAGTAATGAATGTGAAAGCGGCTTGCCAGACAGATGGATGGATGGATGACCAGGGGACAGTCACACTAGGAATCAATTCGCCCACCACCATGCAAATCCATGAATCAATGAGCCAGATGGGCTTTAAATGTATTTTCTGGACAGATTTATATAAATGCATGGATATTGTACTCACTGCAACGCTGGAAACAGCTGAGTCGGGTCTCTCGATCATCGTCCTGTGACAACACCCACTCTGAATCCCAATAGATCAGGCATAAAAAGATGAGTCGACTCAGAAAGGCTCGAGTGCAGAAGCGATGATGAACCTTCACGGCTGGTAATGATTTGGACTAAATTAATGTATTTTTAGGGGAGGTAAAGGTGCACGGGACATAAACCAGCATGCGAGCATCGGCCGGGGGAAAATGTTACAATGCTGCGAGCATGAAAGGCGATTGTCCTCCTCCCAGAGAACTCAAACCCTATTGGTCAGCGACTGGCCTCTTGTTGTGATGTCACAGAATTCCTCCCACTCTCGCGTCTCATTGGCTCGCTGGATTTTTACAATGGATTGTGGTATTTGTAGTGGCAGGCACGTGCACGGAGGACGAGTGAAAAAGATGCCGCATGTGACAGCGCATGCGCAATTCTTCAAAACGAAATATATTTTAAAAACAATTTATGTCAGGATAGAGAGCTCAGACAGCAAAGAGAATAAGAGGAATACGTTTAATTATCCACAGACGCTGGAGATCATATTATGAGGCGTTTATTATGATCTGTAATGTTGCATGTGTGCCATCTAGTGAAATATTTTTATAGTACTGTAGTTGTAATGTATCCTAATTGATAATATTAGGCCTTTTAATAATAGGATGTTCTATTGCCTTTATAAAATGAATGCTAAAATGTTTGATAACATTGGTGGTTCATAAAGTAGACCTAATAAATAAAATATCATTAAAAAAAATATCAGGACGTTTACTTGACAACCCTGGTAATCAGAGGAAAGAAAGAGAGAAATACTTTTTTAATCAAGATAAAAAAAAACATTTTTTAATTAAAATATTTAGAGTAAACACATTAACTGCTTATTGACATAATCTAATAAAACTGTATTGTTTTACCTAAACTGTTACATAGACCTAAATAATTATAAACAATATAAATATTGTTTTCATTTAATATTAGTAATAATAATAATAATAATAATACAGCTCATGTAAAGTTTACTTTGGATCAGTAAGGTTTATTATTGGTCAACAAAGAGATCAACACGTTTGAATAACATTCATTACAAAAATAACACTTTGAAATGTTCTTTTAAGTTTCATTTTGCAGAGCCTTAAGATCTTTTCTTGTCTATGTGGTTTATGGCCTGCTGGACCCATGCATCATCAGGGTCCACACAGACATGTTTCATCTTATTTGTTTCAAACCTACAACAGATGAGAGAAGAAAATATTAAAACAACATGAATGTGCATAAGTAATGTTAGCAATATATGTGTAGCTGCATCTAAACCTGTATGGAGAGGATACTCACACAACGTGTCTGAGGGGGCAAATGCTACTCGTCCAGTAATAAGACTTCAATATTCTCAGAGGTATTCTGACACTTGTTCCTCCAAAGCAGCAGTTGCTGTTTGCAGACTGAATCCCCAAAGGACCTGAAAAATTGACAGGTTCACTATAGCAAAATGTGATTCAAACATTTTTAGAAATTATGTTTTTATTTTTCAGTTTTTGTAGACATGGGGTAAAGAAGGGTCATCCAATATTTTCATAAAGAGATGTGGAAATTAAAACCGTTTTAGATTGTTTAAATGAAAACACAACCATCAGAAGGTGGGTTGATAGGTCGAGGTTTGGGTGGTGCATCTATCTTTGTCAGGATGGGAGGAAGCGTTGCTGGGATGGTCATTGAACTGGAGGGGGGATGTGTTGACGTGGACAGGAGATTGGTGGAGTGAGAGGTCGGGATGCTGTTTGGGAGCTGGGTGGGGCGGAGTGAAGGTGGGACTTGAGTTGTCAAATCAGCTCTTTTAATAAAGAGATAATAA
The DNA here is from genome assembly GCA_037043235.1 of Rhodeus uyekii. Lineage (NCBI taxonomy): Eukaryota > Metazoa > Chordata > Actinopteri > Cypriniformes > Acheilognathidae > Rhodeus > Rhodeus uyekii. The sequence continues at coordinate 1,299,964 of JAWRVZ010000117.1, forward strand.
CAAAAACATGTTCAGTAAAAGTGGCATAGAAGTAGTGACAGCAAAATTCTGGCTACTGTATGTTGGATTTTCAATGGTGAAACTCACATTTTTCTCTTCATCTCTTTATCTGGTTTCACACAAAATTGGTTTTTAAGGGTTGCAACCCTGAGGGGAAAAAAGTTAACATTTGAAAGATTTGAAGTTCTGCCATAATATACAACCTAAAAAATGATAGGTTATACTTTATTTCAAGGTGTTCTTTTTACAGTGTAAAGTACCAAGTACACAGTTTTATTAACAAACAACATGTACATACTTAATATATAATTAGCGCTAGGGTTAAGGTTTGGTTTATGGTTAGTTGAACACAATTTTTTTATAATTTACCATTGTTACAACAATAAGTTAATATAATGTCACAAGGGCACTGTAAAATAAAGTGTTGATATTACGTGGAATTAGAAATGAACCAATACCTCTCAGAGACTGGAAGAGCTTGAGCTGTTGGCGAGATAAAACGTTACAGTCTGAGTTGAATCCTTTAGTTATCCAACATTTTTACAAAGAACCAGCTAAAATATGTTTGTGACAGTTTTGAATATGGAGCCTCGAATGCATTACATCCTGAAATGTGACCGAAGCAGACACTCACCAGCTGAGGTAAGATGCAGAACACAGCAAATGATCAGAAACGTTAATAAAGTCTTCATTCTCCAGGTATGATGCACTGCAAGTGAAGAATATGTGGTGAATTGCCAGAAGAAATAGAGATGGTGAATTAGTTTGTTGATTCTCTGTAACACAATTTTTTCTAAGTCGAAACAACAACATGTCTCTGATCCTTCTTCCTCTTAATTATCTGTACAAGGCGTTACAAGGGGCTAAAAACGCTGAAGAGCTACTCAGTACATTTCACACAGGAAATACCCTATTTCTCTATCCCCCTAGGCACCCTAAATTTGGCCTAGTGCTCTGCTGGTGAACAAGACTACTGTGCATTCATTAGCATCTGCTATGTGCTGTTTTTATAAGTGAGCAGAATGCAGCCAATGAGAATGTGTTTCTGCATAGGTTTGTCCTCCCAGCACCTCGGGCCAAGAAATCAGCTAAGTTAACCTTTAAATAGACCCTTACTGTCCTGGGACGTCATTCACTACCCACCTTCTCAGTCAATTTTTTAAGTTAGACATCAACCTTCATAGTGTAGGGGATTTACAGTTAAGGCCCGAGCACCAGATATGTTGAATGAAGAGCAGGAGTCAGAAGTGCAGTCAATAAAAGAAATTTTAGTGAAGTTTAGTTTGCAGTTTCATCAGCAGAAGCTTCAGGTCTCACAAGGAGTTCGTAGGCCGCCCCACTTACAATAACATTGTTAAGGCAGTTATACTATAACAGAGGGGGCTAACTACGTCAATGATGACGGTTAAATTATTCTGATTGGCTAAGAAAGAAAGAAAGACAGAAAGGTAAACAAAACTAGTAATTTTCCACACAAGAGCAGACAGTCTGAAGCATATCTTTGTTGATCAGATGGTTGATGGGTTAGTGACGTGGCTTGTCAAGAACAACAAGTCATTCCGTCTCCTTATGGTGCCAGTTAATCACCTCACCAATACAGACCATATTAACACACACACACACAGATACACAGCTTCTCCAAGGCTGAACTCGGCTCAGGCTCCAATTATCAACAGAGAGACTCTCAAAACATTCTGATAACATTCTCTATCTGTTGAGAAGTGCTGACAATATTCATCCTTACTCGATGAAAAAATACAGAAAAGCAAAGAAAGGCTTTCAAATAAGAATAAGAAAAAGAAAAGAATATATGAAGACATAAGAAAAAGAAAAGAATATATATATATATATATATATATATATATATATATATATATATATACAAGCGGCAATGGATTTCCAAATCGTCCTCACAATAGTATTCTTCAATCACTTCATTCTAAACTATAAAACAGGAAAACAATGATAAAATTATAGAAGAATGCCTGTTTTCCCATTCAATTTTTTGAAAAAATTAGAATAGGTTTGCTATGATCCGAGGTGTGTAACTGTATTTAAATCTTTGATGACAGAAGAATGTTTGTTTAAGGTATGTCTTCAGGGTAAGTAAGCAGATAGCTTTCAGTTCCAAAGATTTTTGAGTCTTGACTTTGAGTCTTCATCCATACAGCTATAGTCCATGACAATTATGTTATTTTCATAATACAGTGGAGTTCACTTATCTCGACTCACGGTTAACTCGCCAATACTATTATGTCAATGTTTTTGAAGTGGAACCGCCAAACTCCCTATTTGTCTTAGTGTTTTCGATTCTTTAATGTCGATTCCTTAATGTCGCCTAACACTAATATCTCAAGCAAATATCTCGGACAAATTCGCCACTTCACATGGTTATCTCGTGAGTCATGAGCGTACCGAGTTCACTGCGCATGCGCTGAGTGTGTGGATCGCGGTCCTGGTCGCTCTGTCAGTGACGCTTTACTCACAGCGGCACTCTCTGAAGTGAAAGTACAGAGCTGCCGTGGGTCCACCTCCATCCCAAAGCCTCATCTGCTTCTATGTGCACCTTCTCTTATTTGATTGGTTTTCTCAAATATTTTGACATTGGTCAGTAACGAGCGGTAACGACCAATGAGTATGAGGGTTAGATGAACGAATACACGCACGCACGCACGCACACGCACGCACACACACACACACACACATCCTGCTTCTGTTCTGACGTGAGCTCTGCTCAGCGCCACTGCAGGAACATGGTTATTAAAAGACGGGACAAAGCCGAATTTGTTGGGAAAGCACATTAGACAGGCAGAACGCAAGAAAGTATGCAATCTAGTACAGCGTGATGACCTCACGAATATATTATGACTGTTTATGCTGTGAGCGAAATTGTGTTTGCAATGTTGGAGAATATAATTAAAGGTTTGTATGGAGAATGGAAGGTGTTTTTATTGTATTCTGGTAAATCTCTGCTGTTAGTTGGTGCACATATGCCTTTTGTTGTTAGCAAACATATACAGTGTATGTACATTTTTATAGCATGCCGATCACTTCATCAAATAAATAGATTATTAGATTGGGTGTTGGTTGTCTCGATAAACGCTTATCTCTACGTTTTTTTTGCAACCCCTGAGGGCGTCAACATAACCGAACTGTAATTATATTTATATTTTATTGCTTTTAGAAAATGAAAGCTAAAATGTTTGATGACGTTTTGTTCATAAAATAGCAAACTGTCAAAAATAAATGAATAAACTTTTATTAGGAATATAAAATTGCAGAATGCTTTTTAGGAAGTTTTCTTGGAGACAACACTGACATAAATGCAAAAAAAAAGAATCAAAGACTTTTTGTAATTCAATTTTTAATTTTTTTATTTAAACATATTTGAAGAAAATATTGGCTACACTGATAGAATCCAATAAAACTGTCTAAACCATTAAGCAGGACATATAAAAGTAAGTAAATAGTAAATACAAAGACAGATACTTAAATAATGGATTTTTCCTTAATAAAGGAAATCTTAACACATCTTCTGTATGCAATATATATATATAAAATGAGATCAACACATCTGAATAATATACATAACACTCTAAAATGTTACAATACAATATTGCAGAATATTTGACAATTTTCACATGTATGGGTGTGTGTGTGTGTGTGTGTGTGTGTGCGCATCTGTAGATGTAGAAAATGTCTTTTAAGTTTCATTTTGGAGAGCCTTAAGATCTTTTCTTGTCTATGTGGTTTATGGCCTGCTGGACCCATGGATTATGAGGTTCCACACAGAAACGTTTCATCTTATTTGTTTCAAACCTACAACAGATGAGAGATGAAAACATTAAAACAACATGAATGTGAGTAAATAAAGTTAGCAATATTTGTGCATCTAAACCTGTATGGAGAGGATACTCACACAATGTGTCTGAGGGGGCAAATGCTACTCGTCCAGTAATAATACTTCAGCTTTCTCAGAGGTATTCTGAAACTTGTTCCTTCAAAGCAGCAGTTGCTGTTTGCAGCCTGAATCCCCAAAGGACCTGAAAAAGTGAATCATTCACTTGTAAAATGTGATTCAACACGTTTTTTTAAACGGTATGTTTGTAAAATACAATATTTTCCAGAAAGAGATAAATAAAAGAGTTTTAATCTGGAGCCTTTACATATGAAAGAGAAAAAAGGCGTCAGAAGCAGAAACTCACCAGCTGAGGTCAGTTGCAGAGCACAACACAGCATCAGAATCAAGAACGAAGTCTTCAAGACGGTCATCATTCTCCAGGTATGAAAAGCGCACGAGAGAGAGATGAGGGTGAGAGATAGAGAGTATATGGTGAACTGCCAGCACTCCAATTTATAGAGGCGGCGAATTTGTTTCTGTGTTGGAAGAAATCCCCTATGCTGATTCTCTGGACCAGTGACACAGCCTTTTAACAGTATGGCAGCCTACACTGCACTTTTCAAAGTAGTAGTACACTGTCTGTGCCCCCTCTTCCTCTTTATTCGAAGGTGTTGCTATATGTGCTAAAACTGCATATGAGCAAATGCAACCTATTGCATATCACGTAAATCCCCTACTTTAATACAAATGACCTCACACAGGCTCCTTAAAATAATGCAGATATGTGTTTCTGGGACATACCACGTATCAGTAAAATGTTCCTGTATTTTTAGCAGCTTTTAATAGCATTCAACTGGATTTATTGGTGAGAAACATCATTCATTTACAGCTAGATCCATATCTTATCCACAGTGTTTCTCACAAATACAAGACAGATAATGGAGATGAACAAAACATCTTCTTCTCAGAATTGTAGCTAAATATAGTAGAGCCTCATGGTTGCATCTGTTCACTTTCATGATGGTTCACACTTCTGACTGCTTTACTGTCTTTCAGATGATCATCAGCGAAATCAGTGAAAATTAATCAAGCCTCACTGTAAAAGTATTAATTCTTCTTTATGAATCGTATTTATCACTTCTTTATGAATTCTTGTCATTGTCTCATCATCATGAATCGTTATATTTCTTGTTGCATTATTGTTACTTTACATGTTATTGATTTGTTTACTGTAATCATTTCTATATTTTCTACTATATATGTTTGATTATTTCCAATTGTAAGATCTTTAACTATCTTTACAACTGTTAAGTTTAGTTCATTTGAACTTTTCTTATCAGATCAAACCACGACTTTAGGAAGACACACATTTCCTTTTATATGTGTGTATATATTCTTTGCTCTTATTTTGTTCTTCACTTCTGATTCTTCTCTTCTACCTCTACTTTCATTTAGCAAATATCTTACTTAATTTAGTTTTTTTTTCATCTTTCAATCTTCATCTTTAAGATACAAACTTTGGATTTTATTATAAACTATTGAATAAGATCAATTTTAAGTTTAAAGCCATTTTAAATGACAATTTTCATATTTACTTGATTCATTTGTTGCCTGTATAATTTTAGATTTTACTTAGCAAATGTGTCATTCCTTATTCAGATTTGAACCCTATCGTAACGCTCCAATTCCATCATCGTCTTGTGAAAACACCCGTTCTGAATCCCAATAGATGATGATGATTCTGATTTAAACTAAAATGAAAAAGATGCTGTACGGGACTTTGCCTCACCACGCATATGTTATCACACTTGACCTTCACAAGTCACTTTTTTGTCTTTTTTTAATGCCTTGTTTGCTCCACAGCGCTCTCTTTCAGGTGCATGCAGAACTTCATGCATTTCATTAATAGAAAATAAACCTATTGATGTTTCAAATATGCATTGCATATTTTATGGACTGCTTCTTTTTTCCCCTTTTTTGAGAAACGACTCATTTCAGTATTTTAAATGGCGTGCAATTTGAAGACACTGATGAAAGTATTTGTGCCTTTTTTCACATTTTAACCAAGAGGAATCAAGTAGATTGTTTCTTAAAATTCTTGCAATGCACAATAGATTCAATGATTCTCAAAAAAAGCTGACTTCAGAAATTAATATCACTACTATGTATTATCATGAAAGATCACCATTAGAAATGAACCATTGCTATAAAAAGTGATTTTAATGTCCACGAAACATTTTACAATGCAACTTCACATATAAGTTACAAGTATAAATATAGAGAAAACATTTATGATGCAGTTGGTGTACAATGTAAGATAATTTAAAGAAAATAAATATTTATTTCTGAGTAATAAAAAGCATTATAAATAATCTCAGTAGAGAAATAATAAAACAAAAAGTATGAATATTTTTCTCCACTGAATACCACACAAGATATTTAGCCTGTAGAGCTTGGAGTCGGTGTTGCAGCTGTTGTTCTGCTTCTGGTGTTCACTTTAGCAATATGATCGCTCACCCAGGACGTCTTCAGATCTACACAGAACTCCTTTCCAAGAACTGTCTGAAACCTGAGAGCAAAATCATCAAAACAACACTTCAGTAAAAGATTTGATCAGATCGAACCATTCAGTTTGACTCTTGAAATCTTGAGAAGACACTCACACAACAGCTTGTGTGGGACAACTGCTGCTGGTCCGATAAAAAGACGCCACTCGATTCAAGGGAATTTTGAAATTGGAGAACTGAAAACAGCATGTTGCTCGAGCTTCAAGTGCCACAGGAGCTAAAAATAATACACGTCACTGAACGACATTTCAAAAGTTTCCACCTTCATATTTCATCTTCACATTTCCCCAAAATGAGTTGCATTTTAATAGCACAAATAATTTACATAATGTCAGATCATTACCACTTGAAGTCCTCTGAAGAGAGCAGAAGAGCAGCAGGAGCAGCAGACACGTCAGATTCCTCATTCTTCAAGACACGTTTCAGCCAAGAGGGATCTACGAGTCTGGTCTAAAGTGTCTGCTGAATGACCTGTCTGTGTCCCGTTAATCAAAGGAGAGAGACGTTCATTGACTAGGCATTCACAGAACTCAGTTTCAAAGAAGATCAATATTTGTTCCCTTTTTGTTTGTTCCTTCTTTGACACAAATCTCTTTTTTAATGTTTTGACTCCTGGAATATCACGTTTTTCCTCTAAAGACAACCTTGCTAGACATAAAATAGGCTAAGGGGTGTAGTATATAGTACATACAGAAAGTATTGTTTACTTAAGAATATATATAAACAATTTTTAATGCATAAAATTGTATTGTCTGTTGACAACATGAACCTCTCTGCACTCTTAAGAAGAAAGCTTCCAAAAGGGGGTTTTCACATAGAAGGACCATTTTTGGTTTCCTAAAGAACCTTTCAATGATAATTTCTTAAAAGAAGCTTAATCTGAATAACATTTTAATAATCTTTCCACTATAAAGAACCTTTCGTGCAATGGAAATGTTACGTGGATGTTAAAGCGTCTTCATGGAATCACAAATGCCAATAAAGAAACTTTTATTTTTTAACAGTGTCAAGTCAAGTGAACTTTTATTTATATATGTAACGAAGAGGAGGCATTAAGCCGAAAAGAATCCAGGTGCAGAGTTTATTTATAGGAAAATACAGATCAGAAACGTCTTCAGGCATTAGGTCAACAACAAGATATCAGTCCAGACATGGCAACAATAAGACAAGGAAATGAACATGGCCTAGTAAGGCTGTGCTACCTGTAAGGTTACTGGCAATACCACTAGCAATACTGGAAGACACGACATGACTCTAGGCATAGCAACACCACATAGCATGACACCAGGCACAGCATTAGCAAGACATGACAATACAACTAGGCAAGACAAGATGTGAAGATGAGATTGGCCGGAGAACATGGCTTGGTAATGCGGTACAGCCCGCAGAATGGCGGGAAGACCATAGGCAATGCTTCGCCCCATCTATATATAATACCTAGACCGGAAGAGGTCGCAGAGGGAGCTGTAACAAACAAACTGTGAACATGAGCTCCCCCTGGTGGTCAAGTCAAGTCAAGTCACCTTTATTTATATAGCGCTTTTTACAATGTAGATTGTTTCAAAGCAGCTTTACAGTGGTCACATGAAAACATTATAAACAAAGTTTGTTTGGCTGAACGGCAGCCTTAAAAGAGCAGGCGAATCAATACAATTAATGAGTATTAAGTGTTAAGTTTCCCCAACTGAGCAAGTCATAGGCGACAGCGGCAAGGAACCAAAACTCAAGCAGGAGATGGAATGAACAGAATGGCATTGAGGAATGGAGAAAAAACCTTGGGAGAAACCAGGCTCAGTCGCGGGACCAGTTCTCCTCTGGCCAACAGCCAAACAGTGCATGATTATTATATTGACAACATTTCAAGTCCAATATGAAGTCCAATTTGGTCCGGTTAGAGATGGGTTCATGATCGTCACAGGGGAGGGTCCAGTAGAGTCACGGTCTCCGCAGACACTTCAGGGCAGTGCTGTGCTCGTGTCCAGGTCCTTCATCTGATCTGGATACGGCCCGGATCCGGCTGACCACGGTAACCTCGGAATAAACAGAGAACAATATCAGCGTAGATGCCATTCTTCTTCTGATGTATCGAGTACATCAGGTGTTATGGGAATGTTCCCGGTTCCGGCTGACCTAAATTATGCAGCCTAACAATCATTTTACATGATTTGGATTAAAAATGTATGTATAATGTGTTATGTGTATGCCAGGTTGAAGAGATGTGTTTTTAGTCTAGATTTAAACTGACAGAGTGTGTCTGCTTCCCGAACTGTAATAGGAAGACTGTTCCAGAGTTTAGGAGCTAAATAGGAAAAAGGTGGTGTGGTGAGGCATGGCATCAATATAGCACAAGTTTAACACAACCATAATTGCACCAAAGAGCTTTACATTAAAATCAAATCAGACATTTAAGAGAGAAAAGGAGGGAAAAAGGAAAAGAAAAATGGCATCCATCAAAATTTACATATACGCATATATAAATAACGTTGAAAACCAGCTATTGAAAATTCATACACTGCATAACTCTAAAGATAGAGAAAGATAGTGTGATTAACTGATCTTGTTTTTCAGTTACTGAGGCTGAAATTATAGATGAGATCAAAATAATGCTGATTTAATACATAATTATATTGAATGTCATATAACTGAAATAACAATTTGATTAAATGCAGATAATCAGACTGAAAAAGAAATAATCCTTAATTCTTTTTAATGAAAATCATCATTTACGAATTTAAGTAATTCCAAACCTGTATGTTTTTCTTTCTTTTGTGGAACAAAAGACATTGATTGGTCCATAACTGGAATCTGAAAAGTGAGACTGATGAACTTACTCTTATTGCCATTTATGATTACATGAATGTCCATCAATATTTCCACTGCACAAAAGTTTCTTGAACATTTTGAACATTCTGCAATTAATTTTAATTTGACTTTTGTGATCCACACTAGAGAGGAACTAATAGAGGTTTTGAAAGACATGTTGGTGAGTAAATAATCACATGATATTGGAGTTTAACTTTTAGTTTAACTTTCATTTTAAAGGAACCCATGTGAATATTTCACAGAGACAAATATTCTGAGAAAATGCAGAGGGTAATGCAGAGGGCAAGTTTTTCTCATTATACAGAAATAATCGTGTGATAGATATTCAAGTAAGTGCACTTCTGAGGATCATGGATTGAGCTGTTTCCATTCCTCATCCTCTCACTTTCTCTTTCTCCTCTGTGTTATGAGAAATGCTTTCTTCCAGTTCCCTTACTCAGCATGAACTGTCTGAATATTTCACAGGGGCAGATATTCTGAGATAGAAATGACATTCATGTGTATTCAAAATGGTATTTTGTTTACAGAGGCCCTGCAGAGACATAGTGAAAAAAAAAATTAGATGGGAGGAAAAGTAATATATCGATGCTTTTGCATTTCGCAAGCAAATATAAAGTTTCTCGAGGGAAAGCAATATTTTGACAAGCGAACACGCTTTTTTTTACGTCTCAGTTTTATGTCCCATCATGTCCCCATAGGGGCTCTGTAGTTTTCTAGTTATTTCTCCTAACTGTGAAGATGTGTTCTAGAGAAAAAAACATTTTTTTAAATATTTGCTGCAATAATGAGAAGAAAGAAGGAAGTATGTTTCTTGTGAATGGTGCAGATGGTGTTGCATCATGCATGAGTGGGTTTTAAAGTCGCCACCTCAGCGTTTTCACTGCTTTGTATTGTCGCATTTGCTGTTCTGTATTGCATTATGCTGTAATGATTGTTCTATAATGATCTGTAATGTTTTGACTGCAACACACTGAATATTTTTTATATTTGTCAAAATAAGGGTGAACTGTAAACACACTGAGCATTAAAAATCATGAAGTTTCTGTGGGGCATTTACTTTACTCAACACTAGTTTCAACAAAAAATGTAAAACCTTTTATCCATTTTGATGGTTCATTTTCAAGACAACTGAGTTTGGGTCTGAAAACACAAAGTTTTGAAAATGGGTTTCAAAGTGCAAGTTTTTGAAAACATTACCGTGATTTTCTCTCTGTCAAATAAAGTGAATTCCATCACATGATGCATATTGGATTGCAATAAAATGATTAATAAGGAAGGGGTGAGGTATTGTTTTGTCACTGTTGTTTAGAAGCAACTAATATGGATGTTGTATGCACATTTTATACTTTTTTATTACATATTTACTCAGGTAATAGTAGACCGTATAGAGGTATCTTTTAAGTCTCATTGGCATTTCTCCAAAGATTGTTGGCATATCTCTGGAAATATTGTCTTGCATAGATCACAACAAAAGTAAGATCATGCTGGCTCGTAGTGCTTCTTCTTTTTAGAGCATTAAACAGTGATTGCATGATTCGCCTGGGGGCTTTTACTTTTCAGACGTCTTATAGTGAGTGTCAACTTCAAATAACTTTACAGTGTTACTTGCCTCTTTTAAGTCTAGGGGTAGAAAGGGTAATGTAACCAGTGTTGCCGAGAGAGAAGGAGAAAGTGCAGTGACACTAGATCCAAAACAAGATGTTTTATTACTGAAACTGTGGGATGCAAACAAACCTAGGCTTTGGGAGAGGAGAAGATGACACAATAAACCAAAGAGCATTCTATTTCTATCATTCTATTTCTAGCATTATATCCCCCCCCCCCCCCCCCCCCCCCATTCATAAATCTTTTGATTTGAGATTCTCTGGAAATTTCTGAAGATTCATTCAGAGATCCACAGGATGGTTTTAAGAATTCATAAATTGTGTACATTTCCTTTCTTTTCTAATTTTTATTTTAAGATGCAATTATATAGCAAACAGTTCATTGCAAATTGTAATATATTTGTAACCCTTGTAAACTTACAGATACAGATTCTTGTTTCAACAATTTTAGTATCTAGTAACTTTAGATTTTAGGTTTTATAATCTATAACATTTTGAAAAATCTTTACATAATAAAGTGGCCTATAAGTCTATTATATTTCCCACTGAAAGCCTATCAGTTTAAAAACGGACAGAAATAACGACTGCCAAGGACAGCAGAACAATAAAAGAACACTGTTTATCTATTTACTGTAGATATTCAATTTTGTCAATTCTAATCAAATCTAAAATATAGTATCTCGGTACTTAAAAGAAGGGATGTGGGTCTTTTAAACAGATTAAATTTGATTTGGTCAATTTTAAATCGATCACGTTAGTCTGACTGACAAACTCAATGCAAATCTTTTGTGTCTTAATGTCTGTATATACTGTACTGTAAACTGAAGATCCACCAGATATATAGACTTACATTTAAATGAAAGATTTATTGCTTGTAAAATGTGAGCAATAGAGGATAAAAACAAAACTGCAGGAGAATGAAATATTAATTTATTTTATTTTTATTAAAATAACAATCCAATCACATATTCTGTAAAAAAAAAATAGTTTTATATACACATCAGCACAAAATACAAGATGAAACACACAGTTACTAGAAATAGTCTAGCTTGTTTAGATTTTTGTTCTTTTGTCCACTTTAGTAACATGGCCGTTCACCCAGGTGGCCTCTGGATCCACACAGTGCTCTCTCCCTTTAATTGTCTGAAACCTGTGGGGGAAAGTACAAAAACAAGATTTAGATAACAGATTTTTAATTGAGTCTCATTCAGATTGACTTTGCAGTTTGAAAATGAAATGATTTCTCAGATGACACTCACACAATTGCTCGTGTGGGACAGATGTTGTTGGTCCAGTAGTAAGACTTCACTTGTTTCACTGGAATCCTCATATTAGTGAACTCAAAACAGCACTTTGAATTTGCCATTTGAATTGCATCTGCCGCTGAAATATGGAGACAAACAAATCTATCACAAATCTATATCATACTTGTGCAAAAAATAAGACAAAAGTTTTCAATTACATCCTAAATTGCTATATTTTTAAATCACAGAATGCAACACATGGAACTAAACATAAAAAAACTGAAAACAGGTTTTTTCTTAAGTGCAAATCAAAGCGTTCTCACCGCTGGAAGTCCTCATCACAGAGCAGAAGAACAGCAGAACCAGCAGAAACATCAGGCTTCTCATTCTTCCAGATGTTTCTTCACAACGACAGAGAGAATCAGTAGAGCTGAAGATCTCAGAGCTGATGTGTGCAGAACAACGTCTGAGCATCTTCTTATATACAGAGTAGGAGAAAAATTCCTCAGAAAGACATTCATAAAAATCCATTTCTGAGTATCAATATTGAGTTGTTTTTAGCTCTTCCTTCCTTCCTCCTTTTTCTACTTTGTTGCTCATGTATGAAAGTGGAAGGTACTTTTCTTTCAGATTCACTGAAAACATACTTCAAGAGAACGTCTCGGGTTACGTATGTAACCCTGGTTCCCTGAGGGGAACGAGACGCTGTGTCGAAGCACTAGGGGAAATAGCCTTGCGTGAGTCACGTGAAGATCTATGCAACCAATGAGAAACGAACGCGTGTGAATGCGTCACTGCCGGCCGCAGCCGGTGACGTCATGAGGAAGAGCATAAAGCGCGTCTGAAACCGGGGCGCGTCAGCCATGAATGCCTGAAGCGGGCCCGGAGGCGCCAGGAGCTGAGGCCAAGACACAGCGTCTCGTTCCCCTCAGGGAACCAGGGTTACATACGTAACCCGAGACGTTCCCTTTCTGGGAACTCGAGCTGTGTCGAAGCACTAGGGGAACGCTATGCCAACGCCACCTCAGCGACGTCAGCATCCGGGTGTGTCCCAGCTCACTGAGAGAGCACCCTGGTTCCCGGGGCGGCATCGAGGTCTAGCTGGTAGAACCTCATGAATGTGTGCGGCGAGGAACCAGCCGGCCGCAGCACAAACATCAGACAAGGCGACTCCGGAGAGGAGAGCCTTGGATGCTGCCATGCTCCTAGTGGAGTGGGCTCAGACCCTCAAAGGAGAAGCATGTCCGGCCGACTCGTAAGCTAGACAGATAGCCTCGACTATCCACCTGCTTAGTGTTTGCTTAGAAGCTGGAGCCCCCTTAGGGGTCCTAAAGCCAACGCAAACGAACAGTTGGTCCAACCTACGCCAAGTGGCAGTCTTGGAACGTAAGCGTCCAGTGCTCGCACTGGACAGACCTTGTTCTTGCTCCTGCTCATGATCATCAAATGGGGGAGGGCAGAAGGCCTGCAGCATGATAGACCGAGCCACCTCAGTGGGAACCTTGGGGATATAGCCTGGCCTCGGGTGGAGAAATGCCTTTCCCATCCCGGGCGCAAACTGAAGACATGAAGGGGCCACTAAGAGGGCCTGAAGATCCCCGACCCTCTTGAGCGAGGCGATTGCCAGCAAAAGAAGGGTCTAAAGAGAGAGGTACTTAATAGAGATTCCTCTAAAGGTTCAAGGGGCGGCTGGGACAGGCCTAGGAGTACCACGGACAAGTCCCAAGCCGGCACCCTGGTCTGTGCCGCAGGTCTCAGCCTTAGTGTACCACGGAGGAAACGAGTGACTAGGGGGTCCCTGCCCAAGGGTACCCCACCCAGAGGTACGTGGCGAACCGTTATAGCAGCCACGTAGACCTTCAAGGTGGAGGGGGACAGCCCTGCCACAAATCTTTCTTGCAGGAACTCCAGTACTTTGCCAACTTGACAGGTTACTGGGTTCACCTGCCTTTCACTACACCAAGAAGTGAAGAGCTTCCACTTCAGGGCGTAGAGTTTCCTCGTGGAGGGAGCTCTGGACTGAAGGATGGTCTCAACAACCTCGGCTGAGAGACCGGCCTCTATGAGCTGGGCCCCCTCAGGGGCCAGACCCACAGTTTCCCAGAACTCCCGGGAGCAGAGTGATGGGAGGAAAAAGCGTACAGGCGTAGCCTCGGCCACGCCTGTACCATAACAACCCGCCCCAGAGGCCCTGGATGTTTAAACGAAAGCCACAGAGGGCAGAGAAATCCTTACGGAGGCAAACAGGAGACCTGTGCCTGCCGTATCTGTCCCAAATCTGCTCCAAACAAGGGGACCAAGGGTTCCAGCCCTCGGGGAGAACCCCTGGTTTCCAGCCACCACTGCAGGGGTCTCGCACACAGTCGGCCCCATGGAATAATCGCTGGAGCCGCTGCATGGACCCTAACACCTCAGAGTGTCTCACGTGAGTGGCTGCCCCTCGATACTCTTGACGGCTGAACGAAGGCTTGAATGCGCTCGGGGAAGAGCCGAGCCAACATAGCCACTGAGTCCCAAAGACTCCCAAGAAAGTGGTTCTCTACGTGGGAGAAATAACACTCTTCTTGGTGTTCAGCGTAAGAGTGTCACTCGTCGCTTAACAGCTCAACGAACGGCCTGGATGCTCTCGGGGAGGAACCGAGCAGACATGGCCACTGAGTCCCAAATGACTCCCAAGAAAGTGGTTCTCTGAGTGGGAGAAAGTACACTCTTCTTGGTGTTCCGCCGTAAGCATCGACGAGAACCAGGAGTTCTTCCGCATGCTCAGGGTGCGTGGGCATCGCCCCGTGACCTTGATTGCGAAGCGGGTACCCCTCAGGGAGAACCCCCGGTCTACACGGAAGCACTGATACTGGTACGCCTTCCCCCCTGAAGGCGAACCACAGGAACTTCCTGTTGTGGAAGGATGGGAATGAGGGATTTATATGTCTCTGATGTCGATCGTGCCGGACCCGTTATAGGACCTAATCTGTACTACGATCCGCCTGAGCGTCGCATCTCTTCGCATCAATTTAAGAGACAAAAATCCAGAATGAGCCGCAACCTTCCATCCTCCCTTCGGAACTATGAAGTAACAGCTGAAAAGCCCAGACTTGCTGTTCACGAGGGGTCCATACCCGATGGCCCCTTTCGCCAGCAGAGTGTCTACTTCTTGTTCCATGACCAGAGCCTGCTGAGGGCCTACAGCAGACTGTAGGACCCCCGAGAACCGGGGTGGTGAGACCCCGAACTGAATGGTGTACCCTAAGGTGACCGTGCGCAGGACCCACTGAGAGATACCGGGTAGCCGTGACCACGCATCCCGGAACTCTACTAGGGGAACGAGCCTCCCGGGGCTGGCCTCTGGTGCTGATAGCATGTCCACCACTGGGCCGGGATTTCCGGATTCCCGGGTGGAGTGCTCTAAGACCCTCCTCGGAGGGGGTGGTTTTCCCATGGCGGGCTGACTGGTCAGCTGCTCCAGGGATACACCACCTTGTTGCGGCTTGGCGTCAGGGCCGCTTGCTCTTAGCCTTCTTAGCGCTCAGGACAACCCTCAGATCGCCCCTCTTGCCAGAGGCTTGAGCCTGTCGACCCGACCCCCCGGGATTAACCGGAGGAAGACGGGTGGCGACACTTCGTTTTTGAGCGGCCCTGTGTGAAGAGCTTTGAGACCTCCCTTGACTGGCGGTCTCACGTGGAGGGCGGCGGGGAATAACTTTACTGAACGACACCTGCTGTCGTGCAGCCTCCTGAAACTTGTCGACAACGCTTTTTACGGCGTCGCCGAGCAAGCCCGAAGGGGACAGAGGAGCGTCCAGCAAAACAAATTTGTCCTATCTTTCATAGCTGACAAATTGAGCCAAAAAGGTGTCTCTTCGTAGCCACCAAAGCTGCCATGGAGCGGCCGACAGAGTAGGCCATCTCCCTAGTGGCCCGAAGAGACAGATCCACGGTCCGGCGCAGCTCTGCCACTGCCTCCGGACCGATACCGCCGCCCTCGTTGAGGTCCCCAAGCAACTCCGCCTGATATGCCTGCAGCAGTGTCGTGCCGTGCAGACACGCTGTGGCATGACTCGATGCGGAGTATGCTTTCCCCACCAAAGACGATGTGACGCGCATCGGCTTGGAGGGGAGCGCCAGAACTTTAATGGAGGACGCAGACTGAGGGACGAGGTAACTCGCCCTCATCCACTTTCTTCAACCCTCCATATCAATGATCTTGAGCCCCACTAGATTATTATACATCGTAACATTACGTGTATAAATTTTCTCGGAGGCTGGCCTTCACCAAGATCTAGATACCTCGGCATGTAAATCAAGTATGAAAGGCATTGCTCGGCGCGGGGAAATGACGCGAGTCAGAAGATAACGCTCGTCTAACATACTTAGGACGAGCGCTTCTGGTCTCTGCTGGCCAATCAAGCCCCAGACGAGAGACCGCTCGCGCCACAACCTCAACAAGCTCCTCAAACGCCGGCGAGGAGAGTGGCGAATCCTCCTCGACCGGGTCAACACTAGCTAAATCCATCTCACTCTCTGAACTTGATAGAGCTAGTGTTGGAGTCACAGCACGGGCATCTCACTCAGAGTGCTCGTGACTGGGACCCGCTTGATCTCGTGAAGGCTGAGGTAAGGACGGACCCACCCCAGCAGCCTCAGCGAGATCCATTTGTGATCCCCAGGACCGAGAGCGCCACAAAGCCTCGGCTACTGCAGGTCCCGAATCGCGGGGAACACTAGCCTAGGCGGCCTCGTTACAGACCGCCAGGCGGGAGCGGAGATCATGCAATGAAAAAGTTCATCCCACCGGGGCTCCGAACCCCGGTCTCCTGCATGATAGGCAAAAGCACTATCCACTGTACCACAGTGAGCATGCATATAGAACCTCCCGCAGTCCTTACAACCGGCACTCTCAAGTGCCGACCGTGCATGCTCCACTCCCAAACAGATTACACACATAACATGTGTATCCCTGCCCGTTATGAAACGTGGGCAAGGATAAACACACGGTGTGAACCTCTGTTCATTCGCCACATTTTCACACTCATTCTGATGATTTTTAGCTATCTCAACTCAAAATCACTCTCACACAGACACAGCACGCTGAAGGCATTCAGAGCTGACGCGCCCCGGTTTCAGACGCTCTTTATGCTCTTCCTCATGACGTCACCGGCTGCGGCCGGCAGTGACGCATTCACACGCGTTCGTTTCTCATTGGTTGCATAGATCTTCACGTGACTCACGCAAGGCTATTTCCCCTAGTGCTTCGACACAGCTCGAGTTCCCAGAAAGGGAACAACACAGCTTCCTCTTTTCAGGTCTGCTGTGCTCAGCATTAAAGGGATAACATGAGAAATTCAATTTGTTTGATCTTTTGACACACAAGATTCCTGCAAATTTCAGAACTTAAAACATCCTCATTATAAACAAGGCATTTATTTAATGAAGATCAAGATCCAAAAACTTCTCGTTTTGATATTGTGGCTGTAGATGGGTTTATTTTAATGGCATCCTGGATCATGTTGGAGAATTATGTTAGATACATATAATATGCTTGTTCAGAGAATTGTTTGTTTTGTAATAGAGGCACAGTGTAATGCAAAGAAACTTTTGTTGAGAGATGAAGCTGTCAGTCTCGTCTTGTTCACATCCGGGTCCCTTCTATGCATCTTCCCTGTCCTTGTTTCACCTGTCTTGTTAATCACTTATCTTGTTAGTCGTGTCAGCTGTTACCCATCTCGTCTTGTATAAAAACCCTCTTGTGTTTCCCTTGTCGGATATTGTCACTGTTAAGTGGATGATCGCCGTGTCTCCAGGTTCTGCACTGAGCGCCGTTTACGTTCATATTTAAAGTGTTTTTGGTTTCGTTTTGGGAATAAAGTGAGAATGCTGTCAACCAGTCTCTCCGTCTCCTCTGCTCCACACACCAGCAGTCAGTGTAACCGAAGCAGACAAAAATAATAATTATTTCACAAGCATATGGTGCATATTAGACTGCAATAAAATTATTAATAATGAAGGGGTGACGCACAGTAAAACGCTTTTTGAATGTATTTTTAAAACATTTACAGTCATACAAATTATTTGTATGTTCTGAGGCCTTGCTTTGTCACTGTTGTCTAAAAGCAACTTGCTGATATAGAGGCAGTAAATACAGAATACAGTTGTTTTTATACATTTACTCAGGAGGGTCAAATAGGCACACAGAGTATATAGAGGTATTTTTTCAGCCTAAACCCCCACAAAAATACTCTGAGGGCCCGTCCACACAGAGACGCGCATCTCTGTATACGTATAATTTTTTTTTATCGTATTGCCGTTTCGTCCACACGGATCCGGCGTTTTGGGAGACTGAAACTGCCATTTTTTGAAACCGGGTCCTAAAGTGGATAAATCTGAAAACGACACCCTTGCGGTTCTGTATATTTCCAATCCGTATATTTTGTGAAACGATGATATCATCACATCACGTGTTGGCTGTGTCACAAGTAACAGCAACAACAATAATGGCGGACTGCATGATTGTGTTCGTGCTGCAGAAGCTACTAAGCCTACTAGCTTTATTACAGCAAAATCTATTGCTTCTATGCAATTGTGGTGAGCAACAAGCGATAATGGACAACACCATGCGCCACATGCTCTTAGATCCACCGCGGAAGACAACTAGGAGAGCAACCAGGAGAAAATTTTGGATAAGAGGATACAATTTTTGGATAAGGATAAAAAAGTGTTGTATTGAATATGTCTAGTGAAAATAAATGACTGCAACAATTCAAGAACTTGTTTTTATTGGAAAATAAATATTTAGGTCAAAGAACTGAAAAAAACCAAACAGGTAATTTTGAACAGGTATAAAGTGCAACAGTGCACAAAACACAATAACTATATACAACATGTCAACTACAATGTTTTGTGTTATTTACACAAAACAGGTCAAACTGTATAATGTGCAACCGTGCACAGAACTGAAGTGCAATGCAAACAATATAAAATCAAGAATAATATAGTGCAACAGGGCAGTCACTCTGTGTCATCTTGCAGCAGTGCACGTCTGTACAAAAATGATGTTTGTTGATGTGGGGTGACGTGGTGTAGGTGTGTAACATTCATTTGCTGTGTATATTTTTCAACTTTGCGGTGACTTGGGCTTTTGAGACCATGCTAGCATCGTGAGAGAAATCCTTCTCGGTTAGCGCCCTCGGATACTGTGCCTGAAACGCATCCGTTATATCACAATATTTAGAGTGACAAGACTCCCAGTCAATGTTTCCTTGGAGCTTAGTGGACTTGTAGTTGAGTGTGACTAAGTAGTAGTTCGACTTCATCATCAGTCCATAAAAAAGACTCCACTCTGGCTCTTGCTCTTGAAGTTGTTGCGTTCGCCTTCTTCTTGGTTCGTATAAAGCGCGCAAGGTTATGCGCATGCTCAAAGTCTTCTTCTCCGTGTATAGTGTACATATGTGGCAGAATTACAGCACCCATACTGGTCTGGCATGTATACTACACGTTTTCAGTCGGTTTTAGTGGTTTCGTGTGTACGCTGATATTTCTTGAGACGACGCCGTGTTAATGGAATTTTTTTTTAGAACGAGGAAAAAAAATGATTGGATAGGGAATGCACCGGCTTCGTGTGGACATGGCCTGAGACACTATGAAGAAGATGACATGAATGTCAACTTCATGTCAAATGTAGATAAAAGCATCTGCCAAATGCATAAATGTAATACTCTATGTAATACAACTATTAGGTCAGTGTAACGAGGACTCAAGATCCATCTGCAGTTTATTTAAATTAGACAGTGTCAGGGTACAAACAGACATTCCCTTCAGACAACGATTGATGAGCTACCCAAACGAGACATCAAAATACTGATGGGAGACATGAACACCAAGATAGGGAAAGACAACCTAGGAAAAGAGATTGTTATGGGAGCACATGGTCTTGGGGAAATGATCGAGAACGGCAAGCTTTTCACAGACTTTTGTGCTTTTAACGACTTGGTCATCGGTGGAAGCATATTCCAGCACAAGGACATACATAAACTTGGATTTCTCCGGATGGCAAAACCAAATAGACTACATCACCATTTCTAGGAAATGGAGAAGAAGCCTGCTGGACTCAAGATCCCACCGAGGAGCCGATGTGGCATCAGACCACCCTTTGGTGATTGGAACCATTAGAATCAAGCTGCAAGCATTTAGAGACACAACTAGCGACAGAGGCGGAGCAGGCAGCAGGAAAGAGGGACCTCGGTTCCCTGTACAAGATCACTAGGATTCTGTCCACCAAGAAGACAAACTCAGACAGACCAATCAAGGACACTGAGGGAAACACTATCAGCAAAGAGCAAGATCAGAGACATCGATGGGCTGAGCATTTTAGAGAACTCCTAAATCGTCCAGAACCATCAGTTAGACCTGACATCCCTCCTGCAGACTCACCACTCAAAGTCAAAACCAACCCGCTACGAAAGCAGAAGTCCTCAAAGCCTTGAAGACTTTGAAGAATGGAAAAGCAGCCGGCCCAGACGGAAGCTCTCAAAGCAAATCTTTCAACCACAGCTAACATGTTACTACCCTTACTGCATAAGATCTGGAACGAAGGCAAAGTACCAACCAATTGGAAAAAAGGACACCTGGTAAAGCTTCCTAAGAAAGGAGACCTGGGGAACTGAAAGAACTGGCGCGGTATTATGCTCCTATCAGCACCCAGCAAAGTTCTGACCCGCGTTATACTTGACCAGCTAAAGTGGATGAAAACTTAGACCAGAAAAAGCTGGCTTTAGGAAAGACAAGTCCTGTACTGATCAGATTGCAACACTTTGAATCATCATAGAACAATCACTGGAGTTCCAGTCAACATTGCTCCTCAACTTCATCGACTTCCGCCAAGCATTCGATAGTGTGGACAGGGAAACCATCTGGCAGCTCCTTCACCTTTATGGAATACCTGAACTCTTCATTACCTTGATCTAAATGCGAGGTATTGAAGAGCTGGTGAAAACTGTTGCATGAAAAATGCTAAACTTGCATGATTTACAAAACTATCGGAGTAACGCTGTATTTGTTAGTTAAGTTTAAGTGTCTTCATAAAATGCATGGGTACATGTGTTAAAAGTAACGCGAATTTCGCAGATGCTAGTGGTATCAATATGCCACTTGTCAAGTCATCCACAACGGCAAACTGACAGAGGACTTTGAGGTGAAAACCGGTGTCCGAGAAGGCTGCATGCTCTCTCCAATGATATTCCTTCTAGTAGTTGACTGGACATTGCGTGAGGCAACGAAATTGGGGAAAAACAGAATCCAGTGGAGCCTGACTCAATACCTCGAGGACTTGGACTTTGCAGATGATGAGTGCGCTTGTTGTCCCAAAAATGCACAGACATGCAGTAAAAAACAAAAAATCTAACGCGAGAAGCAGCCAAAACTGCATGGACTGTAGATCAACCTAGACAATAACGAAATGATGTACTTGTTCAATAGGCATCAGAGCCCGATTACCATTGGCGGTAGCGAGCTGAAGGAAGTAACATTGTTTACGTACTTGGGAAGCGTTGTATCAACAACAGGAGGTTCTGATGAAGACATCAAGGCCAGAATAGGCAAGGCAAGGTACGCTTTTGTTACCTCAAAAACCAGTCTGGAGATCGACATCCCTGTCGTTCCGCACCAAGCTGCGAATCTTCAACAGCAACGTCAAATCTGTCCTTCTCTATGGCTCGGAAACATGGAGGGTCACCAACACCTTGACTAGAGTGTGCCCAAGTGTATCCAAGTGTTTGTCAACAGCTGCCTCCGCAACATCCTGAGGATCAGGTGGATGGACAAAGTCAAGAACACCGATCTATGGCAGAGGACCAACCAAGACCCTATCGGCCAACAGATAGCAAGGTGGAAATGGCGGTGGGTTGGACATACGCTGCGGAAACCCCCACAGGAAACCACTCGACAGGCTGTGCAATGGAATCCACCGGGAAAGAGACAAGTCGATCCTGTGAGAAGGAGATGAAGAGCTGGCCCAGAATCAAGTGCACTGGAGATCTGTTGTTGACGCCCTTTGTTCCACCAGGAATTCAAGGAAACAAGCAAGCAAGCAAGGGTACAAACAGGCTGAGGCTGAATCGCCAGGCAGAACAGCAATGTCAAGGGCAAGGCAGAGAGAATGGTCATAACAGGCAGAAAACGATCAGAGTCTAGAATCCAGGTAAACAAAAAACAAGGGGCAGGCAGCACAGAATCAAAACATAGGCAAGGATAACGCTGAGAACTGTAGCAGCAGCAAACAAGACTTCACAGTGAGGTGTTGAGTATCTAGTGTTTAAATAGTTAGTGAAGATGTATAGCAGGTGTGTGGTAATCAGTCCAGGGAAATGGGTGCATGGGAAATGTAGTCCTATGGAGCTAGTACTGTACTCCGGTGAGTGCGACCTCCGGTGGCCATTGGTAGGAACCTCATCAGCATTTGTGACAGTCAGACAATGAGCTTGTACATGCAAACAAGTTAAACTCCTTGTTCTCTTATTTTGATACTGGTGATGGTGTTGGGAAATGTGTAGACGCACTAGTGCAGAATTGTCATTACTGTGGATGAAGACAGATGCATCTTTCAGTTTACCAATTCAAAGAAAAACAGTAGTTTAATAGTTTGTCTGTAAAGCTAAATCTAAATTATTTAAGCAAATTAGCATCTGTGCAATGATCGTTGGCTCACTGCTGGAACAATCTTTTCATATGGATCACAACAAAAGTATGATCAGACTAGCTCTTGGTGCTTCTTCTGATCCCTCACACGTCTTAATGTGAGTATCAACTTCTAACATCTAACAGGCATCTTAGAGACTTCAGTTTAATTGAACATCTCTTTGCATCTATTTAAGCAAGAACAGTTTATGATAAATGAGAGTTTATTTTTTTGGAGTATGTCGTGCATGAACAGCAATGTTTGCAACAGCAAATTGAATATAAATTGTGTTGGTAATATGTGGGTATGCGCTGAACTTATAAATGCAAAATAAATTTCTTTGTAAAGTAATAAAAAAATTATAAGTTTATATAATTTGTTTGAATTACCCACATACTTTTACTACTGACTTTTCAATTCAATAAATTCAAATACCTCAAAGATAAAAAGATTACTTCAAAAAACATCACCACATTATAATAATTTATATTTTATTAAAAAGCTCCAATCACAAATAATTTTGTTTAAAATCAAATCCACATACACATCAGAAATAGCAGTCAGATATACATGATGAAATGCAGAGTTCAGATAGAAATAGTGTAGTTTAATTTAGACTGTGGACTGTGGAACTGAGTCTTTGTTGCAGCAGAAGTTGTTTTTGTTGTTGTAGTTGTTGTTGTTGTTGTTGTAGCAGCAGATGTTGTTCTTTTCTCCACTTTAGTAACATGGCCGTTCACCCAGGAAGTCTCTGGATCCACACAGAACTCTCTCCCTTTAAATGTCTGAAACCTGTGGGGAAAAGTACAAAAACAAGATTTAGATAAAAGTTTTTATTAAGGAGAGTCTCATTCAGATTGACTTTTCAGTTTGAAAATGAAATGATGTCTCAGATGACACTCACACAATTGCTCGTGTGGGACAGATGCTGTTGGTCCAGTAGTAAGACTTCACCAGTTTCACTGGAATCCTCATATTAGTGAACTCAAAACAGCACTTTGAATTTGCCATTTGAATTGCATCTGCCGCTGAAATATGGAGGCAAACAGGTCTATCACAAATCTATATCATGCTCATGCAAAAAATAAGACAAAAGTTTTCAATAACTTTGCAAAACTTATTGAGTTGCCATATTTATATTTTTAAGTCACAGAATGCAACAAATAGAAATAAACATAAAAAAACTGAAAACAGGTTTTTTCTTAAGTGCAAATCAAAGCATTCTCACCGCTGGAAGTCTTCATCACAGAGCAGAAGAACAGCAGAACCAGCAGAAACATCAGGCTTCTCATTCTTCCAGATGTTTCTTCACAACGACAGAGAGAATCAGTAGAGCTGAAGATCTCAGAGCTGATGTGTGCAGAATAACGTATGAGCATCTTCTTATATACAGAGCAGGAGAAAAATTCCTCAGAAAGACATTCATAAAAATTCATTTCTGAGTATCAATATTGAGTTGTTTTTAGCTCTTCCTTCCTTCCTCCTTTTTCTGCTTTGTTGCTCATGTATGAAAGTGGAAGGTACTTTTCTTTCAGATTCACTGAAAACGTGGCTCAGAAAAACACACAGCTTCCTCTTTTCAGGTCTGCTGTGCTCAGCATTAAAGGAGTCAGAACATGAGAAATTAAATTTGTCTTGATCTTTTGACACATAAGATTTCTTTGTAACATTAAAACATCCTGCAAGTTTCAGAACTTAAAACATCTTCCTCATTATAAACAAGGTATTTTTTATTGATTTTAGTTTTGCAATTATTGCAGGATCTGTGATGTCACACGGGTAAAGCAAGACATCGACGAATAGCTAAACATCATCACACAATAAGCTCCGCCCACTAGCGGTTAGTTACATCACGGCTGACATTCGTCTGCACTGGACATGAGCTTTGCTTGATTCTGTCGACAGCGGGACAAATGGAAGAGTGAAAGAACGTCCACTTTGAAGTGTTCAGTTTAATCTGCTCTTTTGCGTCTCTGACTTCAGAGATTCCAGTGTCCGAAACAAGTGGATGGTTTATTTGAATGCCATCCCAGATCATGTTGAAGAATTATATGTTTGTTCAGAGCATTTTGTTTTGTAAAGGAGGCACAGTGTAATGGAGAGTTTGCAAAGAAGCAAACAAACTCTTTATTAGTATTGGATCTGACAGCAGCTGCATGAAATGATTTCATAATGCTTTGTATCAAGTCAAGTCAAGTCACCTTTATTTATATAGCGCTTTTTACAATGTAGATTGTTTCAAAGCAGCTTTACAGGAAAAACAATATAAACAAAGTTTGTTTGGCTGAACAGAAGCCCCAAAAGAGCAGGCGAATCAATACAATTGATGAATTTTAAGTGTTAAGTTTCCCCAACTGAGCAAGCCATAGGCGACAGCGGCAAGGAACCAAAACTCCGGCAGGTGACGTAACGAATGAAGAATAGAATGGAGAAAAAACCTTGGGAGAAACCAGGCTCAGTCGGGGGACCAGTTCTCCTCTGGCCAACAGCCAAACCGTGCATGATTATTATACAACAATTCAAGTCCAATATGAAGTCCAATTTGGTCCGGTTAGAGATGGGTTCATGATCGTCACAGGGGAGGGTCCAGTAGAGTCACGGTCTCCGCAGACACTTCAGGGCAGTGCTGTGCTCGTGTCCAGGTCCTTCATCTGATCTGGATACGGACCGGATCCAGCTGCCCACGGTAACCTCGGAATAAACAGAGACCAATATCAGCGTAGATGCCATTCTTCTTCTGATGTATCGAGTACATCAGGTGTTATGGGAATGTTCCCGGTTCCGGCTTATCTAAATTATGCAGCCTAACAATCATTTTACATGATTTGGATTAAAAATGTATGTATAATGTGTTATGTGTATGCCAGGTTGAAGAGATGTGTTTTTAGTCTACATTTAAACTGACAGAGTGTGTCTGCTTCCCGAACTGTAATAGGAAGACTGTTCCAGAGTTTAGGAGCTAAATAGGAAAAGGATCGCCCGCCAGCAGTTGACTTTGATATTCTAGGTATTATAAGCTGGTCAGTATTTTGGGATCGCAATAGACGTGAAGGACTATAATGTGTTAAGAGATCGCTCAAGTACTGTGGAGCTAAACCATTTAATGCTTTGTAAGTAATTAGCAAGATTTTAAAATGTATTTGGTGTTTAATAGGAAGCCAGTGCAGGTTTGACAGAAATGGGCTAATATGCTCATACTTCCTGGTTCTAGTAAGAACTCGAGCTGCTGCATTTTGGACCAGCTGGAATTTGTTTATTAAGCGTGCAGGGCAACCACCTAGTAAAGCATTACAATAATCTAGCCTTGAACTCATGAACGCATGAACTAACCTTTCCGCATTTGTCTTAGATAGCATATGTCGCAATTTAGATATATTTTTAAGATGGAAGAACGCCGTTTTACAGATGCTAGAAACATGGCTTTCAAATGAAAGATTGGTATCAAAGAGCACACCCAAGTTTCTAACTGACGACGAAGACTTGACAGAGCAGCCATCGAGTGTTAGGCAGTAGTCTAGATTATTATGTGCTGAACTTTTTGGTCTAATAATTAGAATCTCTGTTTTTTCAGAATTTAGCAGTAGAAAGTTATTAGTCATCCAATTTTTTATATCGGTTATGCATTCTGTTAATTTAGTGAATTTGTTCGTTTCATCAGGATGAGAAGAAATATAGAGCTGAGTATCATCAGCGTAACAATGAAAGCTAATGCCATGCTTCCTAATAACTGCACCCAAAGGAAGCATGTACAGGGTGAAAAGCAATGGTCCTAGTACTGAACCTTGAGGAACTCCATACTGAACCCGTGACCGATATGACGACATCTCATTTACTGCAACAAACTGATAACGCTCAGATAAGTATGACTTGAACCAGGCTAATGCAACTCCACTAATGCCAACATAATTTTCAAGTCTATTCAGAAGGATTTTGTGGTCAATTGTATCAAATGCAGCACTAAGGTCCAGTAACACTAACAGAGAGATACAACCACGATCGGATGATAAGAGCAAATCATTTGTAACTCTAATGAGAGAAGTCTCAGTACTATGATATGGTCTAAATCCTGACTGGAAATCATCGTAGATGCTGTTTCTTTCTAGAAAGGAACATAGTTGTAAAGATATTGCCTTTTCTAGAATCTTTGACAAGAAAGGTAGATTCGATATCGGCCTGTAATTAACTAATTCTGTAGGATCAAGTTGTGTTTTTTTAATAAGCGGTTTAATTACAGCCAGCTTAAAGGTTTTTGGTACGTATCCTAATGACAAAGAAGAATTAATTATATTAAGAATAGGATCTATGATTTCTGGAAGCATCTCTTTCAGTAGCTTAGTCGGTATTGGGTCTAGCATACATGTTGTTGATTTTGATGATTTAACGAGTTTAGACAATTCTTCCTCCCCAATAGCAATGAAGGATTGGAATTTTTCTTCAGGGACACTAAAATGTACTGTATTTTGGAATATTGTAGTAGACTGTTGCATGTTTATTATTTTCTCTCTAATATTATTAATTTTGCAAGTAAAGAAGTCCATGAAGTCATTAGTGCTGTGCTGATTTAAAGCATCTGGGGTTGAGGCTTTATTTCTTGTTAATTTAGTCACTGTATCAAATAAATACCTAGGGTTGTATTTGTTTTCTTCTAAGAGGGTAGAAAAGTAAGTAGATCTAGCTGATCTTAAGGCCTTTCTGAATGCAATAGAGCTGTCTTTCCATGAAATGCGAAAAACCTCTAGCTTAGTTTTTTTCCAGCTCCGCTCCATTTTTCTGGCTGCTCTCTTGAGGGCCCGGGTGTGCTCGTTGTACCACGGTGTTGGACTATTTTCTTTAATCTTCTTTAAGCGTAACGGAGCAACAGTGTCTAAAGTGCTGGAAAAGAGAGAGTTTATAGTTTCTGTTGCAACATCAAGTTCTTCTAGGCTATCTGGGATGTTAAGTAGATGAAACTGATCGGGAAGATTATTTATAAAGCTATCTTTTGTGTTAGGAGTGATAGTTCTACTATATTTATAACAGGGAGTTAGTTTTTCGACTTTGGCTAATGGTAATCTACACGCAACTAAGTAATGATCTGAGATGTCATCGCTCTGCTGAAGAATTTGAACAGTATCAACATTGATCCCATATGACAATATTAGATCTAAAGTATGATTACGAGAATGAGTGGGTCCTGATAAATGTTGTGTAACTCCAATAGAGTTTAAAATGTCTCTAAATGCCAATCCCAATGCGTCTTTTTCATTTTCTACATGGATGTTAAAATCACCGACGATTATGACTTTATCTGCAGACATTACTAATCCTGAGAGAAAATCAGCAAATTCTTTGATAAAGTCTGTATGGTGCCCTGGTGGCCTGTATAGAATAGCCAGCATAAAAGTTAAACAGGAATTATTACTGGCACTAGATAATTTTACATTGAGGACCATCACTTCAAAAGAATTATATTTCAAATTAGACCTTTGAGCAGTACTGATCGTGTTACTATAAATTACAGCAACACCTCCTCCTTTACCTTTCAGACGAGGCTCATGTTTATAACAGTAATCTTGAGGGGTGGACTCATTTAAAGTAATATAATCGTCTGGTTTTAGCCAAGTTTCTGTCAAACACAGCACATCTAGTTTATGATCTGTAATCATATCATTTACAATAAGTGCTTTTGAGGAAAGGGATTGTATATTCAGTAACCCAAGCTTTATCATTTGTTCATTTGTGTTATATCCGTTCTTAGCTGTTTGTAAATCAATTAAATTTTTACTCTTAAACGATTTTGAGAGATTTTTGTATTTGCTAATTCGGGGAACAGACACAATCTCTATAGGATAATATCTAGGTGAAAGAGTCTCTATGTGTTGGAATTTATCTGACCTCTGTGACGTGAGACAGCTAGCAGACGGTCGGTTTAGCCAGTTTGTCTGCTTCCTGACCTGGACCCCAGTTAGTCAAGGTTTAGCTCTAAGACTATATGCCAAATTATTAGAGAGAAGAGCGGCACCATCCCAGGTGGGATGAATACCATCTCTTTTCAACAGGTCAGGTCTGCCCCAAAAACTTTTCCAATTGTCTATAAACCCTATGTTATTCCGTGGGCACCACTTAGACATCCAGCCATTGAGTGAGGATAATCTGCTAAGCATCTCATCACTCCTGCACATAGGAAGAGGGCCAGAGCAAATTACGGTGCCTGACATCGTACTTGCGAGTTCACACACCTCTTTAATATTACTTTTAGTGATCTCCGACTGACGAAGTCGGACATCATTAGCGCCGACGTGAATAACAATCTTAGAATATTTACGATTAGCCTTAGCCAGCACTTTTAAATTTGCTTTGACGTCAGGCGCTCTGGCTCCCGGCAAACATGTGACTATGGTGGCTGGAGTCTCTATTTTCACATTCCGAGTAATAGAATCGCCAATAACTAGGGCACTTTCAACAGGTTTCTCAGTGGGTGCGTCACTGAGTGGGGAGAACCTGTTTGATGTTCTGATCGGAATGGAACAGTGGTTTTTTGACCCGCGATTATGCCGTCTCACAGTCACCCAGTTGCCCTGCTGCACGGGCTCTACAGCCGGAACCGAACAATGTACAGGGTTTGCTAAGTTAGTCGCATCCAAAGTAGTATCTAAAGCCCTTGCATTCTTACTATCCTCGATTAAAGTTTGGATGCGTGTCTCTAATTCTGATACCTTCTCTGTCAGCCTAACTATGTCCCTACATTTATGACATGTGAAGCCTTCACAGCTGACAGAGACAGACAGACTATGCATGAAGCAGGCAGTGCAAGTGACAATTTTAAGAGAAGATGACATGACTCACCGTGTGTGTTGATCCAACTTGTTGACCAGTTGTTTGATGAAGTCGGGAAAAAAGGCGCGAGCGAGAAAAACGCTGTATGCACGGACAGTAAGATAGCACAATGCTAACGCGTTTAGCGACTTAGATTAAAGCTAACGATAACAATATATTAAATAATCTAATATTGTATTTAGCAATACAAACGAACGTCGAGTTTAAGATCTAAAACAAAAATCAAGTTTATATGACAGTACAAACGCAAACGCAATCCACTCGAGCAGACAGGAAACAGCAGTGCAGCAGTCAAAAACGGTCCGGCTGGAACCTGGAACTTGTGTATAAATTATGGTCTTATCACACATATTAATTTTGTGCAAGAAAAAAACCCCCAATACAAATAGTCTTTGTATCACAGTAGCGTAGTGAGGATTGCGTCAGATGTGTTCAGGCATGAATACTTACACCAGACAACATGGGACTGAGGAGTTTCTGTTTCTGAAGGGGGGGTGGGGTGTGTGTGTGTGTGTGTGTGTGTGTGTGTGTGTGTGTGTGTGTGTGTGTGTGTGTGTGTGTGTTTAGTAGTGGGTGGAGTGTAGAGGCAGTGACTGACTGTGACAAAGTGAACTTCATTGAACATATTAAAATAATACATACAATTCACGTCATTACTTCTTTAAATGTACTAAATCGTCTCAGGTTATGTACGTAACACTAGTTCCCTAAAAGGGAACGAGACGCTGCGTCGACAACGCAATGGGAATGCCTTAGCGTAACTGTCCCGTGAAGCACAATAGAACCAACATGTGTGAATGCACGTCGCGGAAGATGACGTCATGAACCAGGAGTATAAAGGTGCGCCGTGCACCGGAAACGGAAGCTTGACAAGTGTCGAAGCAAGATCGGCAGGCACATAGGAGCTGTGGCTGAGCAATGCAGCGTCTTGTTCCGTTTTAGGGGAACTTATGCTGCGTCGACAACGCAATGTAAACAAGAATACCAATGCCGCCATAAGGACAGGGAAGAGATGCAAGAGATACTCCTGCTGTAAGTGCCACGCTCCAAGTGGAGTGGGCACGGACCACCAGGGAGGCAATCTGTCCGACTCTTGGCAAGAGAGATAGCCTCAACTAACCACTTGCTAAGGTCTGTGAGTTGCTAGAGCACCCTCGGGGGCCTGCAGACAAGCAGATGATCTGGCTTGCGCTACAAGGCCTCAGCTCTGTGGACATAAGCGTCCAGTGCTCACACTGGACTGCAGATCCTTTCCTGGTCATGACGGGAGGACAGAGTGCCTGCAGTACGAAGAGTTGAGCCACGTTAGTGGCTTGAGATCTCCTAAGATAGGGAGAAAGAGTGAGGGGAAGACCTCACAGGTAAAGGGGGGACCTGGGAAGTCCCTGGAAAGCCAGGGACGAGTCCCAAGGTGGAACCCTAGAACATACTGCAGGCCTCGGCCTCAGAGTGCCACAGAGAAAACAAGTAATAAAGGGGGTCTCTCCTCAGAGAGCAACCGCTTAAAGGTACGTGGTAAGCAGCTATGGCAGCCACATAGACCTTTAGTGTGGAAGGGGATAACCCTTGGGGAAGTGAAAAGTATTCACTCCTGGGTAAACAGTTTCCTCATGGATGGAGCTCTGGAGTTGAGAGTAGTCTCAGCAACCTCGGTTGAGGGACCAGAGTAAATGAGCTGAGCCCCCTCAGAGGTGAAGTCCACAGTCTCCACAGTTTCAGGCAAGGAAGTATTAAAGTATTTTCTCATAAGAAAATGAGGGAGACCCGAAGTGGACAGAGAGTCGTCTCTAGCGACGCAAACAGATCCACCAGTGCTTTCAGATATGCTACGACCATCTGGGTAGAGCATATTCCCCGGGCCTCAGCCCCTGCCTCAACAGGACGTCTACTCCCAAGTTTTAGGACCCCAGGAGGTAAATGTTCAAAGAGGGAGCCGTTTCCCTAGGGTCCCGAGGAGGATCTGTCAAGCGGGCACGAACATGGACCCCCTGATTATTTAGGGGACTACCGATGTGTTTCCCGTCTGGACAACAGCATGATGTTCCCTAAGGTCCGGGAGAAATGCTCAAGAGCCAACCAGACTACCACCTTCTCTAGCCGCTCATATGCCATGAGAGACGACGTCTGCTCACAGACCTTATGCTGAGCGATCCCTCAGGATCACCCCAAATCCATGAAAGATGCATCTGTCTACAGCATACGTGGTGAGTGAGCACCTAAGGTGTGTAGGCATTGTCTCGTGACCTTGATAGTGTGGAAGCGGTTGCCCCTCGGGGAAGCTCTTCTGGTTCTGAACCACCACTGAAGGGGCCACATGTACAGACGAACGAGTGGACAACACTGGAAGCTGTTACCATGAGGCCCAGCAGTCTCAACTGCTCAGTGAGTGATTGGTCTAGCTTATGCTATTGACTGCTGGTGGAATGATGTCGATGAGCACGGGTGAAAAGCCGGGCTGATAATGACACTGGATCCAGCCAACACATCAGAAGGTAGTCCTCAAATGAAGATACAGCACCTCTTCTGGCATACAGTCTTAACCTTGCAGTGAGCAAGAATGACATCTCGATGCCGGACTGCTAACTGCCATGACTGAGCCAAGGATCAACAAATCGTTGATGAGGTTCAGAGATTTACAGATACAGATTTTTGTTTAAAACATTTTAATTTTAGATTTTTAGCATGGTTTTATAATCTATAATATTTTTGAGAAATCTTCACATAATTGTCACAGAGACAAACTCCGTGTTTCCATCTCCTCTAAACTCCTCTAACCATTGGAGGGAGCCATCGCCCGAATACTGACACACACACACACACACACACACTACATTTCCAAGAAGCCCGTAGCTTGGACTGATTACCGCTCCAGCTGATACCCAACACCTGAACTATAAAAGACTCTTTTCGGCCTTGGTAAACATTTATAGCTCTGTCTGATTCCCTGTTACTGATCCTGCTACTACCCATTGCTGATCCTCTCTGCCTGCCTTTGACCCTTGCTTGGAATTACGATCTGTGAGTGATATCTGCCACAATTCTGCCTGTCCCTGCCATTCCTGTTTGCTCCTGTTTTACCTTGCCTGTACAACTACCCTTTATTATCATTAAAAGCATGCAAATGGACCCTAGCCTGAGTGATGATTCATTACAATAAAAAAGTAACCTGTGGTTCTATTATATTTACCACTGAAAGCCTATCAGTCTAAAACGTCCAGAAATAAACGACAGCCAAGGACTACAGAACATCTATTTACTGTAGATATTTAATTTAGTTAATTCTATTAAAAATCTAAAATATAGTATCTTAGTACTTAAAAGAAGGGAAATGTGTTGATTAAACAGATTTAATTTTAGATAGTTTTAGATCGTTCATGTTAGTCTGACTGACAAACTCAATACGAATCTTTTGTGTCTTATTGTCTATATTTAATGTACTGTAAACTGAAGATCCACCAGATATATAGACTTACATTTAAATGAAAGATTTAATGCTTGTAAAATGTAAGCAATGGAGGATAAAAACAAAACTGCAGGAGAATGAAATATTAATTTATATTTTATTAAAAATACAATCCAATCACATAAATTATTCTGTAAAAAAATAAATTCAGCACAAAATACAAGATGAAATGCACAGTTACAAATAGAAATAGTTTAACTTGTTTTAGGCTCTTGTTCTTTTGTTCACTTTAGTAACATGGTCGTTCACCCAGGAAGCGTCTGCATCCACACAGAACTCTCTCCCTTTAAATGTCTTAAACCTGAGAGGAAAAATACAAAACAAGATTTAGATAACAGATTTTTAATACAGTGTCATTACGATTGACTTTGCAGTTTGAAAATGAAATGATTTCTCAGATGACACTCACACAATGGCTCGTGTGGGACAGATGCTGCTGGTCCAGTAGTAAGACTTCACCAGTTTCAGAGGAATCCTCATATTAGTGAACTCAAAACAGCACTTTGAATTTACCAAATCAAGTGCAATGCTCGCTGAAATATGGAGACAAACAAATCTATCACAAATCTATTTCATACCCAAGCAAAAAATAAGACAAAAGATTTCAACTACATCCTATGTTGCAACAAATGGATCTAAACATAAAAAATAAAAACAATAAGTTTTATCTTAAGTGCAAATCAAAGCGTTCTCACCGCTGGAAGTCCTCATCACAGAGCAGAAGAACAGCAGAACCAGCAGAAACATCAGGCTTCTCATTCTTCCAGATGTTTCTTCACAACGACAGAGAGAATCAGTAGAGCTGAAGATCTCAGAGCTGATGTGTGCAGAACAACGTCTGAGCATCTTCTTATATACAGAGTAGGAGAAAAATTCCATTCCTTTTCTGAGTATCAATATTGAGTTGTGTTTAGTTCTTCCTTTCCTTCATCCTTTTTCTGCTTTGTTGCTCATGTAAGAAAGTAGAAGGTACTTTTCTTTCAGATTCACTGAAAACGTACTTCAAGAGAACAACACAGCTTCCTCTTTCAGGCCTTTCTCAGCATTAAATGAAGGCTACTAACTCTAAAAACTTTATGGTCAAAATTGAATGTTGCTCTCTAAATATTAAGTGCTAAACTTTGATTTCTTACTCACAAAGTAAGCCCAACTGGTTCAGATGTGTTTGAAAAAGTTTCTAAATCCATTATTGTTAATCTCACAGTTTGGACCAAACTATTATTCATGACTTTCCTATAGTCTAACTGACAAGCGGCAGTGAAACTGCTTCACAGAACTAAAATATGGCTAAGCAATGACAACAAAAAGGGAAGCTTTCTTGTATTAACAGTAAGAAAATATGGTGTGATTTACTTGAGAGTTAAAAAGTCATTTACATTAAGAGTAAAACAATAATTCACCTTTTCCGACTAAAAGAAGAAGAAATATTTTAAGAATTCACAAGACAAGCTGTTTTCCTCAAAAGCTTCAGTAACACTTTATAAGTTTACAGTAATAAAGTACTTACAAATCATTATCAAACTATTAGTTTATAGTCAATTCATAGCTAACATATTGTAGTCTCCATATTGTTATATTAATAGGCTATATACAAAAAGTGAGTTTTTATTTATTGTCTCTCTAATGATCACAGTTATTATTGTTTAATTAGCTGAAGGAATTGTTAAATGATCATTAGGAGTAAATAAAGTGCTCACTTTAGATTAGGTTCTTGAAAATGTCACTAATTAAGTGCTTTAAACCAAGCTTAATACATAAGGAACTCTTAATACACGTAACACTTAATTAATTGATTTCAAGCACTTAATTACTAATGTTTTCAGTGACCAAATCTAAAGTGAGAACTATTTATAGTGAATAAGTGTCATGGTTCTCTCAGATTCAGTTTGTTTCTAGTCACAGAACCATGGCACTGCTCTTCCTCCTTTGTGTCATGTCATTGTTACCCCGCCCACCTTGTTACCTCGTTTCCCTTGAGTGTTGTCAGCTGTTCTCAGCTCGTTACCTTTCCTCATGTGTTCCCTATATATAGCCCTTGTGTTTGCAGTCAGTTGTGGTCTCGTTGTCATTCCTGGTTGATGTTAGTTTGTTTCATGAGTCCGGCTGTGGTCCCTGCCATGTTCCTGGTTTGTTTTATGTTATACTTTTGGATCTTGTCTATGTTATGTTTTCCCCCCCTCGTGGGTATTTATTTTGTGTATTATGTTTTTCTAATTAAACTCCCTTCCCTGCACTTGAGTCCTCCCTTCATGTATCGTGACAATAAGTTAATAAAGCATAAAAAGTCTAACTCTTTGCATGAGCTTATTAAACAATAATAACTGTGTCAGACTGACAATGAAGAACTGTCACGCAACATGTGTGTCAAAAAAGGGACAAAGAAACTGAATAATTATATTTAATAACCCCCACTCTGGAGATTACAGCATAACATTAACAAACACTGAGGAGAACACAGGGCTTAAATCAACTGGGAATGAATAAGGTGCCAATTCTGTTACAACAACTCAATATTTATATACAGCCTGTTAATATATTAACAATGTAGATACTATGAAATATTAACTATGAATGAACTAGAAACAAAAGGTTTGCAATAATTTATAAGTTCTTTGTTTTACTGAATATTCATTATAAAGTGCTACTGAATTTTCATATTTTTTCTTTCTTGATTTTAGTTTTATTATGGAGCAAGCAGTCTCTATAATCTCTCTTTTTTAATCCAGCTTCTTTATTGTGAGCAAGGATAACCAAACAAGCACTCAAAACTATAAAACAGAACAACTGGGATACACACAACATGGACAGACAGGGATTAAACCAGTGTTTCTCAATTATTTTCTGTCACGCCCCCCTAGGAACAGGTAAAAATTTCGCATGCCCCCCTCCCCCCATTTTGGAACTTTCGCCTTATTGTTTCCATGGCAACGCGTCATGCTTGTCACGTGACATACCGCAGTCACAAAAAGCGCTGTATAATAGATAATTCAAAATAGTCACCAACTTGTTGGCTCAACTTGTTGAAACCTAAAAGAAATCTTATGTGGTTGAAAACTGAATTGTTGTGATAAATGACAA
Source organism: Rhodeus uyekii (assembly GCA_037043235.1). NCBI lineage: Eukaryota > Metazoa > Chordata > Actinopteri > Cypriniformes > Acheilognathidae > Rhodeus > Rhodeus uyekii. The sequence goes on from JAWRVZ010000117.1 coordinate 1,336,066, forward strand.
GCTCTGAGCGCGTCTTTTTTTGGATCAGTGCCAGATATCGCGTGAAAACGTGTGAATTTAGTGGTTGATCACGTGACACATGAACACCGGTGTGATCGTACACGTCAAAGGATGAGCTGCTCTTATTCAGTGCAAGAAAAAAAAAGCATACCCCAGGGTAACATCGCTTCGCACGCCAGGGGGAAAATCAAAAAATCAGTGTCCAGGGAAACACAAGGGCAACGGACAGGGAAAACTGAACTGATAACAGACAGAACACAAAACACGGTGAACACTAACCCAACACCAAACACAATCGTGACAGCTTGTTTTCAAAATGTAGGACAACAGAGAGGATAAACACAATTCTGCATGATGATTAAAATCATATCATTCATATTTTATGAAACAACTGAATCCAATCATGAATTATTCTGTAAATAAAATAGTTTTGTATACACATGTGAAATACATTTTTATTCATATGTTATGTTTTTCTTTTCTCCATGATTATGTCTGGTTTCATTATTATTGTGTGGCATTGCTTTTTCTGTTATGTAGAAATGCTTAGTAAGATACAGTGTAAAGAACTAAACAAACACATGATACATATGTGTCACACACTACATATAATGATACATATTGCTGTGATCGAGCTCTGATTAGTTATTGATCCATACAGACCTAATGACCATCATGTGACAGGAAGAATACATTCAGAGTAAGGAAAGAGGAATGTGTTCCTGATATCGGGAGGAAAATTACAACTGCTAGCTTGTTTTAGGCTTTTGGTCTTTTAAAATCAAATCCACATACACATCAGAAATAGCAGTCAGGTACATAAGATGAAATGCAGAGTTCAAATAGAAACAGTGTAGTTTATTTCAGACTGTGGGACTCAAGAGTCTTTGTTGCAACCGAAGTTGATTTTGTTGTTGTTGTTTTTGTTGTTGTAGCAGCAGATTTTGTTCTTTTGTCCATTTTAGTAACATGGCCGTTCACCCAGGTGGCCTCTGGATCCACACAGTGCTCTCTCCCTTTAATTGTCTGAAACCTGTGGGGGAAAGTACAAAAACAAGATTTTTAATTTTTTTAATTGAGACTCATTCAGATTGATTTGCAGTTTGAAAATGAAATTATGTCTCAGATGACACTCACACAATTGCTCGTGTGGGACAGATGTTGTTGGTCCAGTAGTAAGACTTCACTTGTTTCAGAGGAATCCTCATATTAGTGAACTCAAAACAGCACTTTGAATTTGACATTTGAATTGCATCTGCCGCTGAAATATGGAGACAAACAAATCTATCACAAATCTATATCATCCTCGTGCAAAAAAATAAGACAAAAGATTTCAATCACATCCTAAGTTGCTTTATTTATATTTTTAAATCACTGAATGCAATAAATAAAACTAAACATAAAAAAACTGAAAACAACAGGTTTTATATTAAGTAAAAATCAAATTGTTCTCACCGCTGGAAGTCCTCAACACAGAGCAGAAGAACAGCAGAACCAGCAGAAACATCAGGCTTCTCATTCTTCCAGATGTTTCTTCACAATGATGCAGTGAATGAAAGAGACACTTGAGCTTGAGGATGTCAGAGTTCAGGAGGCAGAGAAAACAAATGAGAAGTTACCTTTATTGAATTTACATTCAAGAAGAGGTGAAAGTGAAGAAGCAGCACAAATCTGCTCTGCCACAGCTTCTCTGACAGTGTTTATCCACAACATTCAGCTGGTTTCTGTTTACTTCTCAAACACACAAATAACATATTTAACAATCTTAATCTAATTGTGTCCCTTTTCCAAAAAGTCCAATTTAGAATTATCAATATATTTAAAAAAAATCACATTCTACTGCTTGTATACCTCTATGTTATGAACAATTCACATATTTTCCCTATAAGAGTGGATTAACACAAGACTCACATTCTATGCATGTCCTCCTGGTTTAATGTGACAAGCAAAGTCACATCCTGTCACACTTTTATTGTTCACAATTAAAAAAGACCACAATTGAAAATGAAACGAAAAACAAAACAAAACAACAGCCTGTTTAATCCTTAAAATAAATCTGTGGATACAGGGCAAAGAAATTATAAATAAAATAAAGAAATAATAATAATAAAAAAGAATATTATTATTACAATTTTGTAATAAAATAGAAATAATAAATAAAAATAATGTTGTGCAAGGATAAATTATTTGGAATAAATACTGCAATATTCCATGAGGGGGAAAAAATGGTCAACTTTGATTTCATGTTGACTTTATTCGTGTAGCTTCGCATTTTGAGTTGAAAAACAAGTGACGTAACGCTTGACACGCCCACCCCAATCCTAACCACGCCCACAATCCCAAATCTGCTCCTCCGCTGAGGGGCGGCTAATAATCTGGGTGGAGTCAGATTTCTGCACAACAACCTGATAGAAAGCGTCCACTGACTGGGAAACTAATGCACTTTGAACACCAAAGTCTGGCAAATCATAGAGTTTCAGGTTTAAGAATAATTTACATAACTTTAGCCTGAATAAATAAAGCCTACATTATGTCACCAGAAATGGCATAATACACAAACACTATTGAATGTACTGATTGGTCGCGCGTCCCAATCCCACTTTTGTCATTTAAACAAACCAAACATTAGGGCTAAACCTCAAGAAAACGTAAGCCTGTAACAGATCATTAGTTTGGATGATTTCACTAACAGTTTAAATTCACAATCTATTGCAATCATCAAAGTATCATTCTGATTTAAACGCTTTCTTTTTAAACGCGTATCTCACCTTTAAGAAGAGGGAAATGGAGGAGCAGGACTCGCGTTCTCCACTGATGGAGGGAACTGGTGGAGTTTGACTCCCGGTATTCTTGCCAAAATAAACCGCACTCTGTATTGTCCATATAAACTCACTACACCGTCAGCATTTCACAACTCCACCCTGAACACTGAAAAACAAAACCCGTTACCTCTGTTAACTGAGCCATGAACAGTTTACACAGTTGTGTAGCTACACTTTACAAAATGATATGACCAATGTTATACAATGTTAACATATATTTACATTACTGCAACTCACCAAAATAAGTTAAGCAATTTTTATTTTATTTTTGTTGTTGTAAGTTATACAAAATTCAAGTTAATGTAATGTAAGTTGAAATTACTTAAATAGTCAAACTGATTGTACTTGAAAGTTGAAAGTTTTTTCTTTTACAGTGTACATATTTTGTGTATTTCCTCAGTACACTTTATATACACAAGATATAGGGAACAATCTAGGTCTTTATTTTTCTCCTTAGGACGTTCTTGTAAATCCCTTGTGTAGAATTACATTGCAATTCATTGTAATCCTTTGTGTTTATTGTTTTGTTTTTGTTTTTGTTTTTCCTTTACTTCGTCCCTTTTCTGCTTTTGTCGCTCATGTGAGAATGTGGAAAATGTTCTTTTCAATTACTCTTCTAGATTTATTGAAAATGCCCTTCAGGAAATCATATCTGAATTTTTACCAAAACTCATGCTCTAAAAAACACACAACCACTTCTCTTTTATAGTGACTTTTCTCAGTCTTATAGATCAGCTAGAACGATTCCGGCGGTTGAATTGCTGAAATGTGAAGTCAGGAAAGGTTCAGCTTCTTCTTTCCGGCTCCACGAGACCATGTGTTTCCTCAGTGCTTGTCTATTCATCATTACAAACTGGAATATCGTAAAATGACTGAACAGCAGCAGTAGTGCACAAACATTTTTGGTATATTATTATCTAAATACTTTGTCAAACTTTATAGGGCTTCATTTGACAAATATTTAATCTATAAAGCTCAATGAAATCTTGTCAGAGTGAAAAGCTTCATCAGTAGATGGCAGTAGAACTGCAGAACTGAACCAGGGGCTGGAATATTAAAAGATATTAACCATGAATATCTGGTTCTTTACAACTTAATGATCAGCATTTTAGTATTTCTATGGTTTTAGTCATATAGACAATTCCAATAAATCTCAATGAGATATTAAAAAAATCAAAATCATAATTGTAACGACGCCAAAACAATTGAATAAATAAAATCCACCACCAGATGTCAGCCGAGAATTTAGGATTTTTTTAGGATCTGCCAGTGTGGAAGAAACTCTCTCTCACCCGTCATACTTCCCTTTCCAAAACCATAAATATCTCACATTCTCACACTTCCCTTTTGAAAAGAACCAGAAATCCACTTTTCATTTCATGAAGCTCTGTTTGGCCAAATGAGATTCTGAAATACATTTAATAAGATGATGATATTCATCAAAACAATGATGATGCATGATGTTCATCAAATATTTATTTGTCCTTACCCCATTAAAAATGCACTTAAGTTAAAGTGAACCATACATTTAACTCTGTACTGTATGGATTTTATTTCATGCATTTGCAATGTAAACAATATAAAACATGCACGTAATTTATGTACATGCATTACACATTAATGTGATACTGCAGCTGCTGAAATGCAGCTCTCAAGAATCATTAGCCTGAAAGTTTGCAAATACTTTTGTTGGGCCAAACGATGTGCATGAAATGCCTATATTGTTGAGAGGAGAACACAAAGTATGATTATGACTGAGCCATCAAAATCAGTCAGTTAGTGACCTCTGTTGTTAATCCTAAATCCTAGTTTTAGTCTTAATTCTCATGTACAGATAGCTATGCACACACACAGTGTCTGGATCTAACATGGACTTCCTATTACCAACATGACGTTTGTTTGCGGGGAGAAAGGAGAACTGGTTATATTTGAAGATGCTCCTTTTTAACTTCAGCAGTGGAAAGAATACACTTTTCCACAAACCTGTGGCTGAAAACAAACACTCACTGTACGTCAGACTCAGAAGGTGATTATCTTTCCATCTGCTGTTCACATGCACACATGTGGTACACACTGTATCTCGTGCTGGAATGACGAGGTGTTTAAGCAGTGAAATCAATTATGATGTAAGCAGTGCTTGCCTCATATTCATGGCGGTTTATTTTCAGTGTCTGAGGAAAGGAGTTAAAATATCAAACAGTAACGGGTCTAATATGTGTCTTTGTATGTTTTATTTGTTCTGTATGTTTCATAAGGTGTTACAGTATCAGTGTTTAGGTCCATTCACACCAATGTTGATAACTATAATGATAATGATATAAATGTTTTACCCATAATTCTATCAGAATAGGAGTGTCCACATCACAACTGTACTGATAATGACACAGAGGAACGATATTGCTGTGTGTGTGTGTGAGCCAACCCGAATCCATACTGCTTTAAAGACCTCAAGCTTTAATGTGACAGACGACAAAACTACAGCAAATTTAAAATAAACAGAAGGTTTTCATGTGTTTGTGTGGGCGCTAATAGTTAGCATTATAGCTATAATTCCTAATGTGAACGGGCCTCATGCCAGCTGCACACATGATTTTCACTCGCTGACAGTTTTGTTGAAATTGCAGACAACTTCCTGAAATCAGAGGCAAATCGGTGCTCATTTACGTGAGCGACAATCTGTTATAAACATCTGTTTTGTTTTAAAGAGCATCTTTGCTAACAGTATCCTGTGAAAATTAAGGCAATCTTTTTTTGTATTCCGATACTGACGCAACAAAAGACAGCAGACATTTTTTCTCTTATTTAGTGGATCTTGTCGATTTTACTCCACTTGTTCGGTCCAGTTTTTCTGAGACCACAATGCACATGCAACAGCAGTGACACGACGTCTGCTCCCAAATGATCTATAGTGAAAATACACACATCTATTCGACTAGCACTGTCAAGGCAGCAGTTTATCATCGGGATAGTTATTTCACTAAAACCTTTCAGGGAACAAAATCATTTTAATACATTTTCTATATGAAATAACTTACTAGACAATTTATGTAACAAAATTTCCATAGATTGAATTACAAGAGGTTGCATGTTAATGGACTCTTAAGTGTACAGAAATCTCAAAACTGTGTGTGAACTACATGAATCATGGCAAAATGAACACGAGTGGAAAAGTCCAATTGAGACGCAGAAAGTCTTTATTGAGGTTAGGTTAGCAAAATCTTACATAAAGAGATATCGTCATCTTTATATGTTTTGTCTCTAATGACACAATAAAAAATATTCTTCAATAAACTTAAAAACTTTGAGCTATAGGTAAATAACAACTTCCAGCACAAAACACTCTCATTAGAAATTCATTAGTAAAACAAATGACAGGCGAATCAAAAAGACAAATCCAAAAAAAAATACATTCTGGATAGTTTGACCCCATAGCTTCAATATGCTGATCAGTTAGTAACAATGCATTTGTCGGTGAGTACAGTAGTAGCATATGTCTTTTTTCTTTTTTTTTCAGTGTTGCTCAGACTCCACGCTTGTCCCATGCTTCTGAAATAGGATTTCAGAGTTTTACAAGGTCTCCTGGGTCCCGATGCGTCTGCTGTCAATGGTCTTCATGTGCTTCTGCACCCATGGGTCAGTGGGATTGGCACACACCTGACGGCCCTTCACGGTCCTGAACCTGTGAAGAGAATCACAGTACCATCAAACACACATAAACGTACGCTGATGGTCAAATGAGTTCAAATCAAACTTTTCTCGCTCAGGTTCTCCACACACACAAAAACCGACATATATTATTACACTGATACACTTACAGTACGGCTTCTTTGGAGCACTGCTGGCTTGTCAAGCTATAATCAGCCACCAGTTTCATCGGAAGAGGACGATCCGTGAAGGAGAAACAGCATCTTTGAGGTGAAACACGCATTCCTAGATCACAGAAAACATAAAGTTATTTATTCAATTCTTCAGCACTTTGCGTTACATTTTTGATCAACAAAAAGCTCAATATACAACTAGACTGTGCATGACCAGTTAAACGTTTTAGCCTTTTTAATAATGTATTAATCTATCTCCTCCATACCTTCACTGAGGCTGACTGCGCACAGAAGCACCGCCACTGCGGAGAGGATGACGAAGCGAGAAGCAGTCATACTGGCCGTTCTGTTTAACTGGATCGCTGGATGAACAGAGACTCTGTTGAAGCTCTCAAGCTGGACTTGTGGTTGGATTGCTCACGCCATCAGCATTTATACAGATTGTTCTGTGATGGGGAGATCCCTTTATGGGTATATTTTGAGGAGGGGGATTTTGATTTTGAAAATCACCCACGCTGTAAAAAAGTACAGTACAGCAGTATCTGTTGTCCACACACGAGTTTATGACGTCACAAGTCATATATAGGCATTGGGTTGAACAATGCTCTCTCGCTTTGAGGGACAACCCAAAGAGCAGACTTTTCACTTCCTCTTCCAGACAAAAAAACACAGGCGTACTGAACACAGTGTGCTATTATATTAAAAGGAAATTAGATGCATCATGAACTATTATGAATGCATATGGAATTCCAGAGGAGGAACACATTAGCCACTTTTCCACATATTGTGGATTTTAAACGGAAAAACAGATGAGATGGATTGGCAAAATATAACAATTTGGCTCGAGGGTCTGGTTTTGTCCAATTTTTAAGGATTATTATTATTAGTACTGTATTATTTATTATAAAATATGCGATTGCAGGAAAAATTACATCAATGCTTTTGCGCTTTTTGCAAAAGCTATTTTTGTGAGAAAGCAAAACCATTGCTAGATTTTGATTAAAAAAAACACTTTTTTTCCCCCATCTCACATTTTTCCATTATCATGTAATATAATAATCAAATAATAATCTAAACATAGTAATCATAGTAACAATAATAATCTTACACTAGCCTATCCTGTAGTCTTCAGGGAGAACTGGAACCACATTTATAATAGTAATAATTAATACAATAACCATATTTTGTAAAATTGTTACTGGTAAATGCTTTTATTGAAAATGTATTTGTATTTGTAACTTAAACACTTAGCATCTCATTTTGATTCTGAATGAAAAATACTCTTATGTTTAAAACCTATTTTTATTAAGTTATTGTTAAATGTCATGAACATACTTAGAGAAACACTGGTGCCACGTTTGTAAGGTGCCAAACGCCTCAACAAGTATCACATCCTCTTTTGAAAAGCGGTGACAACTGTCTACTTTGAACTTCTGATATTTTACAGCCCTTCATCTGTTAGAAAAAACCAAGCAATCTTGAGAAATAGTTGTCTATTTAAAAACTTGCCAACAATTAAAAGAAATAGTTCAGCGTCCGTTAAATCTCTCATACACCTGATGAAGAGTTGCTGGACAGATGTTGATGAGTAATGTCATTTCATTCTCTGACTCAATATATTTTCATACACATTTACATTTGTCATAATGAAACATTTAAGAAGGCACTGGGTGATTTTGTGTATATCTCTCATGGGGATTGATTTAAAACACATGCAGAGCACAATGCTCAATAATACTCAATAGTAAATATATAAATCGCATCAGTGGGTTAGAACCATGTAAATGTGTTAAGGTACATTCCTGATGATTCACAAATCAGTGTTTGATTCTGCAGAACTATCAGCTAATGTGATCTTACAAAGGGGGAAGAACTTCACGACAATTTAGCATCCATTACTAATTTTATCCCAACAATTCCCAGATGACTTTTTTTAAAGTCTATCTAATGTAACAAAAGCATCCCATTGTTTATTTCAAAGGAACTCTGTTAATAACTCATCGGTACATTTGTGTTACAAAATGCAGGGGATCTTTTTAAAGGGGCTTTTTTTAAGGAAAATCAGAAAAATCAGATTTTGAAAAGTTATCTTTAGCTAAGACAGCATTAACATAGGTTAAAATAGAAAAGATACATTAAACAATTAATTTAAGCATAATTTTACAATAACATTCCTAATACGTTTATCATATTATGTTGCAACGCATTATTATGTAACATATTTTTGCTGCTGTATGCAAATATAAGTTCTCATTGATACAAAAGGGAAACATAATATAATAGTAGCTTTTATTTACAGTTTAAAGAATGACAGAAGCTTTCCTCATTATTTGACAGAAATTATGATTTGGAAGTGAAACACTCGCTCCTAAATATTTAGGAGATTGAAATACTATGTATTTATGACATATTAGATTATTTACATTACATATTTTTAACATTTACATTTAAGCATTTGGCAGACGCTTTTATACAAAGCAGACTTACATTGCATTCAAGAAACAAATTTACATTCTAATCAGTTCTTGCTTTCCCTGGGAGCTTGACCTTGACCTTGGCGTTGTAAGCACCAATGCTCTACTGATTGAGCTACAGGAAAGCCCCTTTTAACCCCTAATATCTCTATTTTAGTTAAATGAGAAGTTACAGATGCTGTCAAGAAAGCGCAATAACCTACCTACTAGTATTGGATTCACAAATACAAAAGTACTAGCTATTCAAATAACTAACTACACGACTGAGACTGCCTTACTCTCGGTTATTGAAACTCTAGGGCTGGAGAGAGCAGCTTCCAAATCAACAGTCCTCATCTGCTGGATCTGTCTGACACAGTTCCCACCGGATCTTCTTGTCAACGCTCAAGATAAAGAGCATCTCAGTGATACAGGTCTTACCTCGAAGGTCCTTCAGGGTGTCTTGGAGGCATCTCAGTCACAACATCTCTAGCTTCTGGGGTGCCTCAGGGCTTAGTGCTTAGACCACTTTTCTTCTCCATCTGCATGTCATCACTGTCACTCAGAAAAATGGATTTTTCTATCACCGCTATGCTGGTGACACACACATCTATCTTTCATTTCAGGCAGAGGATCCAACGGTAGCTCCTCACATCTTAGCCTGCCTGACCGACATTTCTTGAAAGACAAAACTGCACGTGGTCTCAACTTTTCTATTCAGTTAGGTTTGTCAACCATGACTCCTTCCAGGGCAGCCAGGATCCTTGGACTGATGATCACTTAAACTTCACTGACCACATTGCTAGATCTGCCTCATACAATCAGGCCCTTCCTACCAGGGCATGCCACACATCTCCTAGTCCTAGCTTTTGTTCTACACTGACTGGACTATTGTAATACTTTCTTGGCAGGCACGTACTGGCAAAGTTCTCTAACTGATTCATCTTTTCAATTTGCACTGGTTACCGACAGCAAGCAATCAGCAGTCTTTAGCCATGTTCAAGAAACAGCTAAATACATATCTTTTCTATCAACACTTGACCCAGTAATACTAACACTTTCTATTTTATTCTATTCTATTTTTAAAAAACTTGCTACATGTATCTTGGACTAGTCACAGCACTTAAATATTGTTGCCCTATTGTTGGTTTGATTGCTTCTATTGTTCTCTTCATTTGTAAGTTACTTTGGATAAAAGCATCTTCTAAATAATTACATGTAAATGTAACAGTGGAGACTTTGTGTGGAAACACAGACAATTATTTTAATTGTAAGACAATATAGGCCTTCGTAAAGAGTCGTATTCATCTATTTATTATCAATTCAGTAGATTGATTTCATTTTTATTAGATTTGGAGACAGAGAAAAACAACAAGAATATTAGTTTTAGTTCCTTTAAACGTTTGTATATTTAGAATTATGTTTTGGATGTCTCAGTGCAATGCGTGCCCTTTAAGACCAGAAAGAGGAAAATATTACATCAGCGAAACCGGAAAATACGTCAAAAAGAAAGATCACTGAGAAAGGAAGTGTACGACTTGGACACTTCTGGCAACACAAACATGCAGTGCTAAAATTAATATCGTGCGTGCTGTGTAATCTAAAATATAAGTTATATTTCAAAGCTGTATCGTCTGCCAAAGTGAAGGTTAATTAAAATGAATCAAGCTACTTCTGTGTGAAACTATGTGATCCTCTCGAGCATACGACCAATGCTTTAGTACTGAATGGTACATCAGGCAAAAAGTAATCTCAGATAACTCATTCTGATTAAGGTTAAGCACAAATAATTAGTTACACATTCTCTGGCATTTAGCGTACACGTTTTTGCTCTACGTTTATGATTCATTAAAAAGAACTGGCACATAATAAGAGTCATTTGTGAGCCTAAGTACACAGAAAGCAACAGACCTGTTTGTTTTTGCATGCAACAAGTGATTTCTTTCACATTCTTGCCAGAAATATAGAAATAGAAGTTATTCTCAAGACAAACTTGTTCATGTAACTTATATTTTTCATATTTTTGACATGACAGGAATGCAACCTGACCTGATCCGATTTAGTCCACGCTATTAAAATTAGCCTACAGTTTGAAAAACACCAAATTAGATCATTTGGCATTTAAAAAAGAAAAGGCCCGAATAGTATCATATCCTCTTTCGGTCTACCACACTGACCAGGGCAGATTACGTCAGTCATATTCACAGAGTTTTTGCTTTGACCAAATGCCAAGCACTTCTTCCCAAGGACTAAACGCTACGCTATTTTTCTGCTGCCATGTTTAATCATGAAAACCTGAGCTGGATACAAAACAAAAAGACTGAATAAAATGAACGTAAGTAATTAAAATATGTAGCCTAGGAGGTTTGTTATTGTTTTTTTTTATTTCTTAAAGAAGGAAATAATAACCCTTGTTTGAGGTGGAGGAGGATGAGGTAAATTAACAGTATGTTCTTTAAATCCAAGTGTGTGTAATTCATAAATAGCCTTTTTTTTTGCATAGAGCACACCCAACCATCCAAGCTAATTATTTACCATCTGCTTTTGAAGAATTTGTAAGAACAGGTCTTATAACCTCAGACTGTTTCCTCTGGAATCTTTTTTACATATACAGAAAGTGAAATGTTTGTACAGTACACTATTGTACGGGGTCACAATTCTTTCATTTTTTATAATCATGTCCTTTTGATAATTAAAATCCAAATTCCTGGTAATTTCAACGGGAAAACATGTAACAAAACTCCTCAAATCACATTTTTACTGAATAATCAAACAAACACACATACTGTGAATCAAAGGGATTTTTCTTTAATAAAAAGCAGAACCGAAATGCAGTTATAAAGAGCTGACACTGAGAAAGCTTTTCCCTTTCCATTTTCCCCTTGAGAGCCTGACCAGCCGAAAGCTTGAAGTAAGCCGCATTCCTCGAATAAAAAAAAAATACATCAACAAAAAAAGTATATAGTCTCAAAAACAATATATAGAGAACAGTAAGATCTTAATGGACAGTGATGAGAGTGAGAAAGTGTGAAGCTTCATTATTTCACTGCATGCATCTCTACTACAGCTCTCCCTGTCTGACCCTTGAACCTGACCTTGGGAAATGATGTCAGTTTAGATAAGAAAAGAATAGTTTAACCTCAGATTAAATGATCAGGGGTTCCACTATCATCAGTAAAACCGATTTTGCACCCTGTGCTCCCTTATAAGCATTAGTAGTGGTGGATCTGGAAAGGGTTAATTATGGCACACTGACCTGATTAAAGAAGGATACGCAAGATTAAAATGAGCGGTGGGTGGATGCATTGGGAATAATGCTGTGTTCCATTCAAAGTTTGATGTGGGATATTTCTATCGTTCATTTGACAATTCTTCAAAGTGTTTTAAAGTGTTCAAAGTGTTTTACATAGACTTTTAAATGACTTTTCACACTTTTCGTAGAGGTGGCATGAATACAAATTGGCCTTTAAATGAAGATGCTAAACAAACAGAAAATGTGATAACATCTTTCAATCATTATAAAAACTACTTGACGAAACTCATAATCTTGTTTCTTTAACTACACGTTATCACATACACAACCACCTGTAACTATGCTGAGTCAACTCTCACATTTAGTTGCAAGTTGAATATGCTTGATTCACTAAAAAGAATGGACTTGTCAGGGTTCTGCCACATTCGGTCTAGTGATTTCTTGGTTTTGTGGCAGAGCTCTGACACTACCGTAATGTCTTGTGTTTAATGTGTGTGCGTGCAGCTTCGAGGATTCGAGCCGTAGGCGCTTGTCTGTGTAATATGTCTTATGTGCGGATTATGATGGCCGATCCCGAGTCTTGTCTAGTTTCGGTTTTTGTCGGGATTCGGACATTCATGACCCGTGTGTTCATCCTTGTTGTGAGCGCACGAGAACAGGTGTTTGCTCGTTCTTGCGCGCTCTACGTTATGTGAGTGGGCGCGTTTTCGGGCTTGCTTGATTCCGCGTTCCCTCGTGTCTGTGTGCAGTGTTATGAGCATGCGGTTCGTGTTTTCATCGGCCACGTGCTTTCATGTTGTGTTTTCGTGTCGCGTGCAGTTTGGTTTTCACCAGGTGAGCGTCGTCTTTGTTTAATGTGAACATGCAGCGATGCGCGTCCACATTGGCTGCATGTTCATGTCTTGTCTGTTACCCCGCCCGTCTTGTTTTATTGTCATAAGTTTTATTTGTCCCAGCTGTTTTCCCATTCAATTACCCTTCCTCCTGTGTGTATTTAATCTCCTCATGTTTGCTGTCCTGGGTTGCGTCTTGGTCGTTATTTCGTCTCAACATGTCATCTCTTTGTCGGTTCCCGTGTCTAGTTGTGTCAAGTCATGTGTTCCTCCCTCGAGGTGGTTTATGTTTGAGTTTTGTTTAATTTGTTAATAAAGTTCATCCTCTTTGCAATTGAGTCCTTAATCTTTAAGTCCCTGACAGGACTCAAAAGAGTAATTTATTGAGGAATCAGACTTCCCTGGTTTGCACTTACTCAACAGGGTCATTCATTCAGGAATTGGACCTCTATGATTGTACTCACAAGTGGCATTCATTCATTCTGGAATTAGAAAGTTTCCATACAAAAAAGCGACTATGATCGCAAGTTGCGTCGTTACCAAAAAAGATCATTGGAACTTGCGACTACAGTTGGCTAAGGCCTAGGACACATGAGATGATTTTCAAATCTTGACCGATTTTAAAACTATGGCAGACCACAGACATCAACTAATATTTAGCATTATTATCATTTGAATGCACAAACTAGAAGATTCGTCCAGACCGTGAGACCTTGTTTGTTCTGAATGTTCTCGTTAGAGAACATAAAAAATGAATGTATCTATAAATGAATGGGAATGTTGTAAAAGCACTCTTAAACATTATCTGGGATATTGCTGATTCACACACACACACACACACAAAAACACCTCTTCAAATTCACTCGCCGCGCACCGAACCTTTCAACCCAACAGTGGAAACACACTTTCTGCCAGTCATTTACATGCGATCGGTGGAAGAACGGCTGTGCGAAATCTGTTAATGCCATTGGGTTCTTTTGAGCTTTCGGTATCGAATGGAACACAGCATTTGATTGGCCAATTGGTCTGTCAGTCAAAACAGGGGTGGAGCTCTACATTAGGTTGCTGTAAACCTCTAACACAGCAAAAGCAGATACATGCATCATGGGGAATGTAATCATTTGTAAATCAACATAATGTCAAATCTACGAACCATAGTAATCATAAGAATAATGATAATAATAATAACAGCAATAATAACAACTTATAACAAGAGAATTTTAGAGAGTATAAAAGCAATTGTGTTAACACATGAAGAGCGAGCTTCGGTGGATCTACCTGGGGTAGTTTTTGGGGTACCGTTGCCTGATAAGTGTGTAAACATTTGCAGGGGACGACAATCTTGGCTCAAATATGTAAACAGTGAACACTGTGGTGCCTTTTAAAGCACCATTCTCCTGTGATGGAGCCACAGCAATACTGCAAGAAGGAAAAGTGCTAGGGGAGGGGCTTGTGTGAAAAATAGCCTGTGTTAATTGCGTCTGGGGGTTCACGTCAAACATGCAGGCCACGACAAACATGGCAGTGCACTGAGAAACATGCATCTACCGAGAGATCGGTGTTAAATCCCCAACAATTGCTCAGGTTTCCCATAGTTTGCAGTGATGGAGCCATTGCCACACTTCAGGGCTTGGTCACTGTATCCCAGCGGTCAATGAAACATGGTCTTAATCGTTTTACTTAGTGTTAGGTGAGGCCATACAACGCAACCTTGTATTGTACATCAGTATATAAACTCCCTAAAAAGATGGCATGAGGCCATAGAAACCTTAGAAAGACATTAGAAAAGAAAGACACTTGCTGAGGTCTTTTGAAGAACGCTGAGGGATAGATCTTGCGGTGGAATAACTTTAAAAACACAGACGCACATGTCCATGTCCATACTTTGTGAAAGGACGAGCGGAACAGTCAACGTACGCATTCTCCCATGCAACGGCCTTCATTCGGATATCCGGGTCATGGCAACAGAAAATGGCATCTGTCCCTTTAAGGGCCCCAGAGAAGCTTCAGAAGTGCAAAGGTGAGTTCATCTTGAATTTTGTTCTTCAGTTCAGATGTAAACATGGAGAGTCCAGGGGTGGATGGAGAACCACGGACACTGCTTTCAGCTGATTGGTGGTTTTCTCCGTTCTTTCACCCCCCTCTCTCGTCTATACTCTCCATCTATGTCATCCACCGTTTTTTATGACTTACCAACCCTCTCAATCACCCAGCCCTCATCTGTCAGGAAGCTTGATGAATGCCTCCTCCTGCTGTTTTTCCTTTCACTCACTTCTCTCGCTCTCTCTTTGCCTCTCCCAGCTCTCTTCGTGGCATTGATTTTTTTTTTTTTTACTATGGCCGGGTGCTAAGTCTCCTCTTCTCCAGTTGACACAACCAATCTTGCAGCCACTGAGAGGTGGTCAGTCAATCCAGCAAGCTGAGTGATGAAGCTGAACTCCTCTATATCCTGTAAAGGGTGATAGATCAAGTCCTTAATAACTATTAAGCAATATATATGTAATATTTATCCCTGTGAATATTTGAATTAAAACAGATGTGTCAGATTCTATTGATTTTTCTGGATGCTATTCCAACACTGCGCCATGGGAAAGCACCACAGAGTTATAAGTCAGTATAACTATTAGTTAAGTGCCTGAGAGTAGTTATACATCAATGAAGCAAAGTAACATACCAGCCTTACCATATCTGCACTATATAGTACATATACTGTGCAGAGTGGGCACATTTCTGCATTCACCTACTCGACTGTGAGAGAAAAATGTGCAGCAACTTTGTAAAATAGTGTATCCCACAATGCAAAGCTCTCAACTTGACCTTCCATTTTCAGTGTGATAAAAAAGCAAACATAAAAATGTAAAATTACATTTGAACTCTTTCTTGATATATCATTTGATCTCACTGCCTGACATATTTCCTAAAACGTTTTTCTAACTTACATTTTATTAACATTTACTTTTAACATTTTTAACCTTTTATTTGAATATTTTCAGTTTAATTGTAGTTTAAAATTATGAGCTTTTGTCTTTTTATTTATTTTATTTTTTATATTTCTACTTAGCTTTAATTTGATTGTAATTTTGGTCATTAAAGTAAACAGTAAATAGTAGATTTATTTCAACATAAACTTTCAGTTTAATGCAATTTATTTCAGCTATTTTTTCAAATACTGAAAATAATTTTTAATACATTTCTTTTTCTAGGAATCTAAAGGAATAAAGGAATCTGATTCTGATTCTGATTTAAAAATAACAACATTGAGCAGTGTACAATTTATACAAGGTGTCACAGTCCCGTCGCGTCTGTCACATCCGGGTTCCTCAGTGTTTTCCAGATCCTTCCCCCCTCCTGTCTTATTAGTAATTACCCAGTTAATCATCACAGCTGTGTCCCATTTCCTTGTGTATTTATTCCTCTCGTGTCCACTTGTCATTGTCGGTTATTGGGTGTTTATGGCCCGTCGTGTGTGTGGATGCCCTCTGTGTTCCAAGTTTGCACCCTCACGTGCTTTTGTTTTCATTTCAGAATAAAAGCCTTTCAGTTTTGAGACTCCGTGTTGTTCGAGTTCTTCCGCATCGCACACCAGCATCCTTGCTGACACAAGGTAGTATGCCAATATTGCATTTTGAAACAGAAGAATGCAACACTGCTGTTGTATGACCTATGTATATTACATATTTAATGCAGCGTCCAGCGGCATGCAATTAACGTTTTGAAAAGACAAAAATAATAATTCATGAAAGCCAAGACGAGAAAATAGATGTCAAATCAAGTGTTGACAAATGACTCTTCACAGTTTTAGGGTTGCTGTTTCGGTATGTGCTATGTTCAGGAATTTATTTTTACTGTGGAATAACAAAGATTTAATTCAGGTATAGTGTACACCAGCATGGACATACTACTCAACAACAAAGCCATTTATTTTATTGACTTCCCATGTTCAAGTCATTATTTGCATAATGCATACGAAAAGGGAAGTAGGTTCATTAATCATAACTCACCACTTTCCAGTCCGGTTGCAGGCCTTCCTCTTTATAAAGGATGTAATCGATTCTTCTGCCATTGCCCTTGAGGGGGATTTTGCGCCCCTTCTGGCTGGGACAATGGTTCTTGCTTGTAGGGAACACCAAGTACTCTTTTCTCCCTTCTTCATTCTCCATCACTCTGTCAGAGAAATGCTAAATGACTGAGCGTTTACTGCGAATGCATAATCTATATATGCACACTCGTATGTGTTCAACTTACTTTTGTAGGCTCTCTGGTGAGGTGACTTCCTCATCATATAGTCCACTCGTGTCCAGCAACGTACCTGTGCAATATGCATATGTAAACACGCAATATATACAGCTTATATATGAACTGGAGATATATAAGTATGACTTCTTAAAAATCATTCAAGTAGCAGGTATTTGACATCTATGGGCACTCAAAGTCTTGAGTAACACCAGCATTAAAATGAGCTCAAGGGAAATCTTTATGAGTCACGACTGTGGTTCTAATATGAATATACATGATTGGCCATCTCCACCCAACCATTTTCTCTCTTCTGTTTTTCCTTTTAATACTTCACAAATTCTAGCATAGCCAGATTGATAGTTCCAGTACTTTCCATGAAGGTGATCCTTGAGACCACTGTTTTTACTTTAGCAATATAATTTATAAATGCGATATTTAATAGAACCATTAATATTTAATACAATTCAGTATAACATATATATATATATATATATATATATATATATATATATATATATATAATATAGTAAAATAAAACAGATGTAGCTGTCATAGGTTGTGTGGCACATAACAAACACACATTGAAGTATAAGCAGTCCAACACAACATACACACTGATGAGACTCGACTATGAAACTCAAACAGAACTGAACTTAAGAAGTGGAGATAACGAAACACTTGCACCTCAACATATTTATGAGATTGAATGAATAACCACAGCAACTAAGAAAGAAACGGCGCCAAACAAACACAAATGTCCATGTGGTGTGTCAGGAGCTTTTTTATAAAATATAAAAAATAGCAAAATGTGTAGCTGTATATATACACTCAATATAAATAAATAACTTGCATATTAAACATCATATATATATATATATATATATATATATATATATTACATACCCTTTGTTTTATTATTTTCTGTATTATATATAGTAAATTGTGTGGGATGCGAGAATTCTTGAGGCAAAATAAATGTATTGTGGACAAATTATGAGGTTGGTCACCATTACATTTTTCAGATAGCGTGTCAATCTTTGTATTCTAAGCGGGTCTTGAAACTCAGAGGACAGAAAATACAGGGTGTCCTATAAAGAAAAGTGGATCACGCCCACAAATGGCGGCCACTAAAATCAGAAGTGTCATTAAAGGCCAGTCCTCTGTCAGATCTATTTCAGAAGTGGGGCTGGGCAAGAGCTTCTCTGCTGTGGTCTCCTGCCAGCTCTTCTAGAGCACCATCTGCGTGCGGCCGCGGTGAGCACAGGCGTGTGACATCTAATTTAGCTCTGACATGGAGGCAGCTTTAAAATCTCACACAAGCTGAGACACTTGTGGAAAAAAATCTGGTTACCATACTATAAGAGGTTTGTTTGTTTGTGTATGTGTGTGAGTGTGTGTGTGTGTGTGCACGTCTGGAGAAGGTTAAAGGCCATAATAAAGTCAAAAACAAAATCTATGAAATATGTAATAAAAATATAAAATATTTAACAAAAAATATAAAAATAACTATTTAATAACAAAACAATAAAATTTGTTGTTTTAATAAAACATGTACATTAATGTTTTTGTATCAACTACACTTATGTAATGTATATATATATATATATATATATATATATATATATATATACTGTATATATAGAATGTTGATATAGTAAATACAAAATGGAGATATATATCTATTTATCATATAAATATATATATAAATATCTCCATTTTGTATTCACTATATCAACACTCTACTTCCTACATATGACATTTGTATGCAGTTCTTGAAAAACCCACATTGGTCAACCACAAGTGCAGATCTCTACCCACTAACCCACAACTCCAAAGCTTTTCTAACATTGCCTGCATATTTATATATAATATTTTACTGAACTCACCTAAGGCCCACGGTTTGTCCTCTCCAGGACCAAGACGACAGGGGTCTTTATAATGAGTGAAAAGGGAATGCTGTTGTTCCAGCTTGTCCTCTGAATGACAGAAAAAGTTTCAGAAAGGGTTACATTGCCTCCTTCTGGTCATCCACAACAGGACAGATCAATGTTGGTCACCTCCTTCCATTACTTTAAATTAAAAATTAAATAAATAACTTTCAAAGCAATTTTACAAGATACCTTAGTTATAAATATTATATGTTATTATTATTATTATTATTATTAGTTCTAGCTCTAAAATATGATGTAAAAAATGTGAAATACTGTAGTTCTTTTTATTATTAAAAGCTATAAAAAATTAAACTGTAGAAAAACTTGGAACTTTTTGCAATATTAATAATAATATAAATAATAATAATGATAATGATGATGAAAACAATATAAATAATAATAATAATAATACATAGATAATTATTCTGGCATTTCACATTTTGTAATTTGTGATTGCTTTAAATAACAACAATAAAAAAACAAAAGTATTATTATTAATTATTATTAAAAGTAATAAAAATGGTGAGAAACTTGGAAGAATTTTGCAATACGGTAGTAATAATAATAATAATAATAATAATGAGTAGAATAAACAATAATTCTGCTATGCTTTTTTACTGTATATAATAAGAATAACAATAGCAATTGCAACTATTATTATTAATACAATAAATTAATAATGGTTATTAATAAAAACTATAAAAAATAATATCACTTTTTTTAAATACTGGTGTCTTGTCTAATTATGAGTTTTACAGCTAAGTCAAATTGGGATTGTTGTTATAGCCATGTTTTAAGATAAGGACATTTTTGAGGGAAAATATCAGCAGGACTGAATTAATTAAAGTTTTTTACACTCAAATAAATAAATAAACATCTGAAGGGAATTCCACCTGGCCTGCTTATTACTTTAGTATTAAAATCTCCAGATCTTTTAAGAAAATAAATGCTAGTACCCGAAGAGCAGTTGTCAAAGTTGAGGTCTCCGAGGATGACGTCGAAGGCCACCTGGTCTTCCAGAACCTTCTCCTCCTCCATGGGACCCAAGGTGGTCCTCCTGAACTCAGCGCCCCACTCCAGCAGCAGGTCCAACTGCTCACAGCGCACCGATGCATCACCTGAGAGAGGAGAGCGAGACAGATTTACACAAACAATATCTACCAAGAACTCAAATCTAATAAAAGCACAAATTTCATTTCACAGAGGTTTTTATTCAATAAAAAGCAAACGGATCACATTGTGCAAAACAACTCATTTGATTTCGGTATAATATAATGAAATAGCGTTGAACTGAGGTGCCTCCGGTTTATCACATTTTCATGACTCGTTCTGAGGCGGTTATGGCAGATGTAACGATTTAATGAGGCCAGGGTGGGAAAACAGAGCCAAGAAGAGCGCGAGAGAGCAGTGAAGCATAGAAAAAGAGATGGTCTGTAACATCCCCTCTGCTTTGGTGGAGCTGGCAGTGGCAAGTGAGGTAAAGAGAAATAGAAAGTGAGAAAGAGAGAACAAACAGCAATTTAATTGCAAACCTCGAAGTTAGAAGTGTGTGTTGCTGGTGCTAAAGTAACCTTTAAAATCTCTTAAAGGTGTGGTTTTACCAAATGTTCACTTGATTACTTCGGCAGTCATCTATTTTTACATTGTGTATTATTTTGTTCACCTGCAATGTACACTGCTGTTCAAAAGATTGGGTTTGGTAAGATTTTTTCGTAACACTTTAAATTACAGCCCACAAAGTGGACGTAAAACAAATTAATAGCATAACCGTCTTTCAGGAATTATAGAGTACGTATAAAGTATGAATGAGTAGGAATGAGGGTGCAATATGTAAAGTTTGAGGACTAAAGGGGAAACATTTAGGAAAATGAACATATTATAAATATTCTACAATTATTATAGGCGACACCTACACATACATACTTTATACTATAATTACCGAAAGTTATGCTGTAAATGTATGCAAATTTATGTTATGCAAAAACTTATGCAGTATTTATGTGGGCTGTAATCTAAAGCATTGCTGATTTTTGTATGTTATCTTTGCATTGCAATTAAAAAACTCACACCTAAAATCATGACCTCAAACTTTGGAATGGTAATAAATGATAAAATTCACAGAGTGTCACAAAATAAACTGATTCAAGATCATTCAAAGACCCCTTCACTTGTCCAAGGGTTTATTTTGTATTTTTTTTACAGATTTATTTTTATGTCCCCTCTCAAAATATAAGAAATTTTAGTTAGAACTAACGGGTAATTACAGTATAATTACACTATAATAACAATTCTTGTTTTACATATGCAGTACTTGTTTTACATATGCAGTACTTTGTGGGCTGTAATCTAAATGTATGCTTGTGAAAGAAGTCACTTATAAATCACAATATTTGTAATATTATGAAATATTGGTACAATTTAAGATAAATGTTTTGCACTTTAATTTTAATATATGATATATTCCAGTGATGCAAAGATGAATTTGAGACATGGGGATACTTAAACTATACAAATTCGATCTCCATTATAAATAAATGAACAATTTCCTTTTAAGCTGCTTGAAATCTCAAAACTGTAAGAAACCACACTTCTGTATTTCCAAGGCAAGTAACCTCACATTTATGTGCGTGCATCAGGAGAATAACTTAAATCCACCTCTGCACTGTCAAAGTATATAACACATGCACACCCGGTTTGACAAGCTTTTGAGAATATCCAGAGACACGCTGCCTCCTCTATTAACTGAACCACACTTGTCCCTGAATTCCCTGTCCAGCATCATCTCCAGCATAATCAGGTTTCTCATGCCTTCTTCCTCGTTCCTTGCCTCATTCCCTCATGTTTCATTTATTCCTCCTGAAATAGCCCCTACTCTATAATTAGAATGGGTGGCAGACACACGAAAGCGTAGGTGGATCCCAGAATAGCAAGTAATGTCTTCATAAAAAATGAGCGCAAGAGACCATGAGCTCTAAATAGGCCTGACGCCAGGAATGGCGAGAGCCCGTCGTCATGGGAACCGGGACCCTGTGGGCGAGTGGGACACGTAGATTAATCGGAGCGGAGAACAGGGGTCAACATGCAGTGATGTCACAGGCCCTGCATGTGAAGTGCGATTCAGGTGCGTGTGCGTGACACAAGCTATTGAGATGAAGCAGAGAAGACTTGTATTTATGGTTCTCACAAACTGTTTCACTGCTCTGTGTGGAAATGTACTCAGATGTGTGGCAAACGAGCAGTAGGATCGGGACAAAGCTGTCAGAATCACTTACAATCAGCGCTCAACTCCACTGGGGTTTACGAGTGTGTCTAAAATCTGAAAAACCAACATTGTGGGACTCTTGTAATCCTGACTGCAAAAAAATAACTTCATAACAGCACTAATTAAGCTTTTTTATTATTAGAATTAGCTCAAAAGCAACAATTCAATATTATAGATCGAATATTTGAAATATAATGCTTATAAGAAACAACCAACTCTTGCTCAAAACAGTATCTTGTGTACTTTCTGTAATTTTTTGTTCTTCCTTGGTGTTTTTTTGTGTGTCATCTTTGCTTTGTTTTTTGCAAAGCATTATTTAGCTTTGCTTCCGCTATGGTAAAGAAACCTCCACACTTGCATTGCATTTTTGTGCATTTTGGGGGCGGAGCAATGAAGGGAGGGGTGTACTTCACCTTTAAGTCACAATGTCATCCCTCCTATCCCTCCCACAAATCCCTATGTGTGTGTAGACACCTACCTTCAATAGCATGCAGATGAGTACAGGTGATATATCCAACAACCCTTTGTTCCTGAGCAGAGCATCCAACCTGCACCTGAGAGAATAGAGAGAATAGAGCAGGAAGACAAAAGAGATTGAAGAGTGAGAACTTTGCCACATCAAACATGTTACTGAAATGCAAAATCATTTATGAAGTGCTGTCAAAACCCCTGAGCACTGTTACACACTCTCTCTCCGTCAGCTTCTCGTTATGCTCAGACGTTTACATACCCTTTGCAGAATATGTAAGACCTAGAAGCTACAGAAGAGACTTACATGTTTAACAGAAGACAAAAATGTAAAATTTTACCTTGATCATCCAATTCAAAAGGTTTACACCCCAAGCTCTTAATACAGCATATTTCTTTCTTCAGTGAATGTTTTCAGCTTTTGTAATAGCTGTATATGAGTCCCTCAATTATCCTCAGAGAGAAATGATGGATCAGAAAATCCTATAGTGTCGTGTCTCTTGTCTGTGTGCCTTCATGTCTTGTTATTGTGTAACCCCGCCCATCTTGTTCCCTTGTTTCCCTTGATTGTTCTAAGCTGTTTTCTGCTTGTTACCTTCATCATGTGTTCCCTATTTAATCCCTGTGTGTTTGCTGTTCTGTGTCGCGTCGTTGTCATTGCATGTCTGTTTCCTGGTTGTTCCCTGTCTTTGTGTTCTCCTGAGGCCGAGTCCCGTCCGGTTCTGTTTGTCTAAGCTTTGTAAGTCTAGTTTATGTTGAGTTATGGTTTTCCCCCTCGAGGTAGCTTTTGTTTGTGTTTTGTTTTATTTTTTTATAATAAATATCCCTTCACACCTGCATCTCTGAGTCCTCCCTACTTGATCCGTGACAAAAATATAGTGGAGAACCAAAGAATGTGCAAAACCTGGAGGAAGCAATTACTCAGGACGAACAAGAGACTCATAAACAATCATAACAAAAATGTCACAGATCATCCAGGTAACGACACGGTATTAAGAATCAACAGTACAGTAGAACCCCGACATACGAAACGCTTGACGTACGATAAAAGATTTAGAGGATTTCCGAGTTTTGTTTTGAAATTTGCGCGCCACTGACCCGTAAACTCGCACCAATCGTCCCGCTCTCCCATTGGCGGTCTCCCGGCTCAGATGCTAGCTTTCGCTGCATCATCCTGCTCTCCTATTGGTCAGCATCGCTCCCACCAGCCTCTGCGTAGTGGCGTTCCTCTCCCATTTCGTCTGTGCTACGCTAACGCTAAAGTTCGTCCGCGCTTTCGCATACAAGTTTTGTTTTCATCATGCTGCCATTATTTTGTGCCCAGTTAACAAACTTTTTCTAATCACTAGCCATGGATGTGAAGATTGTTGCTGAAGTGAAAGGGAAGAAGAGGATGCTCTCCATGGAGACGAAAAGGGAGATAATTGAGAATCTGTGTTTTTGTAGTGCTTAGAACGGATTAGGCAATTTACATGTAAAAGCCTGACCGATTTACGAAAAGATCGACTTACGTCAACATCATTATTTTCGTAAGTCTACTGTATATGGAAATTGTGAACGGGGTCATTTTTATAAATTCAGATATTATTGTCTTGTGGACTATATGATTCTGGAAGGGGTATGTAAACTTTTAAGCACAGCGTATAAATACGTTGTAGTAAGCAAATGAATAAATCAGTAGTTTTAAATGCTATCACAATATTATAATGCAGATTTTTTTTGTAAACTGTAGGTGAGCCTTAAATGACTGTAAAACAGAGACAATGAGCATGCATGTTTGTTTGTGTGAGCTTGTTTGTTCATTCTGCCATCTCTCTGTCCTCTTTTCATCCAGACGACCCATTCGACGTAAATCATTAAATGACTTCCATCGGCTCACTTCCAGCAAAAACTGCTGAGAGCTACAGTACGGCTGGACAGAGTGTTTCAACCCCTATCCAAATACTGAAGCCCTCAACATTTCAGCAGTGGGTGATAATAAATGTCATTGTTCTTTAGAGGTGATTTGTAGATTTAATTACACTAATGAGAGTCTGACCATGTCGTCTCTACCATGAGCTCATTGCATTGGATCAAACAGGACTAGAACTCTTTCATTTCTTTGCTGGCTTTTTCCTCACTCTTGTCTTCCTCTGTTCCATACCTTCATGGCTTCCCTTTCCCTTTCTGTGTCCTTGTGTATGAATATTTCAAATGTTTATCCATGCTTGGCTAAGTATGTGTGTTTGCCGTGACAGACTAGAGGAGGCAGGATGAAAGGGATGAAAATACGTCTATAGGAAATGATAAATATAACAACAACTTAAAATATTTCTACAACATTGGTCAAACACTTACCAGGACTTCTTTAAGTTTTTTGTTTGTTTTTAAGCTCAATAAATGTTCAAATTAATTTTGCGGTAGTATTGCAAATGTAATGTCAACTGGAACACAAAGCCTAAATGTTTAATTTGTGTGAAAATAGTATACATACAGATGATGAAATGGTTGTGTTTTCATTTGTGCTTTTTTTGTGATTGATTAACACCAGTTAATAATTTTGTTAAACTCATTAAAAAAGTATTAAGTAATATAATCACTAATTAAAAAAGCAATTTCTTGTTATGATTGCTAAATAATAAATCCTGATTAAAACATTTAGTTGCATGAACTATGAAGCCAGTTGAGCCAGCTTATTTTTTTAAGTGTGTTAACAAAAAACAAAAACAAAATCAAGTAACACTTTGATGAGTGAAACTGAGTGAATGGAAACAATCTGTGGAACTAGTTACTAAATAATAATGAGTTGAAGCCACTATAAATTTTTTAGTTGTAGGACCAACAATTACATTATGGTGCTTGACTAAAAAAAACTACTTTTTTGCCTAATTTTAAGATTTATATATCGGAATTACAATTGCAGTTTAGATTACACAGTTTTAACATAAACTAATAAACTTTGTGATGCATATTTGTCAGTCATACATAAATGAATGTTATCTGCTGAAGATAAGACTTCTGTAATAATAGTGCTATTAAACAGAATGTGTTTTAAACTCACAAGAACCAGGTGTATATATTTATCATCAATAAATCCAATTTGTTTCTTATAAATTTGAACTAACTGAATATTGCTTGTTCCACTGCTAGCCATATTTTATGATACCAATAATTTGTTACATTTATATAGCGCTTTTCACTGTAGTCAAAGTGCTTTAGATGAAGGAGGGGAATCTCCTCAACCACCACCAATGTGCAGCATCCGCCTGGGTCATGCGACAGCAACAATCAGTGTGCAGGAGGATTAGGCGGCCATGATGATGGGCAAAAGGCATATTTGGCCAGGAAGCCAGGATTAAACTCCTACTCTTGCAAAGGAAGAGTAAGAGTCCATTGAGGTGTAACCCTCAAGGCAAGAGGAGAAGGGGACGACCAAGAAACACCTGGCGACGCGACTTTGAGGCAGACATGACTAAGATGGGTTACACCTGGAGTCAGTTGGAGGGGATGGCACAGGACAGAAGCTTTTGGTGCTCTTTTGTGGGCGACCTATACCCTGACAGGGGTGACGTGCAAAACTAACTAACTTCCAAAGGACATCCCGGGAGTTTTAATGACCACAGACAGTCAGAACCTTGATTTATCATCTCATCTGAAGGACAGTGCTTTTTGAAAGTACACCCACACAGACCACAGAGCGAGCACCCCTGCTGGCCTCATTAACACCTCTTCCAACGGCCACCTAGATTTCCCAAGCGTTCTCCCGCTCAGGTACTGATCAGGCTCGACCCTGCTTAACTTCAATGGGCAACCAGTGTTGGGCTACAGATTGATATGGCTGCTTTAATCATGTTTCAACCATTTTAGCTATTTTTTAACCATTTCCAAGTGAATAAAAGTAATTGTTTTAACAATGAACAGGCTTATGTTGGTTGTAAGAACTTTGAATAAAGGCATTTTGAAATTATGAATATATAAATACCAAATTCTGGCATGAAACTCTAGATGGCGCAGGCTGATAGGTCCTTAACTCATTTGGTAGTAATCACGCATTCAGGACAAAAAAAAGCATGTATTTCAAAAATACCATGTTTTATAATGTTAATATTAGAAGAAGAAGATAGTTACATTTATATAGTGCTTTTCTTGGTACTTAAGCGCTTTACATATGCAAAGGGGGGAATCTCCTCAACCACCCTCCATGTGCAGCATCCACTAGGATGATACGATGGAAGCCATATTGATCCAGAATGCTCATCACACACCAGCTTATTGGTGTAATATTATGGTAATAGTAATATTAATAACATTATTGGTAGTAATAAACAACATTTTGACCAAAATAAATGTATACACATATGTATATATAAACTCACCTAAAGGATAATTAGGAACACACACTAATACTGTGTTTGACCCCCTTTCGTCTTCAGAACTGCCTTAATTCTACGTGGCATTGATTCAACAAGGTGCTGAAAGCATTCTTTAGAAATGTTGGCCCATATTGATAGGAGCATCTTGCAGTTGATGGAGATTTGTGGG
Organism: Rhodeus uyekii; assembly: GCA_037043235.1. Lineage (NCBI taxonomy): Eukaryota > Metazoa > Chordata > Actinopteri > Cypriniformes > Acheilognathidae > Rhodeus > Rhodeus uyekii. The sequence continues at coordinate 1,363,663 of JAWRVZ010000117.1, forward strand.
ATGCACATCCAGGGCACGAAGCTCCCGTTCCACCACATCCCAAAGATGCTCTATTGGGTTGAGATCTGGTGACTGTGGGGCCATTTTAGTTCAGTGAACTCATTGTCATGTTCAAGAAACCAATTTGAAATGATTTGAGCTTTGTGACATGGTGCATTATGCTGCTGGAAGCAGCATCAGAGGATGGGTACATGGTGGTCATGAAGGGATGGACATGGTCAGAAACAATGCTCAGGCAGGCTGTGGCATTTAAACGATGCCCAATTGGCACTAAGGGGCCTAAAGTGTGCCAAGAAAACTTCCCCACACCATTACACCACCACCACCAGCCTGCACAGTGGAAACAAGGCATGATGGATCCATGTTCTCATTCTGTTTACGCCAAATTCTGACTCTACCATCTGAATGTCTCAACAGAAATCGAGACTCATCAGACCAGGCAACATTTTTCCAGTCTTCAAATGTCCAATTTTGATGAGCTTGTGCAAATTGTGCCTCTTTTTCCTATTTGTAGTGGAGATGAGTGGCACCCGGTGGGGTCTTCTGCTGTTGTAGCCCATCCGCCTCAAGGTTGTATGTGTTGTGGCTTCACAAATGCTTTGCTGCACACCTCGGTTGTATATATATTGTATGAATGTACTGAATGCAATAACCAATATCATATAAAATAAATTAAAATAAAGGCATGTGTATGATAGCATATTTGTTTTTCTGTGGTATCGAAATTTATATTGAAAAATGTGAAATTTTACTGTTTTGGTGTTAGATACTTAAATGTATTGTGACAGATCTAGTGTTTTATGTGTGCGCAATGGTATTGTGGGACCTTGTACAACGTTTTATCCAAGCTACAGTCATGTAAGGTTTTGTGTTTTGATTGTGTGTGCATACATGCAAATAAGCTTTAATGAGCAGTGTGCTAATTGGAATAAGTCTGCCACTTGTGGGATCTCTTATAAGGTTAAAGATTATTTGCCCAAAGGAGAAACAGTCGGCTGGCTAAGTAAGTCCAGCACACACACACACACACACACACTCACGCACAGTAGCTGGCTGTATAATGAACTTCTTCCCGTTCTTTTAATCCACTCCTACTGGCAGCTTGAATGCTGAGCTGATAACACACACAGCAAAGACACGACTCCAGCTGAAGATGGCTAGTACTTTACACTAACAAAGCATTGTAAATAGAGCTGACCACAGCAGGAGCAGAGGGTCACGGTCTTTTAACGCTGAAAGGCGCCACTGATTGCTGTACAATCTCCAAGTTTTAAAGGGACAATTTTGCAATCCTTCAGCATTTAATTTTTTCCTTTTGAACACTATTTATAATAGCAGTCAGACTGTCTAGCTCTTAAAACAGTAATTAAGTATTATTCAACAGTTTTGTATCCACCTTGGGCTTCATTCATGAAACACAAGCAGAACTAATTTATGGGCATGTCACTCATAAATCCATTCATACGTAATTGTCCCATTGAACTGAACATGACAATTTGGGTAAGAATTGTTTTATGTACTATTTATGTTCATGCTTTTACGTGAACTTTGACCTTTAGAGTTGAACAAGCTGTTTGCTACAATAACACCCTCTGTTATGATTTCCATAAATGGTCTGGGTGGACTGGATAGTTCTGCGTTTTGAATGCTGTAGCATGAACTACTTGTTTCAAAAGAGCAATGAAAATCTTGAAATTTGTCTGTCTGAACAGAACAGGATGAGATTTCACAGATTTATTATAAAGATGCTCATCAAGACTGCATTTGTTTAATCAAAAAATACGGTAAAAAACAGAAAATTAAAGTAATACTGTGAATTTTCAGCATCATTACTCCAGTCTTCAATGTCACATGATCCTTCAGAAATCATTCTTCTAATGTGATGATTTGGTGCATATTATGCCGACATTTAGTAATAATTCTAACATGCCGGTTTTTGGGGGAAACAGTGATATATTTTTGAATTGGATGAATAGAAAGTTCAAAGAACAGTATTTACCTGAAATGGAAACATAAAAAATGTCTTCACTGTCAATTTTTATCAGTTTAAGGCATACTTATTGAATAAAAGTAAAAAACTTTTGAACAGCAGTGTAGCTTGAAGCTTTAGCACATTGTTTAGGACACTATTACAATTCCCAACAAATAAACAAACACTTAAACTTTCCTATACGCATATTGCTGCCATGGAATGTATGGACACACGTCACCAGTTTGCTAACGATCATGCAAAGCCTAAATTAGCATGTACCCTTCACATAAAGAGTGTGGAGAGCTTTTGAATAATAATAAGAGGGCAGAACATACATGCTGAAAGGCCCTAATTAAAGGGCTGCTCATTCCTACGGGAAGCATTTTTAATTAATATCTCCACTCCACACACATTCCTCCCTCTTCTCTCCCCCTGTTCAATTTACACCCCTCCCCCCTCTCTAAATTGTATGACAGAGGTTCATCTGTCTCTATTTATCAAAAGCTGACCTTTATTACTCATTATGCCCAGGGGTTAATTTTTTACTTTTATTCAATAAGTATGCCTTAAACTGATAAAAATTGACAGTGAAGACATTTTTTATGTTTCCATTTCAGGTAAATACTGTTCTTTGAACTTTCTATTCATCCAATTCAAAAATATATCACTGTTTCCCCCAAAAACCGGCATGTTAGAATTATTACTAAAGCAGTGTTGGGGAGTAATGACATAAAAGTAGAAAAATTAAACGAACTACATTTTTCAGTACCGTGACAGTAGTTCTGCTGTTTTTGTGAAAAATTCATTTCGCAGACCTTGGGAGGAGTATCCAAAGTGCATTCAGTCCCTGTGAAAGACTGAACATCAATTCAAGTAATCATCTCTTTAGTGAGTACATGTACAGGGCAAAGGCATTGTCCTTCTGCTTCTCTGTGTACAGTACTCAGTATTGAACAGGCTGCTCTCTCACACACATTCAGAGTTAGTATTTAACAGCTCTGTCTGACATATAATGGCGGCTGACCTCTTGCCCTTTTGGACAGAAAAAGAAATCAGGTCTGGAATGTGTCCAGAATCAGATACAGTGCTGAGAGAGAAGTGATATTTCAACCCTAAAAGCCTGTGCTCATCATCACCCCAAATGAGGGATTCACACACAAAAACATAACCTAATGCACAACTATAGACACAAGTTCATATATGCTAAGCATGCAACAACATTTTACAAAAATCCAGAGCACTAAAATGTTCAAACAATAATGCAAAGCACAACAAGTTTCTCTTTTACTCACAGACTCTCCATATGCTAGCACAAACAAAATGACTTCTTCTAACTGAAAATTAGCATGGCGCTACTTGTGTTCAACTGTTCGATTTATTGCAGCATTCATGAAGAATTCAAAATTTGTCGTTCAAAGTTCACTAAAACATACCCATAATGTTTGTACCCTTCTATGCTTTAAAATAGGTACAGGGCTAAAGATCAAATGAAACCTATGTTGCTTATGCTAAATGTTCCAGATTACATAAAGATCTATAATACCACTGGCCTGGACTTTCATCATTGTAATTAAATACCACCTTAGTTCATAATCCATCAGTTGCTAGAGCGTACATTCACAGCTTCTTAAATAAACTTTACAGAGAATGCTAATAACAGCAGCTGCAAGACTAATGAACCTGTCTCTACAATATCCAGACTAAAATGAGCATACAATTTTGTTTCAGAGTGAAACTACTTTGTGAATTGTAATATCTACTCAGCATAAGTGCACAGCCCCATTAAGACATATATAATGCAACAGGGCTGTATGTCCAACCATGGTTCAACAAAGAGAGGAAGCCTGCGTTTCTGAAAGCATGATAGATGAGTGTTTCAAACAAGCCCTCTGGGCTACAAAGGGCTAGTTGTAAATTATTCAGGTTGTTTGTGTACGCTCAAACCACAAGTCCAACTTCAACTCCACACACATGGTGTGAAACGTTCAAGAACTGGAACAAGCCCTAATGTCTCTTTTCGATCACATATCAGTCACATGCATCAAATGTTTTACAGCAGGTATAAAAATTGACAATCTGAATGAATTAGTTGAATATAAATGATAATTTTTAGAGATTCCAAGACATTGCAGGTCTTGGGATGCACGTTTAAAACCACACTGGTTCACATGCAATTTAGATCAAGGTAGGGTGTAACGTAAATCAACAGAAGCTAAAAAGAAGGAATACAGTATCCTGGACATAACAAATGGAAAAGATTATCAAGGCAAATGGCTTAAAATTTGACATGCTATGTCTAAATAAAGTCATACAAAAGGAGTATAAGAAGCTCACCTTGGCAAAAAGAACTCCTTTAGCAGCCAGAGCATCCTCGCTGCGCCCATTGGGGAAGCATTCATAATGGGCATCCAAAATAGGGTAGCGACTGGCCAACAGAAGCCCGCTGTTCAAGAACTTGAACCGTGAGCAACATCCTTTCCAGCCATAGCGTCCCACATCGCTCAGCACAAAGGGAAAATAGCGGTGCAGCTGTCTCCTAAGCCTGTCCGCAGCCCGCCTGTCGAAGACTTCCTGGAGACAAAGGAAGTCCAGGTTGGCTGGGAAAAAGGCAGAGATCTCATGGTCGAAGCCATCATCACCGTGACGGCGCTTGCGCCCAGTCGGTCTTTTGAAGACTGAGGTGCGGTGTTGTGAAAGGGTGTTGTTGGGGGATATGCCTCCATCAGCTGCGTGGAAGCGAACCAGGGATTCCCGAGAGGCTGTGCGGCTTTCTAAACTACCCGTATCCCCGTCCCCAGTCTGATGGTTTCCTTTTTCATCCTCGGCTGGCTCAGAATCAGGAGAAGTGATACTGATTTGCACTCCAGCTGGATGGAGAGGACAGTCTTCCGAGTTCTGAATGACGCTGCTATGTACTGGACAATCATCAGACGACTGTGGGTCTGCAAACTGGTGGACAGCACAGTCAGGAGCATGGTCTTCTGCGTTGGAGTGGAGAGGACACTCTGAGGAATTATGGGCTTCAGTGTTGTGGATGGGGCAATCCGAGCTTGTACCTCCTGAAGGGTGAACGGGACACTCGGTTAAGGCCTCACTCTCAGTTTCAGTGGTGACTACAGGCTCAGGACGATGATCCAGAGAAGACGTGCGACGGAAGCCCTGAGTGGCCAAGCTGCAGAAGGATGCTGCACTTATTGAAGTATTGGTGGGCGAATCAATATATATCTTGATCTGGGGTCTACTGGCACCGTTACGGATCCGCTTGCCCACTTCCCGAGCTCGGCGTTGAGTGTCCGCAAGGTTGTTGAAGCGTGCAAGCGAGTCTGGCAGCAGGCAAACATTGGCACTGCCAAAGCAAAAGCTGCGACCTTGTGGACGCCACTCAGCAAGTGCCGCCCCAGTTCCAGCCGCTGCTCCCTGCTCCGCCCCATGCTTGTCTGGTTTCTGGTGAGAGTAGATGTAGGGATTCCTGATGGTCTGCAGTGGGGCCCACAAGAGGAAGCCAATGAAGGCCAAGGGTAAGGACGCCAGTAACAGCACCAGGTAAAGCGGTGTAGAGATCAGGACCCCAAGTGCCAGGAAAGAGCAGGGATCCTGTGAGCGTCTACGTTTCTCCAGTGATGTTGCTACACAGGAGGCCAACAACCGGTCCAGCAGCCAGTAGCAAGGGAAAACAAAGGCCCAAGACAGACGGCTCAGTAAACTGAGGAAGGCACTGGGGTAGGGAGAGGTATGCAAGACCATTTCTGGCTCACCTTGTAGACCAACTCCCCAAAAACAAAAACAGTACAAAAAAAGAAGTACAAAGTTAACCCGCCCCCCTGTGGTGGTAAGAGGTACACTACATGGTTCTTGGGTCCTTTGCTATGTCCAACTTTGAATATGGGATATACACAGGGCTCCGTGCCCAACCTCTTCCCTCCTTGGGGGTCAGCAATACTAGAGTCTCCAAAAGAATCTGTTCATTGTGATGAGAAAAAAACCCTCCTGGGATCCAGAATATTCCAGGCACGGAAAGGGGAGGCCTCGTCAGTGCAGAGCCTGCAGACAACCAAAGGGAGGGGGGACAGAATACACAGGCAATCAGATGAAAGTAGAGGATAATGTGCAATCAACAAATTGGATCCTAGTAAAATTTCAAACGTTTTGGAGATCATGATGAAGAATAAATAATAATAGCTTTCATAGAACGCAGTGTCAGGTCATCAAATGTAGCCTGCTATATAAAAAAATAATAATAATTAGCTGCTAAAAATGCTTTATTTGCATCAGCGTTTTGAATTGGGTTTTGTAAAATGTGCAATTTAAAATATTGCTTATTGTTTATAAATAAACAAAAACAACTGACCTCATACGTGCTCATTTTTCAAACTGTGCAGCCACAATAGTATTTTTTTAGAAGAGGTCTGCTTATTATCTATTATCTGACCTACTGATTTTAACAAAGGAAAATTTGGGATAATTACCATTTTAAAAGCTACCACTGCACAGGTGTCACTGTAAAATATGATAACTAAGTCTCTTTGAAGAGTGATGGTGATTCTGCGGCTGTTACTCATGAAATAAACAGGGAAACAGACACACAAACAAATGGAGTAGATGAAGAGGAGGATTAAACTGCAACCTCACAGAGAGAGGCTGCAGTCAATTACAGTGATGAAAGATGATACAGCAACATATTCTGTGTCTTTGTCACAAGGAAGTACCAATTAAATTTGCCTTGTTCTTGAACAATGAACTCAGTGAGGTGTTGCACTTCTTTTGTTTTAATCCTTCATATTTGAATTTGTTAAATATAATGAATATATATATACAGTTAATAAACAGAGCGCACTGGAGGTAAAAACTTAAGGAAAATGTTAAAAATGTTTTTTAATCCTTTCATCTTGGGACGTTTGTATGCCTAATACTATCTCTCCACTTATTGGATATTTAATCGCCTTATACAAAGCTGAAAATCATAAACATGCCTTTTATCTCAAAATAAATGTCATAAACTCAAATAATTCTCATTAAATACATACATTTTTAAATTGATTAAATGGTATATTATTTTGAAATCATCTCATTTCTCTTTAACTACTCATCGACTGATCCGACTCTCGACTCTCGCCGATTGGTTACATCCCGCCGGAGCCAAACACACCTAATGTTTAGCCGTAGAAATGCATAATTCAGATTCTAACGGCGTGAACACTAGAACGTCACGTATTGTCATCTCATAATTACGACATGATATGAATACAAAACAAAAGATGAACTAATACGAGAACAGAACTGATAACAAGACAATTAACCAATGAAAACATGACACTAAAACAAGCAAAATACAGATCTTATGACATGAAACACGTGAGTCGACAGGGAAACATAACATGAACCAAATCCAAAATAAAAGACATGAAAACAAGAACTGAGAATATGACACAAATCCTTACAAGAAGTGACAATCCCCTGCTTTAATTATTGTAATAATTCTACAATATACAAGATGACGACATAAACAAATGCAAGATTCATGAATTAAGCTACTGTAAGTTTAAAAAGGTTGCCTTTTTTCGAAACCCTGACCTAAATGATTAAAAGCTACACACACAGATCAAAATTGGTAGGTCAATCTTTGACACGGTCAGGAAATGAATGTAACTGTTGTGGGTTTATAATGACAAGCCACTGATCTTAATAGACAAATATGGAAAGACACGTTCAGACATACAGAAAGTCTCTAACATCCAGTTGCTATGAACTAACATCATATTGCTACGATATAATGATTCACTCAAGATAAAATGTAAATAATACGAGTTGTGAACACGATTCCCCCTTTTCACACAAAGTTCTCTAAAAATATCCCTAAAGCTAAGCACAGATAAAAGTCAATGTCCCACACGCATAAACAGAGCAGTTTCCCATAACACAGAGCGTCACGTATAAATAATCCCTGTGCATCCACACTCACCTCATCTGCACACACACCTAATCTGTGGAATAATAATTTTGAGGGTTTTATCCATCACTGCCGCCTAATCTGCACTGCACTGTGCCAGCTGCATAGTGGCCTAGACGTGAAGAAAAGGTTCACCATTTTTTCTGCGGGCTGAAGCGAGAACAGGGGAGAATTTGAGCCGTCTGACATGGAGAGTGACAGACAGGGCCGTCGGTGCTTGAGAACAGGAAAAGGAAGAGTGTAGCAAATGAACGTGTGGTACTTTGCAGCTGTGCAGGCTGTACATTTATGCATTTCCGCACAAACACACACATGTGTGAGGGGGGTTAAGCGACCCTGTCTTTAGGTTAAGCTTGTCTACTGCTGAGCAGATTTCAGGTCACACACACACACACAAAGCTTGCAAAGGGAATCTGGTGCAACAAGATGTCCTCAACTCTTCACAGATTTCCAGAGAAGGTCCTGCTGTTATTTAGCCGCTAACATATGGTTTTGTAGAAGGTACACACATACTTGTCGCACTCAAATCTATACTGAAACTGACAGGTAAATAGATGTAAACCTTTCAGTCCGCAGTTAGATGATCTGAGATAGCCAGAGGAACATTTTATTGCTCAAAGATGACTCTTTAACAGCTCAGAGAACATTAGATCGCTTTGATGCTTCATTTAAAGATGCATTAAGTGATATTGACCACTCTGGGACTGTTAGACGTACACCCTCTTTCCAAACCTACAAACCTCCTGCTTTCCACAGATGTCCTGTAAACAAGCATCATTACTGACAGAAATTTGCTAAACAAAGAATCTGAAACCAGTCATTCCATGAAAAATACTTTGATTAAATTAACATGGATAGCATAGCTCGTATAATTATGGTATTATAAATTATAAATGCATGTCAGTGTTATTTTAATATTATTTACATAATATTATTGTACGTATAAATATTTTGAATGAGCTTCAAATTTAGTCATTTTAATGTGCTTTCTCATTTTAATACATGAAAATATTTTTTATTTAGCTTTAATTTTCATTTTAATATTATTTACATAATATAATTGTATGTATAAATATTTTGAATGAGCTTCAAATTTAATTTGAATTTTAGATTTAGTCATTTTAATGTGCTTTGTCATTTTAGCTTTTTAAAATATTTTTTAGTTAGCTCTAATTTTCATTTTTAAATTATTTACATACTATTAGTATTTATTCGGATTTTTAATTAGCTTTTATTTTCATTAAATATTTAAATTTCATTAAATATTTTTATTAAATTTTTCGTTTAAGTTTTAGTAATTAGAATTATTTCTATTTACCTTTCATTTGTATTTTTAGTCATTTTAGTACAGTAACAGCTTATTTTTTTAGTACAATACAACATTTCTAATTTTCTTTTTTCTAAATTATTTTTTTAAAATCTAGAAAAAACGTTTTTTTTCAATTACTGAAAATGATTTTGTAAACAACACATTTTGTTCATTTTGACATCTGACTTTAGTATCTTGTCAAATCTGAGCACAATTTGAAAAACGAAAAGGTCAATTTTTTTAATTTAGGAATCTTATTTAAAATTAACACAAAAATGAACAGAAAAAAATGTCATTTATTTGGCAAATAACAAACTGAAACAACTAAATGGTCTTTATTCACACACACAATAACCAAAAAATGTAATATTTTGTATGTCGCCCTTTGGCCTTGATAAAAGCTTGCATTCATTGCTGGCATTGTTATTATGTACAGTACTTTTCCACACTCTGTTGACTCTGTTTTAATGAAACTATTGTGCGATCTATCTTTGAATCCACTAAATCCCAAATTTGTTCAATTGGATTCAAGGACGCTTTGACTTGGCCAACTGTTACTAAAGATCTTACTCATAATGGTGGATTAACCATTACAGAAACTAATACAGCTGTGGCACAAACCTCACATCGGTTGCTGGTCTAATACATTTATTAAGCTCTGTCTGATTAACTGATGCATAGGAGAAACAATCAAAATATTACAGATATCTCACTTTTCGTTCTAGGAAATATCACCCTTTTTTTCTCTTAGTGTAGTATTGAAATAATTCTCATTGTGTTCAGGAGACATTGTGGTTTAGTTTTCATGCTCCGTGCGTTTACATTAAGTATATGCACTTAAATGTGTTGTGTGCTTTCAATGACTTCCCTTCGAGAGTCAATATTGCTCCAGAACTGACTAGAAGCCTGATAATCAAGGCAATAAACTAAATGAATGCAACCACCAACAGAAAGTCTGTTACCTAACACTTTGTTTAGAAAGCTACAGCTATAGATCCACTTAAAACACGAATCCTTCACCTTCTAATCAATACAGATCACAACTTTCCCCATGAGGAAAGAGAGAGGAAGACATTGAGAAATGTCACGCAGACAACTGTGACTGTTTACCAGCCAATTTGAAAAGACTTATTATGTGCAAGACGAGCAGAGGTTTTTGATTTGGATGATTTTGTTTATTTTCTGCAGGTGAATCTCACAAAAGCTGTCAAAAACATGTAGATGCACCCCAAAATCAACAATGACTAACTATAACAATGAAAATAAAATGAGAAATTTGGAAATTTAGAGATTTTGTTGATAAAATTATGAAAATAAATGTGAAACGGTCTCTTTAAGTACATAGATAAAATGTAAAACAAACAGAAATGAATTAAAAGAAATGTATAAAATAAAAACAGACGTGATCTTGTGTTATTCCTTTAAGAATGCATATGAAAACTGATGTCCGAATGGTGTTGAGGTGCTGATTTAGTATCTGGTAACTTTAGAGATCAATGCAAACTCATCAGCATCTCTGTGACACTTTCCTATTGCTTCATTATTAATGAACCACAGGAAGAGAGAGAGCGATAACCATGAAGAGGATAGAGGCAGCATTAACTGTAAAAGCTTGAAACATGATCCATTTACTTCATACTTTCATAGAATCAACAAGGACAGCTTAATGAAACATATTGCGACATACGCACAAGCACTGAGGTGCTCCCAACACTTTAATTTCAGGTTCATTTAGCTCATCTTTTAATTTCCTGTGGATCTTGGCCATTGCTTATTCTTGACTAATGTGTGTGTGTGTGTGTGTGTGTGTGTGCACCAGAGCGAGCGACTGACACTGCTCTGAGCACACTCTTGGGAGTTTGTTGCCATGGCGACACCGCACTCACTCGTGAACAGTATTGCTGTTGTGTATCAGTCTGGTCAATGCCCCTTTACTATGACACACACCCACATACAAACACAAAAATATTATTTAATCTCACTTATCTGTACTTCATCCGTACCTTGGTGGTCTAAACCGACTAAAGGTAATGTCTTCACGCAAACAAAAAAAAAAAAAAAAGTACAAATTTTAATAGAATAAAATAAAATAGTACTTCACAAGGAGAAGCTGCCACATCAAATAATAATCAAATAGCTGCCAAATTAAAGTTATTTACCCTTCCATCAAAGAAGGTTCTTCTATTTGCAATGCAAATTAAACATAGATTTGTTTATATTCATTTATATTAAGATTTATGTACAAATACAAATTAATGAAATATAAATAAATATCTTAAAACATAAAAGCAGACAATGAGATTTATATATATATATATATATATATATAATAGGGTTTTCACCATAAAAACATGTTCAGCATATGTATGTCTCATAAGGAGCACATCAAGTTATATTGTTACTGCAATATGTTTATCCAAGCATAATAAACATCTAAAAAAGAACAAGTTTATGTATAGTCCAGACAATGAACACAGAAATAATGTGTGAATGTTGTTCAAAAGTTTTGGTAATATAGGTTTACTATCATAGTAGATGTTAAACTGTAATCAAATGCAAATGGCTTTCTGGCCTACACTTAATAAAACTGAAAAAAGCAGAAGCATAGGATTGACAAGGGACAGCAATCACCAGACAAGTGTCTTCAAATCCCATGATGAGAACACTTGCTATATGCAAGGTGTTAATGAAGCTGGGTATTAAGCCATAGACGTTACACGATTTAAATGAGACGAGGAAATTCCAGTCAAAGCATTGCCTCTCTTGAGTATTCTCACACTCAAATATGGGCTAATTGCAGTGGAATAATGTTTGTAATATAATTTAATCTATCAACAGATCAAATGCCATTCCCGCTGAATTGTAGACAAAGCTTACTTCAGATGCTAATCAATGTGACGCCTTTGTGGAGGGATTATGAATATCAGATCCTCAATAATCCATCATTAATCAATGCACGTGCAATTCTCATCAATCTGGCAACCAAATGCTGTTTCAATAGCAAACAGTCTGCTTCACTGTGGTTATAGGTAACTGAGGTATTTTGAGTGTTTTAGCACATTGTTAAGGGGTTTCTATGGTGGTTGACAATAATACATTTGTCAATGTAAACAGTATTCATTTATAACGTGTTTTTAATACTAATCAAACCATAATTTTATACTAACAAATACACACAATGCTAAAAATATTTTTTTAAATATATACACACCTAAAGGATTATTAGGAGCACCACACTAATACTGTGTTTGACCCCTTTCACCTTCAGAACTGCCTTAATTCTACGTGGCATTGATTCAACAAGGTGCTGAAAGCATTCTTTAGAAATGTTGGCCATATTGATAGGAGCATCTTGCAGTTGATGGAGATTTGTGGGATGCACATCCAGGACACGAAATTCAGAGGCCTAAAGTGTGCCAAGAAAACATCCCCCACACCATTACACCACCACCACCAGCCTGCACAGTGGTAACAAGACATGATGGATCCATGTTATCATTGTTTACGCCAAATTCTGACTCTACCATCTAAATGTCTCAACAGAAATCGAGACTCATCAGACCAGCAAACATTTTTCCAGTCTTCAAATGTCCAATTTTGATGAGTTTGTGCAAATTGTAGCCTCTTTTTCCTATTTTTAGTGGAGATGAGTGGTACCCGTGGGGTGTTCTGCTGTTGTAGCCCATCCGCCTCAAGGTTGTGGGTGTTGTCGCTTCACAAATGCTTTGCTGCAAACCTCGGTTGTAACAAGTGGTTATTTCAGTCAAAGTTGCTCTTCTATCAGCTTGAATCAGTCGGCCCATGACCTCTGACCTCTAGCATCAACAAGACATTTTCTCCCACAGGACTGCCGCATACTGGATGTTTTTCCCTTTTCACACCATTCTTTGTAAACTCTAGAAATGGTTGTGTGTGAAAATCCCAGTAACTGAGCAGATTGTGAAATACTCAGACCGGCCCGTCTGGCACCAACAACCATGCCACGCTCAAAATCGCTTAAATCACCTTTATTTCCCATTCTGACATTCAGTTTGGAGTTCAGGAGATTGTCTTGACCTGGACCAACCCCTGAATGCATTGAAGCAACTGCCATGTGATTGGATAATTAGATAATTGCATTAATGAGAAATTGAACAGGTGTTCCTAATAATCCTTTAGGTGAGTGTATAAGCAAATAAAAAAACAAAACATGCAACAAAAATATCATAAATAAGATAAAAATAAAATGAATATGCAATTGAAATTGCATAACAAAATGTCATTTCCACCAAAAGTGCAAGAGACTAGATTAGACCATAGGTTCTATCCTCCCTTTCTATCATGAGTCTAACCCTAAACTATCCCTGAATTTTAAAGCAGTTTAATGCAGGGAACTGAATTACTGCCATTAGAGGAATGATCATTGTGAATATCTGTCGCCCAAAGTGCAGCAGTTAACTCAAGTCTGATTCGACTTCCATTCAGTGGGGAGCGGCCATTACTCACCCAGACTCCCTGACACCTGGTTACACAAGGTGATGAGTGCTTTTACTGTGTGGGCGTTTGTGAGATTGAGTGGCATCCAGGGGCAAGGCAGACAGAGAGTGTTTGAGTGAAGAAGTGCGTAGGATGGATGAGGAGAGGCAAGGTGCCATCAGATACAGCTGCACTAGATTCTTCTCACTGTTCATTTCTTGTGATTTGTGTATGAATATACTGTACAGAGGGGCTCAACACTCTGAGACCACATCGAAAACATGCATTATTTATTTTGAAGCCTCGATCCAAAATGAACAAGAAATATTTAAGATTATACACGGTCACAAATCAAAATGTAAGCAGATTTGAGACTTTGACTATGTTAAATCCTTGGTACAAAAGGTCAAATCCACAGAGCAGCTGCTCTTAAACAATCTACAACCATGCTGGATAACGGGGATCATCACTATTTAAAGCGAATTCAAAGGCCAAATATTGAAATATCAATAAATAAATATTTTAAAGAGATTTTTACTTCAAATAAAAATAATTAATATTTATGCATTCACTCAAAATTGTTCATTAAACATTTATTTTAATACAAATCTAGCCCTTTTTTTCTAGTGGTCTAATGCAAACCCTATAGTACGTGTGTGTTTGTCTTGAATGAATTAAAGCTCCTGCGCACAGTTTGTGGAATGACGGCAGAGGATTATGATGATGATTCAGTATTACCCATCATGCTCTTGGGCAATGGCCCATATGGGCACCCCCATCTCTACAGGGTGCTTGCTCTAAATATACTCTCAAATCTAGATCATGCTGGATCAATACTCTGCTACAAACACAAGCACACAGTTTCCACTATGATTCCCGTACTGTGTCTACAGGAGGAACAATTCCTCTATGATAGTTTCACTGTGGCCATTTAACCTGGTTCTCCTCTCCCCCCCTCCCCCATCTCACATCTCTCTCCATCTCATTCGCTTTTTCCATCTAAATGCATGACCCTAAGTGATCCACACAAATACAAATTGCTTTTGGACTTGTGGCTGAACACAAAGACAACTTGCAAATCAATAAACCCTGACCTGCCTTTGAAAGCACACATGTAAGCAAATGAAAATAAAGCGGGTACAAACAAACACACACACACACACACACACACACACAAATAAAGAGAATCGCATCATAAATTCAAATCCATACTCTCAGGAGGAACTGATATGTATCTGTGTTGTGGATTTGATTGATTTACTCTATATTGCTCAACCACTGAAATGTGTCTGTTTTTCTCTCCATATCAGTTTTGCCTGTAGATTTAAAAAGACAGATTGAAAAGTAGTGTACAGTCAAAACAGTATCATGCATAGTAAAGGAAAGCAAGCCACAATCAAAAATGTCATCCAAAAGTTCCTCAGCTCTGATGCAAATGAGTCATTTGCTTACTTTATTCTTTCAATATTTTCTTTCCCCACAAAACTAGACCTGGTGCTCTGATTTCTGAATGATACCGATAGTCAATCCATTTTATGATTGAAAACTTGTTTGATAACAATCTGTTAATAAACTATTAAATCTCAAATCCAAAATCTTATATGCTTAACCTTATAAATCAAAACAACAAAGACTTAAAAAACACAGTACTTTTGTAACCGTTAATAAAAAAAAGCTAATTTTTGGCTTCTGCAATGGCAGTCAAATCAGACCAATAATTTAAAAAGTTTTTAAAGTTTTTGTTTATTTTTATTCTATTCATTTCTAGTCAGCCAATAACAAATTAGACCACCAATTTGCATCATTACTGTTACCCTTAGTCCTGTTTGTTGAGTCACCTGTGCACTTCCAGTGTTTAAAGTCATTTGTCACTTCCTGTGTGTAAGGTTAGTTGTTACTTCGTGTCGGGTGTGTCATGTTTCACTCCCGGGTCCCTTTTGTGTATTTTCATCGTTAGTCTACCCAGGTGTTCGTCATTCCCTTTTGTATAAAACCCTCTTGTGTTTCCCTTGTCTTGGTCGGTTCTTAAAGTAATGTAGTTATGTTCAAGTGTGTGGATGTTTTCATGATGCTTGTTCTGAGTTATGTTTAGTTCTGTTTTTGCACAAGTGTGCTTCTTTGAGTTTGTATTTAAAGTCTTTTGTTTTCGTTTGAACCCTGCCTTGCCTCCGTCTCCCCATTCCGCATTGCAAACGATCCCCACTGCGTAACAATTACTTTCTATTCATGGGAATGGTCAGGTTACAGCCTGAACTATAGAAAATATATTTGACTGTTGTGATAGTACCGTAATATAATGATAGTATCATATTTGACCATATTAATATTCACGTACTGTGGTTAGGAGAAAAAACTATTCACTATCGCAAATTTTAATTCTTTAAATTAAATTGCTTTATTTTAGTCCTTGCTTTCTGTCTACAGAAGTTACCCAGTTTTGTTCCAACAGAGGGTGAAATGTGTCATTATCCATACGTGTCACGTGACACTTCACATCACAAAGTCAATTGCAATCAATTGCAGTGTTTCCCACACATTGATTTATTTGTGGCGGCCCGCCACAATATCAACATTGACCGCCACAAATAGATTTAAACTGTTCCGAAAACTGTTGTGCGAGATGTGTGGGAGAAGAGTTGTCTCCTTTTTCCTTTAGCGATGTTTCACTTCATGAATATTAATACAGTAATGAACAGCTCTCATCCATGCTATCTTATTCCTAATTGACAACAACTCATCTGTCTATTAAACCTTTGACAAAATCGTATCACAACATTCAAATCTGTGTTGGCACTGCCGCTGATCCAGAGAGAGCAGCTGTTATTATTTCAACCTCATAGTATCATTATTTCTGTGATTCAATACTCAAATTATCATAGAAGTACTGGGATAAAAGTCTATAGTAACGAACAAAATCCTTATCACCTTTTGAAAAACGGTGATACCAATAATGACTATATAGTTTACATTATTTTGTCACTTGGTGGTCACAAATGAGTGTTAAAAAAGTGTCTGTCATTGAATCATTTATTCAAGAGAATGTTTCTCTGTAATGTATACTGCTTCTGAAATAAATAAAATAAATAAAAAGATGTGATGAATGGTTTTTGCAAAAAACCTCTTATAAATCATGTACAGTCTGTATAAGTGCATGATTTAACTTTTCCCCATGGTTAAAAAAAACAACAGAAAAATTGCAATATCAAATCACAATACTTGAAGAATAACATTTCTTAAAAATCGCAATACATAATGCATCTGCATCGATATCGGTAGGTTGGTGAATCGTCCCAGTCCTGCTTCTGCCATATTACATATCCAAAACAACATGGTAGAATTTCCATGATACATGTATAAATAAAAAAACAATTCAATTAAAATAATAAAACATGGAATATCAATAACGATATCTGAGGAGCATAAATAATTCAGCGATATTGGATCCAATTTAAATTGAATTGGAAGTAAACAAAATATCGGAATCTAATTTAACACCATAAATAAAAAAGTATCCATTGACGAGACAGCTGGTTAATTTCGGAACAGACACCAGGTTAATCGGCCAAGACAATAATCTCAAAATAGCCTGAATCTAATCTGCCTGCTCTGAAATATTGGTCTATAACTGCGTTGTGGTTCGTCCGTGCCTCAGTGAGTCCATCATGTGGCTTGAGACAGTCAGAGTAGATGTGTCTAGTTGAGAGCACCTGATCCTTCATGTCTTATTACATCACAGAAAGAGCAGATGAACAGAACGAGACAGGCAGAGCCCAGAGCTCCAGAAGAGGACGGGAGGGGTGGAAAGGGGGCGGCATTGTCAGAGCGAACTCAAGCATACGAGAACAGAGTTGCCAGGGAAACCGCCCTGAAAACCAAACGCCACCTTTCAGGCAGAGGAAAAAGAGGTGAACGGTAGGTCATGTGTGTCAGAAAAAGAGAGAGAGGATGTCCCAGCAGGACAGAGATGCTGCACATGTTCTTTTGGTTCTCCTGCTGATCATAACAAGTTCTGTGGCAGCATATCCGCACCTACGACACTCTCTCCAGCTGCCTGGCACTGCAGCAGATCACATTAACATCCATACGTCTCTGATGAGTAGAGGTGCAGGGGACCATCAAGCTTAAGTTAGGAAAAGTCCTAACGCTCAGCTCAGCATTTTTACTGGAAATATCCTAAACACAGCCTCTCACAAAGCCCATCACCCCTTCACTCGTTCATTCTCTCAGCGTCGCTCGGTTTGGCTGCATCATTCACCACAGTGATACTTTTATAAGTGATTTACAGCGGTTTTACCTCGTGTTGTTAACATTAATTGTGATCGCTATTGTTCACGTAGTGAAATATATACGTACAGTACAGCATATAGACAATGACCTCAAGATGAGTAAGAAAGAAGGGATGAAATTCTCCCTGTAAGCAGTAAAACCCTCCTCTCGTCTCCTTCACGCCAGCAACGATGCTACTCAAAGCTGAAGTGCGTTACAGTAAATTATCAAGTATTTCTAGAGTTTAATTGTCAATTACTAATTAGTATTTATATGAGATCTATGTTCATGTGGAACGAATCGAGTGATTTTTATTGCATTCTTATGGGGAAAATTGTTTTGGTGTACGATTTTTTTTTCAGTTACGAGCTCTTGGAACGAATTAAACTCGTAAACCGAGGTATTACTGTACTTACAAACAAAAGAGGATAGACAATGAGAAGAACTATTCCCTCAATACTAAAATAAAAATTTGCCTCACTGTTAAGTGGTTAAAGTCCTCTGAAACGGTTACAAAATGTTGAAAAATACCCAAATAACCACAAAAGTGATATTACAAATCAGACACTTTCCCCCTGCATACTTCATTTGCAAAAACAGAATACCAGCATCAACCACTAGGGACGTCCACCACCCCCCACCCACCCACCGCAAAAAAACAACAACCAGACCCCCCAGAAATGATCATGTGACTTTGACACCAGCACACATTTCCACATTTCCAACCCCAAACTGCACACATGCACAGAAAAGCCTCTCATCTGTTTCGAGGTCAGCTCACATCCTGCAGGTAATGACAGACCTCGTCCCTGTGCCGACAGGGCCCTGACGGGACGGAAAGAGCAGGGTGCATTAGGGTGGTTCTGATCCGAAGCACCCTCTGTAATCTGCCAGCAGCCATGGCCTTAAGCGCATACACCCACAACCAGCGTCTCTCAGCCGGGCTGAGGCTCTCAACTGGAGGTTCTCCCATAACCACAGCCCTAAAATAGGGACGGAGCCAGAGTTAGAAAGAGCAAACCCTAATCACACACTTCAGCTCTAATCATGTCAAACACAGTTATCTCCATCCATACACGTGATTCCCACAATTATTGTGATTATCATTATCACACAGCTAAAGCGATCCTATATCAAAATAACATATCACTTCACCAAATGCCTGTCAATCCATTAATGGATGGATGGCTAGGTAGCGTTAAAACCAGAGCTGAGCACAGCCGCTGTTCTATAAATGACCTACAAGGACACACACACACACACACACACACACAATCGTATTGTGCTGCTCTGGCAGATTAACTGAACAAAAACCAAATCCTTCTCTCTCGTTGCATTCATATTTCCCTGTGTACCAGTGGAGGACATCTAATCTCTTCATGTTAATGCAGTCTGTTCACAGAGCACTGCCAACATCAGCCAGAACACATATACACACCGGAGCGAAGTCTGCCGCACAAATGGTTAGGGAAATATTCTTCTTTAGACAGATTTAAAGGGATAGTTAACCTAGAATTTAAATTCTGCTCCCCTGATGTCCCTCCAAACCTGCGTGACATTCTGCTCTACAACACAAAGGGAGAATTCATGCACTTTTACATGCAAATACAATGAATGGACACTGAAGTGTCTAAAAGTTTGCAACAGCACTGTTATATTCTGTTATATTCTGTTATATACTCCTCCAGGAACCGTCAGATGTAAATAGACATTCTGTGCATGGGCCTTTTATTTCAGTTAAGAAAGTAGTTGGACTGAGAGGTTCACATAAAATCTTCTGGTTAAACGTATTATCTAAGGTCTATATCACCAATTTCAATCAGTTCATAATTGGATTTGTATTGAGTTAAACCCTATTGATTGATGAAGGCTTTTCAGTCGAGCTGAGCGATCAATCTGATTATTAACAGATTGCAGGGTTGTATTTCAACGTACACCAGTGATTTGATCTCAAGAAATGGTTCGGTGAAGTTTGTGAATCGGACTGGTTTTGTGAATCAAATCATCTGACTCAAAAGAACAATTTTTTGGTATGTTTCTTCTATGATATAGTATGGCTATGGATTATTGTGCACAAGTCATACGGATCATCCTTACATTGGTTCATGACGTTTATGAAACAGAAAACCTGATCATTTGCATTTGTAAATTAATCAATTAAACGGGTTTGTGAATAAATTCAGCTGACCAATTACAGTGGAACCCGGTTATCTCGACGGCCTCGGGGATGCAAAAAAACATAGAGATAACCGATGATCGAGAAAACCAAAAGCCAATATGGCGATTTGTTTGATGAAGTGATTGGCATGCTATAAAAATGTACATACACTGTATATGTTTGCTAACAACAAAAGGCATATGTGCACCAACTAACAGCAGAGATTTACCAGTATACAATAAAAAACACCTTCCATTCTCCATACAAACCTTTAATTATTTTCTCCAACATTGCAAACACAATTTCGCTCTCAGCGTAAACACAGACACAACACACATAATAAACACATTCGCTCATAGCAGTCATTTCGACACAGTTCTGATAGTATTGCACACGCGGTTATTATGGTTTCTTTACAAACTCTAAAATGCTTTGCTGCTTTTTGTCTTTAACGTCTGCTTGAAAACAAATGCTTCTATCAGTAACGACGTCTTTGTTGATGTCACTGTAATCTGGGAATTCCTGCGCCTCTGTTGGTGTGTAATTTGCGTTGTGTAATTTCGAATTCACTCTAGAAACACCAGCATTCGTCCCATAAAAAATCAACAAAACAATCTACAAAATATTGTGTATATCACAAAAAAGTGCTCGAGGTCACAATTATAACATGAAATCATCAATTACACAACATACGGCCCTTATGACATGACCACACAAACTAAAGCGTCCTACCGCTGTAAAATCACAATCTGACTGCAAACGTAAAGCGGCCGGAAGGACTGGAAAGACCAAAAATGGTCATGGCATGACGTGTAACGTGAACTCAGCGCATGCGCAGTGATCTAGGTACTATCATTAGTCACGGGATCGAGATAACTGATATTAAGTAGCGAATTTGTCCCTCTTTTGTGCTCGAGATATCAGGATTCGGCGACATAAAAATAATCGACAGAACCGATAAGAAAATGCTACGAAAAATAGGGAGTTTGGCGGTTCCACTTCAAAAACGTCGACATAATAGGGTTAGCGAGTTAACCGTGAGTCGAGATAAGTGAACTCCACAGTATTTGAATAAAACATTGTTACCTGATTATCGGCTTGAATTTTGTGTGTTTCCCGCACAGGATTGCATTGCATTTGCATTGCAGCAGAATGTTTTGGATTAACGAGCATGAATTGTACAGACCATGATATTTTTTAGTATATTGATGACACAAAACTAAAAAATTCTCTTGATAATTAGCATTTGATAATTTATGAAAGAATCACTCAAACTGGTTTTGTGATTCAAATCAGCCGACTCAAATTCAAAACTATCGGTTTGAATTGTTCTGTTTTCCTCACAGCGCTATCGTATGGTTTCAGAATGTTATGGAAAATCCTGCATGAGTCATACGGACCACGTTTATAATATCTTTATGATGTGTTTGCATCCTGTGTGAAGTTAGAAAGCCTCGATGGCATGGAAAAGAGTAACCAACACAGTCTAAGTATCTTCCTTTCTGGGAAAGAAACAGATTTAGAACAACATGAAGGTGAGTAAATGAAAAAAAAGTAATTTCTGGATGAACAATCCTTTCAGAATCACGTCTCAATCTAGAATTTTAAGCATGTATTTTTAAATACACTTGGCAACTAAATTTCCATGTGCAAACATTGCTTTAGTCCATCGCAGCATGAGAAAACACGAGCAAACCTCACACAGAATGGATTCCCTGTGCCTGCTGTGTCATTCAGCACTCAAAAGCATCCTTGAAATTCAGCCGTGTTTGAATGAGGCTGAACAAGCCGTGTCCAAAACTCACACATTCACACACACATGTGCCCTTGTGCTACACCTGCCCTATTTCTGGCCCAGCGCTCCCCTAGTGTAACGTCTGTTGACCTGTAGCCAAACTAAAGACCTGTTCTTAAAATAGACTGCCACGTCACTATCACAATCCACCCTAATGCTACACACGATTGCTTCAATACATTCCTAATGTTATGGTATAGGACATTGTTATTCATATTTGAGCGTATTTTATGTTTAATAATAGTATATTTGTTCTGTGTTTATTTTGTTTGGGCATTAACGTGGTGTCTCTTTAAGAGATTAAGGATAGTGATGTCTAGAGGAGGCGGTATTTAAGCCAGTAGGGGGCAGAACTTCCTTTAGTTTCCAAAAGCAGTTGGTTTTTCTACCTGGTCTGTTGTTTTTTTCAGCAAAAAATAGTTATTGGTTAAGAAACATTAAGATGTATGTAAATATTTTACTGACAGATTTTCACCAAACCATGGAGTTTACTGTCGAGACTGAGGAAAATAACATGATAAAATGTGGTATTTTCTGCACTCAAAACCCTGCTGTGTTCTGATTGGGTAAGAAATAGTGTGGGCAGGTATGTGTTTGAGGGTGCATTTATGGGCATATGTAAGTCTGAGAAGATGTTTTGTTAACTAAAACTGTTCTGAAACTGAAAACGACCAGTGAAAAAATATTTTGACAAAAAACAAACAATAGTAGCCTAATAAAACTAGCCAGTTTGCAAAAAAAAAAAAAAAAATGCATTGGATGTGCATAGGATTTACATTTAAAAAGTCAATTACAGTTTTTAGAGTAAAACTAAAATTGATTATGCCACAATAGTAACAAAACAGTCTCGTTCTTCTTTATACAAATTAACCCAAATTGTCTCAAACTAAATTGTTGAATACAATTATAGATTATACAGCATGATCCGCACAAACTTTGGCAAATTCAGCGACTGTAGTTGTTCTCTAACACATGCCATCTGACACAAGAGCTGAACAAATCCAGCCCGTATCGCTGAATCATAACGGCTCCAGAGATGCCAGAGCGACAGTAGTCACACTTTACATTCATGATCAAGCTAAAACACTAAATAAGAGAGTAACAAAAAAACAGATGGAGATCATCTGGAGGATTATTCAAATAAAGGAACTTCTCTGTTCCCTAGGATCAGTTTAAGAAGAAAACAATCATTTTAGTTTTAAAGGATCGGTTAAATTGAGTGAAACGGTCAGTTTCTTGCAGTAAAACAAAACAGTTAATAAACCATTGAAGACTACTGTGAGGTTGTTAATCAAAATTAGAAAGTTCTGTCATGAAACTCTAGATGGGCTGAAAGGTCCAGTTGATTGGTTCCTGCTGTATCAGTAGCCAATGAGCTGTTGCTCAACCTTCAAATACCCGGTCAGCATTTGCTGTAGCAGTTGCAGAGTGCTTTCAGAAACCCTCCTCCCTCCCCAGCTCCACCTGTATAGATCTGCTAGAGGTAATTCACATATGTTGTATTGTACAGCAGCAGCATGTCTTACTTGCTCACAGCAGTGTGTTGTGTGTGTTTTGGCAATACCGAGTCCCTCACTTACTCTGCAGCAGCAGCAGCAGATCTATTCCTGTTGCATCATTCACCACAGTGATACTTTTATAAGTGATTTACAGAGGTTTTTACCTCATATTCTTAACATTAATTGTGATCGCTATTGTTCACGTAGTGAAATATACACGTACAGTACCTCTAAGCAGTAACTGTCAAGGTTCATGAATTCAGTGTCTCCTAGTTCTGCCTGAGTGTGTATGTGTGTGTGTGGTCACTGAGAGTACCTGAATCTCATGTCATCTGCCTATCTCCCCCTTTCGTTAGCGGCTTCCGCGAATTCGTTCGTTCGCAGCTCCAGCGGGTTCGTTCGTTCACGGCTCCCGTTAATTCGTTTGTTCGCGGCTCCCGTGAATTCGTTAGTAAAATGGGCATTTATGGTCGTGTGGAACGAATTAATTGATTTTTAGTGCATTCTTATGGGAAATTTGTTTTGGTGTACGAGCATTTTGGTTTACGAGCTCGCTCTTGGAACGAATTAAACTCGTAAACCGAGGTATTACTGTACTCTCAAACACAAATGTATGAGTGTATATATATATATATATATTTTTTTTTTTTTATTATGTTTATTGCAAAATCTGTTTTACCTTTAAAAAAAGTTTTACCTTTCTTTTTGTCTGATTTTCAGATACATTTAAATCAAATTTTGTAATGAGATTCTATAATAAATGTATAAAATGTGCTAAAATTAGTTCACTTTTGAGAACGATTTTTCCCCCAATTAATTTATCACTTATGTGTGATTTATTTTTAATGGAAATAGATTTCCTTTACCCCAATATTGCTGTCAAAAATAGAAAAAATTCAATTCTTTTTTTTAAATGTTTAGGATAAAGATGAAAATTAACTGACTGCATCCTAACCTAGCAAACTGAAGGCTTATCTAAATTAAAGTATATCTATCCAAATTTCTCCAAAAACGTTAAAACGTTATTCCCATTCCAATCGACAAATCACACGTAAAGTTTGGACCAGGATGTGATAAATGTATCTGAAGTAGTCAAATGTGTCGCTACCTGAAGAATCACCCACATATGATTTGCATGAGGATAAAAATGCACAGGTGCAAAACAGGAAACTGAAAAAGTAGAGTTTGAAACCATTTTAAAAAGAGAAGAGAACTGGACATTATGTCATTCTTGGAGAGTATATATTTATTTAGTGGCTTCCACTGAAGCACATCCTGCTCAGGCAGATTAAATGTATCATGCTTTTCAGCTCTTAAGGCGCATATTACGATGACACAAGCTTCTCTCAGCTGTTCCTCTAATGGTTTCTGCATAATTACTGAGGGTATGGCTATCTGCCTGAGAACGGCACGTGAACACGTCCTGATGGTCGTTTTGGCACACTGACCGGAGTTTGTGACATGAACCGGTGTTGTCTGGTGTCCTGTGCTTGTCTCACATTCAGATAATGTGCTCTAATGAAGAAACTTCAGCAAATCCAGTGAGCAAATGACCCGTTGTTTCAGATTAGCACTGCGTCATCACTTATTTCAATACAGTGACCACATTTCCCTCGCCCGCTGTCGTGACTTGGCCTAATGCCTATCTTGAGAGGCTCTCTAAAGACCGGTGGAAAAATGGACCTATAAATCTGGAAACAACATGGGAGGTTTAATGGCTAAGCCAAAGCTATCTTCCAATAATGATGCTTAACATCACACAGGGGGGAAGTAGTCACGCAGTCTATTAGTGAGAAGCGCAACTTAAAGGGACAGTCCACCAAAAATCAAAATCTTAATTTATTTACCCAAATGTTGTTCCAAACCAGGACTTTTTAATCTTACAAAAAGGTAAATGACTCTGAAGTCTTGCAATGTAGAGCCCAAGACATATGGACATACGCATTTTTATGATGGGTTTGGGTGATTTTTGCAATATTTTTATTGCATTTGCATGTAAAAATAATAGAAATCCTTCAGAATTTCTCCTTTGTTGCTTCATAGAAGAAGAAAATCGAACTGGAATGGAACCACATGAGGGTTAGTAATACCAACATTTTAATTTTAGGGTGAAATCGTTCATTTAAGGAACGATTGGGACTTTAATGCAACCATTATCATGTATTTTTAGGTCATGTCGGTGTGTGCAGGTAGAAGCTCAGCCAGAATCTCACAGGACCACACCAACTTTTTTTTTTTTTTACAGAAGTGTGTTGCTTAACACTACAACTACCAGTCCCTCGTCAAAGAGAATAATGCACCTCTTTTTAGCCGGTATAGCATCCACATGGTGGCATGGAGAACAACCAGACAAATAGGGTTAAAGAAACACAGCCGCTCTAGCTGCCACACCTTGATCTGTGGTTTAAACTGCACACTAAATCACTCCATCACACTACAATTGTGAATTCTATGCAGTCTTGTTTTCAACTATGCATATGAAATTATGGATTTAAGGTGCAAGATCCTGTATCTGAAAATGCACCTTTCATTGTTAAGCATGAAACAGTAAACACTGACATATTCCTACACATTACTGTCAGCAGGGATGCAGTAATGCATACCTGACTCTAAATGCATGCCTTGCCTGAAAGTGATGGCTGTTGGAGGCAACTGCATGTGTCAGAAAGAGGCTCTCTGGATGAAGTGATCAACCATACGAGTCAAACACAGCCTTGTGCACATGCAAAAATTATTCAAATCTCTCGCCTCCAATGGTGATACGAAATCAAATCTTTAAAGCCAGAGGCAGTGCATTTCTGTGAAACAATTCATCAATAAACAGTCTAACATTAAATAGAGCAAACCGCTTCCAGGCGCACAAAGAAGCGTGTTAGGTGATGCTGATACACTCACATGCAAACCCTTCTTCCCGTTTCAGCTCTCTTCGTAACTTTTCCTTTTAAACCAGTCGAACGGGATATTTCCAATACTCACAATTGAGTTGTCTAACAGGTAAGCGCCTCCTTTTGCGCTATTTCCCTGCGAGTTTCCAGATATCTGATTTCCCTCGCCGCGTTCCGCCTCTCCGCCCCGCGTTGCAACTGCTGACGACGACGCTGAGTTTCTTTCCAGCACCAGCGCGCTTTGAACAGCTCCACTGACGTCACTCCCCGCGAAACCAACCGACGCCACGCCTTTGAATCCGCTGAGCTGGAGACCCCACCCAACAGACGCTCGTAATTGGGATTCGATTCGTTCACATGATTCGAATCTTTTGAATCGGCTCACTAACAAGATTTTGTTTAGTGACTGAATTTGGAATAGCATAAGGCAGTGTTTTTCAACCTATTTTAAGCCAAGGTACATGTTTTCATTGAAAAATATAACAAGGCACACCACCAACCGAAAATGTAAAAAGAAAAGTAGCCTATATTAACAATATACAGTCATTCTTATCAAAGTGTCTTGAATGGGAATCAAATAAACACAAAAAAAGTATTAAATGATAAATTAGTTTTCAAAAAATGTTTTGTAGACCAATTAGGTGAAATTTAATAATTTTCCACTGCACACCTGACGATCTCTCACGGCACACTGGTATAAGGGTCCACATGTTCTTGACATATTGATTGTCCTTTTTTATCACTGTTGTTTTTCTACTGGTAACAGCAATGCAAAATGTATGGTCATTGTGGTTTTACTAGAAATTCACTTTCAAGGCCCGTTCCCGTTCACATCAAAAACTTTATTCAAAAATGATGCAAGCTTGAAGGCTCCATATTTCATGTTACATCCACGGATGATCGCTCATGTGCGGATTAATGGCCTCCCGAACGTCCGTAATAAGTTTGCTGATATATTTCCATGTAGGTGTCGTAGCCTTGGCCTGTATACCTGTTTATTGTTTATATGGCCTGAACCACCCAATCCCAGATAGCACACATACATCTGCAAGATGTCTGTTAAACGCTTCACCTGGAAAGCATCTGCAGTGTACAAACATCTGAGAAACGTCTTTAAGATGTCAGTTACATACATAATTACATACTAAATCATGAACATCTAAATATTTTAATGTCTGGCAGGAAATGTCCTAGAGACATATTGCAGATGAACAAACACTATAAAAAAATGCGTCATCCAGATGTAAACACACACATCAAAAAGACGTCTCTGAGATGTATGTCTTTAGGATTGCCTGGATTTTGTTCTCAAACCACTTCCTGAGTTGATCGAAGTCATGTTGTACTTTGATATACTCGCTATTTAAAATTTAAGACGAAATTTTCCTTTAAATGAACAAGATGCCTCATTTGTTCATTTCGTTCAAGAACGAGTCTGTGTCTGAAATTGCATACTCTGTGCTTGACTGTTTTCCTGACTTTTAGTCTGAACAAAGTGGATGAACAGAGGAAACGTTCCAAATTGCATAATTCCCTACTATATATTAGGCAAAAAAAACAGGCTGCGCTGAAAATCGCATACTCTCATAAGTAGGTACTTGTTTTAAATAAATAATTACCGACTACTTTCGGCGAGATTCTGAAGCATGCGTATCGTGAACACTTTACGTTTACATTTATGCATTTGGCAGACGCTTTTATCCAAAGTGACTTGCATTGCATTCA
Organism: Rhodeus uyekii; assembly: GCA_037043235.1. Taxonomy (NCBI): domain Eukaryota; kingdom Metazoa; phylum Chordata; class Actinopteri; order Cypriniformes; family Acheilognathidae; genus Rhodeus; species Rhodeus uyekii. The sequence continues at coordinate 1,391,674 of JAWRVZ010000117.1, forward strand.
AGAAACACACTCTTGCATTCCCTGGGAATAGAACCCATTTCTTTACTGTCCTATGAGGCCACGGGAGAGGATTTATGAATGCCAGTGAAGCAATGCAACTGACGCTAGTAGATCACGTGATAATGACAACATGGCGATTGTAGTACGTTCATGTTACATTAACACCACTCGAATTTCTACTATGTAAAACATTGTTTTTTAGTGGTTGTGAAGTAATTACTTATTCAAAATAAGTACCTACTCAAAAGAGTTTTTGAGAAGAATTTCGGACACAGCCATACTGTTTTTTGACCTACTATACAGTAGGGATGCCATTTCAGATATTTCCTCGGTTCATTCAGTTTGTTCTGACTCAAACAGCGCCCCTCTGAATGCAGGAATGCAGTCAAGCACTGCAAAAAGGAGAATCTGATCAGAGACATTTGGTTGAATTTGTTCACTTTCATAAGTTACGACTTTCTTCGGTGGAACACAAAACAAAACAATTACCCATTTACTTTATTCTTATACAATATAAGTGAATGGTATATTCAACATTTTATATTCAACGGAAAAAAGAACGTCATTCTGGGTTTGATGACAAAATTTTCATTTCTGTTCCTTTAAGAACCACCAAGCGGGAAAGAACCCGTCAAACGTGATCGTCGCATGTTTGTTATTGGGGACTCCAACTCCCAGGAGACACTGCGGTTGATTTCCAGCTCCACCGTTGCCATAGTTACAGTCGTTGTCCAAGCCAAGCGCCTAACAGCACAACGCAGCCAAGTTTGCGAAGGAAGGTGGTTAAACTATCAACGTTTCTGAAGCAGGCATTAGAGGTATTCAGCTTAAATAATATGTTTTCAACCTCAATGTCTGTGCGTAACTCGACGTCTTGAATACAAAAGGTTATTGAATATATCCACCGTTATTAGCCTTTTTATGACAAGTCTCAATCGTGGCCAACGTATAGGTAACAAACGCGAACCTGCTGTTTATTGAAGAGGATTTAAGTATAGCTCTTTTGTTTAAAATATGAAATACTCTCCAAACAAACAAAAAAAAAGCCATCTTCCACAACACATCTGTATTTAAATGTTTTATGTTTATATAGTAAACAGCCAATCATGAACAAAACCAACGACAATTCAGAAAAAAACACAAACATAAAACTGAACATACTGATTTTTAAAAATGTTTTTGGCCAAAAGTGTGTAACAAAATTGCTGTAGACATAAATGCTGTAGACATTTATAAACAATATACATTTCAGCCTGTGACAATCCCCAGTCTTGTCTAGAAAACTCTCTTATAGCAGAGCTAAGTGTTATGAAGTTTCATTTCATTTCTGTGTCCTCTCTTTTTATTAGCTGGTCTACGGTGAGCAATGGAGGGATGTGTGGTCCGTCTCCACAATGTTCGTTTCAATGCTGATTTAAGCGCTCAGCCCATCATAATCAACTTCCACCAACTATTCCAAACCAGAGATGCTCCTGCAATTCTGCATACGGTCGGCATACCCTTCTTACTTATTTTAGATTTATATTCTTACTAAAGAACTAGATCACACTTGAAGATCAAACTTTTGTTTCCCATAAATGTTGTCATTTATAATTAAATACTACAGGGAGGATAATTAAAAAATCCATCTGCAAATGATTAATTAATAACGATGATTCAACATGATGTTGACTGAAATGGGAAATATTGATAGGCTGCTGCTGCTTTAGACTGTACTGACATAAAATGAAAAAAATACTTGTTTTTACCTCACAAAAGTTGATTTTTTTCACACACACACACACACACACACACACACACACACACACACACACACACACACACACACACACACACACACACACACACACACACACACACACACACACACACACACACACACACACACACACACACACACACACACACACACACACACACATATATATATATATAATTAATTATATACACACACACACACACACATATACATTTTATATTTATTATTTTTTTTGTATTGTATTGTTTTTGTCAATTCTCATACATTGCATTAAACAATTGTAAATTAATGTAAAAAATATTATATAAATAGTATATATACTATATATATATATATATATATATATATATATAATTTTTAATTTTTTTGTATTGCATTGCTTTTTGTCTATTCTCATACATTGAATGAAACAATTGTAAATTAATGTAAAAAAATACTATATATATATATATATATATATATATATAATTTTTTGTATTGTATTGTTTTTGTCAATTCTCATATATTCCATGAAACAATGTAAATTACGCTTAGTTTATTAAAATATCTGTGAGACCATATCTTTTCTTGTTTTGTTTGGAAGAGTCTTTGCATCAGGATTGCTGTAAAGTGTTTCCAGTGTAGGCAGCTCACAACATAAATGTGAAAAATTGCCTCATACACACCCATACACTTACACCCACCCACACGCTAATTCATTTCAATCCCACTTAGCCTCTTTTATTATCTTGTTGCTTTCCCTTTATTGATGTTTATAGATTATTGAGTGCTGTATTGCATTTCCGTTCCACATAATACTCCCTCCTTGTTTCTGAAATTTTACCTGGGCTTTTAAAGCTCTTACTCCATAAAATATAAAATTATAGAGCCAGCACGAACGGGAATATAGGTCACGTTTCAGTCTCCCGTCGTGTTGTCCAGGAACTCCCAGTCTTAATTGAATGGATTTTTCCTCACTGCTGCACAGCCAGAGCTGTGCAAACACTGGTGTGGGGGGTTGGAGTCATGCTGCAGTGGTCATTTTGCACTGAATTGCTGGCCACATGACATCCTGAGTCCACTGCTCTTTTCTTCATAACCTGAGGCAGATGTTTTGATTGTTTTTTCTGTCAGCATATGTTTGTGTGAGCATGTTTGCTCAGAGATTCTCTTGATTTGCAGATAAGGAATGAAGATGTTCTTCGGGCTGTGGTGGCTCTTTTGGACGTGTCCTTGCCTGATGTCGGCCCCAGAGACGTGCATGAAACAGTGACCTACCCTGGGATACGCACTATTATTTTGTCACAGGACCATGCAGGTATGGTATTCACCTTGGTTGGCCAGTAGAGCATAACTTATGCTATAGTACATGATTCTATATGGAATGAGTGTTGGCCTAAGGCTCATTTATGCTGATTTCTCTTTGCAGATGTTTTAGAGGACTATAAGTGCAGGCCTTCCAGAAAAAAGAGTCCAGTACCATGTAAAACAACAGACAGAGCTGATTCCAAACACAAACATCAGCTGCTCGCTGAGCTATACAGCGACTCTGAAGAAAGTCTTGAGGACACGTCAGAGGAGACCGAAGAAGGGGAGACAAGTAACAGGTTGAGCTTTCCTAAAAGGTAACTCTAAAGGTGCAGCCGCATTTGCTGTTGTCCAAGAGCGCAATCTAGTCATTTGAATAGGAATACACATGATTGGGAATTTCATGTGAGGGCGAGAGATTTCCCCACGCAGATTTGAAACAGAAAACCACTTGATTTGAAAGTGACTTTTGTGTGAGCAGTGCTTCATACATTGCTATACTTATTGATAATAGATGATTGACCTTTTTTTGTCTGCGTGATTTCAATGGGAATTTTGTGACTGCACCTTCACATTGAGTTTCAGACTAATAGTTAATAGTGAGTAGCATGTACTCACCCTCATGTTGTTTCAAACCCATTTCTTCCGTTTAAACTGCTATTTTACATACATTTAAAAAGAGCGAGGACTCAAGTGTAAGAAGGACAGGGCTTTATTGAACAAAATGAAACAAAACTCAAACATAAACGAACGTGACTCGACTTGACTTGATATAACTATACATAGGGTGACAAAATAACGACACGTGACAGGACAGCAAACATGAGGAGATTAAATACACACAGGAGGGAGGGTAAATGATTGGAAAACAGCTGGGACAATGAAACAAGACGGTAACAGACAAGACATGAACATGCAGCCAATGCGGACGCGCATCGCTGCATGTTCACATTAAACAAAGACGACGCACAGCTGGTGAAACCAAACTGCGCGTGACAAGAAAACACAACATGAAAGCACGCGGCCGATGTAAACACGAACCGCGTGCTCACAACACTGCACAAGGAACACGAGAGCACGCGGTACAAGCAGAGCTTGAAACCGCGCCCACTCACATAACGTAGAGCAGGGGTTTTCAAAGTGTGGGGCGCGCCTCCCCTGGGGTTGCCAGAGAATGCCAGGGGAGGCGTGGAGAGTTGTAAAAAATGATAGTCTAATAATTAGTTTATTGTTGAGTTTAATATAATATGTATTTTTCTATATTTAAATTTTTTAATTTAAACAATACTAAAAATAATTTATTATTTTTATAATAATTATTTCACCCAGAATGCGCTACTGTTTAGCAAGCCCGCCAATACAGGTATATGCCTATTAATAGCCTACAATGGAGCGATTTCTGAGACCCTCCGATTCAAAGTCTTCAAATTCAGAACTTAAACGAAAAAGACGACGATATGACGATCAGTATTGGAATTTAGGATTTACGTGGACAGGACCAGTTGATGAACCACAGCCTTTATGTGTGGTTTGTCAGGAGACTTTGGCCAATGACAGCATGAGACCCGCTAAACTTCGGCGACACCTTGAAACCAAGCATCTCGACATATTTCCAAAGAAAACTTCAAAGCTTTCAAGGTCAGAAAAAAATTGTGGGAGATTTCGTCAAATTAAATGGAAAGGCCACTGAAGCTTCACAGACACAGCCCATTTTTTGCGCTCCAAATTGATGAATCCACCGATGTGGCCAGCTGCGCTCAGCTGTTAACATATGTGCGGTACGTGAAAAATATGGACATTCAAGAAGAATTCCTATTTAGTAGTCCTTTACCCACACACACAGCAGGTGAACACATTTTCAGCCAACTGAACGAATTTGTGAGAAAGAACGATATAGACTGGGAGCGCTGCTGTGGCATATGCAGTGATGGGACAAAATCAATGACGGGCCGTCACAGTGGTCTCATATCGAGGGTTAAAGAGGTAGCCCCGAGAGCTATGTGGACCCATTGCACAATCCATAGACAAGCCTTAGCTTCCAAGAAGATGCCAAATGATCTTCGCAGTGTCCTCGATGAAGCCGTGAAAATTGTCAACCTAATTAAAGCACGACCACTAAATGCTCGTCTTTTCCACATATTATGCTATGAATTGGGAGCGCATTACAAACAGTTGCTTCTGCACACAGAAGTTCGTTGGCTGTCGCGGGGCAGAGTTCTATCACGACTTTTTGATTTGCGTGAGGAAGAATGCCAGGGGAGGCGTGGAGAGTTGTAAAAAATGATAGTCTAATAATTAGTTTATTGTTGAGTTGAATATAATATGTATTTTTCTATATTTCAATTTTTTAATTTAAACAATACTAAAAATAATTTATTATTTTTATAATAATTATTTCACCCAGAATGCGCTACTGTTTAGCAAGCCCGCCAATACAGGTATATGCCTATTAATAGCCTACAATGGAGCGATTTCTGAGACCCTCCGATTCAAAGTCTTCAAATTCAGAACTTAAACGAAAAAGACGACGATATGACGACTTTTAGATATGACTACTTTTTCTGTCAAATGTTCAATCCCCACTGGCACAGCACATGAGCAATTTGAATTGGATGGCAAGGTTGGCTTATTTGTCGGACATATTCGAACACCTCACCACGCTTAATACATCATTGCAAGGCAGAGACGGCAATGTATTTTTGGCATATGAGCAAGTCTCATCATTCAGGAGAAAGTTGGATCTATGGGCCACTCGTGTGGAGAAAGGTTGCTTGGACATGTTTCCCACGCTGGCTGATTTCATGAAAGAGACAGGGCTGTCTGTGGTTACCATTCAGCCTTTGGTCGCTGAACACCTGAGGGGTCTGTGTCAGCAATTCACACACTATTTTTCTGAAGAGACAATCCAGGATGAGTGGATTCGCAATCCATTCAAGTTTAAGCCAGCAGAAAGTGACGCACTGTCTATACAAGACGAAGAAGCTTTGATCGATCTGACTAGTAATCATGAACTGGAGCAAATGATGACGCACTCTTCCATTGGCCATTTCTGGTTCTCTGTTCAAAATGAATTCCCCGAACTCACACAAAGAGCGTTACTTTTACCGTTTAACTTTTACCGTTCGTTTCAACGTATCTGTGTGAATCAGGATTTTCTGCTATGACTTTCATCAAGAACAAATATCAATCATGTCTTCAAGTAGAGGATGATCTTCGTCTATTCCTGACGTCACTACAACCACGAATTAGTCTTCTCTGCGCAACGAGGAATTGGGTGGGTTGTGTCAAAAGGGAGGCCCACTGTCTCAGACTTTGAAAACCTCTGACGTAGAGCAATTACTCGTCTCACGAGCTCACGACAAGGACAAACACACGAGTCATGAATGCCCGAATCCCGACACAAAACCGAAACTGAACCAGACCAAAGTATCGGGACCGGACATCATAACTCGCACACAAGACGTTACACAGCTCTGCCACAAAACCAAGAAATGACTAGACCGAATGGGGCAGAACCCGGACAAATAAAGCTTCCAAAAGGAAGTTTTTTTTCTCAGAAAAGCCATTGAAAAAACATTTTATATTCCAAAAGAACCTTTCATTAAACAGTATTTAAAAAAAGAACCATTATTTTCTTAGTGTGAAGAACATTTTAATGATCTTTTCCCACTATGATGAGCTTTTTGTGAACAAAAGTGGATTGTGATTTATGCTGTCAAACTCCAAAACAGACTGAAGTATCATAAAAATAACCATATTCCGAGTCAACATCATAGTGTTGTGTGAGAAACGGACTGAAAATTAATCAATAATGCTGATTGAGAATTTAATGAGAGAAAATATAACATGATTTGCCGCAAATTGTTTGCTGATTCTGTTGAAGATAATGAGATTAAAAGGCTTTTTCCCAGATCCTCTCTGGAAAACAGTTTGCCAAATGTTCCTTATCAGCTCTGTCCCTCCTCCTACAGGTGTAGATTTGGAAAGGAGTGAATATTTATTTATTTATTGCATTTCTCTACATTTAACAAACATCATCATGACCTTATTATGGTCAATAACAATGACAAATGCCACCCTGCATGTATGCTGGTTCGTTTCTATGCCAACACAACTGTTTTATACAGTCTCAGGGACAAGTGTATCCTATTATGGTCATTTACTGGGACAATCATAGTGACAGAATATGGTTAAAGATGACGAAAGGTTGGTTCTGTACAAAATTGCTACCCGGAATAAATTCCCAAAAGGAATAAAATATTAATTTTGATAATGCTTGATGTAATGTAATTATTTTTATGTTTTGTTGGGGAATTACAGTTAAGACCCGAGGACCAGATATGTTGAATGAAGACCAGGAGTCAGAAGTGCAGTCAATAGAAGACATTTTAGTGAAGTTTAGTTTCGTAGGCCGCCCCACATACAATAACATTGTTAAGAGCAATTATACTCTAACAGAGGGTGCTAACTAACGGTTTAATGATTGTTTTAATGTTTGAAACGGTTTAATGATTTAACTGACGGTTAAATTATTCTGATTGGCAAAGAAAGAAAGAAAGGAAGATAAACAAAACTAGTAATTTCCCACACAAGAGCAGACAGTCTGAAGCATATCTTCGTTGATCACATGGTTGACGGGTTTGTGACGTGGCTTGTCGAGAACAAGTCATTCTGTCTCCTTATGGTGCCAGTTAATCACCTCACCAATACAGACCATATTAACACACACACACACACACACACACACACACACACACACACACACACACACACACACACACACACACACACACAGATACACAGCTTCTCCAAGGCTGAACTCGGCTCAGGCTCCAACTATCAACAGAGAGACTCTCAAACATTCTGATAACATGTTCTATCTGTTGAGAAGTGCTGACAATATTCATCCTTACTCGATGGAAAAATACAGAACAATAAAGAAAGGTTTTAACTAATAAAAATCCCTAACTTGATTATAAATCACTCTTTACAACTCATTCAAATAAGAAAGGGAAAAGAATATATATACAAGCAGCAATGGATTTCCAAATCGTTTCTCTCAGTTTGATTACAGTCATAATTTCAGAATGGTGTCGGGGCATTACCGCACACACTGTAGACACATGCTATGGTGCTCATGTGGGAGATGGAGGTTCCATTTCCTCAGTCTCTTCTGAAAGTGTCAAGTCTTCTAGAACAGTTTTAGTCTGAGTCTTTGCGCTTCTTCTCTATTTCCCTGTAGTTGGTCTTGGGAGCATTTCTGTGAAGGCCTCCAGGAGTTTGTGGACGGAGCGAGGGACAGGAAAGAAAGAAGAGCAGTACAAGGAAAAGAGGGAAAGATCCCGCCATCCGCCGTAGGAGTTGAATCTCTGATCATGGCTGCTGCTTGCTATGAAGTCAAGCTGCTGTAAGCAAAGTACAAGCACTGTGCCTGATTCAATCTGTGAAAGAGCCATATAATACTATTTTGTGAAATAAAACACTAATGGTTTAAAGCAAGATACTTTTCTTCTGTTAGTAACTTATAACATCATCTGGCATTGCAGGAAAGCGTTGTCAATTGCATTTTATAGTCATTTTTTGCAATAAAGAGGAAGTTTTCCAGACAAAACATGGATATTACACCAAAATGAAAAGCAAAGTTCAGTTAAACCTCTTCTTTGTTGCATTCTGCGATGGATGTTCACACTAAACTTGATGCACATGCAGACTAGGGAAGCGAAAATTCCCAATATAATATTGTAAATAATCATATTTATTTTTTATCCAATGCAAAAGCTCTCAAGTGTGACGACATGGATAATTCTGCATCCCTTAAACCTTACTCCCATTCACATACTTTTTATCCCAGTTGACTGATTTATCCCAGTTTCATTTTTTTCCATTAAAGGTATTAGAATACCTTCTGTGCAAAATCATTTTCCACCTACAACCCACAAACCTAAATCAAACGCTGTCCAGCTGCAAGAACAAACTCCTGACTGTCCTTCTCTGTAGCCTCAGTCAGCATTTCAGCTCTTTATGAGTGGATACCATCCAGGATTTCTAAAAAAGACTTTATTTATATCATCAAACTGAAACAAGCCTTGTCATTATGAGATCCCACTGAATGGTGTTGCTCCACCCTGAGTCTATTTCCATTCCAGAGGGGCTGAAGTGTGGAGAGACCTGCCCTGCCCTGCTTACTGTGGGGTGTTATTACCAGTCAATGACAGATCATGGCTTCCTCTCTCTCTCCTTTCCCTCTTCTGCACTCTGTATTTGTGCCAATGGCTTCCACATGGCCTGTGGTTTAGCTCAACCTCAAGTCTCTCTGCCCTACACACACCCTTACTAAAATGTGCAGACGCGTTGTGACAGTTCAAAGAGATGTTTCTAAGAAAATCAGGCAATATGTTGATCGAATCAATGAAGATTGATTTGGGGTCTTCTGTTTCTGTCTGTGAAATTGTAGGTCTACAGGAGAGACGGTGCTTCAACTCTCTCTTTTGGCTGTTAGGAAACGCTACAGGCACCTTGGGATTGGCAGCTACATCCTGAAGGTAAACACATGGACAAATCCTTGTCAAATCTCTTGTACATGTTCTGGTTTGAATAGATTTGAATAACACCGTATATCAGTGCAGATGTTTCTTAACAAATTACTTTGGGCGCTAACTTAAGTTGGTAAACACGGCCTGGAGGTTTGTGTTTTGCTTAGATACTGCCCTCTGTTGTTTGCATGTAGTACTGCTATTTAGTTTTTTGTAAATATAGTACTTGCTCTGTCAATTTCAACTTGACCATGCTTGTTTTATGGATGTTGTTTCAGCTTCTGAAGACTCAGTCTGTAGTAGGACAATATGATGTACTTGTTGCTCACGTTGAGATGGATACAACTGGTTTCTTTAAATGTCATGAGTTCAGCGACGACCTCCTCCTCAATGACAAGTTCAAGTACCGATGATGCTGTTCTACACTGCATGTTGTGCTACTACACAGATCTACATTTAAAAATCACACAATAAATATCTAGATACAAAAATCTGCCTCACAGTCCGCCCATAGACCATCTAATTCATTTTGCACACAAAAATTACTTGGCAATCCTATTTACTTGACTCTAAATGCCATAGAAAACAAGGCAGTTGGAGATGTTGAACAGATGGTTCAAGTTGGTCGTTCTTAACCAGAATAAGATGAAAACTGGATAAGACTTAAAAATCTGGCTGTCTATGTGATCAATGTGTCTCTATTAACAGCGGATATGAGGCAGGAGTCGCTGATTATTTTATTATTGTTTAAACAAACAGTGCCATCTTACACCAGGTGGTGTATGGCTTAAATTTATACTGTAAATACAATTAATCTTATTAATAATTAGGGCTGTCAGTCTAGTAAAATATTGAATTGCAATCTCTAAATCTTTCTGTTGTTCTTTTTTGTTTTATATTTATGTATTCAAAATATTTATTTAGGTATTTTAAAATATTTAATCATGCATTATACAACATAAACTTTTTATACAACATTATTTTAAAACAACAATAATGCAGTAAGAATAGACAATATTGTTATTGTTTAATAACTTTTCAAAATCAGTTTTGGTAATTGAAATAAAGCTGAAATTATTTAAAATATAAATATATTTCAAACTGGAATAAACATAAAATGTTTAAATAAATTTTTTCAATAATAATAAATTAAATAAATATATATGAATATATATAAAAATTAGTAAATATGTCAAAAGCACTAAAATAAAAATTAAAATCGAATATCAAAAAATAAAAGATAATTCAAAGTCTTAAAAACTATAATAGTATATAAATAATACTGAAAAAACACTGTTAATGCAATAAAAAAAGAATTAATCTGTGTTTATTAAGTAATTGCATACATTTGATTTAATTTGAATACTCGATAACTTCTGAAAGTTTTGTTTTGATATATTACACAGAGAGCTGAAAGATGAGTGGACTAACAGTACTCTCATGAGCTACCTGCCACCCTTTACTACAGGTGAGGCACACACACACTCATGAATACACACTTACAACATCAGCTTTTCATGTAACACATTGCCCTTTAGACCTAGAGATGAGAAATCCTGATTTCTTCCTGAGTTTACAAGAGTTGGAGATGAACATGGATATGGCGTGAGTTAATCTTCACTGACTTCTGTTCTGATTGGTTGCCTTTTGATTGCTAGTTTGTTAAATACGAGCATGTTAATGTTAAATATGAGCAATAATCTTAGCAAGCACCACTAATAATAACCTAAAATGTATTAAACAACATCTGATTACAAGATAACTGATGTCTTTGTTTCCTAGAAGGTCACAGGCTCTCTGTGCGTATCAGCAACAGGTGGTTTGTGTGGCCAGGCTACTCAAAGAGGTCAAGACCTTACATGAACAGGTGATTTTTAGCGTTTTACTGACAAATGTCAATTCATTAGAATCACAGATAGACTCAGTTTCTATGTCAAGTTGCTCGTGTGTGTTTTTTTGTGTGTGTGTGTACATTTCCATGGCGAGGGGTTTTTCAGCTAGGTCTACAAGTTGAGGAAGTGGAGCGTCTCAACTGCAAGCTAGAACATGAAAAACGAAAGAGGCAGGATGTAGGTATGTTTGTATAGGTGAAAATTCATTATACCACAGTATTTGCCTTCCCTTTTCACATCAGACAAAATTATGAAGGTTAAAGCAGCACCTACCAGCTATTGGTTTTTTAAAACACCAGCAACACAAGGCGCGGTTGTTGTTTTTTTACCATTCGCTGGGAATTGACGAATGTTCAAATTTGGATAAAACGCAGTGCTCATCACTATCACTTCTTACCCAGCCGTTCAATCACATTGGAGGGGAAGAACAAATACACCGAGCATCCGTCACATTCTGCTTGTACAATGTCAACAGGTAACAAAAAGCGTAATACCTGAACAAAACAATTTGGAACAAGAACCAGAGTAAATCCTTACAATTGTATTGAAAATGTTTATATAGAAACAATACAGAAACAAACCATCTGTGAAATGAGTCACTAGTAACACTTCCGCAGATATACCATAACAAAGCAAGCAAACTGAAAAAAGTTTTATATTTATTCACAAACTGAAAAAACGCAAGAAAGCCCTCTCAATCACCCACAGCGCCTAGCATTTTCAAAACACTTTGGTGGATAAAAACATGTTTCTCGGATACTGGGCTTATCCATTCATTGCTTCACTCTCCTGCTTTGTAATCTATTTAACTCTTGATTACATTTTTGTAGAAAACAGGTTCCTGATGTACAGGCTGAAGAGTGCAGAACAGCTGCTAGACAGCAGTGAGTCTGGCTCAGGTGAGGGTTTTTTCAGTCTAGCAGTGGTTCTTAACTTCTACTTGGCTGCAAACAACACATATGAACAGTTGCTCTAAAATGCTCATGTACTGTTACCCACAAAATCCCTGCCTGTCATACTGACTAAACCACCATGATATCCTTTTGAAGCACCTGACCAATAACAAGCTCAGACTGACCTTTGCTCGCACATCCAATTATATGAGCCGCTTGTCTTCTAGCCTATGACTCATAGAACAGTGTGCTGAGTTATAATGAGTCATAAAGCTCTACTGGCTCAACAGTGAGGGCCGAAGTAAAACCCCTCAGATCTGTGCTGACTATAAAAAGGAAGCGAAGAGAGGCACGATAATGAGTGCTCAACAAGTGCGAACTGGCTTTAGACTAACCAAGTAGACATTTAGTGAAGAAATAAGACATTTTAACCATGACATGAAGTATATGATAAAAGATACCTATGTTTCTTCTTTTTTTTTTATACACATGCGTATATACCGTAATAATATAGTTTATTAGCTTAACTGTAGGTTGTTTATAAAAAGCAACAAATTCTTTGAAGTCACAAGTGTGTGAACATCAACAGATTTGAGCGTGGATCATCCAATTGTCAGGGATTTGAGGGACGAGGACCCAGATGCAGAGAAAGACTGGACTTTATTAGAAAAATAAAGCAAAGATGAAACAAAACAACCCCGTGGGGGCAAACAAGACTAAACTAAACTGGGCTAGAACACACTGGTTAGGACTGATCACGGCTGACACAGGGAAAGACAACGCAACGACACAGGACGGCAAACACGGGGAGATTAAGTAGACAGGAGGAAGGCAATTAATGGAGAAACACAGCTGGAATAAAATCAAACTAATGACAATGAAACAAGACGGGCGGGGTAACAGACAAGACATGAACATGAAGCCAATTACACAAAGACGACGCGCAGCTGGCGACAAACCAAACTGCACGTGACAAAACAAGCACGCGGCCGATGGAATGCGAACCGCATGCCAAACATAAACACACGGACGAGAGGAGGCGCGACTCGCGCAACGCTTGAAACCGCGCCCACTCACATAACGTAGAGCTCGCAAGAACGAGTGTAAACACCTGTTCTCGTGAGCTCACGACAAGGACGAACAAAACGAGTTATGAATGCCCGAATCCCGATCCAAAACCGAAACTAGACAAAACCATTCTCGGGATCAGACATCATAACTCGCACATAAGACGTTACACAGACAAGCGCGCGCACAGCTCGAATACTCGAGGCCATGCGCACACACATCAGACACGAGACAATACGGTAGTGTCAGAGCTCTGCCACAAAACCAAGAAATGACTAGACTGAATGTGGCAGAACCCTGACACCAATACAATGCTTTTCGTCTCATAGCGAAAGCTTAAGTTGAGCTTTAAGGAATGGCATGGAACTTAAAATGTTTTGATTATATTGACTAATTTCCAGATGATCAGAGACAGAGTGACCAGGAGCAGGAACCAGGAACACAAGAGCAAGAAATAACACAATCCGAAGAACATTTAATCCAAACACCAGAAGGCGCTGGAGGCTGTTGATGAAACTCCTGCATTCTTCATTAAAATATATGAAGGCCAATGTATACGATGATTATAAACATTAAACATATTGTATGTTCGTGTTTATTCATTATGCATTGATTTTTATCAGATTATTAGGCTTGTCTGATGTGTAAGTTGCATTGTATTCATTATAAGTTTTGTACCTTATTGTGCCTTTTATTGCAGACTCCAAAAAGACAAATGTTAATTGATTGATAATTGAACTGTTTTTATGTTTATTTGTGCTGAATGTCATATTTTGAGAGTTGCTCTCTTGGAAGTAAAAGTCTCTGGTCCATCTATATACCCGCTTAGGGAAATAAAAAAAGACCAGTCTTGAAGTTAAAACACAACAAGCCTTTTATTGGGTAATTGCATTTGAAATGCACTCAAAAGAAGGTATCATATGCTAACAGATAAGCATCATTATACAAGTAGAGTTTCCCGTCAACAGGATTGTAGTTCAGATTGGCTATTCCAGCAGAAACCTTCTCAAAGGGCAAAGAAAGAGTGTTTATCTCTTGACCAGTGGTTGTATCAAAGGCATAAAACACCTCTTCTTTGTAAGTATTAACATAGCGAGTCGCATACAGGACCCCACACACCATAAACGTGCTGGTGACGGATCTCTTAAAGAGATGTGTCTTCCAGGTGTGTGTGATATTGAGCACCAGTGGGTCTAAGCGACTCACAACAATGTTTCCGTGGTTCTCCTCGGTGGCGTAAATCACCCACACGGCGTTTCGGTCGGCCTCCAGGTCGATGTCTGTCCAGTCACGGCAGCTGTAGTAGCAGAAAGGGAACTTGTTGTCGATTCCGGCACCATCCAGTTTTACACGTTTGGTTGTTTTTGTCGTGATGTTGAAGCTACAGATCTCAGCAGTGCCGTAGCATTGGTAAAATACGGTATTGTCGTACAGAATAGTGCCTGAGCCCTGAACAGTATTTTTGTCAGTGTAGGATGGTGCTATCTGTTCATCTTTGTAGTTCTTGTTGGCCATAAAGTCTTCCTGCGAATTGTACATCCTGATGGTGGACCCATGCTTGTGCCCACTCGCCAGACAGTGTTCCCAATAACGTTGTTTATTGGGTAGTAGGGCGTCAAGACCCCAAGCACCAGAAACATAGGACTTGCTGATGGAATTGAGCTTGGTGACAACTGGAGAACTTATTCTGGTCATTAGGCGCTGATGACAAGTGCCTGCGAGTAATTGTAGGAACGCAGTTTAAACCTTTTTGTAGTTTGTAAGAACCTTTTTAGGCTTTAGTAACAGGTAGCAATTACATTTTATAATACTTTCAGAAAAAAATAACTCATAAATAGTAATGTACTTACTTCTGAAATCATTTGGTATGGTCTTGCTAGTCTGTGCTCGGTTGTTGAGGTCACGTAACCTCTTCTTCATGGTCTCTAGGTTGAAGAAATCCTCTTTGTACATCCTCTGGACATCATTTTTCGCCTTATTTAACTGAGAACAACACAGACGGTATCATTAAACTGTTGTCATATTTACTATTTTTTATATTGTTGAAATAGTTCTGTCATCACCTTTAATTTAAGATTCATCACAAGAGAAAAGAGTTTAGAAAGATGTATCTTTGTGTGTTGCAACGCCTACCTCACTGAGCAGATTATGCGTCTCGTTGTTGGGGTTCTGCAAGTGTGTTTTACTGACAGATTGATGGATTTCCTCGAGTTCCTGGTTCAGCTGTCGCAGGTGAAGAGCGTTGTATATTCCACTTGTGTGAATGTAATTAAATGCTTTCAGACGGACTGTGATGTTCTGAAGAGTGGCTTCCATCAACGGCAGTTCTGCACCTGCGCTCCTTATCTGAAAGTCGCCTCAGATAGTTAATTGATTTTGCCTTAGTTCAGAATTCTTCTTAATTGTAATGAACAACATCTAAAAATCATTGCAGTGTCCATTTAGCTGCATCTGTTATAAAGAAGCTTACCTTTTCCTCAAATTCATTCAGGTTCTCCTCACAGGTCTGGACCTGTTTTGTGACTTCCAAAAACTGTACAGCGGGAAATGTCCAAATAGAGCTGTTTACTTTACACAAACATGAATCAGCCTTCTGTTGACCTGGAACCCTCTGAGCCTCCACAGTCACCTTATGTACAAATACAATCAGATTACTATGTCATACATAC
Organism: Rhodeus uyekii; assembly: GCA_037043235.1. Classification (NCBI taxonomy): domain Eukaryota; kingdom Metazoa; phylum Chordata; class Actinopteri; order Cypriniformes; family Acheilognathidae; genus Rhodeus; species Rhodeus uyekii. Next base: position 1,407,775 of record JAWRVZ010000117.1, read on the forward strand.
ACAAGTCCTTTCATATTTTCTTAATATTTTTTCCAGAGATGTCAGAATTGTAAAAACATGAGCACATTCAAGACACAAAAAGAAAATCTTACGAAGACTGCGAGGAGCAGCAGGTAGACAATCATGTTGACTGAATGCGCTGAAAGACTAAACATCTGCTTTAAACCACCACTCACATTACGCAATTTTAATTATTCTGATTCACAGTTTTGGGGATTTGTGAAAGAGGATGTGAAAATTGCACATATGGCTCATTAAAGAAATTCAGGAAGAAATTTAGTTGAGAAATGTTGGAAATTTCTACCACAAGTTCCCTCTAAAAAAATCAAAACTGGTTCATCATAAATTTTACGCAAACATCTGCGCTTTTATTACATGATGAACTAATTTCAGTACTGCATATTGTTGTACTCAGTACTTTTTGTTTTTGTTAGTACATATTACAACAATATGTTAACGTGTATATATATATATATATATATATATATAAAGTTAAATTACATAAGAGGATCAAACACTACATGCACAGAAATCAAGCACATTAACACAAGAAAAAAGCCATTTCAAAGCTCAGTTTGATGGTTAAAAGTGAATATTACACATACTGCTAATATATGCTGCTCAAAAAATGAAGGGAACACTTAATCATCACAGTTTAACACCAATTCAGTTAATCTTCAGGGATGTCAGTCTGTCCAGTTATGAAGCATAAGTGATTGTGAATCAGTTTCAGCTGCTTTGGTGCAAATGAAAGTGTCAACAGATGCACTGGAGAAGAAACAGCAACACAACACCCATAAACAGAATGATGTTGTAGCTGGTGGCCATTGACAACTGTTCTCTCTTATTCCTCCTGACTGATTTGAGTTTTGAGTTTGTTAGGGTTCTTGTCACCGTCTGTATCATGAGGAAGTGCCTGCAACTCAATCAGGTTGCACATAATTACCTCCAGCAGATACTGGTCTGCATGTTTTTGACCAAACCGTGAGAAAGAGACTTCATGAGGTCCCATCGTCCTCTTGTGTGCCCTGTGCTCACAGCTAAGCACCATGCAGCTCGATTGCCAATTATATATTTTTTTAACCAAAATTCAATTCTGCTATTTGACACTCCATTCTCTTCATGGATGAGAGAAGGTTCACACATCTTCTCAAGGTTTTTCACAACCTTTTTCAAGGTTCACACATATGATATACGTGAAAGAGTCTTGAGATGTCGTGGGGAACGTTATGCTGCGTGCATCATCCAGCATGACCAGTTTGGCAGTGGGTCAATATAGTGGTCTGGTGATGCACGTCCTAGCCAATGTTTCCATTACTGCTGTTCGGTACCGGAATTAAATCAGATCTTCTGCTGGTGCAGTGGCCTGGTGTGTGATAATGCCCGTCAGTTTTTAGATGATGAAGGCATTGATGCCATTGACTGGCCCTCACGTTCCCCAGACCCGAATCCAATTGAGAACCTCTTGGACATTACGTATCTAAAGCTGCCACAGACTGTCCAGGATCTCACTGATCCCTGATCCAGGTTTGGGAGGAGATCCTCCAGGACATCATCTTCCATCTCATCAGGAGCCCAGATGTTGTCGGGAGGACACACACACTACTGACTTACATTATGAGTTTCTATGATGAACTTCATACAAGTTGGATGAGCCTGTAACTTTAAGTTTTTTACATTGATTCTTGGTATGATTTTGAATCTTGCCCTCAGTGTTGATGCTGATTTTGGTTTTCATTGACTGTTGTCATAATTCTTTCCTCAACAAATTATAGAATGTATATAAATAAAGATTTTCAAATTGAAAATTTTATTCTTTCAGATCCAATGTGTGATTTCAGTGTTCCCTTAATTTTCTGAGCAGTGTATATTACAGTTGTGCAAACCCTTCTGCAATCAAATCAGAAGACCAACTTCCTTTTTCATCATTTTTCTCATGTCAGCACTATCGGCTTACTGACAAAATTCTGGGGTTTTGCTTTAAATCTCTGCTTCTGTCTTTTTATTCTCAAGGCTACAGGATCCCAATCATTCTCATCTCAAACATGAGTCAGTCAAACATGTTCATTTTGATGGCTGTCATTCCTCTAATTTTATCACAGGTAAAATTTAACCATCCTTTTATTAACATAATTTTTTTATATCGGTTCTGACACTATCTTGCATTAAAAATGTATATAAAACTTCATTTGATAAACACTTTTTTTGATTGTATGTTGGAATTACTTCTTCCCTGTTATTTAATCTCCACAGTCAGCGAGAGGAAAGGACTGTGTGTGTGAGCTGCAAAATTCGGATCCTGCTTTCCCTGAGAATAAACTCAACAATGTTGAGCGCACTGCTTCACAATGCACTGGGAACATCACTTCAGAAAAGGTATAAAAATATCAAAACCTAGTAATCTGATGTTTATGATGACCACGCTCATTTTACAGCTTGCCAGAATTATTCTGTACAATCTGTTATTGAACTAAAACTGTTTTCTCTTCAAATATGTGTAGATGACAGAGGTTGAAAGCCTTGTGTTGGGTCTACAACATCGTATCTGGCAGCTTCTGGACAATGTATCCATCCTGGAAAAAGAAGATAATGGAAATTTGTATTCAGCTTTGTCTCTACGCATTATTGAATTAGAGTTAACGGAGATTCAAGAGCTTCTGGATAAACTCAACAGGACCACCAACAGTTACCGGCTGCTCGGTGAACAGACTGCAGCAGAGGTGAAGTTATCTAAACTAGGACAATGTCATATAATGTGTTTATTTCTAAGTGTAAAATTAATTTCTAATCAAAATTCATCATTTTCAGAATGTGTAAAAAAAAATAGAAATATCAAACCTATTGTTATATAAAGAGTCACAGAACATGATAATTTTCAAAATGCATAACAATAAATTAAATGTTTAATATTTAATTTAAATGACTTCAGTTAAAATACATAATTAGCTAATAATTTATGTAAATGTAATCTATTAATTTAAATTTACTTATTTACTTAGTCATTTTAAAATCCTTTATGCATTATGTACAAATGTTTGTCAGACCAAGATAATATTAATATTAATTAATCAAATACATCTTAAACAGATTTTTTATTTATTTATATATTATTAGCATTTTTTTTACTGGTCCGCAATCCCTCAATACTATTTCATTGGGACATTTTATGAGTTATGTGCACTTTGCTTATTCTTATTTAAACCTTCATTCCTTCAGCTTCAGGATATGGAGGAAGCGATGGTGGAGCTGGAGAAGTTTGACCACGCGCAGGTGATGACGAAACAGCGTGAGAACCAGCGTATTAAGAGGGACCTGGAACGATGCAAAAATGTGCTCAATAGTACAACACCAGCTCCTGCAGTTTCCTCAGGCATGTATAATCTATTATTATGTAGCCACAGCTACAGTGTTAAAGCAGGAGAGCCACTATCCTGCAGTTTAACTCTAGCCAACTTAAACACACATGAACCATCTAATAAAACACTGCAAAATAGTAATACAGTGGAACACACTTATCTCGAGCTCAGTTAACTCGCCAATCCTATTATGTCGACGTTCTTGAAATGGAATCGCCAAATTCCCTCATTGTCTTAGCATTTTCTTATCGGTTATGTTGATTATTTTATGTCGCCGAACCGTGATATCTCTAGCACAAAAGAGGGGCAAAGTCACCACTTAACATCGGTTAACTCGATCCCCGTGACTAATGATAGTACTGAGTTCCCTGTCACTTGTTCCCTGCGTCGACAACACAACTGGGAATGCCTTAGCGTGATTGTCTCTTGAAGCACAATAAAACCAACGTGTGCTCAGTTGCTCATCCTATCGCGCTGCTCAGAGGCAGAGCGTCGAAACCCAGCAGCCCCCACAGAGTTCTGGTGGCACGGGTCGACGTGCTCAGCCTCAGCTTTCATGCAGGCGAAGAAAGCTAAGAGCAAGAAGCCCTGACTCCCGCGCGGGCTCGCTAACCTGCAAGTGTGGTTGCATGCCTGGCACCTCGAGGGGGCTGGGTCATGCAGGTTTCAGGCAGTGCCTGTCAGTTACCGCCCGAAGTCGCACTGGACAGGTCGCCCTTTCCGAGGAGGGTCCTAGAGCAGCCACTCCAGGCGTTACCTGGTACTGCCATGTGTCTCTCAATGGGTCCTGTGCACCATTTCAGAAGGATATACTATCCAGTTTCGGGCTCACCCGCCCAGGTTTTCGGGGGTTCTACCAACCCTGGTAGGCCCCGAGCAGGCTCTGGTTATGGAACAGGAAGTAGAGTCGTTACTGAGGAAAGAGGCCATAGAATATGTACCTCTCTCAGCCAAAGATTCTGCCTTTTACAGCCGGTACTTCATAGTTCCGAAGAAGGATGGACGCATGCGTCCTATCCTAGATATTCGCCTGCTGAACAAAACTGTCAGGCAGCTGAAGTTCAGGATGTTAACCTTGAGGCAGATCGTAGCACAAATCTGGTTTGAGGACTGGTTTGTCACGATAGATCTCCATCCTTCCCCAGCATCAGAAGTTTCTCAGATTCGCCTTTGGGGGCAAGGCTTATCAATATTGAATGCTTCTGTTCGGCCTAGCATTACCCCCTCGCACCTTCACCTAGTGCATGGTACTAGCTCTGCTGCGGTCCAGAGGTATACGTGTACTGAACTACATCGACGATTGATTTATTCTTGCTCAGTCACGGGAGATAACGGTTCGTCATCGAGATGTCGTTCTCGCGCACATGAGGGAGCTGGGGTTAGAAAAGTAATGTGTGAAGAAAAGTGTGCTTTCTCCACTACAGAGGACAACTTTTCTCGCCGTTGTATGAGACTCTGTATCAATGTCAGCACAGCTCTCCCCCGTGCGCATTGCTACCATCCTCTCCTCAGTCAAGAGCATAAAGCTAGGTCAGCTACTTACTGTCAGACACTTCCAGAGAGTGTTAGGTCTCATGGCAGCAGCTTCCAGTGTCATCCCACTTGGTCTGCTCCATATGAGACCCTTGCAGTGGTGGCAGGGTCTGTAGAGTGGACACCATCTCTCCAGCACATAAACGCGCTGGAGATGATGACAGTCTGGTTAGTGCTTCAAGCATTTCTCCCAAAACTCTGGGGACACCATGTTGTTGTCCGGACCGACAACACATCGGTGGTCTCCTACATAAGCCACCAAGGGGGGTCTCCGTTCTCGCCGACTCTGCAAGTTGGTGGGACGTATTCTCCTGTGGACCCAAGGGAAACTCTGTTCTCTTCGAGCAGTGTACATCCCAGGTTCCCAGAATTTGGGAGCGGACTTCCTGTCGAGTTAGGGGGCGAGGCGCGGGGAATGGAGACTCATTCCCAGATTTGGGAGAAATTCGGCCAGGCTCAAGTAGACCTGTTTGCGTCTAGAGAGACAACTCACTGCCCGTTTTGGTTCTCCCTTACTCTTCCAGCGCCTCTTGGGCTGGACACAATGCACCAGGAGTGGCCGAGGCTACCTCTGTACGCTTTTCCCCCAATTGCTCTGCTCCCAGGCATTCTAGAGAAAGTTTGCCAGGACAGGGTCCGTCTCACCTTAGTTGCCCCGCACTGGCCGGGCAGGGTGTGGTTTTCGGACCTAGTGTCCCTCATAGACGGCACTCCATGGGAGATTCCTGTCAGGAGGGACCTTCTGTCTCAGGCCCAGGGCAGGATTCTCCATACTCGCCCCAAAACTGTGGAAACTGTGGGTCTGGCCTGAGGGGGCCCGACTCATAGATGCGGGTCTCTTGACTGAAGTCGTTGAGACCATTCTCCACTCTAGAGCCCCATCCACAAGGAAACGCTATGCCCAGAAGTGGAGAATCTTCACTTCTTGGTCAAGCGAGAACCATTTGAACCCAGCTACCTGCCAGATTGGCATCGTTCTGAAGTTCCTGCAAGAGAAATTTGCTGCAGGGATGTCCCCTTCCACACTAAAGGTTTACGTGGCTGCCATAGCCGCTTACCACGTACCTTTGAATGGTACCTCTTTGGGTCGGGACCCCCTAATTGTGCATTTCCTTCGTGGCACTCAGAGGCTGAGACCTGTGGTACGTTCTAGGGTGCCTCCTTGGGATCTGTCCCTGGTACTCCAGGCTTTGTCCCAGGCACCGTTTGAACCTTTGGAGGATATCCCAGAGAAGTTTCTCACTTTAAAGACTCTGTTCTTGCTTGCCATATCCTCCTTTTAAAAGGATTGGCGACCTCCAAGCTGCCCTGTGGCGTAAGTCTGACCAACTTTTTGTTTGCTTTGGGGTTCCTAAGGGGGCTTCAGCCTCGAAACTTACTCTGAGCAGGTGGATAGTTGAGGCTATTTCCCTGACTTATGATGTGGCAGGACAGCAGTGTCCACTGCGTATCCGTGCCCACTCTACAAGGAGCATGGCTCCCTCTAAGGCTCTTATTGCAGGAGCATCACTTGCAGATATCTGTGATGTGGCTGGCTGGTCCTCACCACATACTTTTATTAGGTTCTACCAACTAGACCTAAACCCTGCTTTGGGAACACTGGCGTTATCGTAGTGAGCTACGTTTCGCTTGGCATACTGGGTATACATATATATAGTCGGCGTGGGTATACCTTATTCCCATTTGCGTCTTCAACGCAGCGCGAGTTCCCTTCACAGGGAACGTCTCAGGTTACTTACGTAACCTAAGAGGGAACGAGACGCTGCGTTCGCTACGAAAGGCGTTCCCCTTTGCGTTGTCGACGCAGCGTCTCGTTCCCTCTTAGGGAACTAGGGTTATGTAAGTAACCTGAAACGTTCGTGTTGCACGTGCATCAGTCTGTATAGTCGCTCACTCCACTGACGCTTCACTCATTCTCACCGTCGACGCCTTTTTGCAACACTCCATCGACATAATCAGGTTCCACTGTAGTATGCAAAAACAGAAGGCGAAAAGTACCTGGATGAGCTTCTACTTATGCAAAGATTTTTTTAAACACTTTACTGTTCCATAAGGCTATGGGAGAGTATTTATGAATGGTAGTGAAGCGACGCAACACAGGTAGGTCACGTGACAGTAGCAACATTTTTCATTAATTTTCTTTAATACTATTCACGTTCATACAACATACTTTTTTAACAGTCGCAAACCAAGTGTAGTACTTACTATACAGTATTTATTTTAGATGTGAGACTCTCTAGAAACTTCCAGGCAAGTGTTTCAGAGTTATACTTGGATTGGAGAGCCCTGGGTTAATGTATTAGACTTATATTTTTGCTTTATTTTTAGGTCACTGCGGTCTGGGCCGCATGGTCAATGTATCAGGACCCAGAACGTATTCCCTCACAGTGTTTGGAACATCCTACTCTTTTGGTGCTTGGGGTCGAGATGCAAATCCTCTTCCAGGAGACGAGAACAAGTACTGGCTGGTGGTGCTGTCAAGTAGTAATGTATATGGTCACTATGTCCGCCAGTACAGTAGTATGAGTAATATTATATTGGGTATATTATCAACAGATATATATATATCAAGCTCGAATCCCACAACAAACACAATTCAGGGGCCAAACATGGTCATGTATGGCAATGCGCTCTACTATAACTGTTACAACTCATACTCCGTCTGTCGGTTCAACATGACGACTCGTACTGTCAGTACTGTGGCTTTACCTAATGATGCAGGTTTTAACAACAAGTTTCCATTCGCACATCTCGGCACAACGTACACCTATACAGATATGGATTTTGCCACAGATGAATCTGGTGTCTATGTTATATACGCTACTACAAGCAACTTTGGAAATGTGGTTATCAGTAGAGTTGAGACTAGTAACCCGCCTGTTTTGAACCAAACATGGTCCACTTCTCTTCACAAAAAGACTGTCACAAACACCTTCATGGTTTGTGGTGTGCTTTATGCTACTCGTTACCTGGATAAAGAAATAGAAGAGATCTTTTACTCTTATGATACCAAAACCAACGAAGAGCGCTATGATTTGAAAATTCACATTAAGAAGATGCAGACTAATATTAAGTATCTAAACTATGACCCCAGAGATCATCTGCTGTATGTCTACAGTGATGCCTACATTGTGACACATGAAATCGTGTTTCAGGAAGTTCGCTGAACTATTCTATTACAGAATTTATTTGCCAATAAATGTAATGACTTTACATGTTTGAAATGGTTATGTAAATGAGAATTCATTTAAATATGCATCCCACATTTTGCTTCTTGAAATAAAATTTGAGTGAAAATATGTGTGCTGGTTTATTAGAGCAAACAAACAGATACACTACACACAGATACATTTGCAGAACATTTTGGAAAGCTTTCATTATGTTTACTTAAAATATTTATTTATGGAGTGTAGCAATATGGGTTATGTAATAATAAATTGCGTGCTGACAGTGCCCTCTGTTGTTTGCATGCAGTGCTGTCATTTCATTTAAATTTTTGGGTGAAAAGTTGTGTTATCTGTGAAGGTGGTTAATGTTTTCCAAGCAGATGTTTAAAATAATGTTTTCACCTTTTAGGAGAGATATTTAGAGGTGAGGTGGTGGGGTGGGAATTGTCTTGTTTAGTTTAAACACTAGATGTTGCAAACATTGTATAAAGCAATATTGTGGTGAGCTTGTGAGGCAAAACATTTGCCAATTCATGATTAAATGAAACTTATCACAACTAGTAATCATTACTATTTTACTCACGGAACTATCAAATATGTCCACAGAGATAAGACAAAACATCCTCTGTTATTTCTTCACTTAGCATGTAGCACTTAGCAAGTTAAAAGCAAGCTCTGTTGCAACAGATGACCTCCACCCAAAGAAATGAAGATGAAATGGCTTTAAAACTTTGCTGCTGCCACACAACCTTGTTCATTCTGAGTCTTTAAGGTTTCTTTCTGTTGAAGATGAGTCAGTCTAATGTAATCATTTTAATGATTATCATTCATCTAAGTTTCTCTGAGGTAAGCAAAAAAGTAACTTTACAATGAATCATTATTGATAACTTATTTCTAACTTATTAATATATTGTAGAGTGCATTTATTGTTTTGCAATGTATTTTCCTGTCATTTGATCATCACAGTCAGTAAGAGGAAAAGAATGTGTGTGCGATCTAGAAGATTTAGATCCTGCTTTTCCTACGTACAAACTAGCAAATGTAGAGACCACCTCTTTACAATGCATCAAGACCATCACTTCAGAAAAGGTACAAAAACACATTATTTTTCCTTCTTATATTCCATTCAATTATATTTTAAATCATTTTAGTACATTATATCTAATTATATGAATAATGTAATGTAAACATGTGCAGATGACAGAATTGGACAGACTTGCGCTGGGTCTACAGCAACGCATCAAGCAGCTGGAGGACAACATGATCATGCTGGAAAAGGAGGATAACAAGAATCTTTATGGGGCCGTGTCTCTGCGCATCATTGAGCTTGAGATCGCCGAGATTCAGGACCTCTTCGGCAAACTCAACAGGACCACCAGAAATTACCAGCATCTCAGTGTACAGACTGCAGCTCAGGTGACTTGCTGTTCAAAAAAGCGTAAATCCATTGCATTGCAATGTAAAGTATTTTCTTAAGAAAAAGTACTAAAATAATAACCACAAACAGAAAATAAAATCATGAAAGTAATTTTAATGAAAATATAAATAACAGAAATACAATTTAAATAGATATAAATAAAACACAACAAACTAAAAGTAGCAATCTCATAAATAAATAAAAACATAAATAAATATATGTAGGTAAAGCTTTACAATAAGGTCTGCTTTGTTAACATTAGTTAATGCATTAGCTAACAAGAACTAACAATTTGTATATATTTTATATATAATATATATATTTTTAAAGTATTTATCTTTGTTAATGTTAGTCAGTAAAAAATATAATTATTCATTGTTTGTTTATGTTATGTTATGCGTTATGTTGTTATGTTCACATTGCATTAACTAATGTTAACATGTGCAACTTTTGATTTAAAATAACATATTATTAAATATTAACATTAAGAATAATAAATGCTATAGAAGTATAGTTAACTTATGTTTACATTTACATTTACATTTCTGCATTTTGGCAGATGCTTTTACCCAAAGCGACTTACATTGCATTTTAGAGACACATTGATATTCTAATCAGTTCCTGCTTTCCCTGCGAATGTTAACAAACAAAACATTATTGTAAAGTGTAGATCGTCAAATGCATGTCAGATAATAATTTAAAAGAAAATGACTTTTTTTTAAAAGTGACATTTTATAATAAATGATTATATAAATGACCTAGAAACATTTCGCCATGCACCACTGATGCTTAAAAAAATATTATTTCATTACTCATTTCTTAATTGCCCAATTTTTTTTTCAACCTTTCATAGCTTGAAACAATGCAGGACACAATGTTGGAGTTGGAGAAGTTTGACAAAATGCAAGTGATTAAAAAATATAGGAAGAGCCACAACAAGAAGAACTTGAAACCGTGCAAAGAAGAACTCAAGGCTACAGCACCACCTCCAAAGGTTTCCTCAGGTACTCTAAAGACCCCAACAATCCCGTAAAGTCAGCATGAAGTGGAAGTTTTCGAAAGTCTTCTCTTCCCTATTGTGAGATGGTGTATATTCAAGTGAAACAGCATTTTAAACAAGAACAAAATGTAGGATATAACGTCTAGTTTTACTAATGTAACCCCTGTTCCCTGAAGGGGGGAACAAAGACGTTACATCAGACCCACATCATGGTGTCCCACCTGGGAGCCAAATAACCTTCAAGTGGTAACTAAATGCGCCAATGAACATTAGCTAGTAAGATTTGCATGCAGAGTCTTCACATTGATATAAATGACGGGTGCAAATATGACTGGTATTACTTCATGTTTTGCTGAGGAGTCAAGACAGCGACTCAGCTCCATTCAGCGGTAGTTCAGGGCTGTGGAAGTGGGGTTTAATGGAACAAGGGCTACATTAGTAACCTAGACATTCCCCTTTAATCAGTAGCATTTCACATTACGTTGGACTGACATTATGGGGTCCTATGGAAAGCGGCACAGCCTCTGAACAGTGTTACGAGCATTGGAGATGCAGATATAGATCCTTTTGGCAACTGCTCTCACAAAGTCAGAACCTACCCAGTGCCCAGAGAAAGCCAGAGGTTAGTCCTCCATACCAGCCGGGATGGACAGTTGTAGCTGATGTTCTTTAATGTGACATTTCACAGGGAAGAGTGCATCAGATCTCAATTCCTGTTGTTTTTCAGCCATGACTAGTGTTAATGTTGGGAAAGCGTCTAATTGTGGGCGCTATGGAGAACACACCCTGCCCAGAGTGGAGGCAACATGTGGAGGCTATATATATGGACTGACCCGAGGGGCAGTGCTACATATGGAAAGTTCCTCTGGTAGGTTCTACCAAACCAAGTAGAACTCAGTTCTCTCAGAGCAGAACTGCCAAGGGAAAGACACAGGTTTATCAAAAGGGAGCATGCACATATGGGCTTACCGCAGAGGAATCTCATCATATGGGCATCTTGCCCAGTGCAAGGGCTGACCAACTTGGCATACACACGAGCACTGGGCCCAGCATCTGACTGCTGAAAGATACTGGAAGAACTCGATCCAGGATTTGCCAAGCAGGGAACTGACCTAAAGAGCAAGTAAGCACTCATATTCCCCTGTTGAGGCAACATGGGGAATGAGGCCTCTTTTCAGCGGTGGAACAGAAATCAAAGGAAACAAAGTATTCTCCACATCTCCTGGTTCAGAGCAGCTCCCTCCAACTCCGGGCCACCCGTCTCAGGGCAACTTCTTTTTGAGGGCTTAGCAGTCTGGATGGGCTGCGTCGCCTTCCCGTGGGAGGCTCCTGGTGGACCTAGAATGTTTGGGGGCTTGGTGGCAGAGTTACGCAAGGGCAGGATGTGAAAGGATGTGGGAGGTTTGTGGGGGCTGGCCCAACAAAGATGATCCCACTGTAAATCTCAGGTCTCCCAGAGTCCTAACCAGTCCCACAGCTCTACTATGAGAAGCGGAGGGGGGGGGGGGGGGGGGGGGGGGGGGGGGGGACACGTGCCTCCATATTAAAGAACGAGAGTTGTAGACGCAATGCAAACATGAAGATGCTTTCACAGTGAAAGCATGCACCATCCAATAACGCTTTCTCAGTGTACTGTTTGCCCAGGCACATGAGACAGAGATCATGGCCATCAGATGAGGTAAGGAAATTACCAAACCGAAACACAGACAGAAAGACGCTGACTCCCAGTGCTGCTCTTTTAGGGCAACTACTCTCGAACTGAAATGCCAAGGGGTGAAACACTGCACTCAGCGTGCTCGGGAACTGGCGTAACACTGCTGGATGCACCCTTGCACTGACAGAGAGACCCGGTCTGTATGGAAGAAGAAATAAAAATAGCTGTTGATGGAGATGAATCTCCAAATGGCAATAAAACTGCTGTTTGCTCTCTAGGTGGGACTTGGCATGCAAATCTCACTAGCCAATGTTCATTGGCGCGTTTTGTTACCACTTGGAGGTGTTTGGGTTCCCAGGCAAGACCTTCTGACTCAAGGGGAACTTTATTTTGTCCATTGAGAACTGGTTTAATGGTTGTATCACTGTGGTTTGCTATTGCTGTGATCTGTTACACCCTCCAGTTATTTTGATTAAATATGAAGGGCATGGATAAAATATTTCTAATAAATACTCAGAGACATTTTTTAGTTCTACATTACACAGTTTTACTCTGTTTTTAGGTCACTGTGGTCTGGGTCGTGTGGTCAATGTGGCGGGACCTAGAACCAATTCCCTCACGGTATACAGCACCTCCTATCCTTATGGTGCCTGGGGTCGAGATGCAAAGCCGGCTCCAGGAGACGAGAACAAGTACTGGCTGGTGGTGCTGTCAAAAAGTAATGTATATGGCCACTATGTCCGCCAGTACAGTACCTTCAGCACTCTTATATTAGGTATAGGACCGACAGATACATATATTTCTAATAACAATCCCACAACAAACACAATTCAGGGGCCAAACATGGTCATGTATGGCAATGCGCTCTACTATAACTGTTACAACTCATACTCCGTCTGTCGGTTCAACATGAAGACTCGTACTGTCAGTACTGTGGCTTTACCTAATGATGCAGGTTTCAACAACAAGTTTCCATTCGCACATCTTGGCACAACGTACACCTATACAGATATGGATTTTGCCACAGATGAATCTGGTGTCTATGTTATATACGCTACCACAAGCAACTTTGGAAATGTGGTTATCAGTAGAGTTGAGACTAGTAACCCGCCTGTTTTGAAGCAAACATGGTCCACTTCTCTTCACAAAAAGACTGTCACAAACACCTTCATGGTTTGTGGTGTGCTTTATGCTACTCGTTACCTGGATAAAGAAATAGAAGAGATCTTTTACTCTTACGATACCAAAACTAAAGAAGAGCGATATGATTTGAGAATTCACATTAAGAAGATGCAGACAAATATTGAGTATCTAAACTATGACCCCAAAGATCATTTCCTGTATGTCTACAGTGATGCCTACATTCTAACTTATGAGCTCATCTTTCAGTAACTCTCCGAAGAACTTGAACAACAAACTTGTAATGACTTGCTTTGCAGCAAAATTCCTTAAACACAAAACAAGGGGAAAGGAATTGTAACAGTACTACAGGTTTTGGTCATTGAAATAAAATTTGATTAAATAAAGGTTAGTGATAGATAACCAAAGCTTAAAACCATGATGAAAGAATTGTATAAGAATGTTCTTTATACATATATGTATAAAGAACATTCTTACATAATGTCTGATTTAAACATTCATACGCAGATTTATAATATTGCAAAAAAGGTGTGTTTTATTCCAGAAATTCAGTTCTACTTTCAACAGAGTTGTAATCATGTAATTCAATAAATCATATGTTTTTACCTTATATTGTTTTTCATTTACATCATTAATGTGTTAAATACAGCAATATGAAAGCAAAAACAATGCTTGTGTCCAAAATACTGCTTGCACATAGACCGCTGATCTACTCACACTCATGAACGCGTTAGCATTGTGCATACAGCGTTTTCTCGCTCGCGCCTTTTTTCCCGAGTTCATCAAACATCAAACAACTGGTGAATTGGATCAACACACACGGTGAGTCATGTCATCTCCTATAATCCTTACATGCACTTCCTGCTTCATGCATACTATTTCTGTCTCTGTCAGCTGTGAAGGCTTCACATGTCATAAATGTAGGGACATATTTAGGTTGACAGAGAAGATTTCAGAATTAGAGACACGCATCCAAACTTTAATCGAGGATAGCAAGAATGCAAAGGCTTTAGATACTGCTTTGGATGCGACTAGCTTAGCAAACCCTGTATATTGTTCGGTTCCAGCTGTAGAGCCCGTGCAGCAGGGCAACTGGGTGACTGTGAGGCGGCATAATCGCGGGAAAAAAAACACTGTTCCATTCCGATCAGAACATCAAACAGGTTCTCCCCACTCAGTGACGCACCCATTGAGAAACCTGTTGAAAGTGCCCTAGTGATTGGCGATTCTATTACTCGGAATGTGAAAATAGAGACTCCAGCCACCATAGTCACATGTTTGCTAAGCTATGTGTGCTGGCTTTAATGACTTTACCAGTTCATACTGAGTTCAAAGATGCATCCAGGTACAAACAACAATATTATACACTAGGCAGTTCACAGCACTGTCACACAGCTTACAATACATAGCCTCCCTGGCATTTAAAACAAAATATTTAACTTAATTAGTATTAAGTAACTTTGGAAAGGAAAAAGGTTGTTTTTCTAGAGGAGATAAGTTCGACAACAAACATTTAACATGGCACATCTTTACTTTTAAGTGATCATACCAAGTTTAATATCAGATTTGACACAGAAAAATAAGATTCCCATAGGAGGAAGCTGACAAAAAATTATAAACATTTGCATTTTGAAACTTAAATGATTACAAGCTACATGTAGCTAACTAGCTATTACAAACACTGACAAACAATCTTTTCCTGATCAACAAATATGTAAATGAGGATTTTTTTGTGATCTAACTGATCTTTCAAAAATAAGTGTAACCAAGAGCCAATCCTTTTGGTTCTTTGGTGCAACTGTAATTTATCAATTTAACTATCTGAAACTGTAAACTAATCTTAATCTGAAACATTGATCAACTAAACCATCTATCGATAGGCAAACACAAATTTGTTTAAGACATTTGAACTTGATAGTACTTAATAAACACTGTTCTTGCATGTGTACCTGAAATTAGTGAAATATAATCAAATAAAATGCATTTATCTATCACTGATCATACAACATCATAGTCTTAGCTTCACTTAACCGATATCTTTTAAGGTATCTACTTTAATACTTTTCTCACTGTTTAGGCCCATATTATTTCTAGTTAATTAGTTCTACAGTATAAAAAAGCACAAAAAACTGAAAAAAAAAGCTAAGACAAAATGCCTAGTTTATCTACAACAAAAGCTATGATATTTTTTTCAAATTTGATCTTAAAATCTTAAAAACACTTGTTCAAAATTAGATTAATAAAAATTGTCCGTGTCAGAATCATAGCTGTCAATAAAAACTCAAAACTGGTCTCTGATTTCAATTTCGTACCTGATTTCATGCTTGCACAACCTGCAGATCGTATTATTTGTTCTTGTTTCGTTTCCATCTTTTGGAAACCCAAAGTATTTCCATACAGCAGATTTATACTTTGCTGGAGGACTTACTATAACTGTATCATCCGACATGGTGGCGGGAATATATGCTAGACTGCACTACGGCTTGTCGCTACTTCAATGCATACGATAATTTATATTAAATGCAGTAGCGTTATGAATTGAGCTGATTTCCTCATACTAGGAAGATATAATCAAGATTTGAATCAGCCCAAGTAAAAATGGCAATTTCTTATAATTATTTTAATGAATTTGCCAGATGTCGTAACCTCTGCCGAACAATACCACCCTTTCATACTCGCGAGCAGAGTTACCTCCCTTCCATACTCGCCCAGCAGTGACTCGCCAGCCACTGCGCATGTCACTATGAGCGATCGTTTCCGTTTTAGTCAGTGTTTACTTCCCGAACGTCTGCACTGAAAAGCGTGCCGATTTAATCATGCTTTTGGAAGAAATTTCGTTTTTTATGCCTACCGGACCATAAGTTGAAGTTCAGGTTGTATTCGCCAATATTCGGTTCATAGCCTCGCGAATACGATACGTATTCGCCAGAAGAGAAATATTCGGTGCACCGAATATTCGATTGTATCGTTACAGCTCTAACGATTACATTACTTTAAATGAGTCCACCCCTCAAGATTACTGTTATAAACATGAGCCTCGTCTGAAAGGTAAAGGAGGAGGTGTTGCTGTAATTTATAGTAACACGATCAGTACTGCTCAAAGATCTGATTTTAAATATAATTCTTTTGAAGTGATGATCCTTAATGTAAAATTATCTAGTGCAAGTAATAATTCCTGTTTAACTTTTGTGCTGGCTATTCTATACAGGCCACCAGGGCACCATACAGACTTTATCAAAGAATTTGCTGATTTTCTCTCAGACTTAGTAATGTCTACAGATAAAGTCATAATTGTCGGTGATTTTAATATCCATGTAGATAATGAAAAAGACGCATTGGGATTGGCATTTAGAGACATCTTAAACTCTATTGGAGTTACACAACATGTATCAGGACCCACTCATTCTCGTAATCATACTTTAGATCTAATATTGTCGCATGGGATCAATGTTGATACTGTTCAAATTCTGCAGCAGAGCGATGACATCTCAGATCATTACTTAGTTGCGTGTAGATTACAATTAGCCAAAGTCGAAAAACTAACTCCCTGTTATAAATATAGTAGAACTATCACTCCTAACACAAAAGATAGCTTTATAAATAATCTTCCTGATCAGTTTCATCTACTTAACATCCCAGATAGCCTAGAAGAACTTGATGTTGCAACAGAAACTATAAACTCTCTCTTTTCCAGCACTTTAGACACTGTTGCTCCGTTGCGCTTAAAGAAGATTAAAGAAAATAGTCCAACACCGTGGTACAACGAACACACACGGGCCCTCAAGAGAGCAGCCAGAAAAATGGAGTGGAGCTGGAAAAAAACTAAGCTTGAGGTTTTTCACATTTCTAGGAAATACAGCTCTATTGCATTCAGAAAGGCCTTAAAATCAGCTAGATCTGCTTACTTTTCTACCCTCTTAGAAGAAAACAAATACAACCCTAGGTATTTATTTGATACAGTGACTAAACTAACAAGAAATAAAGCCTCAACCCCAGATGCTTTAAAGCAGCACAGCAGTAATGACTTCATGGACTTCTTTAATTGCAAAATTCATAATATTAGAGAGAAAATTATAACCATGCAACCGTCTACTACAATATCACAAAATACAGTAAATTTTAGTGTCCCCGAAGAAAAATTCCACTCCTTCATTGCTATTGGGGAGGAAGAATTGTCTAAACTCGTTAAATCATCAAAATCAACAACATGTATGCTAGACCCAATACCAACTAAGCTACTGAAAGAGATGCTTCCAGAGATCATAGATCCTCTTCTTAATATTGTTAATTCATCTTTGTCATTAGGATACGTACCAAAAACCTTTAAACTAGCCGTAATTAAACCGCTTATTAAAAAACCACAACTTGATCCTACAGAATTAGTTAATTACAGGCCGATATCAAATTTACCTTTTTTGTCAAAAATTCTAGAAAAGGCAATATCTTCACAACTATGTTCCGTTCTAGAAAGAAACAGCATCTACGAGGATTTCCAGTCAGGATTTAGACCATATCATAGTACTGAGACTGCTCTCATTAGAGTTACAAATGATTTGCTTTTATCATCCGATCGTGGTTGTATCTCTCTGTTAGTGTTACTGGACCTTAGTGCTGCATTTGATACAATCGACCACAAAGTCCTTCTAAATAGACTTGAAAACTATGTTGGCATTAGTGGAGTTGCATTAGCCTGGTTCAAATCGTACTTATCTGACCGTTATCAGTTTGTAGCAGTAAATGAGGAGATGTCATATCGATCACGGGTTCAGTATGGAGTTCCTCAAGGTTCAGTACTAGGACCATTGCTTTTCACCCTATACATGCTTCCTTTGGGTGCAATTATTAGGAAGCATGGCATTAGCTTTCACTGTTACGCTGATGATACTCAGCTCTATATTTCTTCTCATCCTGATGAAACGTACCAATTCACTAAATTAACAGAATGCATAACTGATATAAAAAATTGGATGACTAATAACTTTCTACTGCTTAATTCTGAAAAAACAGAGATTCTAATTATTAAACCAAAAAGTTCTGCACGTAATAATCTAGACTACTGCCTAACACTTGATGGCTCTTCTGTCAAGTCTTCGTCGTCAGTTAGAAACCTGGGTGTGCTCTTTGATACCAATCTTTCATTTGAAAGCCATGTTTCTGGCATCTGTAAAATGGCATTCTTCCATCTTAAAAATATATCTAAATTGCGACATATGCTCTCAAAGACAAATGCGGAAAAGTTAGTTCATGCGTTCATGAGTTCAAGGCTAGATTATTGTAATGCTTTACTAGGTGGTTGCCCTGCACGCTTAATACACAAATTCCAGCTGGTCCAAAATGCAGCAGCTCGAGTTTTTACTAGAACCAGGAAGTATGAGCATATTAGCCCAGTTCTGTCAAACCTGCACTGGCCTCCTATTAAACACGAATACATTTTAAAATCTTGCTAATGACTTACAAAGCATTAAATGGTTTAGCTCCCCAGTACTTGAGCGACCTCCTAACACATTATAGTCCTTCACGCCTATTGCGATCCCAAAATACTGACCAGCTTATAATACCTAGAATATCAAAGTCAACTGCTGGCGGTCGATCCTTTTCCTATTTAGCTCCTAAACTCTGGAACAGTCTTCCTAATACAGTTCGGGAAGCAGACACACTCTGTCAGTTTAAATCTAGACTAAAAACACATCTCTTCAACCTGGCATACACATAACACATTATACATACATTTTTAATCCAAATCATGTAAAATGATTGTTAGGCTGCATAATTTAGGTCAGCCGGAACCGGGAACATTCTCATAACATCTGATGGCATCTACGCTGATATTATTCTCTGTTTATTCCGAGGTTACCATGGTCAGCCGGATCCGGGCCGTATCCAGATCAGATGAAGGACCTGCACCTGGACACGAGCACAGCACTGCCCTGAAGTGTCTGTGGAGACTGTGACTCTACTAAACCCTCCCCGGTGTAGATTATGAACCCATCTCCAATCGGACCAAATTAGACTTAATATTAGACTTTAATTATCAATATAATAATCAAACTATCAATCAATCAAATCGATCAATAATCATAACTTAGCACTTAATATTCATCAATTGTATTAATTTGCCTGCTCTTTTAAGGCTGCCGTTAAGCCAAACAAACATTGTTTATAATGTTTTCATGTGACCAATGTAAAGCTGCTTTGAAACAATCTGTATTGTAAAAAGCGCTATATAAGTAAATATATAAGTGACTTGACTTGACTCATCCTTGCAAGACCATGCTGGTGAACCAGCTTCACCAGCTCCATTTTGGTTGAGAACAGCATGAAAAGATTAGCACCATGTAAGCATAGACCAGTCTGGATTGTGTCACTTGTATTGATCACCACCACCTGTCAGCAATCACCATACTCACAAACCCAGGCATATTAACTCAGTCATTTGTCAGGTCTTGCCTTGGACTACAGATCCTTACTATCTGTCTGTGATTAATTATCTCCTATGATTCCCATCATCCACATTCCAGTATTCCTTTGTCTGTTCCTGTAAGACCAATACAATGTTTGATGAATATAAAAAGTATAAAAATATACGTACTTCTTGAGTAAGAAACATGAGGGGAACAGAATCCGTTCCCCCGCCCACATGATGAGAGATGTTGATATAGTGTCTTAAAGATGCTGATTCTGTTCTGTGTGTGGATAGAGCCTAACAAGCATCTGTTTAAAGACTTATTTTATGGCGTTTTTGCATTTTATCACGATAGAACAGCGACAGGAAGTCTTTTCTAGATTCCAATAAGCCAAACTCACCCTCAGTTCAGCAAAATGCTATCATTTTAGCTGTCATGCTAAGGTCATCTATTTAGGTAAGGAGGTCGGTCATTGAACCAGTGGAATCTAAAGTTCAAGCCATCATTGATTTCCCCACTCCTAAATCTAAAAAGAAACTCCAGCGTTTCCTTGGCGTGGTCAATTACTACAGAAACTTCTGTAAAATCTTCTCAAATATAGAAAACCCTCTCGCTGGTAATCTTCGAAAAGATGTTTCTTTTGTTTGGGGTTTTTATTGTCAGCTTTTGATTCTCTCAAACATTGTGAAGTTGTGGAATTTACAGATCACAAGTCTTTTTTTTTCTTCAACACCTGCAGTACGAATCAAAGACTAATCTCGGGCAGTAATTTTTTCAAAATTTTAATTTACAAATCAAATACAAGAAAGGTGTTAATAATGTAATCGCTATGTATAAACCCGTTGCCATGTTTAATTTTATATGTTGAGGTGTTACAACCCTTTGTTTTGTGTTTCTTTTGTCTTTTGTCTTGAAGTGTTTGTGTATAAAATAAAAAAATTCATGATTAGGCAACGCCATAAACAACACAACTTTCATTACTCATGGACCAACTGAAGGTGTTCACAAAGATAGAGAGATAGAAGATTGCAAAAACGGTTCCACCTAAACTAATCGGTAACACCCAATTCCTCTTTTTTTATCAGCTATTTCACCATAAGAACACCTCAAAAGCCCTGATGTCACTTTCTTTGAAAGCGAACGTTGTGTTTTTGTGAAGGAGAGAATTGTTGGGTTTTGGCTGTGTGGTTATACAAATTTTGAGTGTTAAGAGTAGAAGAATCATTGTTCCCTTTCAAGGGAACTCGCGCTGCATCAAAAGCGCTAGGGAAATACCTGGACGATAGTCTCGTGAAGCACTATGTAAACAATCGATGAGTGACAGTCTCCAGATGATGACGTCACGAACCAGGGTCATAAATATGCGCTTGAAACCGGCGAGAGTGTCTTCAGCAAGCATTGTGTGAGAGTGTGTGTGTTGTTGTTGTGCTGGTTGTTGGAGTTTCCTTCGACTGAACTATTCCCTAGACTAGTTTAAAAGAAAAGGCCTCTCCAATTTTAACAAAACGGCGAATCAAACATTTGTGCAGTGCGGGTCTCCCTGCCCTCACTACATTTCGGGTGGGACGCGGACTCACTGTCTGTTTGTTGGGAGCAGAGCATGCTCAGTCAGCGCTGTAATTACTGCAGTCAGCCATCGCTGCAGATGTGCCGCTCCTGCCCGGCGGCCTTTGATACCGAGTCCGCCCAGGCTCGCGCTCCCCAGGACTCGGGTCCCGCTGTAGTCGAGGCTCTGCGTTGATCTAGGTACTAGGGATCGTAAATGGATCTGACGGCGGGGTGTGAGATGGGCGCTGCCTTATCTCAGCCCTTATCCGGCAGATCCAGTGTTAGTGCACGGCTGTTACTTCTGAACCGTCGCTGCAACGATCTATCTCTGAGGAGTTGAACGTTGTCAGCATTAGATGCTGAGAGTGAAGATTCGCCACTTTTCACTCCAGCATTTAGGAGCTATTTGAGGTTGTGACTCGCGCTGTCGCCGTGTTGAACACTGGTATATCCCAGGTAGCGCTTTTGACACAGCGTCTTGTTCCCTCTTCAGGGAACTATGGTTACATACGTAAACTGAGACGTTTGTTCTCTGAAAGTGATTTAGAAATTTTACTATTTTGACCCAATTGCCTGTTTACCAACTCTGATTTGGATTCTCCTTTAAGTCTGTTTCCTTGGGCTTGTAAACAGTTTCATCATTGTAAATTTTAAGGGGTTTGAAAAATACTGATTTTGTTTATTGTAAACCTTTTTGTTTTGGCTAGGGAGTTAGGTTAGTTTATTGTGATTTATTGTATTTTATTTTAGTTAGGGTTTAGGTAAGAGATTTTAGAAATAAGAAAGTTTTGTTTGTTATTTTGTCTGGTTCAGCGACCACCAGTACATATTTCGTACATATTTTGCCACACGTACACAAGTCTTTTAGACATTTCCAACAGTTTGTTTTTTACACATGTAGATTGCTTCTACGCAGTCAATCAGTTTTGCAGTACTTTTTTTAACTGTTGTTTCCTCTTACAAATCACTGTTCACAGACTTGCAATGCTTTTGGCCATATTTGGGCAGAAAAAAACAACATGTGAAACTGTAAACGCAGAAAAATGGAAGTTAGTGGAATACAGATCATATTTATTTTGCGTTAGCATGAAGCTGCAGTTTAGCGATGCATGAATTACACATACGAATAATAGTAAAATGCTGCAAATATTTTTTTCGTACACTTGAAACACAATTTATACCTTTACAAAGTTTAAAAAGACGCAGACAGAGAAGTGCTGTGTTTAAAACATATTTATTAAGCTTTATTAAGCACATTTATTGTAATAACAAGATTTGGAAAAAGACCGAGAAAAGTCTTAGTCACAATGATATAGAGCAAAAAAAAAAAGTTTAACCACTGTGTAAAATTTGAGATTTTCTGCACTAATTTTCTTTTGGACTGACAATCTATATGGTACTGCATTTTTTTTCTTTAGCTGCAAATTAAAGTCAATTGAAGGTATCATATGCTAACAGATAAGCATCATTATACAAGTAAAGTCTCCTGTCAACAGGATTGTAGTTCAGATTGGCTATTCCAGCAGAAACCTTCTCAAAGGGCAAAGAAAGAGTGTTTATCTCTTGGCCAGTGGTTGTATCAAAGGCATAAAACACTTCTTCTTTGTAAGTATTAACATAGCGAGTCGCATACAGGACCCCACACACCATAAACGTGCTGGTGACGGATCTCTTAAAGAGATGTGTCTTCCAGGTGTGTGTGATATTGAGCGCCAGTGGGTCTAAGCGACTCACAACAATGTTTCCGTGGTTCTCCTCGGTGGCGTAAATCACCCACACGGCGTTTCGGTCGGCCTCCAGGTCGATGTCTGTCCAGTCACGGCAGCTGTAGTAGCAGAAAGGGAACTTGTTGTTGATTCCGGCACCATCCAGTTTTACACGTTTGGTTGTTTTTGTCGTGATGTTGAAGCTACAGATCTCAGCAGTGCCGTAGCATTGGTAAAATACGGTATTGTCGTACAGAATAGTGCCTGGGCCCTGAACAGTATTTGCGTGGCTGTAGGATGGTGCTATCTGTTCATCTTTGTAGTTCCTGTTGGCCATGAAATCTCCGTATGAATTGTACATCCTGATGGTGGTCCCATGCTTGTTCCCACTCACAAGACAGTGTTCCCAATAACGTTCCTTGCTGTTCGGTTTGGCATCTCTACCCCAAGCACCAGAGATATAGGACTTGTGGATGGAATTGAGCTTGGTGACAACTGGAGAACTTATTCTGGTCATTATGCGCTGATGACAAGTGCCTGCGAAGGAAATCGGATGAACTGGTCATATGTTCAATATTCAAGAAAAAACAAAAGCTGTTGAAGACATCAATGTGACACAACGTAAATGTCAAAACATTCTCCACCGCTCTGAGTGTCCTGCACTTACTTCTGAAGTCTTCAGGTATAGTTTTGCAGGTCTGTGCTCTGTTGTTGAGGTCACGTAGCCTAATTTTCATTGCCTCTAGATTGAAAATATTGCTTTTGTACATGTTCTGGATGTCCTTCTTTGCCCTAGTCAACTGAGAGAAACAGAAACATTGTCAACATTGGAACAACATATGGAAAAAAAAAATGTTGTCTTCATTTTTTTGGTTTTTGTTCAATTTCAATTAATCAATTTTCAATTAGTGGAACTTCAATGAGGGGTAAACTGTACGTAGTATTGATATATATATATATATATATATATATATATATATATATATATATATATATATATATATATATACACATATATATATACATATATATATATATATATATATATATATATATATATATATGGGCAGATGACGTGACGCCTGTTTTTTCTGTAACTATGTGTAAATGTTTACTGAACTGCATTTCTCAACTAAAACAACACATGCCAGTGGGGCATAGAACATAATTTTATTTCAACATTATGATTTTGGGACGTAAAATGTATTTGGTGGTGTTCATATTTCAAGATGAATAGCAAAATGTCCTGCGGTGTGACTGTAACATTGATGACTCCTCAAATGTAAATATTACTAAAATAAAGCAGATATGTCTGGAGCAGCTAATAAATGCCTTGGCATTATTTTTGTCTTTGCTTAATTAACTTAAGTTTTCAAAATGCTAAAAAGTACTAAAATAGTATTTACAGTACATTTAGTTTTGTAACACAAATGCTGTCCTGCAGTGTGACATAGGATATTCGATTTTTGTACTGGCAGTTACATGGACAGCCATAGGGGTCTTTTAGTCAATATCCCTACCAGGAAATTCCCCAGATGTTTGGGTGTGCTATAGAGGTTAAAAGGTGACTGTTAATCTCTTATTAATTTGATACATTTCATCATTTCTGTCAGATCATGAACATGTCCATTTTTGATAGTCCTGTGGTGTGACTGATCTAGTTTGAAAAAAGAAAGAAAAATATTTTTTAAAAATAATCATATTCAGGTTTAAAACAATGAACTTATTCGGTTACTGTAATGTCCAAGCTCGGTCTTGTATAGCAATGACTCAAAATGGCTGCCAAAGTGAAAAACTCTTACTGTGGTAATAATTAAGTAATGATGTCTATATTAAGTCAGATGTCTAGCTTGATTTTCGTCTGTTATGTTTGCAATATTAAACATAAATATAAATATATATCTGTCTCTATATATATATATATTAAACAAATATTGTCAATATTATATATAATATACCTATATTATACATATATTAAACAAATATATATCGGTCTTTATTATACATAATATACCTATATTATACATATATTAAACAAATATTTATCGGTCTTTATTATATAAAATATACCTATATTATACATATATTAAACAAATATTTATCGGTCTTTATTATACATAATATACCTATATTATACATAAATTAAACATAAATATATCTGTCTTCATTTGTTTGTTGTATGTGTATGTTAACAGTCACTGATCATTGTCTTTAAAGTGATTTTTTTTGTTTAAAATGTTGTCTCTAACAGGTTGTCATGTGTCAGGGTTTTAGGAGAGCGAGGACTCAATTTGCAAAAAGGATGAACTTCATTAACAAAATCAAACATACCGTCCCAGGGGGAAAAAAAATAGAAACTAGACTAGGCAAGACAAGACATGAAACTGGAACGACATAGAATAACGACACGACTGACAGCTAGAAATGACAATGAAGCGACACAGGACAGCAAACATGAGGAGATTAAATACACACAGAAGGAAGGGTAATTGAAGAGAACACAGCTGGGACAAATCAAAGTTAAGCAGTTAAGCAGGGAAACAAGGTGGGAGGGTTACACATAGACGAGACATGAACACGCGGTCAATGCGAACACGCATCGCCGTGTGTCCACATTAAACAAAGACGCAACATGAAAACATGCGGCTGATGAAAACATGAACCACATGCTCACAACACTGCACACGGACCCAAGAGAACGCGGCTCGAGCAGAGCTTGAACCACGCCCAATCACAAAACATAGACTGCACGAGAACGAGGAAACCCTCGGCTTGCACGCTCATGACAAGGACGAACACACGGGTCATGAATGTCAGAATCCCGACACAAACCGAAACCAGACAAGACCAGCCTCGGGATCGGACATCATAACCGTACATAAGATGTTACACAGACAACCGTGCGCACAGCCCAAATCCTCAAAGCCGGTAGTGTCAGAGCTCTGCCACAAAACCAAGAAATTACTAGATCGAATGCGGCAGAACCTGAAAGTCATGTTTATGGTCTTATCTTTTATTAGTGACACTACAGTATATCAAATGTCTCTTCACTGGAATCTTTGTTTAAAGAGCTGAATTGATGATTTAAAATGCTTTTAATTATTTCAGCATGATTGTAATTACTTTCTCCTGAGAAACAAGATATTTGTTTAGTCTTTTAAGTTAAAAATAGAAACGAATGGTCTTTATGACTGGGTCTGATTTGACACCTCCAAAATGGTAATTTTTCAGTATGTCTTGTTCACTACGTTTTTAGTTTAAATTCATACACTAAATAATAAGATTGTACTGATATGTTACATTTTCATTCATGTTCAAATAGAGATGCAAATGAATTTGATTGTTACAAAAGTATTTAATAGATTTCACCATAAATGTTCATACAGTGTCTCATTTCGTCCTGTGGTGTGACATCACTTCAAACACAATTAAATGACTTTTACTATGTTAACTAGCTTAAATAATTATATGCATTTGAAAACATTGCATAATATAACCATATAAAAAAAGAAATAAACATTTTCAAATATTTTTTCTCATTTTACACAATATTTCCACCGGAGTGAGTGGTAAAAGATGGCACAAGCAACGAATATAATAAAAAAAAAACAGCTGTGGAAAAAAAAATTGCAGAATTTTAATGATCATTCTTTAAGAATACTTGTTAAACTTAAAGTACACCTGATTTGTATTTGAAATTAATAATATTTAAATATTAGAATTTTATAGTAATGTCATGTCACACCGCAGGACATAATTTGCCTGGCGCTGTGGGAAAAAAAAATCTGCTAACCTCTAACAGTTTCAAAAACAACAGTATTTGTACTTTAAAAATGTCACAAATGCCAACGAGGTTCTCCCCAGTGACCACCGGAGGTTGCACTCTCCAGAACTCTAAAAGCACTAGGACTCCAATTCCCATACACCCACTGTCCTGGACTGATCACCCCACACCTGTTACTCATTTCCATAAGACTATTTAACCCTGTCAACCCAACAGATCAGTGCAAAGTTTTGTTTGCCCCGGTCACAACTCTGAGCGTTATATTCCCCTGTATTACCTTGCCTGTGTATTGACTCTGCCTTGTTCATAATTCTCGACCCTGTTCTGCCTGCCTACTGTTTGTTGTTTGCCTGTTCTCTGGATTCTGATCGTTTGCTGCATACCCTGACCTTCTGACCATTCTCTCTGCTTTGCCCTGGACATTGCTGTTTGCATTAGGGATGTGGAAATGAGGCTTCACCCTGACTGTTTCGGGAAAAGATTTGAGGCTTCACGAGTGTCATGAACAGCGCCATCTGGTGCTTATTTAAAATAAAGCAGGCAGAAGCCTGTGAAAGAAGCTCTGTCAGATGAAGCAATCACAACACACTCCATCGTTTCAATGCAATGTCCAAATAAAAGCTGTATATGTTTGTGTTTAATGTATCCAGAAAAACAATATTAATTTACCCATAAAGTGTGACAATAAAATATAATATGAATTTATATGATTCAATAAGATCTAACGTAGGCTTACTCTCTCTCTCTCTCTCTCACACACACACACACACACACAAAATAAGGACATTCTGTGATAGGATCATTATGAGCGTGTGTCCGCGTGAGAGATATCTCACCTATGATCGCAGTACATCCACGATATCATCCTAAAGCAGAAGGATGTTATCAAGAATCTAAATCCTTCCAAGTGCATGACGATTATATCGAAGTTATGTTCGAATATAAATTATGAGATGAAGAGGCTTCTGTTGTTGTGGATAAAGGAGAAGCAGATTTCCCATGACAGGTATTTCGTTAAAATGTCTGCGTCAAGTGAAAGTGGGGGTAGTCAGGCGAAAAAAAGGTAAGAAAAGTGATCAAAAGAATACAAATCGAAAAAATCAAAACAACAATATACAATAGAAAAGTTTAAAAAGAAATACGTAAGCTAAGTTATGTTAATTTAAGTTATGTAGTGTTCGTGCAAGGTACGATACAGAATCAAGTGTCTCCATACACCCCCCCCCCTCCTTCTTTGCACATGCCGCTGTCTGTAAAAACTTATAATTAAAACCACATTTTACTTGATATCACACATGTATCACACTGATATATATATATATATATATATATATATATATATATATATATATATATATATATATATATATGTATATGTGTGTGTGTGTGTGTGTGTGTGTGATGTATTGATTCTATATATATGTATTTGACTCTCCTCACAAAACCATCAAACAGACTGAGTCAACAAGGACTCATTAAGGAAGATCTGGGGGTTTGAAGCTTCTGACACGCAAAGTGAAACGCGCACGTGATTGGACAGAAAGTGAGGCTTCATTTGTCATCGATCACGTGACTCGGGGAAACCAATACACACCCCGATACAGCGCTTCATTTCAAATTGTGTCACATGAGCGATACACGCATCGAAGCTTCAGTGTCATACGTAACATCACTAGTTTGCATGGTATCTCGACCTCTGCCTGTTTGATCTACTGACTCTGTTTATGTCTAATAAACTGCAAATGGATCTTAACCTGCCTGAGTACTCGTTACAACAAATGCATACAATTCTCAAGCAATTTAGAACTTTTTTTTGAAAAAATGCTGTTCACCCTTATTTGTCATCTGCCCATATATATATTTTTATATATATTAGATAAAAAACTTTAATTTACAGAGTTTAAATTTAGATTAAATATTAAAAATAAACATAAGAAAAAATATAAATGTGTATATATATATATATATATATATATATAAAAAAATTTAAATATAAAAAATATATATATAATAAAGATAATGGATAAAAGCGCATAACAAAATTACTAAATATATAAAGATTAAAGCTAATTGAAAATATTAATAAATACTTACTTTATATTAATAACGACTAAAATAACATTGATAATACTATGTTTTTTGGGCACTTTTTGGAGACCTGGTCAATATAAGAAAGCTCTACCTCCTTGAGAATGTCATTGGTCACTTTGCTGGGGCTTTTCTTGAGAGCTTCACTGGCAGTATAATGGATCTTGTCAAGTTCCTCCATCAGCTGTCGCAGATGAAGGGCGTTGTACAGGGATTTTGTGTTCAGATACTCGAATGGTTTCAGGCGGGCTGTGATGTTCTTCAGAGTGAGTTCCATCTTTGGCAGTTGCACATTTCTATCCTTTACCTGAAAGTTACAACACAAATGATTTCACTTAGATTCTTTACTTTAAGAATAAATCTACAGTATGACTTTAAAGGATCTCACCTTTTGGTGAAACTTTTTAAGGTTGTCCGCACAGGTCTGGACTCGATTTGTGACTCCCTCGAACTTCACCGCGGGGAAAGCCCAAACAGAACTGCTCAATTTGCACACACAGGAACCATCCTTCATTTCACCTGTAATTCTCTTAGCCTCGACAGTCGCCTGATTACACACACACACACACACACACACACACACACACACAAGATAGCGGATACAATTCACAATTCTGACTTTTACTGAATATTTGCCTTTAATTTGAGTTAGACAATTATATGAAAAGGTTTAATGCATGAGTTTAATTGGAGTACAAAATGATGGTTGGCTTTATTTATTTACTGTATCATAATAAATTATTTAAATCAATTAACCATGTTCATATTTACCTTAATTAATGCCTCAATCATTTTTGGGAGTCAAATAATGAGATCTATTTATCATATGATCAAAAAGATAGGACTTACTGTGACTGTGAGGACCAACAGGTACAAAAGCATGATGAGTAAATAAACCCGAAAGGCTGCAAGTCCCGCTTTAAACTACACAAAAACGTTGATGTTGCAAATACATAAAGTATTACAAAATAAATTCTCAATCTGCAGTCTCACCACTGTGGTCAGACAGTGAGGCAAAAAACAAAAAAACTAAATCAAGGTTAGGCAACGCCATAAACAACACAATTTTCATTACTCATGGACCAAAAGGTTACTGAAGGTGTTCACAAAGATAGAGAGATAGAAGATTGCAAAAACGGATCCACCCAATTCCTTTTTTTAATCCGCTATTTCACCATAATGATTTACTTGAAAACTCTGCTGCCACTACCAAACATTGTTTATTATAGGATGCTCTTTCTACCTTCAACTCAAACATGAGTAAGTCTAATATATTCACTTTGTTGATCCTCATTCCTCTAACTCTCACTCAGGTAAGAAAGAAATCAACACTATATATGTATATATTTAACATACAAAATAATGTTCTTGCTTTAATCTAATTTAACTTCTTGTCATTTGGTCATCACAGTCAGAAAAAGGAAAAGAATGTGTGTGCGAAATAAAAAATTCAGATCCTGCTTTTCCTATGTATAAACTAACGAAAGTAGAGACCACCGCTTTACAATGCATCGAGACCATCACTTCAGAAAAGGTAGGGACATTTTTTATTAAAATATGTATTTTTCTCTATATTTGTTGTTTAAATAACTAAATTAAGTTAAAGTTAATTTGAACGTAAACATGTGCAGATGACAGAATTGGACAGACTTGCGCTGGGTCTACAGCAACGCATCAAGCAGCTGGAGGACAACATGATCATGCTGGAAAAGGAGGATAACAGGAATCTTTATGGGGCCGTGTCTCTGCGCATCATTGAGCTTGAGATCGCCGAGATTCAGGACCTCTTCGGCAAACTCAACAGGACCACCAGAAATTACCAGCATCTCAGTGTACAGACTGCAGCTCAGGTGACTTGCTGTTCAAAAAAAGTGCTTTGTGATTATTCATTTATTTGTTTATTTTCTGATTCTGTAATATTTCCTCTTTACATAAAGTAAAAAAATATCAGTTTTAATAGGCACAACTTTTGTCTTGAAAATAATACTTGTACACAGCACCAGTATAATAAATATATAGTCATGATATAAATGAAAACCTACTGTAGCAATGCATTAAATAGTCTTGTTTTTAAAAAAAACCCACTAAATATAAAGTAAGGAAATAAAAAGATAAAACACTACAATAGCTAACTTTAATTTAACTATCTAACTTTAAAATAAAATATTTTCAAAAAAAATAAAACTAAATATGGCATTTACATTGAAAAAACAACTGCATACAGTACAGTAATTCCTCGCCACTTTGCGGTTCAAGTTTTGCGGTCTCAATGCATTGCGGATTTAAAAAAAATATTAATTGAAAAATAAAAATTGCCATATCGGCAGCTGTATTGCAGAAAGTAGCGTTGCTTCATTGTGGTGCAAGAGAAACGGTTCCCTTTCGAGAGCGGGAATGAGACGTTGCAAGAAATGCATTTGGAAACTCCTCGCCTTCATGTAATTTCTGAAACCTTATAGGATAACAGCAGTTGACAACTGGCCAATTGTCGTGCGATGCGGCTCTGGCTGTCAGGCAGTATAAATTGCATAAGTGCGGCAATTGCATCAGAATATTTCCTTCACATGAATATCTAAGAATGGATAAGTCTGGACTTTGTAGGATCCTTGAGTGGGTCGTTAAGGAGCTGGACCTGGAATGGCCCACAATAGGTAAACTGGACTCCTGGTTCCTCCAGTCCAGCCGCCAGCAAGCTGGATCGAGGAGGGGTTCGCCCCTTTTTTCCAGAAATGCATGAGCACGTGGTGAGGTCGTGGTCTGCGCAGGGCCCATTCGTCACCGAGTGCTATGTTTTCACACGTGGATGGAGCGGAAGCCCGGGGTTATGTGCGGGTGCCACCTGTAGAGGAAACTATCGCGGTGCACCTATGCACTTCCTCTGTCATGCTGAGCGGAGGTCTGGGGCTGCCGTCAAAGCCGTGCAGGTTCACGGCGCACCAGGCAGAGAATGCCTACGCCTCGGCTGGCGATGCCACGTCTGCACTTCACTCGATGGCGGTGCTGCAGGTTTTTCAAGCGAAACTGCTGCAATCCCTGGACGCCTGCAGCCTGGATGCGAAGGACATGAGAGACCTGCAAGCAGCAACGGATTTTGCTATCATGGCCACCAAGCGGTCCGCGCAAGCCATCAGCCATCGACCTGTGGCTGACTCTGGCAGACTTAAAAGACTCAGACCGAAAAATGCTCCTCTACGCCTCTATTGATACCGCCGGTCTCTTTGGCGGCGCAGTCGAGTCGGTCATTGAATGATTTTCTGAGGCG
Source organism: Rhodeus uyekii (assembly GCA_037043235.1). Classification (NCBI taxonomy): domain Eukaryota; kingdom Metazoa; phylum Chordata; class Actinopteri; order Cypriniformes; family Acheilognathidae; genus Rhodeus; species Rhodeus uyekii. The sequence continues at coordinate 1,439,834 of JAWRVZ010000117.1, forward strand.
CAAAAGTGAGCGAAGGCGATGAGCCACGTGATGCCTAGGCGCTTGTCGGCTCCGCGCCTCCCCCACAGACCGGTGATACAGCAGTCGGCGGCTGCGGCAACTTCTCGTCCTGAGCCGGACGTTCGTCGCAAACAATGGCCGGGACACGGGAAGAGGCGTCACAGACCCAGGGGGGGCCCCCGTCGTGACGGCACACCGTCTCCCGCAACCAAGCCATCTTCCTGACGGTCCCATCAAGAGGAAGAGAGAGCTCGTGGGTGGGCCGCCCCCAAAACACCGTGTTGTGCGTTATGTCCCCTCTGTTTGTACAGGCGACGATTGCAATGCGTGTGTGTTAAAACCTGTTTATGTGAAGTCAGTAATAAAAATGAATACTTGTTCACAAAAAGAGTTGTTTCTTCCTCATTCTGTCAGTGTTGTGTCGCTTGCCCTGCCTCAGAGCAGCACGGAGCCACAGTATGCACTTGTTCCCTCAGTAGTAGCAGACATTTCCCCACCGCTCTCGATGCTCGTCGAGCAGCGTGCAGCCTACCCTCCACTTCATCATTTCCTGGAAGATTGGAGGGCCATTCCAGGTATCTCAGGTTGGTTGCTGGGAATAATTCAGCAGGGTTATTCTCTTCAGTTCAGACGCAGACCGCCCCGTTTCAATGGTGTGGTCCCTCGGAGCGCACCTGTTCTGAGACAGGAGGTTCACAGTCTGCTCGCGAAGGAGCGATAGAGCGCGTCCCTCCGAGCAAGTTAGAGAGTGGATTCTACAGGCGTTACTTCGTGGTGCCCAAGAGAGATGGAGGGCTCTGCCCGATTCAGGATCTGAGACCCATCAACCGTTCAAAATGACAATGCTGAAGCAGATACTGGCACAGGTACATCCTGGGGACTGGTTAGCGCTCTGTAGATCTGAAAGATGCGTATTTTCATATTCAGATTGCGCCACGCCACAGGTGTTTCCTGAGATTCGCGTTTGAGGGCTCAGCATACCAGTATGCAGTGCTCCCGTTCGGGCTGGCATTGGCACCGTGCACGTACTGCTTCACCATCTGGAGTCACTGGGCCTGCGAGTGAACATGCAGAAGAGCATGCCCACCCCGAGTCAGTATACAACGTATCTAGGTTTGTGCTTCGACTCGGTGGCGATGCGAGCCCGCCTCACCCCAGAACGCATAGAGACCATCTCTTCGGCTCTGCGAGGCTTCAGACAGGGCTGGTCTGTTCCCCTGAGGGATTTCCAGAGGCTTCTCGGTCTTATGGCGTCAGCATCTTCAGTGTGCCATCTGGGTCTGCTGCGAATGCGGCCGCTGCAGTTGTGGCTGAAGGAAGACCCGAGTCCCGTGGAGGCCGTGGATATTGGGGCGCATGCGCCTTGGCGTGCGCTCCAGAGCCCTGTTCGAGCTGGCTACAAGCCTCCTTCTTTGGGCAGATCAACATCAAGATCAACATCTCCCGCATATCCCGGGTATACTAAACCGCGGAGCGGACATGCTTTCGAGGAACGGGATTCTTGGCTGCTTCAGGGGCCTTAGAAGAGCTTGCGCTACCTTCTCGTGTGCTGGAGACTCTCGCGGAGTCTCGCACACCCTCCACGAGACGCCTTTATTCTCTGAAACACCATTCTCTGTGTTTGTGAAATGGTGCAACGAGTACAATATCGACCTGGTGAGCTGTCCCGTGTCAGATGTGTTTTTACAGCTCTGGTTGGATGAGGGGAGTCTCCCGTCTACTCTAAAGGTCTATGTGGCTGCTGTCGCCTCGTTTCATTCCCCAGACGACGGGCAATCGATCGGGAGGCATCCACTGATGGTCAGATTTCTCAGAGGTGCGAGGAGGTTACACCCCCCGCGCCCACCATCGGTTCCATCGTGGCATTTGGCGCTGGTTCTGAGAGCTCTCTCTCTGCCTCCATTTGAGCCCTTGGAATCGGTCGCGATTAAGGAGCTTTCGCAAAAAATTGCGCTGCTCCTCGCACTGGTATCGGCTAAGCGCATTGGGGACTTGCATGTGTTCTCAGTGAGTGACGATTGTATTCGTTTCGTGCCCGGAGACTGCAGTGTTACTCTCCGGCCGAGACCTGGACCGACCCATTTACTTGGACCGACCCGCCACATTCCGACAGTCGGACCAGCTCTTTGTGTGCTATGGTGGCAGTACTAGGGAAAATGCTGTCTCTAAACAGAGACTTTCTCACTGGATAGTGGACGCTATTGCTTTGGCTTATGCGAACTAGGGCGTGTACAAAGCATCTGAGAGAGATTCTCCCTTTGTCTGGCATCCTGGGAAACGTCTCCAGTTACTATCGTAACCTCGGTTCCCTGAGAGATGGGAACGAGACGTTGCAATGTCCGCCGTGTTCGCCGCTTGACCAGCTGTGCCGTATTCAGTCATGATTCTGACGCAATTCTATTCTTAGATATTCGTGTGAAGGAAATATTCTGATGCAATTGCCGCACTTATGCTATTTATACTGCCTGACAGCCAGAGCCGCATCGCGCGACGATTGGCCAGTTGTCAACTGCCGTTATCCTATAAGGTTTCAGAAATTACGTGAAGGGGAGGAGTTTCCAAATGCATTTCTTGCAACGTCTCATTCCCGTCTCTCAGGGAACCGAGATTACGATAGTAACCAGAGACGTTTCCCAGGATGCCAGACAAAGAGAGAATCTCTCTCAGACGCTTTGTACACACCCACTGGCACTCAGACAAGCACGTGATTGGTTCCCAGCGCAAGATCGACCAATGAGAGCACGAGTGGATGTATCCCGTGATCTGATTGGCTGATCCTACTTCACGGATTTCACCTATTGTGGGGGGTTCCGGTCCACATTAACCGTGATAAACGAGGGATCGTTTATATATATACAGGTAAAAAAGAGTGATATTTTTCTTAAAGCTTGAAGATATGAAGGATGCAATGGCGGAGCTGGAGAAGTTTGACAACATGAAGGTGATACAGAAAGATATAGAGAACCAGCGCTTTAAGAGGGACCTGGAGCAGTGTAAAAATGAGCTCAAGGTTACAGCAGCACCTCCTACAGTTGCCCCAGGTACGCTAAAGACCCTTATCTCAAGCTTCCTGTGCATTTTCATTATTAACCACAGAGAAAATCCACTCAAGTCTTATATTTCTGTTTCTCTTCTTTGTAGCTCGCTGTGGTCTGGGTCGTGTGGTCAATGTGGCGGGACCTAGAACCAATTCCCTCACGGTATACAGCACCTCCTATCCTTATGGTGCCTGGGGTCGAGATGCAAAGCCGGCTCCAGGAGACGAGAACAAGTACTGGCTGGTGGTGCTGTCAAGTAGTAATGTATATGGCCACTATGTCCGCCAGTACGGTACTTTGAGCACTCTACTATTAGGTATAGGACCGACAGATACATATATTTCTAATAACAATCCCACAACAAACACAATTCAGGGGCCAAACATGGTCATGTATGGCAATGCGCTCTACTATAACTGTTACAACTCATACTCCGTCTGTCGGTTCAACATGAAGACTCGTACTGTCAGTACTGTGGCTTTACCTAATGATGCAGGTTTCAACAACAAGTTTCCATTCGCACATCTTGGCGCAACGTACACCTATACAGATATGGATTTTGCCACAGAGGAATCTGGTGTCTATGTTATATACGCTACCACAAGCAACTTTGGAAATGTGGTTATCAGTAGAGTTGAGACTAGTAACCCGCCTGTTTTGAAGCAAACATGGTCCACTTCTCTTCACAAAAAGACTGTCACAAACACCTTCATGGTTTGTGGTGTGCTTTATGCTACTCGTTACCTGAATACAGAAATAGAAGAGATATTTTACTCTTATGATACCAAAACTAAAGAAGAGCGCTTTGATTTGAAAATTAATATAAAGAAGATTCGGGCTAATATTGAGTATCTAAACTATGACGCCAGAGATCATCTGCTGTATGTCTACAGTGATGCCTACATTCTAACTTATGAGCTCATCTTTCAGTAACTCTCCAGTTATTCTGCATGCCATTCCACATTCTGTCTGTACTCAATTGTATGCAATATTAGAATTAATTATCAATCAAATGATTTATACTTTAAGAAAATTTGTGGTATCAAAAAAATCTAGACCCACTTTATGTTAGATGTTTTTAACTACCATTTAAAATAATAATTTGATACAAATACACTTATTGTGTACATACATGTTTTTACATTTAACTTTTATTGTAAAAATACATGTAAACCATTCATAACTAAACCTGGATCTCACCTCAGTAGCAGCTAAAATGTCTTGCAATTCAATAAGTACAAGGTAAAAAAATATAATAAGTGTATACTAGTTAACAACACCTAATATAAAGTGTTTCTGGACATTTTTATAACATTTAGTAGTATTATATACAAGTGTCTTTCTTCTAGTGTCCCATTTTATTGCATGTATGTCAACTGAAATGCAGCTTTTAATGTTTTTTCCTTGTATACATCTTTAAATGCTTAACTCTGTTGTGTGAGCGAAGAAATTCAGAAATCTAAAATGTTGTTTCTTGAAATAAATTACAGCAAAGTTTATAAAACGCGTGTACAAGATTACTACTTTAGACATGTTACACAAGCCAAATGATGACAGAATTATGACAAGAATGATTATGACATAAAACACTGAAATTGAGATCCCAGGTGTTACGCCCCGTGGCTCAAAAGGGACGCAACAAAGCTGGGACACACGAGAAAGCCAGTGTTTTAAAGTAATTTATTTAATTAAGTTAACGAAACTCAATACAAAAACAGTGAAATGTAGCATTCAGTTATCAGTAATGTCATGCATGGTTAATGAATGAAGATGTAATGTGCTGTAATGTAAGGTGCCATGAAACCAAAGGCATAACCAAACAACTCAAAGCATGTTGGCCGCGATCTGCCATCAGTCTTGCTTCCTTTTAATGAAGAGAAAAGGAAGTTGGCCACAGGTGTCACCGATGCAAACGTCACAGGTAGGCGGAGTCAGTCACTAACAAGGGAGTAGACCTACTGATGACACAAGTCGTCACACCAGGTGACAGAGAGGCTACATACACTCACCTAAAGGATTATTAGGAACACCTGTTCAATTTCGCATTAATGCAATTATCTAATCAACCAATCACATGGCAGTTGCTTCAATGCATTTAGGGGTTGTTCCTGGTCAAGACAATCTCCTGAACTCCAAACTGGATGTCAGAATGGGAAAGAATGTTTTGTTATGAAGAATGATATGTTTTCTTGGCACACTTTAGGCCCCTTAGTGCCATTCGTTTGAATGCCACGGCCAACCTGAGCATTGTTTCTGTCCATCCCTTCATGACCACCATGTCCCCATCCTCTGATGCTGCTTCATGCAGGATAATGCACCATGTCACAAAGCTCGAATCATTTCAAACTGGTTTCTTGAGCATGACAATGAGTTCACTGAACTAAAATGGCCCCACAGTCACCAGATCTCAACCCAACATAGCATCTTTGGGATGTAGTGGAACGGGAGCTTCGTGTCCTGGATGTGCATCCCACAAATCTCCATCAACTGCAAGATGCTCCTATCAATATGAGCCAACATTTCTAAAGAATGCTTTCAGCACCTTGTTGAATCAATGCCACGTAGAATTAAGGCAGTTCTGAAGATGAAAGGGGGTCAAACACAGTATTAGTGTGTGTTCTTAATAATCCTTTAGGTGTGCATAATCAGGGTTGGGTAGGTTACTTTTAAAATGTATTTCACTACAGATTACAAAATACATGCTTTAAAAAGTAATTTGTAACGTATTTCGTTACATTACTCAAGTTTAGTAACGTAATCTAAATACTTTGGAATACTTTGAAATACTTAACACAAAAGACCATATTAACTTGATGTCCTGTTATCATCTTTATAGCAGAAGCACATCTAATAGAGGCACATTTGGGAAAAAATGGGTTTGCGCAATTGTTGAAGCACAAGTCCTCACCGCCGAAGCTACAGCGCCAGAGCCGCTTGCAGCCGCTCACGGACCGGTCCGCGGCCCTGTACCATTTCATCCACGGACCGGGGGTTGGGGACCACTGCTTTATAAAACATTATTTAACGCATGATTAATTGGATGTCAATTCTTTGTATAAGACCAAATTCTTATAAATATTAAACGTAGGCTAATTATGATAACCATACAAGGCTCAACGTATGAGTAAATGGGAAAATAAGGAATAAATAAAGAAAATAATTTTCAAAGACCAAGAACAACTTACTTCACAATGCTTTTTCAGATTAGATGTTCCTTTGAAGCCGATAGAAGTTTTGTAGACATAGCTTGCATCGCACTGTGATGTTACGTCCTTTTTCTTGTTTATAAGTAAAACTGTCTTTGAATTTCCACGAAAGAAATGCATTACGGAGAATCATCAGACAGCTTACGTTAATATTAATAAATAAATGACATAAAAATTAAAAGTAATCACTTTGGTAATCTAAAATACTTTTTGAATGTAACTGTAATTTGATTACCATCAATTTAAAATGTAACTGTAACGAAATACAGTTACTCAAATTTTTTATTTTAAATACGTAACGTCGTTACATGTATTTCGTTACTCCCCAACCCTGTGTATATATAGGCTATATAAAAGTACACACACACACACACACACACACACATATATATATATATATATATACACACACACGTGTGTGTGTTTCTTGGGTGTCGATACAAGTCAAGCAAGAAACAAATCAAAAGACCTTATCCTGTTTGTATATCCATTTTTATTTGTTACACGTTCATAGTTTTAGCACACAGACAGTGACAGCTTGTATATAGATGTACATTTTACATAAACACATTATTTTTCAAAGATGTCTTATGGTAAAGCAGGATAAAAGTGACACCTACTGTATCTTTAGACATTTGTAACAACCAGTCCCCTTCCAGAAAAAGAAAAAAAACATTAACAACTTATTGCTTAATATAAAACAATGGCTAATCGTAACAACTGTAATCATATTATTAATAATAATACTCATTGAATCCTCACAAGAAGAGATGCAACACATAGTTAAATAACAACTACTATATTATAAAAAAAGGAACTCAAGGGAAATCTAAAGTATAACAGTTCCACATGACAAGGCTAGTGGTATATGGACCTATTTTTAGATTTACGCCCTAAAAACAGCGAGTATCTACAGCGTACAACATAGATGGAGAAGGTAAGGGGAGCGAGGGAAGGCAGGTGTGGCAGGTCAAACTGGTGCAAACCCTGATTTGAGTAAAAGGTGATATGGGGCCACATCGACAATATTGTACAGCACTTCCAAAGGACATTATACATTCAGGGCCCCTGGGCAGAGATCAGGGATCAGGGAAAGGGGGGAAAATGCACCTTTGAAAGGTGGGCATGCTCATTATAAGAGCTAATGACTGCATACTTCAGACAGGAAATCAAGGAAACGACACAAACACGAGATTGCATTATCAAAACTCATGCAAATCAATACTGGGGAAGAACATGTGCTTGTCCATTCAGTCTTTAGCAGGAAACCTGATGATATTTCGAATTTGACATTCACCCTCCCGCTTTGAACACACTCCATGGATCCTTTCATTCCATCTCTCCCTCTCTTTCCTTTCTCACATTCCGTTTCATGCATTCATCTTCTCTTTGTACAGGATCTACAGTACTGCGCCCAGCCGATCACGATGCGTTGCCTGGGTCGATAGCCCTTTGGGGGCGACTGGAAGTGTCTGTGAGGGGCGGGGCACCTTGTTTTTGGGGGGTTGGGTTTGTTGGGGGTGGGATTTGCCCTACATTCCGAGCTTGGAGCGACATGCTCCAGAAAGCCCCGCACCTTACAGACAAACACACAGGAAACACCCCTGAAAAGTTGTAATTGTGCACTTCCTGTTTGAGGAAGCCGTAGGAAAACTGACATTCAATACGACAGAAAAGAGTGAGTGTGGAATGGAAAGTCAATGGTTGCTCCGCCCTCATAAGTCCCAGGTTAGCTGCGTCGGCCAATCAGATCCGAGCTCATGTCAGTCACCTCTGGAACTTAATTCCATTTAATTCATTTGTTCGGTCATTGTTATTCATTCATTGCTTGTTTGCTGATTTTTTTTCATTCATTCGTGTGATTGTTGGGGTTTTCCCGATATTTTTATTTTGTGCGGTTTGAATACATACATCACCAACAGATTCTTCCAATAATTAACATTTTCCACAGACTAAAATTAAACATTCTTCAGTTATTAACATCCCAATTCTAGCAGGCGTTTTTATATTTTCATATAATATTATAACATTAGTTTGTGTTATATTACTTACCAACATTTCAGAAAACTAGCTAACGTTGCTGTGCGAGTGTTTCTAATACAAAAGCTGAGGGAGTGATGGCAAATTTAACATCTTTCTTTCTTTTGATCTATTATTTTTTATGCAATAAATGCTTTTTTGTCTTTCGCTACTGAAGCAAAGTGGAATGCAACATTTTTTATCGTAGTTTCCATTCATAACTACAAATGTTTACTCAACGGTGAATTTACGCTTCTAAAAACCATGTGAAATGGTCCATCAAGAAAAGGTTCATTGTACAAAAAAAAACACACAAAATAACTACTGTAAATGTGAATGTATACATCTAAATATCTAAATGAAGAAATAAGCTTGCACTGTAGTTGCAATCATATTTAAATATCTGAATATGGCCTGATTCTAATACACAGGAATCCTTCAGTGTCATTTATGTGCAAGCTACATGTGAGTACTTGAATTGCGCGCGCGTGCGTGTGTGTGTGTGTGAGCGCGCGAGAGTATGCATTCAAAAGCTCTGTTCCCTTGCAGAGCCCAGCCCTCATCGGATAATGTGTGTGTGCATTAGTATCAGTAGCTTTGGTATATTCTTCGTGCGGGGCTGGGTGCTGTAAGGGAAGCGGGAGGACTTGATTCTGTACATGTATGCACTGCGAACCCTATCAGACAGGCTTTGCCTCAGTTGACAGTTCCGGTTTAGTTTGGGTCAAAAGCTGATTACGGTAGCTATAAAAAGGAGACGGTCCAGAACCGATCCCAGGCAAAGCCACTTTCATATGACAGCGAGTGCACACTAAAAAGGTACTTGTGTAGGACAGAATGTCATCTTTAATGAAGACTTGGTTTGAAAATGAATGGCAAAATTAAGCAGTCTAACATGGCAAAAGCCCTTTAAGGCAAGTCAGTGGTCAACATCTGCTCCTACTTTATTGGGGGACAGCATCATTCCATACTGTTTTTCATGCTTCATTAACATATTTCAAAAAAGAAATCCAATCAAGGCATCAAATTTAGCTGAAATAATGCAGTATGAGGTGATGCATACACTCCAAATGACTGAATGAGCTGAGATGATTAGCCGAAAGCTACTGTTTACTGGTTAAGAGATTTTTGGCCTCTTCGAATATACAATCACTTTAATTTCATTCATAATTGAGAGGGAGAGCACAACATGGTGACAGATGTCACCCTCTGGTTTAAGAACCTTCCTCTTCCTCTTCCTCAGGACCAACCCCCTCTGCCTGTGGCCCAATCCATCAGTTACTCCTCAAAGACTGTCACAGGACAGGAATGAGTGCGAGCAGGGGCTGATGGGACTTGTAGTTTTGTCTTAGGAGAAGGTGAAGGCCAGAGGCAGCAAGCGAAGGGTGCAGAAATACTTATACATTGAGCGTTAAGTGTTACAAAAGGGGAAAAGAAAAGTGGAAACCAAACACTGTTCTGAAGTGGGAAATGACAGCAAGTCTTCATTTGACTGGTTAAAGGAATAGTTCAACTCAAAATGAAAACCTTCTTCGAAACCCGTATGTCTCTTTATTCAGTGGAACACAAAAGCAGAAGTTTAGCAGAATGTGCACAATGCTTTCTTCAACACGAAAGCGACAGAGCACCATGCATAAAGGTGGTGCATATCACGTCGGGTTTTCTGAAGCCAATTCACAATTTAAAAAAAATGTTATTAACTGCAAATAAGTTGGACTATATAGATTTCATTTTGTGTTCTACAAAAGAGATATGGGTTTCTGAAGACATCTAGATGATAAAATTCATTTCTGCGTGAACTATTCCTTAATGAGGGCTAACACTGAAAAAACCCTGAAAGAAAGGGACATAGAAAATGGCTGAGAAAGAAAGAATGAGAGCATTATGAGACCTTCATTCTTCTCACGCTCTCCTTCCATGCCGCGTCTCTCTGAATGTGTGCGTGTGAGACGGCGCACGAGGGTTCAGCAGGACACTTCCATGGTCTGGCTGACCTGCCCGACTCCCTCGCTGCTGTCTGACTGTGTGCATGCGCGGTTGCGAGAACCGTCCACGGAACCGGCGCTGGTCAGAGAAGCTGTTCGCGAGCGAACAAGACGGGTCATACTGGCCGAAGGCACTGGGAGAGGAGGAAAGAAAGAGATGTTTGGTCATTTCATATCGACAGGGAAGTTTGTCCGGGCTGCATGATGTTTTGCAGAGGAGGCAGGGATGACATGCTTGAACTTTTGGTCGAGAATAATTTCAGCCTCAAGCTGATAACATTCCACCGCAAATACACCAGAATGACTCAAATCCAACAAAAAATATCCAACCATAATCTTTATATATGAATGCCCTCGTTTTCAGTGCAAAAAGTCATTTTTTTCTTTTTCAGTGAAAAACAATATCTAAACAAACACATGAAAATTTTGATTTACAGATTTTCATTTTCCATCTTAATAGTAGTCATATTTTATGAATTTTTGTTTGATGGATATTTATATATTTGCACTGGAAATAAGAAATACTATAATTGACTTCAAACTCATGTAAAAATATTTGAAATGTAAATATATAAAATATATCAGCCTACGAATTAAACGAGCACTTTTAAACATGGTGACAGTTCAAGAAAAGTGCAAATTTTTCTTTATTTGAAACTGTTAAATTCTAATTTTAAGCTAAAAAAAAAAACACACACATTTGATGCTAGTCTAAGTTTTTGTTTTTGATGTCTCCGTTTGAAATAAGTGCCATGCAGAGAGCTTGAGAGCGCATTCAAAGCACATTTTTCCTCCAGAGGAAAAATCACTGATCAATAAAGGAAATAATGAATGAATGGGAAATATCAGTCTGGAAAGGATAAATACAGAGATTAATCAAAGCCAATCAAAAAAAGAAAAGAAAAAGCAGGGGATTAGAAGACTAAACTACATGTGTCATCTACATGAGGAAGAGGGCAGGCGTGAACAGGAAGCAGGAAGTACCTGGCCCCCCACTCATTCTCCGATCCTTCATATAAGCAACTGAGAAAGGGCAGGAAAATACACATACAGTACAGATTATAACAAATACAACAACCTCCACACAGACCTTTATTCACATGCATACACTCACAACTGTCTGAAAATGGGAGAAAGCCACACATGGGAGAAAGGACACAATGAAAATATTGGATCGGTTTTCATTTGGCAGAGAGAGAATCATCAATACAACTGATTTGCCCTAAAACTTTTGTTAGTAAACACATTGATAATTAAAATTATATGAAATAAATCAGACTTACTATAGCCCATTCCCTGCAGGAAGTACTTGAAAGCCTCTGTTAGCTTTCCAGGCTGTAATAAAGAAAGATTTCATGACCGAGAGTGTAAATTGCAGGTTCATTTGCGATAAGGATGTTTTATTGGCTACTGAAATCATAAAAATTCAGTAAAAGTCTTTCCTTATTTCCTTAGTAATTGATTTTAAGGGCACTTTTTATTACTTTTGCACAATAATCAATTGTGGTACTGTGTTGGGTCACCACTGTAATAGACTATTTGTCAAAGACTGATCTGAGATCAGACACATTCAGCAGTCTCACCTGTGTAATTTGAGGCATTCCGCCTGAATCAGCCATCTGAAACAAACCAAATCAATTTTTATTAATTGGCCATTTGACCATTCCAAAATGGTCAAAGTGAAACGTTTTGCCTCTATTTCTCGAGTATGTTTGTTCGCTTGCCTTGAGGAATGTGGTATTGGTTGGATCCAGCTTGGAGTTGCACTCAACCTAAGAAAAGAAAGCATTTATACTGTTTTTAACAAACACATGTAAACAAATACGTATGTATTTCAGGGGATTTACAGAGTTTTACCGTATTTTCCCGCATATAACCTGCGGGTTATACCAGATTTTACAAACACAAAGATTTTATAAAGATTTTACCGTGGGGGGGGGGGGGGGAGCGGGTTAAATAAGGGTGCGGGCTATATCGCACCTTTTTTACACGTAATAATATCTCAATAAATTTGTTACGTCCCTAAGGACTTAAGGTTTTTTTTGCTGTATTTTCTTTCAGTTTTTCTTTCTTGCGAGGGTTGTTGTCTCTGGCGCTTGTACTGTCACTCTGACAGCTGCCGCTGATAGGCTGTCTGACCTGTCAATCATGCAAGAAGACGTGATTGGCTGTGCTGCATGAGGGCGGGCTCTTCTCATCTCATCCGATGATCAACACCTGTAGAATCGCTTCTTAAGGGACGTGCTGCTGCACAGCGGGAGACACTGCTTTTGCTTTTTCTTCTGATTCTGACTTGTGTTTGTTTTTTTATTGTGTGAATTTCGCGCACAAGCACTGTGTACCGAGCCTGAACAGTTATCATAATTGAAGTCCTGCGAACAACATTCAAAATGTGAACTTACACAAAAAAGTTCATCAATCTATGGGTGCGGGTTATATAAAGGTGCGGGTTATACCGAGGTTGTTGTTTTTCACGCCACGCCCCAAAACCCGCGGGCTATATGAGGGTGCAGATTATCTGCGTTTGCGGGTTATGTGCGGGAAAATGCAGTATATAAAGAAAAAGAAGAGACAAAGAAGATAAAACAAGTTTGTCAGAAGGCGGTTGATGAGCAGTAAGATGGATGGTGTGACGGAGGGAGGAGATACACATATACACATTTATATATACAGTATGTATGTGTGTTCTTGAGGTCTGACCCAGTTACAGCAACACTGCAGAGATGAGTCATATTCCAGCACTAAAGAGAGAGAGCTGCGCAGACGCATCTGCCCGCAGGCTCTGTTCGGACCGGCACTGACACTTTTGGAAAGGGACTCTTTCTAACGTTCACAATTTTAATGGAAAACTCCACCACAAGTGTCAACATTACTCAATCGATGTGATACTGATGGTGGGAACACATCTTTCCTCCATGTGTGCTTTCCTCAACCAATAAAGTATATTTAAATATATATCTATTTTTAGAATTGTAAAATTTGGACCAGAAAATGAAGGAAAACCTGTCAACTATTATAGTTACTATTATTATAAAAGTTGTAATAATCAGAAATGAGTTGGTTTCACTGGTAGCATCTCTCACTCTTTTCAGAATCCCTTTATTTTCACTCCCTTTATTTTCCCTTAACCTCTTACTCATCCTTCTGTTGTTTCCCACCTTTTCATCTTCCTCCTTTTGACCCAAATCACTCAAATCCGTCTCTTCTCTCATCCTTTTTTCGTTAACCTGTCACTCTCATCTATCTCTTCCCCTCCTTCATCGTGTCCCTCTTTTTCCTCATCTCTTATCCTGTGTGTATGATTAGATGTGATGGAGCACTGACCCAGCTTTCATATGTTAGATTAAAGGACCATGGCACATGGAGTTAAAAACATCAACAAGCTGGCAAAGCCCGGGAGATTGACCCTGGGGCCAGTGCCGTCTGCTCCCACGAGACAAATGGAGAAAAGGGAGGTAAACGGAGGAAGAAAATAAATTCAGAGACGGATTGACCCGTCTCTGAATTATAAAATACAACCTCGTTAGGTAAATAAGACACAGAGAGGAGAGACGTTAGGAAGAAACAAAAATGAGAAGGGTGAGAAAAACATGATCAAATCTTATTCCTCCCTAAATTTGACCCCCAAAGACTCACCACGCCTTCCTCAGCTGGAGCATTATCACCAACAACCAGCATGACTGGGCACCTGCAAGAGTGAGAATCCAGAAGAAGGAACATTTAGTCAGATCACACAGACGTATGTGACTATTAGTCAGAGTTAAATTAACATAGACCTCACCTCAGAGTCTTAGCATTTAGCACAGAGCCACTGCGGTTCATTTCCAAATCCCTGCGGCTGGGGGAAATAGCAACATTTAAGCAAAATAAGCATTTGCAATAGCAATATATTTAATGAGGCCGTGTGCAGTTACCTGTTGTACATATTCCAAAAGAGCTGTAGGTTAAACTGGTTGACCGTGTTATTGATCTGTTGGCGGTAGTTTTGCACAATTTCGGTGTTGTTCATAAGCTCTTCCTGTAAATCAAAATACAATAATACAAGCTATGTTAGCTAAACACTTAAGTAATCAAGTACGCTATATATATTTATAAGGTTACTCTATACAGTAACACCTCGGTTTACGAGTGACTTTGTATACGAGCAAATCGGTGTACGAGCATTATATCGCAGTGCGAGAAAAAATTTCCCTCACCCATGCGCATTTTTGTGTGGAAAAGTCCTAACGCTCAGCATCTTTGCGCGCATTTTTACTGGAAATATCCTAAACACAGCCTCTCACAAAGCCCATCACCCCTTCACTCGTTCATTCTCTCAGCGTCGCTCGGTTTGGTTCATCATTCACCACAGTGATACTTTTATAAGTGATTTACAGCGGTTTTACCTCGTGTTGTTAACATTAACTGTGATCGCTATTGTTCACGTAGTGAAATATATACGTACAGTACAGCATATAGACAATGAGCTCAAGATGAGTAAGAAAGAAGGGATGAGATTCTCCCTGTAAGCAGAAAAACCCTCCTCTCGTCTCCTTCACGCCAGCAGTGATGCTACTCAAAGATGAAGTGCGTTACAGTAAATTATCAAGTATTTCTAGAGTTTAATTGTCAATTACTAATTAGTGTTTATATGAGATCTATGTTCATGTGGAACGAATCGAGTGATTTTTAGTGCATTCTTATGGGGAAAATTGTTTTGGTGTACGAGAATTTGAGTTACGAGCTCTTGGAACGAATTAAACTCATAAACCGAGGTATTACTGTACTTGTATCCATTTTGAAAGATACAAAATGTAGATTAATTTCTACCTGGCTGAAGAGGTGGGCCAGGACCGTGTCTGGTAAAGCACTGGTGAGTCCTGACAATTTTGTGGCAGCCCAGTCGATCCATCCTTTCCCATTGGGGTCAATGTTGAGTAGAACCAGGCCCTCCACAAGATCAGGGAAAATCAGCTAGAAGAGAAAAGAGCACAGTTTAATTGGACTGAATGTGAATGAAAAGACCATCATTTTCCAAACTGAACAGGCTGCGATTTAGTACTGACAGCAAATTTGGCGAGGATGTAGGCACCAGCCCCGACTCCAATTCCCACAATGCTCTTGAAGCTTTAGAGAAGAGAACATTTAATCATTGAAATATGGAAATTTTAGGAATGGATTATCATTGCATTAACATAACAGCCTATAGTAATTAATTAACAAATTAATTTAATTCGACTCACCCAAAATGTTGCACCACACTTGGAAGCATCCCGGCTAGCTGATCCATTGTGGGATATTGATACCTAGGAATAACAAGATTTTTATTATAAATGATATCTTGAGTTATTACATGGCTCTCTAGAACAGTGCTTTTCCACCACTATACACTAGTGTTACGTGAGAGATCGTCAGGCGTGCCGCGAAAAATTATTCAATTTCACCTAATTGGTCTAAAAAACATTTTTTGAAAACTAATTAATCATAAAATACTTTTTTCTTTGTGTTTGATTCCCATTCAAGACACTTTGATAAGAATGACTGTATATTGTTAATATAGGCTACAGAGTTTCATTTTTTTACATTTTCGGTTGGTGGTGTGCCTTGTTTTGTTTTGTTTTTTTTGGGGGGGGGGGGGGTTCCAATGAAAAAATGTACCTTAGCTCAAAAAAGGTTAAAAAATACTTCTCTAGAAGACTTGATTCTGACTGGTCAATCGCAGCATTAAGCGCTCTGATATTTTCATGTCTCTCTTTCACTCCACGGACTCGCGCGATTTCCTTTCATTCATACACAACCGGCGCCATCTTGTGTCCCAGTTATCGACTCTAGTGCAAATCACCTCAGAAGATTATTTTTCCTGAAGATTTGACGTGGTGTTCGTCTTGTTGCTATGCCAACTGTTTTACACATTGCCGTTTCTTCCTAGAGGAGGCTTTACGATCATATACAGGTAAATCATTTAAACTCAAATCAATATCATGTCCAAGTTTTTACTTATTTGGCAAGTAGTCATGAAATAAGTGGCATAATGATAACAAAACAGTACATTAAGTTTATTAATTTAAACTGTCAACTGCCGGTTTGAGCACAGATATGAATTTAAATGTTGTAAATACACCTGTCTTGTTTCTATTTAAAGAAAAATTGGGTAAACCTGTAGTATAGCATCGGTAATTACCAACTAGCACCAGCAGGGGGCTAAACCTCCGACATTAAAATAGACCCAAAACCGCTGTAATAACATGAAAAGACACCCAACAAAGCTGTTTCACACAGTTTCAAGTTTATTTAAAGCACCATTCACGGATATTTCAGTAAACCTGCGATATAGCGTCGGTAATTAGACAGTACCCTCTCCCATACCGGAAATACTTTAGCAGACAACAGGAAGTTTCTATGCATTTTTAATAGTTTTTTTTATATTAAAAGAAATTTAAATCCGATATCCACAATGGCAGGAAGACCACGAGCGTCAACGACTATTATACCACCGAAATGGTACTTTAAATAAGCTTGAAACTGTGTTAACAACAGCTTTGTTGGGTGTCTTTTCATGTTATTACAGCGGTTTTGGGTCTATTTTAATGTCGGAGGTTTAGCCCCCTGCTGGTGCTAGTTGGTAATTACCGACGCTATACTACAGGTTTACTGAAGATTGTATTGCAGTGGCAGTTTCTGCAGACAGTTAACAGGCTAAAATGATTATTTTCCCATAATGTTTGACTGTCTGTAGTGTACATATATTCCTAACAAATCCTGTGTGTAGAATGGCACAGGTGTACTGGTGTATAAATGTTAACGTGTGCGTTCATCATACCCTTGTGGCATCTGGGGGGCACCGATGTGCTGGCCTGGGGCATCCACGTGGCACACCACAAAATGCTTAGTGATTTCCTGCATGTCTTCATTGTGGAAGAAGGTGTTGAAACATAGCTTGTCTGCTCAGAGAAGGAGAGAGTTACATTATAGTACATACAACGTATTGTGTTGTTACCTTGGTAAAATTATGATGGTACAGATAGTGTGGTACTTTCATATATATATATATATATATATATATATATATATACACACACACACACACATATATATACATATATACACACACACACACACAGTAATACTTTGAGATACAAGCGTTCCTGCATACAAGTATCCCAAGATACGAGCAAGCCGTATAGCAAATGATTTGCTTTGAGATACGAGTAAAGATTTGAGATACGAGCAGCTTACAGACGCCGACGCTAGAGGTGTTCAAGCACTCGGAGCAACTCAAGCTCCTCATTTATGGAGTAATTGCATATGATCTCCACTAGAGGCAGCTTGGTTTTACAGCGGGGGTTACCGGGGGCGACGAGTGATTCACAGTATTAAGCTGGGAGCAGCACGAGTTATGAGTGTTCAATAATAATAAATATGAGGTTCTGAGTCTATACAATACACAACACAGGAAGAAACACTACACTTCCGTATTGTGTTTGCATTATCTACGTTATCCCTCCTCCTCCTCCTCCTCCTCCTCCTCTTCCGCACATGCCGCATTAGCCGCTACTGTATCGTGTCTCGAAGGTAAGAACTCATAATTAAAACCACATTTTTTTTATATCACAGGAATCCTTATATATTATATTTTTTGTGTGCGTGTCTATAGCAATTAAAAACATGTTTTTTTCCATCGTTATTAGCACTAATAAGAGAGTTTTCTTTAGAGGCCCTCTATTTTTTATGGGAAAAAATTATTTGAGATACAAGCAATTCGAGTTACAAGCTCTGTCCTGGAACGGATTATGCTCGTATCTCAAGGTATTACTGTATATATTTGTTTGTGTATATATATATTAGTCTACACCTTGGTATAGAATTATTATGTTCCTATTCTACACCACTCTGTACATCTCCGACAACCATATATAATACATTTTTATCCTAGATTCCATTGGATCCCGTTTCATAACCTCATACATTATATAACATTTCTGATTATAAAAGAATTATTCAAATTTGGGGCAGTTCAGTAAATCGTTTTCTCTGTCCGCTCATCTCTCCTGTCAGAATCATTGGCCTACTTACATCACAAAATGAACAAACAAAACAACTTCAGTGTTCTAGTTAACTGCTCAAGCGGCACTAATAACTCATTTTAGATCATACCGTCTCCCTAATCAACATCAAATGCTATTTTGGCAGGTTTTCAAGTTATTTAAAGGGATAGATCGGCCAAAATACTGACTCATCCTTATGTCGTTCCAAACCCATATGCTGTTACCGATTTCGTGAAGTACAAAAGTAGAAATTTTGGAAGTTGGCCATATAACTTGTGTGCTGTATTATAAGTCTTCTGAATCCAGAATAAAATAAAATAAGAATACAATATATATGTTTGCAACAACAGGCAGATGAGCAAATAATGAGAGTGTTTATGTGTAGATTCACTGTTCCTTTAATAGATTTAATGAATAAACGAGTTCTGAAAAACACAATTCTGAAATTGTATTTCTAAAATTGACCTTCCTCATGACTTTGAACCAAAAACTTAAAGATGCTGCATCGTGGCATGAATCATATCCAAGCTTCTTTATCCTGTAGTGAATGAACCCATTTTTTTCAGTCCCTCCAAGCTGTTTGTTTTGCTCACTTTCCATTTCCACTTTCCATATGGGCCAGTGTTTCCTTTTGGGTGACTGTGTCACTCACTCGCTCACACTGAGTCATGTTTTGTGATGGAAGGATGGCCATGCATACTAATACGTGGATCTGCAGCAGCGAGGAGAGTCAGATTTACTCTATGCCGCAGTGCTGACCTTCCCCACTCCCCTCCCCAACACTGTATGTTTTTGTGACCTACATATTTCTCTCTCTCTCTCTCTCTTTCTCACACGGCATAAGAATAAGAACTGGTAGACAATTACACACTTCAGGAATACATGATTAGACATGGCTAGATATGGGGAAGAGTAGAGAAAGGGATTAGATGGAAAGAGGATGGAGAGAGGAGCAGTAGAGGACAGGAAAGTGATGAAAAGAGCTCTCGGCCAAGGTTAATTCCAGCTCATTTACAGAATGTGGAATTCAATATCAAGGTCAAATTGCGACTCTGCCACCTTTGTTCTGCTGACTATCATGCTGATCCCATAATTCACATTTAGTACGTATTTTTGACTTTATACATTCATTGCCCTAAGGATTTTTTTTAAAGACATACAAAGTAAGGCACAGATAAGGCAAACTAGCTTGAACTTAATTTAAGTTTATATATATATATATATATATATATATATATATATATATATATATATATATACACACACACACACACACACACACACACACATTATGCTTAATTCATTTAATTTGTATATTGAATTAATATAAGTATTATAAATCTAAGTAATATATATATATAAATTATGTATATCACATAGATTTATAATACTTATATTAATTAAAATACAAATTAAATGAAGCATATATATATATATATATATATATATATATAATGCTATATATAAATTATGTATATCACAGATGTATAATACTTATATTAATTAAATATTCAAATTAAAAATTAATTTATATCTATTTACATATAAAATAATTTATATATTATATAAACACAAGTATTGTAAATCTATGTAATAGACATCATTTATATATATATATATATAAATGATGTCTATTACATAGATGTATAATACTTATATTTATATAATATATAAATTTAATGAGTTAATTTAACATAATGTGTATAGTATATATGCGTGTGTGTGTATATATATATATATATATATATATATGCAAGTTCAAGCTAGATTGCCTTATCTGTGTTTACTTTGTATGTCTTTTTAAAAAATGATTTTCTTTTTAAAAAATCCTTTGTGCTTGAGTTTTTGCACCATCATACGCATGTGCCGCAACAATCACCTGCAACCTGAGATCAGCTTCTTCTCACACTGCATGCAATCTGTTCACAGAACTGATAAACTGAAGTCAGCTGGCACCAAATCACAGCTCTGATCACAGCCCACACACACCACTTCCAGAGGGCTGCTTTCTGAACACGTACATGCAAACGTACACACTCTTAACACACAAGCACGTCTTGTTGTTGGTTGTGGAGATGGGGAAATTATCTCTAGGTCAGCGCATGGGGACAGATGGTGTACCAAGACTGAAACCGTGTTGCTTTGGGTATTGCAGAGCAATGTGTGTGTAGTTTACCTCTGTACACACAAAAAACTCGGTTGACTTACGGTTGAGCCCAACATCATGGTAGGTGAGGATAGCTGGCTTGTTGCCCTTGGGAGCCCCGCGGATCACCACATGCAACATCCCATAAGGGGTTTCAATGTCATGCTCCTACAGAAACAAAAACAACAATTTCAGCAAATAGCCTTGAAGGTCCCAATAACCACTGACCTGAAACAGTACTGACATATTACCATTTTTTTACATTTGGGTGCAGTCAGGGATGAGATTTGCCCAATTTACCTGATTTCAGCCTGTAAGCTAAAACATTTAAAATGCTTATATTGTAGTTACAATAATTGACAGCTAAAATGTCAGCAAGTAGAGAAAGAAATCAGTTCAATCAACAGTGGTGAGAGTTAAAAACAAGACTAATTAATCTCATCCCTTGACTGCAATGGCCATATAACACTTTTAATTGGCCGTTCCAAAGGCATTTTATTCTGACCCACATTTAGTCTCAGAGCGATGAATGCATGTGTGTATGTTTTTTCTCGTCCTGAGGATTATTTCAGCATCTCTAGCTTTCCAGTGTTACGCACAAATCCTAGCAGACACCTTGCAGGCAGTCCACTTCAGAGCTTTATGCAGATCCGCTGAGAGACGGGACATAAATCTCCTGTGGGGTTTAAGCCACTGTCATTTTGTGGGGTTTTTTATGTTGGAAAAATCGTGGAAGGTCAGACCAGATGTAAATGATGTGTGTGTGTGTATGAGTTTAGGACAGCTGTTTGTGTGTTTAGGTCAAAAATAAATCTTATGGCAGCTGTCACTGTGGGGCAAAACGTTGAGCATGTTTTCTAGGAGATAATATTCAACAAATACTGACAGGATAAACAAGAATTTTGACCTAGATTCACCAGTGTTACGCAGATATGGGGCAGAAAATAGTAAAGCAATGCATCATAATCTTCAGAAATTCTCTTGAAGCAGCTCATTTTTCAAGGTCAACTGTCCTTGTAGGGGGATTTTATGATTCGATTGCAGACATAAGATTTAAAATCAATACCACATTTACGAACACTCATTTCTGAACTGCAGAGGCACGTCTCACGCATGTCAGTGTGTTAGTGTGTCAGTGCAAATGGCCACCTGACACATGACCGTTTCTGCACAACTCAACACCACAAACACATGATTTAAACGACAAAACAATTAGTCAGTTAATCTATATCATCTTTTTTTCTTAGTAGAAATACCTTTTTTCAAATTATTAATTATTTTGACTACATTTTATTAAGAAAATATAGATTTCATTATTGTTTTATATAATAATTAGCTATTATAAATTAAAATAATTTGACATTATTACCATAGAATCATAATAATTAACCGTCAGGAATATATACATATGCATCAATGACCAGTTCAGTAGGTCAAGCGAGTCATTTCAAATCACGAACATAATTTATTTAACCTGCTACACACTTAAGTGATAATATAGCATACAAGTGTTTTTTCCAGCTGTTTATTATTAGCAAAACAAAAGCATTGTCTCTCTTACTCTCTATTTACAACATCCCTGTAATCACAGATATCCCACTCACCCCATCCCAGCACTCCGGCATGGCTGCTCAGAGATTGTGTACTCTTGCTTAAAGGAGAATACGAGCAGGAAGAAGACAAGCTCCTCTCCGGGCAATAGCACTTGGATGCAGGGAAGCAGAGAGATGCTGCAGTTGCTACGGCGTCTCTTTGTCTCTCCTTGTCAAGGGAGTTATGCGTCGCTGCTGTCCCCTCCCCAACAACACTTCACGCCCCACCCCTGCCCTCTTATTGGCTGACTGCTTAAGAAAAGGCTGCTTGTGATTGGCTGGGCTTTGTGTCAGTCTAAATCCGAGGCGTTCCGTCTGTATTTGTCCCATATTTTCTATCTTTATCTTCCGCATACTCTTAAAGGCCTTTAATATGGCTGTTCAATCATTTTGTTGGAATTTAACAACAATATTGTGCTTGATTTCTCTGTGAATAGAGGGACTCGTTCAAAAAAAAGAGTAATTATTTACTGCTTCTACATGTATTATCAGTAGATTATTATAAGACAAAGACACAACACAGAGCAAAATAGGTCAAATAAATGCCAGTGAAGATTTCATATCTTCATATCGTAAATGTGCACGTGCGCTCTGATATAAACACATAATGAACACTTTTGAGATGAGGATGTATTTACATGTGCTGTACTCTCTAGTAAGCTACCTTTGTTTGATTTCAATCCACTGTGCCCTGCAGACTCGACTACGTCTTTTCAGTGCATGTGTTTTTCTCTGTGTACGTGCAGGATTAATTCCTTTGTGGCTGACTTAGCTTTTGCGGTCTCATTTAAATGCAAAACCTCTACCTCCTCCTCTCAATTGTCGATCTTATACACGGGTGTAAAAACATTTCCATTGTCATTGTCAAAAAGGGATGGATCGTATCAGACTACACACAAATAAATGCTAACAGGTTTTTAGTGTTCATTCTTTTGCAACAGATATTTGTAGACCATAAACAAATTAAGTTATGAATTTGTGGCAGCTAAAATGGTATAATTGGTTACTTCCCATCTCAATACAAATACAGAGTAGTAAACTGATAGAAAGTACCCAAAATGAGCCATTTAATCTTCTAAGGTGTAACTCTGGTTCTAAAATAATATTTAGAATACAGGAGCCTGTATTTTAGAAACTAAATTTAATTTGGGAGAAAATGCATTTCTATCGATTGTGTTAGTTGATCTAAAAGACGTGCAGCCAATATGACAAAACGTTCACACTGTCGGTTTTTGGGATTGACCATCTTTAACCTAGAGGTGTGTGTCTCAAAATGTCCCATTCAAACAGCAACTTACAGCTGCGTCTCGAATATTTTCTGTATGAACGAAAGTCCGTATTCTCTTACCAGTGAGCAAAGTAATATTAAATTGATTGCAATGTCCATAAAACCGAAAACTCTTATCATTTTTAACAAGACAAATTCTAATTGAGCCACAAGTTAATCTAAACCGACAGCAGTTTTTTTTAATAGGGTATAGGTGTGTTGCACACAAAACTGATGGGATAGCTCTGATGGTGGATCTAAAACCTTCTGCTGACACACAGCTTATATCTTCATCACTGTAAGTTACGTTACCAAAACCACATATGAAAACCTGGTAGACACACATTTGTGCAGCACAGAGCGTTTCTCTCGCACTGTTTAGCGTGACAGAACTAGTTGGCCAGTCCAGTTCTGTTCCGTTGAGACTGCGCATGTTTCCTGAGAACGTGGTTGTGAGTCCTGAAAATGTACGGGTGTGAGTTTAGTGATTGAATGCGATTGTCTTACCTGTAAATTTTCAGGAAATTACTGAACTGTAGGAACTCAAGTACAGGACTGACAACCGTATTCTGTTGCTGTGTGAGCGTGTTAAAAGAAGCGGATTATGTTATATGTATGTTTATGTATATTAACTTCAAGTTTCAAGAACTTCAAACTTCAAAAATCCACTTTTTAACTTTCAAGAAAATTGTTTACCATGCAATTGATCAATCAAAAATTGATGCAAATATCGTAATGTTAAAGTTTGGACTCAGAGATGTGTGAAAATTATTCTTCATCTTTCCTCCCAACCATTCCTTCACAATTTGAGCCTGATGAATGTGGACATTGTCATCTGGGAATATGGCCATGATGTGTCTTCCTACTTGGATGTTTAAGAAATTAAATGCTGCACACTTAGTGTTAGAAGAACTATTGCCAAACATAAACTAGAAACATAATAATCACTGCAATAATGATCCAATCATTGACGCTTTAGCATTTGCCTATTTAAATCCAAACAGCAACTTTGTCTTTGGCCAGGCAGTGTACCTAGGGCAGTCGTCTGCAACATTCAAAATCAAAAGAGCCATTTTGGCCTCTTCTAATATAAAATACTTTACTGTAAAATTCACAGGAGCCACAAAACCTATGTGATCCCTAAAATTAAAATAACACTGCATAGGAAGAGGGCCAGAGCATATTACAGTGCCTGACATCATACTTGCGGGTTCACACACCTCTTTAATCTTAATTTTAGTGATCTCCGACTGGCGAAGTTGCACATCATTAGCGGCGATGTGAATAACAATCTCCAATCTGGTTTATATCCAGTTTGCAATACATGAAATAACTAAATTGTGTAGCATTTATGAAATTACAGAACTACAAAAATAAAACTAATGACATTTTATTGCTGTTTGTGACAATGGAAAACATCGAAATATTTAAAAAGAATTATGTAACAAGATTACTTCGATCTTGAAATTTAAGAGGTATATCATTGAAAAAATAAATTAAAGAAAATAGCTTATTTATTGATTCCCATATATATTTTTCAAAGCTAGGGGAGCCTCTGCACAGGGATGGGATGAAAGAGCCGCAGGTTGCAGACCCCTGACCTAGGGCAACATATTTTGGGTTTTACAGAAATATATGGCTACGGCTAACAATATGGCTGCCTGGAATGTTGTACTGACCAATTGGACTGTATTGGCAAACCAGAACTATAATGTGTAATTTCTTTCTTTCTACATTTATTTTTGGTAACTTTGGTAACTTTATTGTGCTCACAAACACCTAATTATCTCTTCTCCATCACGATTAAAAACTCTCACTCCATGAGTGTGCGGATTACAAATCCTATCCTCTCCTGCCCCATCCGCTGTTTGAATTTCTCACTGTTTTATTCAAATTCTTGTCTCTGTGATTTAGTCCTATTTCTGTCAAAGGTGTGAAGAGATGATGCAAATTGTGAGACAGAGATAAAACTGAGCTGAAAAAGTTCTCATAGCTCAACTTTTATCTCAGATTTCAACTGCTTTTAGTGTCTCTAACTCTTAGAGTACATTACAATCTGGACATCTAATGGATCATATTACGTCATTGCACAATAACACCAGAAACTGCATTACACATTTAAATGGGGTTAATTTTGATGTCATATTAATTTGAAAGAAATTTGATAATTAAAACATTTAATTTACAGCTCTAATAAAAAAATAATTAATCTGGCACAGAACAGTTAAACTACAAACCGGTACTGCAGGTTTCTGGTAGTGCTCTGAAGTGGATATTGATTGAATCTGTACTGTGGAGGTCATAGCAGTGCCGACATTTCTTTCATGCTTTCTCTCAAGCTCACTCATTAACTATAATTGTTAGCACTCTCTAACCAAGAAAACCAATACACACTCTTTAATCATCAAATGCCAAAAAGGAATAATGACTATGTCACAACCACACCATTTTAAATCGGAAATGTAAGGCTCAAAATTCCTTTAAAAATGGGCAGTTTAAATGCAAATCATAAGTCAACATCAAATATACACAGGGGAAAGTCACTGTACCTTCCAATCTCCTGTAGCCACGAAAGTATCGCAGTTTTCCTGCAGGAACACAAAAGGTTGGATTCATCAAAACCAAAGTACGTTTGCTTGTAAAATGCTATCACAATGAATGAATAAGCATTTGGAGCAACACTCTGCAAGGTCCTGTCACCGAGGAAAGGGTTTCTGTGATGGAAAGAGTTAATGAGCTTTTTTTCAGGGGTGTAAAAAGTACTGAGAAATTATACTTAACTTAAGGTATAGATACCATTTAAAAAAATATCTAGCTAAAAACATTTGGAGTTAAAGCAAAATGTTTCCAAATTGAAAAGTAAGAAAATTGATAAGTAGAATCTTGATTTGATACAGTGATATAGGTTGCAGGTCTAAATAGAAAAGGAGTTAAAAACATATAATTTTATCCTTAGTAACGTAAATAGGAGAAGGTGCAGGTATTCCTTTTAAATCTAGCACAGTAAAAATGCCCCAAAAAATAATACAAAGTATAATTACTCAAGTACTTTACACCACTGGTTGTTATTTCACCAGACATGGATGGTTAGGATGTGGGTGGCTAAGCTGGCTTCAGATCAGCAGCTATTTGTGGAAAGATAAAACATGCATGCTGAGCTTGATTCACTGCTGATATGAGGCCTGTTTAATGAAGTATAAGTGTTTTAACAGCCCGAGCCGGTCCAATCTCAGAATTAACGAGTAAGGAAACTGTTACGAACACAACGTGCTAAGAAAAAAAGGTGAAATGGGTACAAAAATGCTGTGAAAGAACAGCTTGAGAACAGAACCACATCTCTTTGCCAGACAATTGTATCCCTAGGAATAACACAAAAATCCAAGTCATTCTTCTGAAAAGGCAAGAAACGTGAGTTAGTATAGATATAAACGAAGCATCCTAGTATCACTTGTAATGTGATTCTTGTGCAGATTGGCAGGAGCTGGAATAAGAAAGGTTAGTGCATGCAGTTAGAGCTGTGGGAAAAGCAAAAGCAGCTTTAATGTCGGACCAGCAGGTGTCACTCCTTTTCAGGATTAAATCTCTAATGCAGTACCTTAGACGTAAACAAGGGGGCAGCCTTACAGGTAAACATAAGGAACTGAAACTTATGACATTACAGTATATAAAACTTTATTCACATTGCACATAAATACGATTTGAATTCCTAATACCATACGGAGCAATGCCATTTTGCAAGATTATTTACACATTTATGCATATGTTGTTTACTAGGTATGCATATACGTACTATTATTATGTGCAAAGCCAAACAATTAGTTTAAGCTAAAAAACAAAAAAAGCATATTTAATCTTTTGACAATTGCTTAAAATGAAAATTAGCAGTGTGTATGAGTAGAAACATTTTGCCCAAAAATAAAATCACAGCATGTGAAACCAAACAGGTTTTGGGGTAGAGAGAAAATGTCAGGCCTGGTTTGGTCTCTCCTAACATAATAATTGCATTTAAGGTAACTTAGGACTTAGAAATTACTTTAGTAAATTAGTATCCCTTAGTTGGAAGGGTGGACATGGTCTGTGGGGTAATCAGCCTACCGGGAAGTACCCGCTGGTCCGACGGCGCGTCAGGCCGAGCCAGTGTCGGGCGATGGCATGCCAGCGTTTTGGGGGGCGAGCCGTGGGGGGGGAAGGCGTAGCACAGGGCAGCGCGTGCACACACTGTCCTTTAGCCTGCCACATCACACATAGACACAAACACTAGTTACAGCACACTACAGCAGACAGTGCCCTCGGATTGAAGGACAACGCTTTGGTGGTGGAGGAGAGAAGCTGAAGAAAAAAGATTATGATATGCATGAATGATACTGTGTGATATGTGGGAAAATAAGCAGCAGACACAAATTCCATCATTTGAGATGAGTTGATATGGATTTTATCATCTTTTTTTTAAATTACATGAGTTTCTAAATGAAAAGTATTCAAAGAGCTGATTTTGTAACACTTTATTTACCAATATTAATAAGTTAACATAAACCAAGATACCAATAAATACATGCTTTTTCACTGCCTTCATGACTTCTAATGAATTAAGTGATGTGAACAATATTGTATAGTGTATGTAAAAAAAAGAAATCAAAAAATTAGTACACACTTTGTCGCCAGTGTCCCAAATTTTTTACTCATATTTAAAGCCATTTATTTCAACTGACATTAAAGACATATCATGCTTTTCATTTCACATTATTTTAATACATATGTGTGGATTAAGATGAAACGCAGTATTTGGTGAGCATAGATAAATCCTTTATCATGAACACACACATCCAATTATTTGTACTCTTGCCTAAAAACACGGGGACATTTTTAACCGGTCTACTATATTTAGCTATGCATACACTCACTCACTCACTCACACACACACACACACACACACACACACACACACACACACACACACACACACACACACACACACTCACCATCTCTGTTTCCTGTCCCCTGGATTCTGGCAGTAGCGGTTTCTCTTCAGTGAATTGCTGATCCTTCATGCCAGCCATCCTGGAGAGCAACCTGCAATCACCATGGCAACACACACACCTGAGATTAACACGGCTATTCGCCAGCAAACCATAATCCAATAAAATCTGTCTTGCTGCTCCAATATAGGAATATTACCCACACCCCCATTGCTCAAACCATGTATACGGTCACTGCTGGGAAAAACATCTGATCACACCAGCTTAAAGACCCAAAAAGTAGTTTAGTGGCTTTTATTCCATGTCCGTTAGCTTTCAGACATATGTCATCTATACAGTGCACTTCTAAGAGTTGAACAGAATCAAAACCCTCACCTGCCGCCAAATAACAAGTGCGTAGATTTACAGTGGCGATGTAACTAAAGGCTGTTGACATATATTCAATATGCTCTGCTCAAACTTCCTGTTTCAATAGGAAATGTATAACAACTGCTCTTGTTAAGCAATTTCCCAGGGGTCTTTAAGGTGGTAAAGCTGGTCAAACAATCAAGCTGTGCTTTGAGACAAATCTGAGCTGGTGAGGAATACGTCAACCCAGGAAAACTAAACACCTAAACCAGCTTGTTTGGCCAGCTAGTAACCATGTGTCTCTTTCCACTCCCTAGTTCTCTATGCAAAGAATCCATAAACACGTAAGCATGTGGACACTAGGATAAACATTAGGATACTAATGACTCAATTACACACAACATGATTATGACATCGTGCACTGAATCATATTAGCAACATCCCTGTTTTGTTGACTTGAAGAAAACAACATTTTCCGGAAGATAATTTTCTGAGCAGCTTATGGTCTCTGGAAATATCAAGGGAGTGAATGTTGGTCAGTACATTGCCAAATTAAAACAAATGGCTGCCTACCTGGGTAGTCAGTGTTGCCAGATTGGACTGAAGATTTCCAGCCCAACTACAGCATAAAACCTGCCCATTAAAATAAATAAAAAAACACCCCAAGAAATTGTTGCCGGGGGGGGGGACCTATACACGATTGTTGACGTGGGGGGGGTTAAAGTTTACTTTAATGTAGAAATTTATATGCATTTATATGGAATTTTGGCGGGTTTTTATGCATCAAAAACCAGTCCAAATTTTATCAACCAGCCCAATGCATTTTTTCCCGGTTGGACGTGACCAAAAGGAGCCCAATTGGGCAGGAACCCGCCCAATCTGGCAACACTGTGGACAGTGTACTTACCGAAATAGGGAGTGGACTGAGACACACCACATGTAAAACCAGCAACCATCCAGACAGGAGTTGGATGTCACTGCATTTTTCAGCAGTGGTACTTATATGGCTCCAAACAATATAAAACTGCATGTGAGAATGAGGTATTGTGGACTTAAAATGAGGTGGCGTTGTGAACATGGCTTGAATGTTGTTTGGTGGTTTGGTTCAGGATGACACGATAAGGTAAAAACTTGTAAGTTGCCAGGAACATGTGGCCTATTGTGACACTAGTTCCCAGGTTGTCAATGTCTCTGTTGATGAGTGTTGAGTGTCGGCTCATGGGAGCTCCGTCAGTATCAGTTGATATTTCTATAGCATGAAGCTAAGCTAACAAACACCTCCACAGCCTAATTGGTCTCTATGAATTCTGCAAAAGAATGACTTAGCTTACAATGTAGGCTAAGCAACAGTCATTAACATACTTTGGTAGCCTTTCCAAAACATCTAACCTTCTTGCCATCCTTGTAAAGTGTTTTGAGCATGAGTTTCACATAAACAAGAACGTGAATTAGAAATAAAGAAAACAAATCACCTAATCCAAATATTAGTGCAGATCATTGCCACCTTTCCTCAAGAGATGACAGAGCACTTTGACATAATTCTCTCAGAGTTGAACAACAACAGTTTAATTCAGAACACTTCGAGCCGACAGAAAGGTCATTCCACTCTTATTTTCTGTCCGTGCCAAGAGCTGCGTGAATCTGGAATCATGGGCAGTGTAAATCAAACCCTCGAATGTGAATGGATAGAATCATTCAAAGCCCTACAGGGAATGATTATTTTGGTTGCATAACACCTCTCATGAGTTGATTATAACAAGGTCTAGACATGACCACAAAACCCTCAGTTGGCCTCCCTTCCTCTCTGTCACAACTTCTCTGTAGATCTATCTCATCTTCCCTTCTCTCCCACTTGTACTGACCTTTCTCAGATCATTACTATAATCATTAGTACTGTTTTGGTATACTATAATAGAGCTACATTCTTACTCTTTCTAAAGAGAACATGGCTCTGCACAACTGCAATTGCTATGTGGTTGCTAAGGGGTCCCACATTTTCTAGCATGTTGTTTACTGGCTCAAGTCATCAGAGTCCACCCCCAAATCTGATATTCTGGTCACTAAATATGGCTTAGGTCCCATATTCAACACTTTTTTTCAAGTATTTTCTCCACCATGTGAATTTTTTTTGTCAAATTGCTTATAATATTAACGGTCTGCTTGAAAACAAATGCTTGTAAGCTTCTCTCAGTAACGACGTCTTTGTCGATGTCAATGTAATCTGGGCATTCCTGGACAATGAAGGCAAACTCCTGTGCCTCCTTTTCCAAGATAGCATCTGTAAAGCTTGATTTTTGCGCGAGTTCTTCTGCGGCTGCACGGCACGGCGCCGCAGGAGTGAGTGAAGTGTAATTGGAATGGGCGACTATACAGACTACGGATGACCGAGACCGAGCATTATCTGTATCTGTTAACCATATGAATTATCTGTATCTGTATTCGGACTGGGCGTGGCCTAACGCAGTAGTGGGCGGGATTTAACCGGGGAGTGGGCGGGGTTTTAACCAATATGTTATTTTTAATCAATGCAATTGATATGGGTCGATCAGAAATTGTTATATTTATTGCTGATTAGAAAACTATTTACATGACAGCATCAGCATTGAGCTTCAGATCAATGGATTTGATCACAATAACAAACAAACTATATACAGAACAAGTTTTGCAACAATGAATACAACACATGCAGTTGCAATTATAAAGAAAAATTTGAGTTTTCATTTAAACATAAATGAAACAAACAACTTTCTTTTTTAACTTGTAATCTTTTTATGATTAGTGTGATTTTTTTTTAATTTCCATACCAGGGATGCGTGTGTGTGAGTGAGTAAGAGAGAGAGAGAAGGGGGGGGGGGGGGGGACTGTGTATTCTACGGATCAAATAGTCCGACACTGTTTTTAAGATCTGCATTCCTTTATTTTGTATGAAATACAGCAAGAAAGTGTCAGACAATCAGTGCACGAAGTTAGAAAAACTGAATAGAGCAGCAGACTGTTAAAAAAAAAAACTCCGACAGGCAGAGACGCAACGCTAAATGCATTCTGCCGAACACCATGTCTGAACAAACCCCACGTTTACCAGAACTCTACTGGTTAATAAGTACTACAAACAAACCGAAATAAAAAACAAACCTGAAGCTGAAGAAACCCTAAACGTTAACGGAAGACACGCGAACCTGAGTGATAGAGAGAGAAAGACACCAGTTTTCGTCTCAGCGTTCTGCGCGTGAATGAGAAGGGCGGAGCCGCGGGACAGCAAATCTGCATGTGTAGGGGAGGCGCGCTGTGACTAGCCTATCACAGAACGCAGACACAGTCAGCGACCCAATGAGGATTTTTATTCAATCCGAGCACAGATAATGACTCGTATTACTCGTATGATACTCGTACTCGGCAAAAGTGCTTTATCCGTAACGAGTATCCGGCTCAACTCTAATACAGACTGATGCACGTGCAACACGAACTCAGCGCATGTGCAGTGATCTCGGTACTATCATTAGTCACGGGGATGGAGATAACTGATGTTAAGTGGCGACTTTGGCCCTCTTTTGTGCTTGAGATATTAGGGTTCGGCAACATAAAATAATTGACATAACCGATAAGAAAATGCGAAAACAATAGCGTTGAGCCGATACTCAGCTGAAACGAGTATCCGGTACGGATAAAGCACTTTTGCAGAGTACAAGTATTGAATAAAAATCCTCATCGGGTCGCTGACTGTGTCTGCGTTCTGTGATAGGCTAGTCACAGCACCCCTCCCCTACACATACAGATTTGCTGTGTGCCGCTCTGCTCACTCCCACACAGAGCACTGAGAAAAGAACAGCTCTCTCTCTCTCTCTGTCTCTTCCTCAGTCACTCAGGTTTTTTCCGGTAACGTTTAGGGTTTCCTCAGCTTCAGGTCTGTTTTCTATTCCGGTTTGTTTGTAGTACTTATTAACCAGTAGAGTTCTGGTAAACGTGGGGTTTGTTAAGACGCGGTGCTTGGAAGAATGCGACTAGCGTTGCGTCTCTGCCTGTTGAAGATTTATTTTTATTTTTGTAACTGTCTAACCATTTGACTAGTAGTAGTATATTTTTTGACTAGTAGTAGTATAAAAACTGTATTACAAATTAATTAGCTACACACACACACACACACACACACACACACACACACATACCTGGTGTGGAAATTAAACAAATTAAAAAAAGAACTAAAGAATTTTTTATTTAAATCACACTGATCATAAAAAAATTAAAAGTTAAAAAAAGATAGTTATGTGTAGATGAAAACTCTTGTTCATTACATTTTCTGATAAAACTGCATGTGTTGTATTCATTGTTGCAAAACTGTTAATAACTTGTTTGTTATCGTGATCAAAACCATTGATCTGAAGCTCAATGCTGATGCTGTCATGTAAATAGTTTTCTAATCAGCAATATAACAATTTCTGATCAACCCATATCAATGGCATGATTAAAAACAACATACTTCCCCGCCCCCTTCCCCATAAAGCCCCGCCCACTCCAAGACAACCCGACCACTTCCTGGTTAAATCCCGCCCACTTCTGGGTTAGGCCCCACCCAGTCCGAGTACAGATAATTCATTTGGTTAACAGACACAGATACAGATAATGCTGTACTCGCTCAACCCTATAAGACAATGAGGGAATTTGGCGGTTCCACTTAAAAAACTTTGACTTAATAGGGTTGGCAAGTTAACCGAGCTTGAGATAATTGGGTTCCACAGTATTTAGGTTTAGAGATATAAAAACATACCAAAATCTCAAGTATGATCAATAATAATAGCAACCTTAGCATGCACCACTAGTTACTGACTAAAAATGTATTAGTCTATGGTTTATGTCGGTATATGCTGTAGATATGCAATTTATGCCTATAATATTTAAGTCACATTTTGTATGGGTTACATATAAAATTTTCTTTTACGGTAAACTAGTTCTTGGTCAACACCATTTTTGTTATTCTGTGCTAAACATTACGGGACAAGAAACTAATACATCCATGTCAAAAAACAACCTGTAGCCAACCTTGTTTGCAGAGATTTATTTTTTGTGGGTTCAATACCCTGTCAGTTTTTCCATGGTAACATCTAGTAATGCCAGTAGATAATCTTCAGGGAGTGGATAACCTTTCTTTTCCTTCTTGATAGCACCACTATAAGACCTAACTGCGCTAGAAACAAAGCTAGTCACTAAGATAATGTGGCCACTCTCAGACACATTTAAATCATGTTGATCATTGATCTAGATAGAGTTCACATATTGAGCGAGCTTGAGCAGACAGCCTCATCCAGGGCTGGCATGTGACCCTGCCCAGTGACAAAAAAAAGTGTGCATGAGAGAATATGTCAACGGAAAGACCACTGGAATAGTATTCTGACAGACACCAAATCAATAAATCTGCTCAAAGGCAAGGGTCTGACCTGATACACAGAATCCCAGTCAATACCTGGAAACTGGGTTAGGACAAAGTATATGTATATGTACACGAAAAAAAGTGTAAAACTAAATCTATTCTAAAGTCATTCTCTGAACACAAAGCAGGTGAAGAATCTTAGTACAAATGCAGTGAAGAAATTGACCAATATAGTCTCACTGGCATCGCTATTAGGTTATGCAAGTGATCAAGAGTTTTAATTAGCCATTTGGATGCCAACATTATTGAGGTAAATAGAAAGAACATGGCTGCTTGAGCAAGGAGTAGAGAGTGTTAAGTACCACCCACATTCTGGCAGCATCAAATGTACCAGGAAATAAAAATAAATTAATTTATGTCAGTGTGGAAATATAGGGAAAATCAGCAGATTGTGGTTGTTAAAAAGAAGAAGATGAAAAAAAAGCACTTGTTGCTGTCTGGAAAAAGTCAAAGATTCTAATAAGGAACCACTTTATAAGGTCAAATGTAGACGTGATGGAAGACAAAACAGGCCAAGTATAAACAGAAAGAACTCAAACGCCATAAAAACACAAGCTCACATAATACTTACACTAAATAGACTGTTTCAGGAACTTTACAATCATATACTAATGCAATACCCTAGTCCAGTGGTTCCCAAACTTTTTCTCCCATTTTGTAAAGAGAAATACAGTGGAATCCGGTTATGTCGACGGCCTCGGGGGTTGCAAAAAAGCGTTGAGATAAACGATGATCGAGAAAACCAACAGCCAATATGGTGATTTATTTAATGAAGCGATCGGCATGCTATAAAATGTACATACACTGTATATGTTTGCTTACAACAAAACAAATGCTAAAAAACTTAACAACGTCTTTGTCCATGTCAATGTAATCTGGGAATTCCTGGACAGTGATGCTAACTCCTGCACCTCCTCTTCCAAGATAGCATCTGCAAGGCTTGATTTTTCCGCCACTTCCGCGAGTTCTTCTGCTGCGAGTAAAGCGTCTCTGACAGAGCGACCATATGGACCACGTGCAACAAAAACTCAGCGCATGCGCAGTGAACAAGGTACAATCATTAGTCACGAGATAACCATGTGAAGTGGCGAATTTGTCCCTCTTTTGTGCTTGAGATATTAGGGTTCGGCGACATAAAATAACCAACATAACCGATAAGAAAATACTAAGACGAATAAGGAGTTTGGCGGTTCCACTTCAAAAACGTCGACATAATAGTATTGGCGAGTTAACCGAGGTCGAGATAAGTGAACTCCATGGTATTTCTATCAAGTCAACTCTCTGAGTGTGGCATGGTAATGGATATAACCATGTTGATATGTTTGGTCTTGGTGGAATAGATCTGCTGCAGAGTAAGTAAGGGACTCGCTACTGCCAATACACACACAACACACTGCTGTGAGCAAGTAAGACATGCTGCTGCTGTACAATACAGCATACATGAATTACCTCTAGCAGATCTATACAGGTGGAGCTGGGGAGGGAGGAGGGTTTCTGAAGCGCATTGTAAACTGCTGCAGCAAATGCTTACCGAGTATTTGACGGTTGAGCAGCAGCTCATTGGCTACTGATACAGCAGGAACCAATCGACTGTGCCCTATAGAGAATGATCTGATTGCTAACAGAGTGAGTTATTAGCCTATCTACCAATAGGCATCAAGTGATCAAGTGCATTAAGAGTTTCATGACCAAACTTTGTATTTTCAAGCCCCCCACCTACATGCACCCACATTTTTTTATGATTTTAAATTTCTTATGCTCACCAAGGCTAAATTTTTGAAAAATACATAAAAAATGTGAAATATTCCAATTTAATGTAACCTTTTTCTATTAGAATATTTAACATATAATTTGTTTCTGCTATTTATTCCTGAATTTTCTGCATCATTATTTCAGTCCTCAGTGTCACATGATCCATCCACATCAGTACTAAAACATGACCCTACTTTTTATTTGAAACACTGTAATTAATACAGTAATACAACATCAACGCGCTTCTCTCTCTTTGTGATTTGAAGTCTCTAAGAGGCATCTTAACTTGTTCAGCTTCATACTACCAGAAGCAAATGTGTTGAGGCACACTGTGCTCTCTTCATTACCCACAGTTGTGCTGGAGAATCTAAAAATGATATGCCTCATCATATTTTCTCATGTTGAGGCTGTCTGAACGGGACGCGACAAAGTGAATTTTGCAAATCCATTTTTGTATCAGAATTTGCACAGTCGCTGTTTTAGTATATCAGGAAAAAAATGGGCATCAGTTTACTGGTCGGTAATTTCATAACGTTGAAACCCCATGGGACGTACCGCCCAATTTGGGACCCACTGTCCTAGTCCAATTGACAATAACAGAATGTTTTTGTATTAAACTTGATATAAAAAGCAACTGTGGAACTCCCAAAAACATCGTTGTAATCTCGACCCCTCAGAGAGCTCACTTCACACCTCCAGTGGGATTCTGGGTAACGTCCGAAGGGTCAATAACAGCTATCTGCCCTGATAGTGTTGTACCACCAGAATCGGCCATGTTTCTAACCCCTCACACTGCCTCTTGTCAGAAGCTGCCTAGTGCTCTAAGCCAGGCTGACAGAAGGTGAGTTGGTATGTGGTCCTCAATAAGACCGTTTTACCTTGGCCAAAAGTACAGTAAGCTTTTCTTAAAACAGATTCATACTCTATGAATCAAAAGAAAACCAATCCATGGATGTTAGGTGTATTTTCCTTGAAAGATTAATGATTCCATTTTGATAACCTGCATCTAAAAGGTTACATGAAGCAATTTTTTGCTTTGGCCTGGGCTTTTATCACAGCTGCGCACCTATTTAGGTCAGAATATAATACAATCAAATAATGGCTTTCTTCACTCATGTAAATTCATATTGTAGTTCATTAACATGAAATTTTTATCATTTTATTATAAGCTACATTGGGGACACTTGAGGTCAAGGACTGCAGAAGGCCATTAAAGATTTTCAGTATTCAACAGAGTACCAAAGCCACCAAAACAATGTACATCAAGGTCGATATACATCTCAGATGGAAAAATATATTATATATATATTATTTTCATTACCAAATAACACGCAGTTCGAAAATCAACTGATTGTACGACATTCAAGACCTCATAATTCAGATCCCTTAGTAGTAGAAATGAGACTTAAATGGTAAAATGTATCTTTTTTACATTAAATCAGCTTGGAAAGATAAACCTACATTAACGGATTTGTCATAGACTCAAGGCTGGAACAATCAACAGCTATTGGCCAATGAATTATGAGTTATGATCTAGTGCTGAGTAATGATGGTTACTGACACTTGACCTTGTCTGGCCATTGCCCAGTGATTGGTCGACAAATCAAGGTGGTCAGACACAGCAACGAGCCATGGAATTCACAAGCAAAGAGACAAACAAAAAATGAAGGTATGGATGCTAAAAAACGGAAAAGAAAGGCTAGAACCTCAATTACAGGCGGAACTACGTACATTGTCTGCAGCAGGCTCTGTGGAACCGTGCAGCTAGTCTTGGATGGAAAGTTCCAGAACAATCCGGGCCCCATCTATTAGTACAAAACAAGATCGATTTGTAATTCAGCTATACACAGTATTTGGTATTCAGAAAAATCTCAGATATTCAGGAACCCCCCTCTGAGAGTCCTGTCCGCTAAAATGTAAACTTGTCCCAGGGCATGCCTCTTTCTGAGAGTGTTTTATTAAAAAGTTCCAGACATGTTTTTTTTTTAAATCCTCCACAAATGACATTCTTTTCTATAAAATCTCAAGCCAGGAGCTTCAATTAGAGTAAATGCAGTTTATTGAAATATATTTTTCCATGCTCAGTGGAGAAGAGCACAACAGTTCTAACAGGAAAGGCTTCCAGGAGGTGTAGGTTTTGTAAGAGCGAGACAGAAAAGTTTCCAAGGCGTCTGTTGCATTGTTATGTAATGCAGAAATGGGGGCATCTTGTTTTCTTGCAGGAATACTTAGCAAAAAAGAAAAAAAGGATTGAATAAATCACCCTTGCATCAAGTTTCATCAGTAATGCCATTTTCTTCTTTCTTTCTTTTTTACAAGGATGAATATTACTTAAAATATTTACCAAAAAAAAAACTCTCTTCAAAACTTGCCATGTTGTTATTCATCTTTAATGATCATTAGTAATTAAGCTAGCTGCTTGAATTTCCACCAACCTTTGAGTTACATAGTGAAGGGGGTGGGTTCTGGAATTGAGCATAATTCATCATATCTGGTCCTTGGGTCTTTAACTGTAAATTCCCCTACAATAGATAATATGTATTTCAGCCTCATGTTATGTTGTCAACCAAAGGTGAGGCAGTTGCCACTTGCTGTACCATTGAACCACAGCTGTTTTATTTTAAACCCAACACAAATATTCTCATCTTAAGGCACATATTAACAGCATCATCCATCACCCCTTAAAAGCTGAAAGTGTCAAGGCTTGTGATAAGTCACAGTTTATCCACCCTGGAAAGTTCCACGGCCCTCCTGGCCTCCCATTGCATGCTGGCACCCAACCAGTTACACTGGCGTCAGATATTCTGTGAAGTGTTATTGAGATTAGGAAAACAAAAGCTGCACTTATCTGTTATTACACAGACCCGGATACATCTCAACACCATAGCAGAAAGCACTACTCCAATGAAGAGAAAAGGACACCTGTTAATAAACTTACTCTGAATTTAAGGGGTGGTCTGGATGGACCGCCACTAGCTTGTTGTTTTTGGCAAAGCTGCCCTGTCTGATGCAGTTGTTTTGTGGGGTTAATAAATTGAACCTGTCGACCACCCATTGACGCCAATGCAGAGGCTGGAACCATGAAGCGTAGCTTATGACACAAGCGCTGGAATACTCTCAGCAGGGACTCTGTTTCTCTTGAGGTGGAGTCCCTCAAGGCTCACTGTTGAGGCACTTTTTGATCTGTCTGTCCATTTGCCACATCTTCAAACACATTGCACCCAAAGTAGTCAACTTAACCTAACAAAAGATTTCTTCAAATTCTATCAAATGATCTTCCTAATTTTCCACCTTTCTACAACAATCACTGCAATGACTAAGGAGACTTTCTTACCTTTGCTTAAGGACTGTGTTCCTGTTGTCGTCTTAAAGGATTTTGACGTGTCTTTTTGTTTGCTTGTGAGTGCGTTTCAGAGCGATGCTGTCTACCCTGTGAGGGCTATTCTGTGTGACTCTCTCTACCTCTGTTCCACCCTCTCTCCCTCGTTCGCTCACTCTCCCCCTCCCTTCTTTTGCTCTATAATAAACAGAGAACACGTGTCCTCTTGGATGATGCAGCCTGAGCCATACCAACAGATGAGAGCAAGATAGAGGGAGGGAGATAGAAAGAGCAATCACAGAGAGGGACACACAGGAGAGAGACAGAGAGATAAGAAATTGGATACAGGAGAGGACTGAAAGAAGAGCAAAGGGCAGACAGGAAGGAATCAA
The DNA here is from genome assembly GCA_037043235.1 of Rhodeus uyekii. Taxonomy (NCBI): domain Eukaryota; kingdom Metazoa; phylum Chordata; class Actinopteri; order Cypriniformes; family Acheilognathidae; genus Rhodeus; species Rhodeus uyekii. The sequence continues at coordinate 1,479,320 of JAWRVZ010000117.1, forward strand.
GGAGACAGAGGAGAAAGGAATAGAGAGACAGGGATATTGAGTAAAGCCTGGAGGCTTAGGATGAAAGGATGTCCAATTAGACCACAAGTGGCAGCTCTATACGCACAGTTCTTGCACTTCAGGGAGAAGGCATGAATTTGGCAGCATGAGCTTTTATCGAGTCAGTTTTTACTAGAAACTGTTCTACCAGGAGATTATAAGTACATACTCTTATACCCACACAAATACTGCCATAACAAACCCACATATTTACTTATCACAGCATGATCCGAAGACACAGACAGATCCGCCCATGCACATGTTGGTACAAAGAACTGTTTTCTTCTTTGTACTCTTTTATAGCAATTTACTTTTTTCCCTGAACACTATTTCTAGTGTTATTCAAGGTTTCTTGCACCAAAAACAGTTGTAATTCAGCCTATTTTTATCCTCTCTCTAACCCTTTGAATTAGTCGGTTTTTGCAACCATACCTTCTGTAGGTAAATGTTATATAATTGGCTTGACCTGTACTCTGATTGTACTGGGGTAGACAAGGGTTCAAGGTTGGTTAGCATGGTCTAGTTAGCCAGTCCTGTTGGGAGCTACAGGTATAACAAAACCTTTTTCAATTAATTGTCATTCAAAAGTAGCTGCATGTCCTGACTTTTTTAACACCAAAAACTGAAAATGTTGACAATGATGATGATACTGATGAAGATGACATCGAGGGTGATAACTGCTTGTCATTTGCAAGACGCCAAAAGCACTGAATCATAACAAATCAATATCCTAATTAACACATCTAAAGGATGGAAAAACTGCACCATGCCTTGTCTCCCCTTAGGCTCTCACTGTCTTTAATATTCTTCAATGCTGTAGCCAAGAAAAATCTTGCCGTTTGTGGCTCATCCAGTAGCTTCTGGGTAGAAATCGTCAGCAATTTTGAAACAGCGGTTTCAAATTTTGCGGTTTGATAGTCCATATAATCCACTACGGAGCCTCAAATAGGCAATCTAAATAAACGTTTCTGATTATTTTGTTAGCGCAGTTGAAGAGTGGAAAAGGTGTATATGCCAACTCGCTACTCTATTGTTCCTACATTGTTCCCTTTTAACAATATAAAATGTCAGTGTCTGAGAGAGATGTTAATGCAAGCCTACAGTATTTCAGCACAGCACAGTTGAGTTGACTGAATGAAAGATGTCAACTCTCATTAGGTTGCAGTCTGATATATTCTTTGCTGAAGGCTGCTTTCCAGTCTTCAACGTAAAATGTGCTAATACACTATCTCAAACCAGCCTCGAATGTTTACCTTCAGTAGGAATTATGGGCAAGTTATCACAACTTACTGTACACAACAGTGCAGCACAGTGTACGTTCCTCTGTTTCATTGTTTGTTGAAAATTAAAGACAGTCACACATTCTTGGCTCCCTATCTTGCAGGCTAATTAACCCTTATTTGTCTCTATATTAGCTCTGCGATAAGGAGAAATAGGTCAGTTGCCTTTTTTGGAAAGGTCTGCATCAGTAGATGGACTATTGCCAGGTTTGAAGTGGTGAATTGGGAGAAACCTGGCCGTGCTGTGGACCACAGTTGATAGGCGAAGCACGTTTTGAGTCTTTTGTTTATCTGAGATTTGTTTGTCTGTACCAGTGCCAATGTGACAACTTTAAACTGGCCATTGGTAAGCAAGACATACTCAACATGTGCTAACAAGGAGGCAAAACAGTTATCCCAATGCAATGTGGAGAGTGTAAATGTCTGTCTAAAAGAAACACGTCACAATTAGGATTGTCAGAAGGCCATGTAAAATGATCTCTGGCCTTATTATTTGAGAACATATAGGTGTTTAGTTCTCATTTCCTTTAATGTGGACAGGGACCAAAAGTAACTAGGTATGATAATAGGTAACAAATCCTGACAATGGTTATCCCAATTGACATTAGGGATGAGCGAGTACAGCATTATCTGTATCTGTACTCGGACTGAGCAGTGCCTAACAGGAAGTGGGCGGGATTTAACCAGGAAGTGGTTGGGTTGTCTTGAAATGGGCGGGCTTTAACCGGTATGTTATTTTTAATCATGCAATTGATATGGGTTGATCAGAAATTGTTATATTTATTGCTGATTAGAAAACTAGAAAACTTTACATGACAGCATCAGCATTGAGCTTCAGATCAATGGTTTTAATCACGATAAACAAATTATTAACAGTTTTGCAACAATGAATACAACACATGCGGTTGCAATTATGAAGAAAAATGTTATCTAAACATACCTTTTTTTTAACATTAAATTTTTTTATGATCAGTGTTCTTTTTTTCACACCAGGTGTGTGTGTAGCTAATTAATTTGTAATATAGTTTTTATACCACTACTTTTTTGCGTGAAGTCAAAAAACTGGTTAGAGCCAGTAGACGGTTAAAAAAAGAAAAAAAATTCCGACAGGCAGAGATGAACAAACCCCACATTTACCTGAACTCTACTGGTTAATAAGTACTACAAAAAAAACTGAATGAAAAACAAACCTGAAGCTGAGGAAACCCTAAACGTTAACGGAAAAGACCCGCAAACCTGAGTGACTGAGGGAGAGAAAGAGAGAGAAAGAGAGCTGTTCTCTTCTTAGTGTTCTGTGTGTGAGTGAGCAGAGCAGAACACAGCAAATCTGCATGTGTAGGGGAGGGGCGCTGTGACTTGCCTATCACAGAACACAGACACAGTCAGCGACCCAATGAGGATTTTTATTCAATCTGAGCACAGATATTGACTCGTGTTACTCGTATAATACTCGTACTCGGCAAAAGTGCTTTATCCGTACCAGATACTCGTTTCAGCCGAGTATCCGGCTCAACTCTAAGTTGGCTTGTGGTGTTGTGGTTTTTATTTGCCCATAGGGCTGCAAAGTGAAACAAATGAATAAGATTTCAATTATGGTGTCAGCAATTGATCATGAAAAATAATTTTCTATTCGCACTGAATCAGCTTTGTTGTGAGTGTGATTTCAGTTGTTTTTATAGGAACTAATACAGCAATCACCACCCTTCTTAAATCCCATGTAGTAAATCCCACTGAATTTGCCTCACATGCTTGAATTCGGATTGTCTAAAACATGTAAACATGCTTATTTTATTCGACATACCACATGGTTAAGGAAAAAAGGTGCGAGATAAACATACTATAACGGGCCAGGCCTTGCTCAAGGACAATGATGGCAGCTCATGGTTGGCTACTTGCAGAGAGCAACCTTCTAGTGATTAACCCTGTGTCACTAAACACACCACCTCAACCAAAAAAGAAAAAATATTGTAACTTTGTCTACAGAATAAATGTGGTTGCCTGTGCACAAGTTATAGGTTGTTGCAGTGCAGTTAATAAGGTGGTCTCAGCCCATTCTTACATACAAATTGGATTCTGTCTGAAGCATGATGCTTCTCATATGTGGTGATGTGCCACTCGAATGAAGAGGAAAAAGAACATGAGAGATGGACAGCTGAGTTATGACTCATCCCTCCATTATAGCAGGAATGAAGCAGAACAGGTCACTCGACACTGATATTTATGGATGTTTTTTCTCATCATCTTAAACACTTGTCTGTCAAACTGGCATCATCTGACACTGATATAGAGAGAATGGAAAACAAAGGTAACAATAAAAAGGACATTAAGACATTATTAATAATAGGCTAGCAACAGGAAGTAGTGCAAAACTAAGAAACTGGAGAAAAAAAAAACAAGGGACTTTCTTCTCATTTCAGAAGTTCACCACAGGTTGAAAAATTTATGGGGGTAAGGGGATAAAACATTGTTCTGAACCTCCCACTTGCCGTAGTGCACAGGCTTGTTTGAGCCGGTGTTTAAGAGCGAACGCAAACCCAGTCAGGGAGAGATTAGCCACATCTGAAGAGCAGTGTGGGGGCGTTAGCTTAGATACAGCTAATCCTGACACCTCTGTTTCTCTCTCCATCTCTCACTCTTTTGCCTCTTATGCCTCCAAGTCGTGTCTGTTCTTTTCAAGCGAGAACGTCTGAAAATCGGCTCACCGAAACTACTAAAAAAGACTGAAAAGCTCAAAGACAGACAGAACTCTAGTGGATACTGTTCCTCCAACTTAGTTCAAAAGAGATGCAATATAGTCAGCTGAAGACAGATGGGATTGCAAATATTTTCCAGAATTCTCATACAGTTAAAAACATGAATAATTCTGCAAGTAAGAGGACTGTTAAGAGTGAGGAAGGGGATATGAAAAGATATTTATGTTTTTGTAAAATTATGTTTTTAGGTGCACATCAGAATATTTTTGGTCTGTTTTTGTGTGTGCTATTCAAATTAAATTCAATCTAAAGGCACAATGACATGTTATAACAACACAGAGCTACAATTTGCACGAGCTCACCAAAATTGGACAGTTGAAGACTGTTGCCTCGTCAGATGAGTCTCGATTTCTGTTGAGACATTTAGATGGTAGAGTCAGAATTTGGCGTAAACAGAATGAGAACATGGATCCATCATGCCTTGTTACCACTGTGCAGGCCTGTGGTGGTGGTGTAATGGTGTGGGGGATGTTTTCTTGGCACACTTTAGGCCCCTTCTAAAGAATGCTTTCAGCACCTTGTTGAATCAATGCCACATAGAATTAAGGCAATTCTGAAGGCGAAAGGGGGTCAAACACAATATTACTATGGTGTTCCTAATAATCCTTCAGGTGAGTGTTGCTACAGAGATGATGCTACTGTGGATACATTGTGCTAGCACACAAACTGAGAAAGGGCTCAATTTTGTCGGGAACTGCTGTTTTCTCACACTGAACTACATTTTCATAAAACATTATAGCCTAAGTGTCTGCATCTCAAGATGCAAACATCTTGCATGCAATGTAAATAGGTTAGCTATAAATGCCACTATCAGATTCTTAAAAAAACAGAGACTATTAACAGGGTTATGCGGCAGTAGTTGAGTCAGCTCCGTGTTTATGACTCTTAAGAGGAGCCGTGCATCACTAGCTCATGCCACAAAAGCCACTGTTAATCCAGGCTAGCAGTGACTCATCAAGCAACAAGAAATTGAAATGTTCAAAGGAGATCCAGCAAACAAAAACTACACCATTCACTATGAGGCCATGGAACGGTAAACTGTATGTATCGCAAAAATGTACAATGATATACAAAGATGTTGCGTTTCTAGAGTGTTTTGGGTGCTTATGAGTTTGGGGCGACTTGGTGTCAAAGATCGAGGGCACAACTTAATCCTTGAATCATCAACTTTCCAGTTACTGCAACTCTCAGCTATAGTTCAGCTACACTTTCCCAAAAGCAGAAAAAAATAAACGCTTAACTTATTCTCATTTCATTTTCTCCTTGCGAACATTAACCATTTTAATGTTTGAATACGGCTATTCAATAAAGTCCTGGCCTTATTTGTAAACAAGCCACTAAATGATTTGACTTCAAGAGTGACTTTTCTTTAGTTTAGACCTCTCAAAAAGTCAATAAATCCCTCCTGCCCTACCCAAACCAATTCAGCTGAGGTTGCAGAGATAACAAGGTCAATATGACCATCCCAGAGGGATATATCAATAACTTCCATTCCAAAATCACGGATGAGATCGTCCTCATCAGCTGACCCACATTTTACACATGAACAAGCAGCTGGGACTCTGTATTCATAAACATGCTCATTAAAATAAGACCAAGACATTTGAAGTCTTATACTGCAGAAAAGGGCATTCCGATATAGACGAGATATTACAGATACGTTAACTCTATATTTTTAAAGAAGTGAGAGAAAGGGGCACAGAGCCGTGGAGATAGCCAGTGATTAGATTTGTCCTTGTGTTGACTGACGCACACAAATAAGGCTTGTGCATACACACATACTCACAAACAACCTGGTGAAGCATAAATGTCACCTTCAATACTCTAAACCTAAGAGCTCACGGATTATCAGAAACAAGCAACCTTTATATGCAAGCATAAGTGCATCAATGTTAATTATTTAGGTTTCGTTTCAGTCAACACCCAAAATAATCATTGTTAAAATGTTTTATATATTGACATGAATGGCATGCACTCATGCCTCCCAGGCTTTAAGAATAACACATATGGAGCCTGTCAAAGTAGAGTTGAACCGGATACTCGGTTGAAACAAGTCTCCGGTACGGATAAAGCATTTTTGCCGAGGACGAGTATTATACGAGTAATACCAGTCAACATCTGTGCTCGGATTGAATAAAAATCCTCATTGGGTAGCTGACTGTGTCTGCGTTCTGTGATAGGCTAGTTACAGCACCCCTCCCCTACACATGCAGATTTGCTGTGTGCCGCTCTGCTCACTCACACACAGAACACTGAGAAGAGAACAGCTCTCGTTCTCTCCCTCAGTCACTCAGGTTCGTGTGTCTTTTCCGTTAACGTTTAGAGTTCCTTCAGCTTCAGGAAATTTTTTTTTTTCGGTTTGTTTGTAGTACTTACTTATTAACCAGTATAGTTCTTGTAAACATTGGGTTTCATCAGACGTGGTGCTTGGCAGAATAAGACTAGCGCTGCGTCTCTGCCTGTCTAAGATTTGTTTTTTCTTTTTTTTAACCGTCTGCTGCTCTATCCAGCACCGAGTGGCTGACACTTCCTTGACACACACACACACATACCAGGTGTGGAAATAAAAATAAATAAAAAAGAACCAAAAAAAAGCACGCTGATCATAAATTAAAAGTTAAAAAAATAAAGTTATGTGTAGATGAAAACTCTTGTTCATTACATTTTTCTTCATAATTGCAACCGCATGTTGTATTCATTGTAGCAAAACTTGCTCTGCATATAATTTGTTTGTTTATCGTGATCAAAACCATTGATCTGAAGCTCGATGCTGTCATGTAAATAGTTTTCGAATCAGCAATAAATATAACAATTTCTGATCAACCCTTATCAATTGCATGATTAAAAATAACATACCGGTTATAGCCCGCCCATTTCAAGACAACCCGCCCACTTACTGGTTTAAATCCCACCCACTTCCTGGTTAGGACCCGCACAGTCAGAGTACAGATACAGATAATTCATATAGTTAACAGATAATGCTGTACTCGCTCATCCCTGTCAAAGGAGAACCTCACATCTTTGATGAGAATACTATAATATAGAGAGAGAAGTTTCATTGAAGAGTGAAAACAATAGAGTAAATTGATTTATTAACCATATAGAAAATTGAAAAGGTTCATAATGTACAGGAATATTAGAGTAAAAAGTTCCCAGGCAATTTAATACAAGTCTCTCAATAACACACACACACACACACACACACAAACACACACACAAACACACACGACCCACTTTCTCACATTCACAAGAAACTTGACTCCTTTTTATACAATCTTTTGGACTGTCAGGCCTGTAGGTCTACAATTTTCCTTTTTCTGTAGTTGATAACTAGACTAGACGCAGTGAGGTGAGAGGACCGGCCTTTTTCCCACAGTTGGAAACTGTTTAGTCCGCTCTGCCCTGCCTTAAACAAGCTCCTCTCCAAGCAATCCAACCGCTCCACCAGCGCTGATGTGTCCTCGTTGTAGGCGTTCTGGGACGAGTCCATGGTCCGACGGAAACGACCAATGAAGGTCTGATAAGAGAGACGGGGACAGTACACAGATAATGGAGGAACACACACACACATCCTTAGAGGACGCAGGGACAGTTGGTGTAAAATAATAAAGAGGTCTTAATGTTTCTGTTCAGTTACATCGTCTATTTCAGCACAATATAACTTCTCAAATTTAATACATTTGGCACTAAATATGTCAAAATAAGACGTTTATGGTGCAATCCACCATTTCTAACACTGTTTAAACTGAACACTAAATTATTTTGTATTTACAATCACAAATATAAAAGAATTTGGTTATATTCTTAATGTTTAAAGCAGCTTGTTGTATTGCAATAACCAACATTCAGTACCAGTCATGTGCAGCAGACATTTAAAGCCCTAAATTAAGCCGTAAGCTTAACATGACACAAAACTACAGATCTGTGCTTCCTATTGAACCAGCCATACCAGTCTGCCCAGCAACTGGCCAGTGCAAGTAAAGACTTTAAACAAATTGCTCCCTCTAATGGTTGAGATAAGAAACAGCAGATGCATCAGTAATGCATGAATGCCCCTCAGTTGTTTAATTCTTGCTACCATTACGAACTGTGTTAAGGTATATGAAACTAAACTCATCAACATATCTTGCATATTTAAAATCTTTAATATTTAAAGTTAATTTTCTTCGCATTTGCATCAGTGCCGGTCCTAGTATTCTGGGGGCCCCAAGCAAAGCTGTGTCTAGAGGCCCCTGTCAGTGTGTTTATAAACCCGAAATGAACCCCAACCCCTTAATCTATTCTTTCAGAGCAATTTCACCGCGAACCAAAAGCGGAGTTGAAATGTTCAGTAATGCAACAAAACGTAAAATAAAAACAAAAGGACAAACACAACAAGAAAAAAAAGAAATGAATGATTTTGCCTAGAACTAATAATAGCTTACTATACAGAAATTGAAGAGTAATCAAATAAATAATTGAGACATTATATAGACTTTACTGTATTAATTAAATATACATTTATTCAGTGAAGAGAAGATTCTTTTATTGTCTGATTAACATTAAATCACAGAGAGAGCAGCTGTCAACCTAAAAAAAACTGACATGAATTCAATTACTTATCCAGCTGTTTCTGTTCACCAAAGACAGAACTGAGTGCATTGAAGTTAAAAAGCACATTTTGAAGCGTATTTATCGGTTTAAGCGCAAGGCAGAAGCCCAAAGTATCATGCACCCGTGTTTCTCTCCATCTCGGGTCGCACGGGAGGACCGGCACTGATTTGCATGCTCCTTATAGTCATCATTTATTGTTTTATGACTCTATCTAGACATGCTCACCTGGAGGAGGGTATTGGCAATCTCTGGGTTTTCTGGGCTGTCAAAATGCAGCATCTGGGAGCCTAAACCATAGTAATACGGCCCCATTTTTTGCAGGTCCACAACAGCGGGATCCGCCCCAAACACGGTTCTCCAGCCCTCACGGTACACCTTTGGCAGCTCCACAGACAGCACTCGCCTCTTCTTTTCATACAGGCCCTTGGCCAGCCAGAGCGGCATCTCCATCTTTGTGCCCTTGAAACATACAAACACAAGAATACTGTATTTCCTGCATATAACCCGCAAACAATCCACACCCTCATATAGCCTGTGGGTTTTGTGTATAAAATCGGTGGCATGACCCACACCTTTATATAAGCCGCACCCATAGATTGATTAACTTTTTTGTGTACGTTCGAATTTCGAAAGTTTCTCGCATGACGTCAATTATCTATAACTTTTCAGGCTCGGTACACAGTGCTTGTGTGCGAAATTCACACAAGAAAACAAACAAGTCAGAATCAGAAGAAAAAGAAAGAGCAGCGTCTCCCGCTGTGCAGCAGCACGTCCCTTAAGAAGCGATTCTACAGGTGTTGATCATCGGATGAGATGAGAAGAGCCCGCCCTCATGCAGCACAGCCAATCACGTCTTCTTGAATGATTGACAGGTCAGACAGCCTATCAGCGGCAGCTGTCAGAGTGACAGTACAAGCGCCAGAGACAACAGCCCTCACAAGAAAAACAGAAAGAAAATACTGCAAAAACAAACTTAGTGACGTAACAAATATATTGAAATATTATTACGTGTAAAAAATTTGTGATAGAGCCCTTATAAAACCCGCACCCCTGTGGGGTTTGTAAAATCGGGTATAACCCGCGGGTTATATGCAGGAAAATACGGTAAGTCTGCAAAAGGACAGAACTTTCTAGTCATATGAAGTTGCCATTAAACCGCCATACAAATATGTTATGGTCATAACCAGCCTAGACACTGAATATATGCCCCCCAATAAAACAGCCAAATTGTACTAATATTTGATGTTCTTGATGCTGCACCACTCTGTTTGCTGTTAGGATGACGCAAAGGTTTATTAGTTACATTTTTAGCATTTAAATTATTCATAGCTAAATGTGACAAGAAACGTTTAGCGTTTTCAACATTAGACATACGATTAAGAGTGAAAGTGTGCATGTTTTAAAATAAGACTTTATTCGCAAACAGTTTATGTTGATTGCATCACAACTAAAATAAATAGATCTTATTTTACCATTCTTATGTCATTTTCTTTATTTAAATGCATTTGAATCTTAAATTAAATTTACTTTAAATAATAAACACCAATTTCCCCTATTTTTGGTTTTAAATCCAGTTCACCATCACACGTCATGAACATTTCCATCACATCTCAGATAATGAATAGTGTTTGATAATATTTTGTGGTGGAAATTATCTCTATTGTTATCAGTTAGTTAATTGTTATGGAAATTATAATTTTTCTAAGAAAACATCTTGCACTTTTGCCTTAAGATTAATTTAATAACTAGCATTTTATATATTAAAAAGACATTTCAGTGTTTTTCCCCAATTTTTCCTCAAATTACAGATTGGCTGCTCCAGACAAACATTTAGCTTTTTTAAATTATTATTAATCATTTATTTATTTTATTATTTTTTTACATGCTCGGTTGTCAGTAAAATGTGTTGATTAAAAAATATTGATGACGAGGGAAATCATGCTACAACTGAGCGACAAGAAATTTGCGTGAAAATCATTTTTACACAAATACATATTCACGTTTTGTTTAAATCATATTTTATAAACGCTATCTCAGAGAAGATCTGGGACGAGTGTAAAGCAAAAACAACTGGAAAACCGAAGCTTTATGTTATATTCCTGTAGCTAAAAAAGTAGAGAGTGGCGCTTGCAACATCAAGGTCATGGGTTCGAGTCCCAGGAAAGCAAGAACTGATTAGAATGTTTCTTGAATAATGTAACGTAAGTCGATGTGGATAAAAGCGTCTGATAAATGCAGAAATTTAAGTGATATCTTTATATACCACAGCACATAAAAGCTCCAGGAGCGATTAAATACTTTTAAACCCACTTTAAAACAAAGATTAGGGGTGTGCGTGTATTCGGTACCTCCGGGATGTCGCGGGAATCGCTGGATTTCTCCAGAAACCCGAGCCTCGGGAACGCGCTCTCCGTCCTGCACGGCAGTCGTTCGTGAGACAGTAAAATATCATCCAGAGAAAAGAAATTCTCCTCCATTCCGATACCCGGAGGGACCGGCACGTAGGATTGAGCGTCCATTTATGTATTTACGTACAATAGGTGAACGATAAACGAGCAACCGAAATCTAAGAAACGGTGAAAATAAACACAAACTTGCAAAGCGGCATTTGGCGCGAAACTTCAAATGAGAAGTAATCGAGTATCGAGCAGAATAGCATCGAACAGGCGCGAGCAGTCGATAACCGAGCGATGAAGAGCGACAGCCTCTCAAATACTCTTTTATTTAATCGATTTACTCTTTGATTTGATTTGATCGAGGTTAATGGAAAATACCAGGTCAGTTTAACCTGTGCTTTGGTTGACTGCCTCATGTTATTTTATTTAGAATTACTTCGAGTCGTAAGCAATAAGCAATGGGATTTTTAGAAGAAGAGAAACACAACGAAAAAAAAAAAGTAGAAACAAAAATATTGACATTAACGTGCATCTAATGCTTCTTTTGACGTTATGTGTAAAATATCACATGCACTTTAGCATTTGCGTTTGTTATTTTGGCCACCAGGTGTCGCTATGTCTTTAATTTACCCACGAGACAGTCTGTTTTGCAGCGATTTATAATGTCTGTCTGCATTCATCACAAGAATGCTCTCACGTAAACATTACAGTGGTTTATAAGAATTATAAAACTATATCATGTTGTTGTAGATTAAAAAGTTCTTTACAACACAATACAAGCAAACACACGCAGTAAAAGTTAAAGTTTTTTAGATAGTAACAAGTCGGTTTTTGTTCCTAAATATAATATTTCTGTGCTTTAAAGGTCTCAGTTAATATATTATAGTAAATACAATTAAAAATATCGTCATCTACATGCCATTATATATCTAAATTGTCTTTGATTTACAGTACCACATGAAATATAGGTTCATAAAGAGACAATACTAAGTCTCTGTCTTGTTTGAAAACATATACTGTATAGGTTTTCTTTTTCGTTGTTGTTGTTTTTTACAAAGCACTTATGATGGTCACAGCCAAATTTGCAGAACAGACTTTGCACTCTGTTATACACCACTTCTTTTTATGGACATAAATTATGTTTTTTTTTATACACATCCACTTTATGATTAGATTACCCATACCATTATTTTTATATTCTCGCAATGCTCCTCAGTATGGCATTGCTCAACGCCGTGAACGCCTTAGCCTTCCTTAACTAAAATGTTATTGTTGTGAGATATGGGTAGCACTAGAAAATAATATAATAACGATAATGCACTTCATGCTAATTTTAAAAAGCCTCAGGGGAAGCAAATGCAATAATTTACATCAGCGTCTACGGCTGTTATGATCCCGGCTACAAGATCAGGTCTCTAAAAGATTTCAGTAAGTTTAATGCAATGCACACCATGATATTAGTGATGTGGCCCATACATAATTTATGAATGCAGAAATATTAATAAACGTGTTGATTTACTGCGAGCAGTGAGAGAAATACAGCAGAGAGTGATGCTTTGTCTCTGGAAGTTTAAGCCTATTGTGTATCTTATATTGTACTGTGGAGTTCACTTATCTCGACTCACGGTTAACTCGCCAATACTATTATGTCGACGTTTTTGAAGTGGAACCGCCAAACTCCCTATTTGTCTTAGTGTTTTCGATTCTTTAATGTCGATTCGTTAATATATGTAATATATGTTATATTGGTTATCTAGCTAAACGGTTATCTAAATGCTTTTTTCAACCCCCGAGGCCGTCAGCATAACCGAACTCCACTGTATATATCAATTTTGTATCATTTACGGTGATTATTTTTCACATTTCACATTAACACCTTAAAATTGATTCATTTTCTTAACATTTCTTTTGACCTATTATGTGTGTTTAACAATGCAACATGCATGAAAATGAAGTACTGTGAGGGTGCAAAGATGCACACATCAGTTTGCCATCCTTTGCATGTTGTGCCGTTTAAACTAAACATGAACTGTTAAATTTCCCTGAGATTTCATGCTTGTTGGCCTCATGCACACGCATGTTTTTGCCCCATTAAGGCGATGAAAGACTATTAATTTCCCTCTAGACAGCAACTCAAGCGTTTTATCAGGTCTTTGAGTGAATGGCTGCAAATGAAAACACGAGTACCACCAAAATTAAACAATGTCTGAAGGCAGCGTTACTGGGTCACATCTCTGCCCTCCTTTAGCGCCATATTCACATCGCCAAGCGGCTGTCGGAGGAGAGACGTTGCCTGAGTTAACTTAATAATTGACTGTTTGGGTTAGGTATTGTAAATCCTCCGCTGTTAATCCGCGTATGCGCAGTGAGCGCCTCTATTGTCTCCCAGCAGCGGCGGCGGCGGCGGCGGCGCACGGACGGACGGATCTGCGCGTGCAGGGGAGCGGCACACGCTGACCCGAATCTCCTGGCAGACGGAGCGAGGACGAGCGGACCTGGACGGGCATTATGACTGATGCGTTTTGAGTCGCTCCTCTTTGAATAAGAGAGAGCGTTTGCATTGAAAGTACTGCGGATGTGTTGCTGCGCGCAGGCTGTCCTGTCAGTCGGAGAACGTGTTGCGTTTTTGCTCGCGCGAACGGCTTCATCACCCTCTTGTTCCCTCGCGAGTTAAGGTGATTATTGAGACTTTAGGTCCATGATTCGACCAGGAAAATGGGCTGTTGCGACTGCGAGACACAGCTGTTTTAGTCAGACTTGACAACCGCGGATTTTAGCTCTTGTTTTGGTCGCTTTTTTGAAGGAGGCTCGAGAAGCGCCGCAGGGCGATCCGTGACACCCTTTCCGCGACACCCCCACCCATTTTTAGCGGATACTTTTGGATGGGGGGCAAGCAGAGTACGGCGGGGCGGCCCCGGGGTGCTTTTCCCGGTGTCTCGACAGATGACAGCGCGGTGCCACCCTCGGCCCACTTCGGGCACTACCGGCCAGGTGGCACGATGGGACTGCGTAGCCGCTCGGTGAGCTCCGTGGCGGGGATGGGCATTGATCACAGCGCCACGGTGCCCTTCGGCTTTTACACCCCCAGAGGCACAGACTCGGACAGAGCTGGAGGGGGGTCTGGCTCGGATCCTGCTCATAACGGGAACGGATACCAAGAAACTGGTGGGGGGAACCACACGGACGGTATGCTTTACCTGGGATCCCGGGCGTCGTTGGCAGACACTTTGCCCCTGCACATCGCGCCCCGATGGTTTAGCGCCCACAGCGGTAAGTGATAACTCAAACTCCGCATAAACAGGGCGCAGTGGCACAAAGCTACATCGATGCCACCACATGTAGCACGGAATCTCACTCGAGGGCATGCCGCTGCTCCAGTTTCTCGCCGGCGGCAGGGGCGATGCGCACGAGACCTGTCTGACCGACGGATGGACGTTAATAAGCCAGGTTGCCAAATCTTACTGGGACGATTAGCCTGTGATTAAAGAGGAAGGGGGTTCGGTGGTTATCCTCCGCTTAGCTCCAACCACAGTATGTCTCATAGTGGTAGGGACTTTGATTCCTCCCAGTGATGGGACTCTTTTTTTAATGACTTCATCCACTGCTTTGCTCTGGGTGTTGAGCATGACATTTCTTTTTGTGTGCGAGAAAGTCTTTGAATCATTCGCTGAGCCGCTTTGTTACATTAATATATTTTAGTTGGGAATTACCTTAGTCACCATGTAATAAAAATTGATCATTAATACTTTTTTTAAAGGAATATTGCTGTATTTATTATAAATGGATCATCTGTGCCCAACTTTCTTTTTTTCTTTTTTTATAACTCATGTGGTCTTGCAATATCATATCGATAATTATCCAATAAATTCCTGATGGGCAAAATCAAGTTCCACCCAACATTTGTTCTTGTCCAATAATCCGTTTCACTTTGATTATATATTTATGACAATAGAAAACACTAATGCAACTTCTGTTTTCATTAATATAGCTTTAATAAAAAGACCTGTATTTTCAGTACAAAACATTATTTTAATTTTATATTGTTAGAATTCCACATATTCAAGAAGGCTTTCCTGTAGCTCAAACAGTAGAACGTGGCGCTTGCAACACCATGGTCATGGGTTCAATTCTCAGGGAAAGCATGAACTGATTCGATTGTCGATATGTGTCTTGAATCGCTTTGGACAAAAGCGTCTGCCAAATGCATAGACTGTTCGCACCTTTCTGACCTTATGGTGATGGAGATTATCTCTTGAACACTAAACAAACAACAGTCAGTTAGTCCATCTTTCACGCCCGAGATGTCTTTCTCATTCGTTTTGTTCAAATGAATGAAATTTCTCATTCGTCACTGCTCTGAGTCTCGTTTACACTAACAAAGTCCACTCGTTCAGCAACGCGTCCATTCGTTTGAACCAATTCTCCTTCTCCACAACCTGTAATCAAAAGCATATTTATGCTACAGCAGGCCTTAAAGACAGGAACGCAGTTATTTGCATCTAAAGGAAGAGACTGAAGTGTGATTCAGCGCATGGAAGTGAACATTTGTGATTCGTTCAGGACTGAAACACCACTGGGCTTGTCAAGACCTGAGTCGCAGCGCTGCAATGCCTTCCAGCCTCGGTCCCTTGCTGTTTGTTAAGCAAAGCCCCAAACGTGGCCTCCAGAGGAAACCTGCCAGATGTAAACAATCTCACTCAGTTTCTCCCTTAAAGGTTATTTTACCGACACCCAATGAGATTCCCCTGATTGTTAGGGAACGTAGCTCATGTTAACAGGTGAGGCGTCGGCTCTGAATGTCATGGTGTGTGATTTGGCTTGGAAACAGCGATCACACACAGGTTGCTTCTGCGAGTTAATGAATGTCACGGCGAACACAGGAGAGGTCAGGTGCTTTTCTAAAGGGTGGGGTCGGGGACTCATGAGGGGAAACGGGTCTTGGAAAAGTACTGCCTGTGAAAGTAAGACTTAGTAAATAGATGTATTTTCATATCAAACACTTAATGAAATGGGAATGACTCATTTGAAACACTGACTTTAACATACCCACACATATCAGCCCTGTTTATCCGTCATTTAAATCTGAAAACATTCACTTTTAAACATTCAACATTCGCTTTTAAAGGCATAGTTCATCCAAAGAGTTCAAATTTGGCCAGTTTCAAACTGACATGACTTTTTCTTCTTTGGAACACAGATTTAATAATATTAACTAAAGCTGAGTATACATGGTAACACCAATTTTTAGATATTGCCTTCAGTGTAAAATGTGTCATATTGTTCTGTTTTATTTAACAACTAGTAAGCCTTTCAAAGATTGATTCCCGAGAAAAAGTGTAATGATCTGTCTGTTGATCGGCGTTGACAAGTCCACGTTTTTCCCACGGAATTGGCCTACTTTTAAGTTTTAAGTGAGCTTTCCTGTAGCTCAATTAGTAGAGCATTGGTCCTTGCAACACCAAGATCATGGGTTCGATCCCAGGGAAAGCAAAACCTGATTCAATGTGTTCCTTGAATGCAATGTAAGTCGCTTTGGATAAAAGCGTCTGCTAAATGCATAAATGTAAGTTCTGCACACCAACAACTTCCCAGACACGAGACTTCGGACGCCTAAAGGATACCCAAATTTTGGGATACTTTTGTCGCACAGACTTGGCAACCC
Source organism: Rhodeus uyekii (assembly GCA_037043235.1). Taxonomy (NCBI): domain Eukaryota; kingdom Metazoa; phylum Chordata; class Actinopteri; order Cypriniformes; family Acheilognathidae; genus Rhodeus; species Rhodeus uyekii. The sequence goes on from JAWRVZ010000117.1 coordinate 1,496,043, forward strand.
TCTTCATTATTTTTGCAATTCTAGTGGCACAGAGACCACATTTATATTCTACTACAATTTTGTTTGACTTTCAGAAGAAACGCGTTATGGATTTGATGTGTAAGCGGTAAGCTTGTATAATCTGTAGCGCTATCAACCCCCTACAGGCTCCACAAAGCATGAACGAGGCTGGATTCAATCAGTGTCTTACAAGTTAATTCTGTTTATTCTCACTAGGCAAACAAAAGTTCTGTTTGCACCAGCGGCTGGCCGACTTGCAACAAATCATGTATAAATTCAAGCCTGCTCGCTTTATTCATTTATCTCTTGTGTCAAACTTCATCCATGCTATTTACAGTAACTTTATTAGTGACCATCTTTGGTTACTGGAGTCAATTTTTCTCTTTTTCTTTCTTTACTCAAAGATACAGGGATTACATTTTGATAAAAAGTATTAGGTAAAAAAAAAAGATCTTTAGTTAATTAATAGTTCACAATAAGATGCATTCGAATAGGGGGAATTTCCCGAAAATGGATCATGTAAAATCAATGTACGGCAAGACAAACAATACAAATCTGAAGCAGAAAGTTGTTATTCTGTTGCTAGAACGACTCAAATGGTTGCTAGTGTGTTTGCCAAGGTATTGCTAGGATGTTCTTATCTCCTTAAGTTTATTTGATGCTTTCATCCTAGGATATAAGATTTCTTTTTATTGCCTGCCAGGAGAAAATCATATTTCGGATTGCTTGGAAAAGCACTAGCACATCGCCCCTTAACAGACCACACGATTTGAGGTGTCATTCATGTTCGTATCACAAACAGTGTGGTGTTTAGTTATAGGCTGGACTTTAAGTATGAGCAATAGTAATGACGGTTTGCTTAGAAAGCACCACTTATTAATAATTGCCTTTGTTTAAAGAGTAAGCACTGGTGATTTAGTGTTGACTCATTGACATTTGTTCACTGAGAGGAAGTTGTTCAGATTAAGTAGGCTCATTGTGTTTAATTTCCATTTAGAAAGTGTTTTTTTTCTCGAAACTATGAATTCCATTCTTTGCTGTCACGGCAGTCTTTACGCTCTTTACATACTGTAGCTAGTTTGTTTATTTTGAAGCTGGTCCGTTCATGTTACCGCTGTAGCGTGTGTGTTGAAGGCTGGTCAACTTATTGAGGCCCTCACTCACCTGTTTGCTGCACGCAAGCAGATTAAAAGCAAAAGTAATCGCTCTGCTAAAAGTGCTCTGTTTAATCGTTATTAAACCGAGTAATCATTCACTGCTGCGCGTTTCCCACTTTTAAAGCAGCGCCCATCTGAGCTGATATCACAACGGAAGCCTTTAAGATGTTATTTTAAGTCTGCATCAACATTTTGCATTAATTTAAATTGAAAGAGAGTGCTGTGGTGCTGGTTTGGGTGGCAAGTCTTTTAGGAATGTTGGGATTGTGGAACATCTGTGCTGATCTGTCTGGCAGCAGGATTCAAGAAATATAGGTCACTCTCTCAAATTATTTCTGCTTTTTCTTTGCCTCACTGGTCTCTCTCTCTCTCGCTCTCTCTCTCTCTCTCTCTCTCTAATACATTTAGGCAAAGACACAGATGCACGTACACATGCGCTGCTTCTTACTGACACAAAAGGAAGACAGAGTCTCAAAACAAAATCAGACATGCAAGTATACACAGACACACGTTCATGTCCCCTGGTATCGTCCTCTGAATTGGGGATTGCAATTGCAATGTGAGGGGCAAATATTTGACATCTAACATAAAAGATATATGTGAGAGAGTGTGTTTGTGTGTGTGTGTGTGTGTGTGTGTACATATGTGTAATTTTATATTTTTATATATATATATATATATATATATATATAGGTTGTAACAGTACATAGTTCGGCACATACCTTGGTTTTGGAGTGACCGTTTAATATGAGTTTGGTATTGATGCAAGTTCGGATTGCTTAAGATAAAAAAATTAAGGAATTGTTGATTTATTACTCTAACTCAGGGGTAGACAACGTCGGCCCTGGAGAGCTGCTGGGAGTTTAGCTGCAAATTTAATCAAACTATCTAATCAGTGTCTTCAGGGTTACTAAGACTATAGGAAGGTTACATTTTTTAAGGTTGGAGTTAAACTCCGCAAGGCAGCAGCTCTCCAGGACCGACGTTGCCAACCCCTGCTCTAACTGATAGATTGAGCAATGCTCTGCGGTAAAATGCAATGGCTTTTCAGTCTGATTGGTTTGATTGTGTTGTGCCTTGCTTACGATGTCATTTTATTCGTGTGTGAGAGTTCATTAACATGTGGTGACAATGGCCAATGCACAAATTTCAATATGACTCTTTTTCAAGAAATCACAGAAAGCTGAGCGAGAAGGAGAAAAAGTGCCATCTACAGCAGATAGCCACCTCCATATTTATTGTACAGTGATCCCTCGTTTATCGCGGTTAATGTGGACCGGAACCCCCCGCGATAGGTGAAAATCCACGAAGTAGGATCAGCCAATCAGCTCACGGGATACATCCACTCGTGCTCTCATTCGTCGATCTCGCGCCGGGAACCAATCATGTGTCTTGTCTGAGTGCCGTGTGTGTGTACAAAGCCTCTGAGAGTTTCTCTCTTTGTCTGGCATCCTGGGAAACCGTTTCTCTCACATCACGATGAAGCAACGTTGCTTTCCTCAATACGGCTGCCGATATGGCGGTATTTTTGAACTTTTATTTTCCGATGAATATTTTTGAAAAATCCGCAATTCACCGAGGCCACGAAACTTGAACCGCGAAGTGGCGAGGGATTACTGTAGTCCTTATTGTAGAGTTTCCCGATGTAATCCGTCATCTACGCTAAAATTTGGAGCAGTTAAAGCCCGGGTATACTTCCCTTTCCACCTAGGATAATAAAAGATTAGTTAGATTAGCTTACTCCTCATTTCAGAAACAACTTGTTTAACACAAAATGCTTTTTTTCTCTATGGGCCAGAATAGAGATATTAAGAAAAGAAAATGTACCGTTAATGCAGCGTCAGATGCCAAAAGCTCCATCAGGTTTGACTTTGTTTGTGTAGTGAATAATTGACTGGGGTTTGAGACTTCTTAACCGGATCCACTGGATCGCCTTTATGGTTTAAAATGGAAATAATTTACATTTTGCAACGTCGTATTTTCCTTTACCAACAATTGCTCGCAAAATGAAAAGTAATAAGTAAATAAACAAGTAGGCAAGCTTAAAAGTCGTTTGCTTAATTTCTGCGAATAATTTGCTACAAAAAGACTCCTATATCACATATGACCTTCTACACATATCCCCTTCTCGTAGGGCGCAGGGAGAAGTGCACACTGCGTAGGGCCCCTGTGAATTGGAGCGCAGTTAGACACTGCAGAGTTGAAGGAGGTCGGCTGTTGCTGTGACAACCCTGTCGCTTGCCACCGCTGTTTTCAGGCTGCAGTCTTACATGCGGCCTCAACAAGCCTGCCACCCCCACAACACTCACACACTCATTTCATCGAGACCCAGAGGGAGGGAGAGAGAGAGCGCGAGAAAGACGTTTCCCCCCCGCCCGTCACTCACACTTCTTGCATGTAACGGCTCCTGTGAATGACAGCTGCCAGAGCTCCTTCAATGAAGGAGGAGCCGCTAGTGCAAACGACTGGCCAATTAGCAGTGCCTAGCAGACAGCGAGGGGCCATGACAACAGTTTCCATGGAGCGGGGACCAAACCTTGCCATTATACAGCGGAGACCAGCTAAAGATAAACCTAAAGGGTGACTTGTGCCACCCCAGGGACCTTTGTGATGTAGTTTTACAACAGTCGTTTCGGTTCTTGCCATTGTGTGCTCGCTTCCTTCTCTGTTGAGGCCTTACACATTGTTATGCGATTGCTCACTCGCTATCAGCGGGGAAAATGCACCTTGTTTTTTTCTCTCAATGGCCAAAACAACATCCTGTAATCAGGAAGTTTACAGAGGAAAACACTATGCCTGCATCTATAAGCATTCAAACACACACATAAACACACTGGCAGACACTCCTCTCCCTCTCCATGTCATTACCTCCCTCTCGATCTGCTGTTGCCATGGAAACAGCTGTTCTTTTCCCACTGAAGGTAATAAGTTGAAACTAGTTGAGGAGAGTTTGTTGTGATGTCATGTGAACACGGTTACGCCCATGTATGGGCATCCTGGCCGTTTCATTCAGGAGCGTCGGAGGCACTGATTCAGATGACCGCCGCCGCCACCGCCGCTGGTGTCGAGACACAATGAGCCTCCTTGCAAACTCCTTCTTTTGAGAGCTGATAAGCTGCGAAAACAACATGCAATATTGATTTGTTTTTGTTGCCGCTTTCTATCTCTTTCATACGCTATATCTCTCTGCACTTTGCATTTAAATGCTTTGTGTGCTCATCTGTGTCTTTTAACCTTGTTATGTTTTTAGAGCGTTGTATTATGTAGTGATAGATCAATAAATCTGAGATTATTTTCATGCAGGGATAACAACGATCTGCCTGACCGACTAACATTGTTAGTTCTCTCGTGTCATTATTTTTTGTGGTGAACAGAACCAGCAACAGCATAAATTTGCCAGAAAAAAGAATATGAATGTTAAAAAAAGAAATGTTGGCCATATTGATAGGAGCATCTTGCAGTTGATGGAGATTTGTGGGATGCACATCCAGGACACGAAGCTCCCCTTCCACCACATCCCAAAGATGCTCTATTGGGTTGAGATCTGGTGACTGTGGGGCCATTTTAGTACAGCGAACTCATTGTCATGTTCAAGAAACCAGTTTGAAATGATTCGAGCTTTGTGACATGGTGCATTATCCTGCTGGAAGCAGCATCAGAGGATGGGTAATTTAAGCGATGCCCAATTGGCACTAAGGGGCCTAAAGTGTGCCAAGAAAACATCCCCCACACCATTACACCACCACCACCAGCCTGCACAGTGGTAACAAGGCATGATGGATCCATGTTCTCATTCTGTTTACACCAAATTCTGTCTCTACCATCTGAATGTCGCAACAGAAATCGAGACTCATCAGACCAGGCAACATTTTTCCAGTCTTCAACTGTCCAATTTTGGTGACTCCTGCAAATTGTAGCCTCTTTTTCCTATTTGTAGTGGAGATGAGTGGTACCCGGTGGGGTCTTCTGCTGTTGTAGCCCATATCATATATATATATATATATATATATATATATATATATATATATATGATTGATAATATCAACGATAATATCAACATATATATATATATGATTGATAATATCAACGCTTCATTAGTAATCTCACATTTGTCATTTGTAGAGCTTCAGACAATCTCAATCTGTGCTCAGATTTGCCAGATACCAATTATTCATCAGATTTTGAGCATTCCTCATCACATTTTCCAGAACCAGGTGATCAGATTTGGGGTATTCACTAATATTTAATAGTTATGTCCTTTACCTGTATAATTAATTTCTCCTAATGTGTAAAATATATTTGGTGAAACATGAGATGGAGTCGACATAAATTAAACAGCTGAGCAGTAAAAGAGCAACTGTCGAGGAATAAAAATGTCCTCTGTGATTGTCTAGTATACTATACACACTTAAAATTGATGTGTTTGTGTATAACCTACAAAATGATATGCACACAAACAAACACAGTTGCGCTGAAAAAGCTAATACACAACGCCCTCACAACTAGTGACAGGGAATGTCCTTGACTCGTCTGCTCTCGAATCCGCGGCTTGAAACGGCAATGCTGCTTGTTGTGAGGCGGCATGCAGATGCAGGAATACTGTCCTGATGGGCACTGCTTTAAAGGAAGCTGTCACGCTGTCTTCTCGCTCTCTCGCTCTCTTCCCTCCTTCGACAGTGCTGTGTCACCATGTTTATGTCCTTGTCTCGCTCTTTTCCCTCAGCTCTTTCCTCTCGGAGTGTTAGACTAATAATTCATTATGCCATTGATGAAAGTGATATATGGTGTAAACCAACCGGCAAATTACAAAATCCCATGTATTTTTCAAATAATTGCATAATCGTTTAATTGTGCATAAATATTAACAATATTCTTCAAGTGACTGTGACATGTGAGGCCGATAATTAATTTGGTCAGAACTTCAGTTAAACAAATACGGTTTTTAAATTTAAATATTTTTTTTTATTTTTTATTTTTTTTAGTACACTTAAATGTATTTAATGTACAACTCAATGTACAACTCAAAAATTGCATAAAATACAAATTTTTATATTTTTATTTTACTTAAGTTATAGTTATGAATATGAATAGTTAGCTTTGACTAGTCTATATACATGCTTTGACAAAATATTTTACACATGCATGTGTACATGCACTGCATTCATACGTTTTTTTTAATAATACATATTATATAGATCACAAATTTGTTATTAAGTGTTCCTGTTTGTGCAAATTATGTATACGTATATATGTTTTATTATATAATAAATGACTATTATACTGTTTACCACTAATAAACACACATGTAGTATCTTATGGTGACGTCTTCGGCTTGTAAATCCCACTTTAAACATTACATCATAAAAGGTCATTTCTGAATATAGTTTATATTGTTTGCTCTACGATGAATGTAGCCATTTAACGTCCATTGCCTATCAAACTATTATTTGGTTGAAAGAAAATGTTGTTGCTGATATTCTCTGTCACACTCCTGTTTGAATGGCCTCACTTCTTTCTCTTTGCTGTCAGAGTCTTTGTAATGATGTACAATGACATAAACCTCACCTGAGAAGAGCAGACAATGGGGTTCTGCCATTGTATCAGTGCAGATGTGCGTCGGCTGTGACGTCCTTTTTCTAAACACAAATGAAGGTCAGACTGGGAGAAATTAGCACTGCTTGTCGAGCTTTAATCAAAAAGGGGGAATTTTAATAGCAGTGAGACATTAAATACCAAGCTCTCTGACTTCAGTGTTGGAGATGGTTCACTGTGTCCCCAGAGTAGTTCTATATTTTACAGATCAATATTTTGTAATGAAAGAGGCCGGCGAGTAAAAACGAGCTCTAAGGTTCGGCATGCAGTGATGGATGTGTGTACCGCGCTAAGCGATAGCATGTTATGACAAATGAGCGGTCACAGGAAGTCACCATCGTCTGGGCAGTTGAGGTTTCTAGTCAGTCCTGAGGAGCTTAACACCTTTTAATGGTTTGACCTGTTTTTGTGTGTGGTTTTCTGCTTAGTCATGCAGTGTTTCCTGCTTCTACAAAGGCCTGTCTGTCTTTACAAGTGGCTATCGTTCCCGTAAACACTTCTGCTTGAAATATCATGACATATTCTTATTTGCTTGTTGTCTGTGCACTCTGAATGTAACATTCAATCAGGCTGCAGCTCACGCTGATTTATTAAGACGCCGCGTATGAATGGTCTCAAGTCTCAGTCTGTCAGTTGTGCATTGGGTTCTTGGTGATGCAGTTCTGTGATGTAATCGTCGAGTCCTTTACACTACAGAGTCATGCTGCTGTGATTAAGCATCGCTGGCGTCTGTCGATGCCCTCGTTGAAATCAACAGTTTCGTTTGAATACTGCTTAGCAAACACTGAACCTATCAGATCAATACTTTGATTGAGAGTTGACTAGAGTTATTATCTGTGACATCCTTATTCTTAGCACGAATGAAGGTCAGGCTGGGAGAGATTAGACAAAATTAAACTCTCTATATATATACAGCGGTGTGAAACCATGTTGATTGGGATTTTGTTTTCCCTTAATAATAACAACCTTCATTTGAAAACTGCATTTTGTGTTTACTTGTTACTAGAGTTGAGCCGTATACTCGACTGAAACGAGTATCTTGGTACGGACAAAACATTTTTGCACAGTACGAGTATTATACGAGTAATACGAGTCAATATCTGTGCTCGGATTGAATAAAAATCCTCATTCGGTAGCTGACTGTGTCCCCTCCACTACACATGCGGATTTGCTGTGCCCCGCTCTGCTCACTCATACACAGAACGCTGAGAAGAGAACAGCTCTCTGTCTCTCCCTCAGTCACTCAGGTTCGCGGGTCTTTTCCGTTAACGTTTAGGGTTTCTTCAGCTTCAGGTTTGTTTTTTATTTCGGTTTGTTTGTAGTACTTACTTATTAACCATTAGAGTTCTGGTAAACGTGGGGTTTGTTCAGACATGGTGCTTGGAAGAATGCGACTAGCTTTGCGTCTCTGCAAAGTTTTTTCTTCTTTTTTTAACCGTCTGCTGACTCTAACCAGTTTTTTAACTTCACGCAAAAAATAATGATTAAAAGTAATGATTTCTTCATAATTGCAACCGCATGTGTTGTATTGATTGTTGCGAAACTTGTTCTGTATATAGTTTGTTTGTTATCGTGATCAAAAGCATTGATCTGAAGCTCAATGCTGATGCTGTCATGTAAATAGTTTTCTAATCAGCAATAAATATAACAATTTCTGATCGACCCATATCAATTGCTTGATTAAAAATAACATACATATGAAATATGTATAACACCATAAAGCCCCGCCCATTTCCGGGTTTCAATCCCACCCATTTACGGGTTCGGCCCCGTCCAGTCCGAGTACAGATACAGATAAGGCTGTACTCGCTCATCCCTACTTGTTACCTTTGACTAACATTTTGATTCGCCTGCTCTTTTAGAGCTGCTGTTCAGTCAAACAAACTTTGTTATTATGGTTTTCCTGTGACCACTGTAAAGCTGCTTTGAAACAATCTGTATTGTAAAAAGCGCTATATAAATAAAGGTGACTTGACTTGAAGCATTTAAGTTTGACAAACATGCAGAAAAAAAAATTAGGAAGGGGGCAAACTCTTTTTCACATCACTGTATATACTTATATACATCTTTATGTATATACATTCAAAAACAATCAATCTCCTCCCAAACCTGGATCAGGGCATCAGTGAGATCCTGGACAGTCTGTGGCAGCTTTAGATACGTAATGTCCAAGAGGTTCTCAATTGGATTCAGGTCTGGGGAACGTGAGGGCCAGTCAATGGCATCAATGCCTTCATCATCTAAAAACTGCCTACACACTCTAGCCTCTTGAGGACGGGCATTATCACACACCAGGAGGAACCCAGAGCCACTGCACCAGCAGAAGATCTGACAATGGCTTTCAGGATTTCATCTTGGTACCGAACAGCAGTAAGGGAACCATTGACCTCCAAGGATATTCCTTCCCAGACCTTTACTGACTCACCACCAAACCGCTCATGCTGGATGATGTTGCACACAGTATAATGTTCCTTTTACGTCTGTCACATATGCTCAGTGTGAACCTGCTCCCATCCATGAAGAGAACAAGGTGCTAATGGCAGACTTGAATTTTGGTTTTCTCTGACAAATGTCAGTTGATCTGCACAGTGTTGAGCTATAAGCACAGGTCACACAAGATGTCATCATAAAGTCTTTTTCTGACAGTTTGGTCAGAAACATGCATGCCAGTCTCCTGCTGGAGTCATTTTGTAAGGCTCTGGCAGTGCTCCTCCTGTTCCTCCTCTCACAAAGGAGCAGATACCAGTCCTGCTGCTGGGCTGTTACCCTACTACGTCCATATCCAGCTCTCCTCGCGTAACGCCTCTTTGCTCTTGGTATTGTACTGGGAGACACACCAAACCACTTTACGACGGCACATAAAGATGTTCACTTGTCTAATTTGTAACCATCCATTTATATACTTTTATAATACTTCACTGGACAATCTAAAATGAATGAAGCTTAATTATATTGACTTTCAGTGCTTTCTTTCTAAAAGCCAGCTTTTATCAGCTGCTTTTACCAGACCAGCTTAAATCTGGTGACATATTTGATTGACATCTTAAAGCACCAATCACAGGAAACTGCAAAACTAATACAAATTATTATTTTTTAAATTGTAGAATTAAATGTAACCGTGAAGTTATGTGACGCATATTTATAATTAATAGCAAATGTTTAACATTGTATATTTCCGACTATTTTACATTTACAATTTGAATTAAAAAAGCAGTACACTAGAATATTTTTAGCTGTCTTTGTTTTGGAATTGCTTTCTTAAATGTTTACTTTTGCTTTCATTTCTTAAACTTAACAGGCTGAATAAAAGGTCCCAAGTTTACAATTTCGAAGAGAAAATAGTATTTTGTCCTGCACAATACTGTCTCTGAATCTTGGGAATTTTATGTTAACAGATTTTAGAGTCTGGCATGAGCGTCTAGGTTTTTTTACTTCTTCATTTTTGGCCGTGGGAAACGGAGCGAGAACTAAATGCGGAGGTATCATCAAAGATGCATGGAGATTAGACGGAGCAGTCGGCTCTGCTTGAGGAACGCGTCAGCTCGGAGGACGAGAGTCAGGGGACACTTTAACAGGTGCGGAGCATGATGGCTCAATTTCTGATATGTCGTGCAGATGCTCTCAGAGTCTCGAGCCTGGATTGTTTTTATGAGGTGAAGCGGATGCTGATTGATGCTGCAAGAGTAGAGAACAACTTAGATATAAAAATAACTTCATGACCTACCAAACCGAAAGTAATTAGATTTTCAAGGTGTAGTCTGAGTGTAATCAAGGCTTACTTCAAGTTAAAGTGTATTTTTGACCATTAGCTGCCCCCCTTGACCACTAAAACACAATAGTAGCAATTAACACACAAACAGACAAAAAGTACCTAACGCTTAGTCTCCCATTAATGTCCAGGCTTGAGCCAGAGCTCATTAAGACCAATAGAGTGTCTAATTAAGCCACATACTGTGAGAGCAAGCATCTGGTCTTCCCAGCAGCCTTTAGGATTTCACTAACTGAGGGGCCCATCGCTCTCTTCTGGCCTTTTTACATAGACTCTTTCCCTCATCAGAGCCCCAATCCTGTTTACAAAGGTTCAAGCCGTGATGCCTAGCATCTGAAATTCATATTTTAAGTGATAGTGCTCTCATCTCAAATTAAGTCATTATTTACTCTCTGCAAAATTTGGTTGAGTATATGAATGTCCAAGTCCCTGTTTTAAACAGGATGCTAATGTGACCATAAAAGAAGTTCTTGATTTATTAGGGATGAGCAAGTACAGCATTATCTGTATCTGTATCTGTGTCTGTGAACCATATGAATTATCTGTATCTGTACTCGGACTGGGTGGGGCCTAACACGGAAGTGGGCGGGTTGTCTTGAAATGGGCGGGCTTTAACCACTATGTTATTTTTAATCATGCAATTGATATGGGTTGATCAGAAATTGTTATATTTATTGTTGATTAAAAAAATATTTACATGACAGCATCAGCATTGAGCTTCAGATCAATGGATTTGATCACAATAACAAACAAACTATATACAGAACAAGTTTTGCAACAATGAATACAACACATGCAGTTGCAACTATGAAGAAATCATAAGTCAAAAAACTGGTTAGAAAAATGAAGAAAAACTCAGACAGGCAGAGACGCAACGCTAGTCTCATTCTACCAAGCACGACGTCTGAACAAACCCCACGTTTAGCAGAACTCTACTGGTTAATAAGTAAGTACTACAAACAAACCTAAATAAAAAACAAACCTCAAGCTGAAAAAACCCTAAACGTTAACAGAAAAGACCCGCAAACCTGAGTGACTGAGGGAGAGACAGAGAGAGAAAGAGAGCTGTTCTCTTCTCAGTGTTCTGTGTGTGAGTGATCAGAGCGGCACACAGCAAATCTGCATGTGTAGGGGAGGGGTGCTGTGACTAGCCCATCACAGAACGCAGACACAGTCAGCGACCCAATGAGGATTTGTATTCAATCCGAGCACAGATAATGACTCGTATCACTCGTATAATACTTGTACTCGCCAAAAGTGCTTTATCCCCGAGTATCCGGCTCAACCCTATGATTTGTGCACTATATTTTATGTCTTCTGAAGTCATACAATAGCTATAACAACCTGAAATTTGTGCTACTGAAAATCTTCCCTATTGTTTCAATGCAAGGGGAACGTGTGCGATACGGAGAGACACGATGAGGAGAACAGGATCCAAATGAAACTCTCATCTTTATTTCAAAACCGAAAACAAAAACACACTTTAAATAGGAAACAAAACAGCACACACAAAAACCTTGTTGAGAACTCGGGAGGAGCAAAGGTGCACGCACGCACGCACGCACGCACGCACGCACGCACGCACGCACGCACGCACTGAGGCAACAATGATAAGCAACATCAACAACCGATGAAGACAAGGAAAACACAAGAGGGTTTTATACACAAGGGAATGGCGAACACCTGGGTAGACTAACGAGGAGTGATGAGGTGCAGGAAGGGCACGAGAGGAAACACAGAAGGGACCCGGAAGTTAAACAACACATGACACGACACACAGGAAGTGACAATAGACCTCACCGACAGGAAGTTTAACATTGACCTCACAGGAAGCGCACAGATGACACGACAAACAGGACTAAGGGTAACACCTATATAGTTTTTCTACATTGTGCTGCTTTAAATGTCCTATATACAGTAAAATAAATGTAAATTAAATTCAACTTTGACAGATCTGATTCTTGAGTTCAGTGAAAAGGAACTTATTTTGGTCTGTTTCTCACATAAAGCAAGTGTTTTGCTTCTGAAAACCTGAATAACAGTCATATGGACTATTTCCAAAAGCTTCAGTTCCCATTCATTGCAGCAATCTGGACAAAATTTGAAATGTCTTGTTTCGTGTTCCAAATATCAAAGAAAGTCATACAGGTTCGGAACGACATGAAGATGAGATTATACTTGTTGCTCTTAGAGATGAAGCAACAATCCACTTGGACAAGGTCAGCTGAGGTAGTTTACAAATAAGTCTAATGAATGACTTGATCTCATAAGCTCATTGTCATTATGGCCGGTTTGGCATGAGAGACGTCTGGTGTGTTTGTTGCTGCGGTGAGCTGCTGTTGATATTTTCGGCGCTACGTGATACTTGCGGTAGTAGAGACAGTTGGCCTCTCTCGCATGTGCGACTCGAGTTCTGTGTGTTGACAGATGGAACCCCGTCACCCCCCTTTAGTAGCTTTGTTTCAGTGAATCACACCTCATAGGAGATGGGACATCCCTGTCAGAGATTTCCACACCTCCATTTTCCACTTCAGACTTCTTTCCATCTCTCTCTCTCTCTCTCCATCTGTCCCCAAGGAATGCCTGAAAATAGCAGCCTAGGGAAAACTGGGTCAGGCATCATCATGGGTTCCTGGGGTGGGATTTAGAGGTTGGGGTGTGCGCTAAGCGAAGACGCGCTATAGAGTCAGAGGCGGAGAGTATCGAACCTGGGTTATATTGACAGATGGGACTGTCTTCAGCCCTACATTAATTTTGTCTTTTTACTGACTCTGCAGTTTGGCTCTGTTTGGATTCTTATTCTTTGTCTCTCTGTTTTGTTTCTGGCATGGCTGCTTTGGTTCATTAGTCTGTCTGCACCTGCTTTTTATTTTTCACCCAAAAACAAAAAAGTAGACACCTTTGAAGAAACCTTTCCCGTCAGGATAACAATTCAGATTTTTCTTGACCTGCCAAAATTTTCACTGGACCTACAACATATTTAGCTATTTTTATATATTTATATATTTACAATACCATTCAAAAGTTTGGGTTCGGTAGTTTAAAAAAAAAAGATTATTATTTATCAAGGTTGAAAACAGTTGTACTGCTTAATATTTTGTGGAAACTTGATTTTTCAGGATTCTTTGCATCTATTTGCAACAGCATCTATTCGAAATCATTTGTAACATTATAAATGTCTTTACTTGCCTCCCTGCTGAATAAAAATATTAATTTCATGAAGAAAAAAAACCATACTAATTAAAATCTTTGAATGGGAGTGCACATTTATTTATATTTGTATTTTTTTAATCACTATTACATTTTGTTTACAGTTTTATGTTAACTATTTCTTCACAAAAGAACATTTGGGAATTATACTACAATGTAACAAAAAACGTACTTTTTATAAAAAATGGCTTGAATAATTAAAGACTTTCTTTAATGCTATTCTTTAATTCTACCTTATTTAAAACAGAAATATCAGCAAAATTATAAAGCTAACCAGAGATCTAATGCAGCTTATTTGCTCCCACAGGGCAAACAACCTGTCTTCACCCTAAATAATTATCCACATAAGCACTGAAATGGGGTGAAACTGCCATTAATTAGACTTTATAATGCCCCTCTCAAACCACGGTTCCACATCATGAGCACAGTGATCGGAAATCCAATCAGGTTTTTGCCTTATGTTTACAGCTTCTGAAAATCCACCTCTAAGCAATTGTGAAACATCATTCCTAAACTTAGTGAATACTGAAAGCAACTTGTAGGCTCCACCATGGAGTTGTACAGTTTTGAGGCTTTTTTGCAAGGTCAGGCCTTCCTGTTAGTAGTTTAAAAACCACACCTGCACCTTTTCCAGTGAAATTCCCCAAACCCACCAGGCTGCTTTTATAAGCCATGCTGACGCGGCAAGTTTTCAAAAAGTTTGTGTTCGTGAATTCATTCATCAAAGTCTGCTAGGGAACAACGCTTTAGCTTGCCACTTCTCACCCTAGAGTTCAGTACATTGGGAAACGTTGACACAAATCTTGCGAAAAGGCCCGTAGGCTTTGCTGTCTGTTCATAACAAGGGCTATGGGCGTCTCAGTGGGACGTACAGCGACAAACAGAGCCTCAATGACCTGCTGTGTTCATGAAGGACACAGCCCGGCTCGGTGGGATGGGATTCAATGTGTGAATGGCTCTCTCTCTCTCTGGGCCTTTGGTTGATTTCAGAGGGACAGGATGTTAGCGGAAGCTCCCTTTGGTTTTTGATTTTGATGCAAGTGTTGCGCTTTATCGCAAAATGATGATGGACTTATCAGGGTTTCAGACTGATTTTTACTGTTTGGCTGTTTATGTGTATAGTGGTCTATCAATTGTTTTTAACAACCATTTTTCTGGATTATTTTAAATTATTAAAGCAGTACAGTAATACCTCGAAAAACGAGGTCCCTACATACGAGTAGTCCAAGATACGAGCAGATTTTTGCTTCTAGATACGAGTAAATATTGGAGATACGAGCACGCGTACTGATGCGACGCCGACACTCGTTCTCTTCACGTGTTCGCTGACTTCTGTACGCATCGCCCGCGAGTAGCTGATTTTCTCTCTATTTTGTGCATTATTCTTCATAATAGCGATGATTTCTAAGAAAGTGAGTGGTAAGGATGGTAGTGAGAAGAAGAAACACATGATGACCATGAAAACAGCATGAAATTGTGTATAAATATGAGCGCGGTGCCCGCGTGAGTGATCTAGCACGCATGTATGATCGCAGTACATCCACGATATGTACCATCTTAAAGCAGAAGGATGCGATCCAGAATATAAATCCTTCTGCAAGAGCTCAGCAGTGGCGAGGAGGAGGAGGGTGAACCGGAGGAAAACATTTCTACGAGTGAAATTAAGGAAGTGATGGCTAGAAGGTTTCTGATTTCATTGAAAAGAAACACCCTGATAAATCGTCTACTGGTCGCGCTTCGGCGCTTTTTTTTTGTGCCTTACTCAATTTGAAAGGGAGACAGACACAAATCTTCCTCGATAGGTATTTCGTTAAAAGGTCTGCGCTTAGTGAAAGTGAGGGTAGTCAGGCGAAAAAAGGGAAGAAAAGTAAAGAATACAAATCGAAAAAAAAGCAAAACAATAATATAAAATAAAAGAGTAAAAAAAAAGCTAAAAAAAAATATTAAAAAAAGCTGTTCAGTTATGTTAATTTAAGTTACGTTTCAGTTATGTTAACTTTACGTAAGTTACGTAGTGTTCGTGTAAGTTACGATACAGAATCAAGTGTCGACGTACCAACCCCACCTCCCTCCTCCGCACCTGCTGCTACTGTCCGTAAAAAACGATAATTAAAACCACATTTTATTTGATATCACACGAATCCTTATACTGTATACATGTACTATAATTGTGTATGTGTGTGTGTGTGTGTGTGTGTGTGTGTGTCTATACCAATAAAAAACAAGTTTTTTCCCATTGTTACGGATCTGGAACGGATTAATTTGTTTTCTATTATTTCTTATGGGAAAACATGATTCCAGATACGAGTAATTAGAGTTACGAGCTCGTCCTGAAACGGATTATGCTCGTATCTCGAGGTATTACTGTATTTTATATTATTCTAAACTGTATAGACATTGTAATACAAAACATACCTTTGAAGGCAAATGTGAATATTTTTACATGTAATATAAAGTACAGTGGTACCTCGAGATACGAAATTAATCCGTTCCGAGGCGGCCTTCGTATAATGAGTTTTTCGTATCTTGGAACACATTTTACATGTAAAATGGCTAATCCGTTCCAAACCCTCCAAAAACACCCCATTAAATTTCATAATAAAGCTAAATTGACCTATAAACAATGAAATAACATAAAATGTCGAATTTTCGAGTGAGGCTATCTCCGAAAGTGGCGGCAGAGGAGGAGGAGGACAAACGGCAGATAACGTACGTATACTTAACTTTACGAAAACACATAAAAAATGTAAAGTTTCGGGTGCGGAGTGGCAGAGCTAAAGCACGCCAGCACGTACGTATAGAAGATGCATGATGGGAGGGATGCTGTCCAATTAGAGAGAAGGATCTCATGGCTTGGCTAGCATCAGGAACCAATGGGAGAGCAGGAGGATGGTGGCGAGTCTACTATAACTAAGATGACGGCGTGCGGCGCGAGTTTCAAAATTGTTATGGGGCGAATCTCTGACTTTCAGAAACCTTTCGTATCTTGAAAACTTTTCGTATGTAGAGCAGTAAAATTATTCATCTTTGCTTTCGTAACTTGGATTTTTCGTAAGTTGAGCCTTTCGTATCTTGAGGTACTACTGTATCTTTAAGGCTTTGACATGGATCCAAATATCGGTACCATAGCGGCCGACACTTATTAAATTATCTCCATTGGTTGCTGTTGAATATTTCTTTGTTCAATACTCATTTCCAATATTTGTACATTTGGATGAAATTTTTCCATCATGTTATGCTCAAATAAAGTAAATTTTTTAAATAATTTAATAACACTGTTTAAAGTTTAGAAAATGTTCAAATATCAAATATAAATTTTTCATATATACTATACATGTATTATGTTGTGATATTATACACAACCATTCATATGTTTAGGTAAGTTTTGGTGAGAATATAAGTGTCTTCTATCAAAACCATTAAATAATAATCTTACCGACCCACAAACCTTTGAACGGCTGATTGGGACACTTTGCCATTGAGATGACTCGGAAAAACTGTCCCAATCAACCAGACTTCCTCTGTGATGGCACTGCTCTCATATGTCAGTCTGAAAATCGTAGGATATGTGAAACTAATCCCAGCCTTTGTTTGCCGATACCTGCCTAACTTGAGCTTTTTGTAGCTCTCGATCTCATATTGACATTGCTGAACAAGTGACATTGATGTATGTGTTTGTAAGGTGTAATTTTAAGTTAAGAAAGCTTTGTGTCAACAAAACGACTAAGATCCGAGCTAATGCGTTTGCAGCAGGCCGACAGGAACGCAACATGTTGCGCAGGATTATGCCATTGGCAGTCAGCGGACGGC
This sequence comes from Rhodeus uyekii, assembly GCA_037043235.1. Classification (NCBI taxonomy): domain Eukaryota; kingdom Metazoa; phylum Chordata; class Actinopteri; order Cypriniformes; family Acheilognathidae; genus Rhodeus; species Rhodeus uyekii. The sequence goes on from JAWRVZ010000117.1 coordinate 1,513,581, forward strand.
TTCATCACTGTCACAGCTGATTTGACCGTTCTAAAGTTCTGACGATGCTGTTTGCTCTTTCCTCTCCAGGATTTAAGTGTCCTGTCTGCTCCAAATCAGTGGCATCCAATGAGATGGAGGTTCACTTCATCATGTGTCTGAGCAAGCCCCGCCTCTCTTACAACGGTAAGCCACGCCCCTCTGTTATTTCTGCACATTTTACTGCTCTATAACTATCATACTTCTTGTGTGTCATTGTATCAGTTTATCCTTTCATTCTCCATTTCATATCATTCCATTCCTGGACTGAAAAGAGTCTGTGAACTGTGGATGACCCATTAATCTAGGTCGGCCTCTCTCCCCTTTTTTTTTTGCCATGGGAAATCTAGGTTATCAATGTATATGACATTTGTCATCCGTATTTCCTCCCTTTGCGATTTCGTTTTTTTCTGCTTCATCACTCTTATTTGCCGTTTCAAGTAATCTGTAGGCTATCAAAACTCAATTAATTTTTATTCTAGCCATGTTCGATAACACACTGCTCATATTATCTTAATTTGCACCACATTTAAGTTCTGTAATATGATGGATATGCAAGTAAAACAGAATGTTCAGTGAAATAAATAGGAAAATATTCTATTTTTTTCCCCATTGGGTTTTTATTGAATTCGTTCATCAATCATCCAAAAGTTAAATGTCTGCTCATGGTAACATCAGACAAAAGGCTTGTTTCAGAGGCAGATAACTTTTTTTTTCTTTAGAATAATGTACTTTGATGAATTGTGTTTATTTAAATGAGCAATTTTTAGAAGGAATGAGTTCAACTTTGATTATATTTTATGTTTTGGTTAATTAGTTTAAAAGTAAGCCTGACTTGTAACAGATTTTTAATTCTAGCAAATTCTTATTTAAATCTAAATTAGTTTATGAAAGAATTCTATCATTTTAAGAAGAAGCGACACAAGCGCTCTCTTGATTCTGTGAGCGTTTGGATCAGTCTATCGAGTGCCGCTGTGCAGGAAGGTGGCACACGTGGCACAGCTGTAGTGAGCCGATGACATGCGTAGTCTCTGCTTGTAACAGCTGTGTTGGATGGACGTCTGACTGACATCTACCTGACTGAGGGACAGCTGTCCGGCTCAGCTTGAGCTAAAGGTGACCAGCAGCGATCCATCTGATTTTAGTACATGCATTTAATTCCTTTTGGTTAATCATTTTTGTCAATAATTAAGGGTTAATAACCCTAACAAATGTTTTGAACTTGCTCAGGTTACTAAAGAAAAATGAAAAATGTTGTCTTGGCAACTAGCTGAAATAAAATAAGTTTTATTAACGTCTATTTTATTTCAAGTATTGATATTTTTTTTAGGTTTTTAGTTTTAGTTAACATTAATATCATGTGTAAACAGAAAGAACACTTGCTTTGCTTACATGTTCATTT